>CM022394.1:43312219-44562219 GCA_011833715.1 Carcinoscorpius rotundicauda | reverse complement strand
GCCAGTGTTGTTGCTTCAGCTGAAATTTACAAAACCTCATATCTGAAGCTTATGAAAGGTAACAAATGCAAGATGGAGATACAGTACATATTTTCTGTTTGCTATACTTGGAATGCTATAAACATCAGAAGCTTATAAATCTGGAAACTACATATATTTAACCAGGAACGTTTATAAATTTCAAACATTACAAACTAATCTCTTTAACGGAGTAATTTTGGACACTAGTATTTTTACAAATGTATTGTACAATGTCAGCTACAAAAATTAACAAACTTGCATGTGATAAGCGAAGAGCTAGCTTGTTTGTTTTCGAATTTCGCGCAAAGCTACTCGAGAGCTATTTGCGCTAGCCGTCCTTAATTTAGCAGGGTAAAACTAGAGGGAAAGAAGCTAGTCATAACCACCCACCGCCAGCTCTTGGGCTACTCTTTTATCAACGAGTAGTGGAATTGACCGAACAATTATAACGCCCCCACAGCTGAAAAGGTGAGCATCTTTGGTGTAACACGGATACGAACCCGCGACCTTCGAATTAAGGTCGAGCGCCTGGCCATGGCGAGCCCAAGAGCCCCCCTTGTTCCATGTTAAGTAAATTGTACCAAAACCAATTTAGAATTAATTCAATGATCGTAAATCGTCTTTAAAATATTCAGTTCCAGATTTGATAGAAGACTTAATATTGTTTGTTAGTTTGTAATACTTTTGTATATAAATCATTATTTGCAGTAGCCGTTACTATAAATTGTATTATAGTTTGTACATTAAAATATATTTGTGTTAAGAAAAGAAACTGCGTGTGTCACTTTTCTGGCAAATATCACAATTCTGTTACATTTCGACTTTTAGTTGACTTGTTACTGCAAACGTAACTAGATTTCGGGATACAGTGTTTCCTCGCCACTTCGCAGCTTCACCACTTCGCTGGCTCGGCCGACCCCCACATATATATATCTACATATATATATATACATATATATAAAATAATAAACATAAATCTAAAATATAGCATTAAATACCATCAAAATATTAAAAATAAATATAATTAATAGTGTAAAGAAAAAAAACAGGTATATTTTGAGATATAAACATATATTTGAGATTATAACAGCGTAAAAAATGGAAACAGAACCAACTGGAAAGGCTATAGATGTATGCATTGTGCGTCTGCGAAAGCTACGCGAGATCAGCTTCATGGCGTAGCGATGTGCAAGACAGGCTATGATTGGTGCAGGAATGAAAGACGGCCAATGACAGCTACCCATTTTGATTGTCTTTCACCATTGCTACATGTCTTCAAAATGTTCATAAGGCATTGCAAAAGATGAAGCCCTGCACCGTTAATGCAAGCTGGAAGAAGTTGTGGCCTGAGGTTGTGCACGACGACAAGGGATTCACGCCTGAAGAAATGCAACACTCGGTTGTTCAAAAAGCTGTGCAATTAGCTTCGTTAATCAAAGGTGAAGGATTTGCCGATATGACGAAGGAAGACGTAGATGAACTTAGATGATGGACTTAGAATCCGAACCACTCGCCGACCAAGACTTAGAAGCACTGACGAAGTCTGCTGCCGAGGAAGACGACGAAGAGGAAACACCGAAAGAAGCCGAGGAAACAATCGAACAAAGTGGATGGTCGTTAGAGCGGTTAGGTAAACTAATGAAACTAATTAACCAAGTGAAGGAGTGCTCACAGGAATGGGACAACGATATGGTTCGACCAGTACAATTTTGCAATAAAATAGAAGAACTGATGACTCCTTATCAAATGATTTTCGATAGGCTAAAGAGGCAGAGAAAACAACTGCCAATAACAATGTTTTTCCAGCCGAGCAAGAAAGAAAGGGTACGGTGGCAAGTACTGTTCCTGAAGTTGTAACGACCGACGAAGAAATTGCCGATTCACCTTCCACAGAAGAGGAAGTGGTGTCCCCCGAAAAGACACCACCTGCTGAAGATATGTAATTTTTAATTTTAAGGCTTAATATCTTAATAATTGTTCTTATTATTTCAGCAATTATGAACAGTATTGTAATGGGAGGGTTAAATAGTTGTACAGGGAGGGTTTTAAAAGTCTAAATGCACATAAATATATACGTAAAAATCGGCGATCCCACTTCGCGGAAAATCTCCTTTCGCGGGGGGTTTTGGAACGCATCTACCGCGATACACGAGAGAACACTGTATTTGAAATGGTAATATTTAATAGTACAAATCGGAGCTCGTAGATAAATGTTAATACGTAATAGTTGATTAAATTTTAACACTTGAAACAATATCTAACAAATCTATATTTTAAACATTCTCTGAAATATTATACATTTTTTATAGTGCTTACGAACTAACGTTTCATTTTTAATGATGAGTACTGAGTCTCAACAGATTCATGAGATATTAAATAGATACATCTTACTTGTTAGACAATTTTACTGGTTTTGTTTGTTTATTTGGAATTTCGCGCAAAGCTACACCAGAGCTATCTGATTAGCCGTCTGTAATTTAGCAGTGCAAAACTAGAGGGAAGACAGCTAGTTATCATCACCCACCGCCAACTATTAGGCTATTATTTTATAGACAAATAGTGAGATTTACCATCAAATGATAACACTCCTACGGTTGAAAGGGCAAGCATGTTTGGTGTGATGGGGATACAAGTTCACGGTCCACAGATTACGAGTCGAGCGACTTAACAACCTGGCCATACCAGGCCACTATTTCAATGAAAAAAATAACTTAAAAATTCTTCAAAATTCGATTTACTTGTATGTGAGCCTGACATGGCTAAGTGGTTAAGTTACTCGAATCGTAATCCGAGTGTCGCGAGTTCGAATCCCCATCAAACCAAACATGCTCGCCCTTTCAGCCGTGGGGGCTTATAATGTGTATCAATCCCACTATTCGTTGGTAAAAAAGTAGTCCAAGAGTTGGCAAAGGGTGGTGATGACTAGCTCCTTCTCTCTAGTCTTACACTGCTAAATTAGGGACGGCTAGCGCAGATAGTCATAGTGTTGTTTTGAACGAAGTTAAAAAAAAGAAACCAATACTTGCATGTATGTTGCAAGAGAGATATCGAGTCCTTTGGCCTAAACAATATCTTCCTCCATTGGTTGGCCTGAAAAATAAGAAGAAAAACCTAAGTTTGTAATTAAATTCGAGGTATAATAATCGAAAACTGTTGTTTAACAAATGATCGATCTACGTTGGAATGTCGTCACACGGTTATTGATTAACTTTAATAGAGTAAAGTAAGAAAAAACACACTAAAGTATTCTGTAAATTGTTTAATCTCGATTTCTTCGTTGAATGATGTTTGTTTATTTGAAGTTAAAAGCAAAACCGCACAGTTTGTGCTCTGCCAACCACGGGATCGAAAGCCAATTTCTAGTGTTGTAACTCTGCAAACATATCGCTGTGCCATTGGAGAGAAGGTTAGTTCGACCTATATTTTGATCAATGTGTATTATTGGGTTACAACAAACTGTGGGATTGAGCTTCACTTATAACCTCTACGGCTGGAAGGGTGAGCTGTTTGGTGTGATGGGGATTCGAACCCAAGACCTTCAGATTTCGAGTTGAGCACCCTAACCATCTATTTATGCCGAGCCGAATGTTTGTTTGGAATTAAGCACAAAGCCACACAATGGGCCACCCGCGCTATGCTCACCATGGATATCGAAACCCGGTTTTTACCAGTGTGAATCTGCATACATACCGCAGTGCCACTCGGAACTAGTAAAGTAGCAGCCTCATTTTCTATTCAATTTTTTGTTTATTTTATATTTTATTATGCAATATGCGAAAACACCGAAATAACATTTCTGTTTAGTTTTTTGTAATACAGATTTTCATATCGCGAAATCGTTGTTCATGTTTTTTCTGAATGAGGAATACGAAAACTGAGCGTAATTTAAACAAAAAGTTTCAAGTATTTATGTCCAAAGCCTCATGTGACTTCTAGTGTTTAACTATTATATAATCCTTTGTAATTATTTATTGCATACAGAACACATTTAAAATATAAACATAGATACCCTACGGGCAGTGAAAATTCTGTCATTTTTAAAGTCTCTTAATTGCTGGAAACCTGTATTTGGCCTGAACTATAATCATCTCTCATTATATTAGGTAACATAACAATCTGCATAAAAAAATTAAGTATACAATCAATTTATCCCTACTCATTCCCGTGTATTTTGATTGTATAGGTATGAAAGTCCTATCTTAATAAAACTCAATGCGATGATTTTTCTCCAAAAGATGGTGTCTAAAGTTAACTTCTCCAAGAGTATATGAAATCAAAGAAAGCAGGGTTTTATAGCGTTTTTTTTATAAAATATGTTTGATGTTGAACTACATTCGTGAAGCAAAAAAAGACATGTTTGTGACAAGAAAAAAAACAAACAAACCTACTCCACAATTGACTGCCAGTTTCACGACAGACGTAATAATGCTAAACTGTTTAATATCTAAAATAGCTGACCAATACAACATTGAATTACCAGCTTACAAGGATTTTCTCTAAAGGTTGTTAGGAAACTGCACGTCTACATAAATTATACAGAAGCCATGTTCACACGCTTATCTGAAGGCACATAGCTTCTAGAAGCTTTACAAACAATATCTGATACGTAACATACAGAATTACGTCGCCATTTCTTACAGAAGTCCGGGCTATATAATGTAATGTTGCCTGTGTTATGTTTCAAAAATTTTCATTGGTTAAATAATAACTATGTGTCACAGTTATAACTGTAAGCTATGTACATAAATATCCAATCTTTTGAGGTGAATCGCTGTTCGTAAGGAGTGAATCTCACTAAACAAAGTTTTTCTTCTGTTTATTTTACGTTTTACAAAAAGACAGTCATGTTTTTGAAACATTTTTTTAAGGTTAGGCTGAGAAGACTCACTCAGTCTTTTTCTCTGTTTTCGAGAATGAACTATTCCTTCTTCAAAATAGCTTATGTCAGTTAAACAGTCTTTTGATGCATTCCATTTCCTTTCTTTATTACACTAAGAATGAATAGCAATTATTTTTGATTAGATAAACTGATATGAAATGAGGCCAATTAACCTTTGCAAAGAAAATATTGTTCCACTAATCACTGGTGCATTAAAAATACTTTTATCATAACTACAGGAAAGATGGTTTGTGAGTTGCTTCAAGAAAAGTGCATCTCTTTGGATATTTCGCAAACCTTTATACATGAAGTTGCAGCTGGGAATCTTTGCTTTATAGTGAAATAATATTTGCTTTTTTAATAGTTATTGTATAATCCTGATTAATCATTTCATTGTTTTGTGTAATGTTTTAGATATAAACGTTAAATTCACAAACCAAGATTTTGCATATAAAATCATATTTAGTTAATTCTAAAATAGCATTTTCGAAACATTAATAATAAAACTATATACTATGTGAGGTATAAACATCAATATATGAAGATTACTTTTATAAATATCTGATGCGTTTCAAAGTAACATTTATTTAACTACATAATAACTTTGCTATTAATATTATACAATGAAAAAAAATGTTAAAGATATTCAAAAATAAAGGTTAAAAGGTTAAACATAGTAGTTTAAGATATTCAAAAATAAAGGTTAAAAGGTTAAACATAGTAGTTTAAGATATTCAAAAATAAAGGTTAAAAGGTTAAACATAGTAGTTTAAGATATTCAAAAATAAAGGTTAAAAGGTTAAACATAGTAGTTTTTAAATTTCAATATTCCAATATATGTCAATTTCTAAAACTTAGCACAACATGAAATACTTTTTACATGTAGTTAAACACTATAACAAAGCACTTGATGTCACTAATTGCTACATCCTCGAATAATCGTACTAAATATACTGGGCAAGGTCGATGAATTTAGGTCTTACGTAAAACACTCCAGTGTAAGTAGAAGCACAAGTTATTTCAAGCATTTAAACAGTACGAAAGTAAAGCTATTCAAAATCAGTTTTGGGACAAGGCCTTAGAAAAGATATAAAATTCAAATTAAAAATACAGTTTGGTGTAGTATGTCAGTAATTAAGGAGGCACTTTACTACTTAAATGACGTCGCCGTACGCTGATTGATATTATAAAAGATGACGAGGTCATGGTTCCAAAAAGTCAAGAACGACTTACAAGATCGCCATAATAGGCGGTCATGACGTTATAGTTGAACAAAATGTCACTAGAGAGCGCAACTAAACTTATGGAGGATTGAAACAATAGTTAGATACCAGATAAGTGGCCTTAATGGGCAATTAAATAATAGTTGTTTTTAGTTTCTTGATTATTTTTTAATTTCATGAAAAGTTACACGAGGGCTATATGTGCTAGCCATCTCTAATTTAGCAATGTAATATTAGAGGAAAGGCAACTACTCATCATAACCCACCGCCGACTCTTCCGCTACTCTTTTACCAACAAATAGTAGAATTGACCATCAATTTATAACGTCTCACGACTAAAACATCAAGTATGGTGAGACGGCGATTCGAGCTCAATACCCGCAGGTTGCAAGTCGAGCGTCCTAACCACCTAGCGTCCTAACCACCTAGCTTAAATAATAGTACCACAAATTAGAGTATGTGTTTCTGGGCTTTAATGGCAGACGTCCATGACTCGTACAATACATGTCTCATCTTGCGATAATTAATTATTTAATTTTTTCTCGAAACAGTGCTTAAAACTAATTCATCGAATCATTTATAAATAAATCACCCGAGAAAAGATGCTTAACACTAATTAATTAGTTAGTTCTATAAATGACAGTGAATATTAATTCATTAGTTCATTAATTAAGAATTCATCCCACCACAAAGTAAAGAGAATGACTCTGTACAGCCAATATTCATACAATAAATATCTCAACATGAATACAATTAATCACTAATTTAAAAGTGAATTAAATCATCATTAAAAAGAACAATGAATTTTAATTCATCAGTTGATTCGTTTGTCCTAAAAAGGATGCTTAACACTAATATATTTATAAGTAACTTATTAAATCAATTATAATTAATTCGTCCTAAAAAGGACACTTTACAGTAATTCACCAGTTAATTAAATCGTCATAAAAAGGATGCTTAGTGCTAATTCAACAGTTAATTATATTTCCTCTCCTAAAAGGAAGATAACTTAATTAAAACTTAATATTTTAATTATCAACAAGTGTTTAAAGATTTCCCTGGATACAATAAATTGATCTTTGAAGTGGTTGAAAAGTTCTAACCATTTTTCTTTGCAACCTATTTCTTTTGCTTTCCACTTGTTACATTTTGATAACCAGAAAGATTTAAAAAGAACAACTTCATCAGACAGATCATCAACATTGATTGCAGCATTTCCAAGCATTTCATTAATTTTTCAGCAGTTGAAAACACTTGAAAACACCGTATTTTATCCAAACAAAGTATTCCTCACCACCAAAACTGTTTTCCAACAGCTCAATATGAGATAGGCAGCAATCATAAAAACTGGTAAGTTTCTTTCTAATCAAGTCTACCTGTCATCCTCCCTCTTCCACTAGCATATTGAGTTGTTTTGTTTTTTGCACCCAGGAGAATAAAACTATTATTTTGTCTTTCTTTCAGGTTGGTTTTTAGCTTATTAAGCTCTGCAACAATATCACTTGCAGTTACTTTTGTTTACTCCATGACTAAAATCACTTTGTTGAACAGGTCTACTTGTTCATGAACAAACCGTAGATACATTTCTCCACATTTACTCTCAAAAAATCTTTTTATCAACAATGGGCACTGTTTTCGTGAACAAAGACATTACTTCAGTCCTTCATGAATCTGGAGAATTATCTTAACAGCTGGTAACAAAGACAGAAATCGCGTATTTCCATATTGGAGAACTTTCTTGTACTCAATTTCTACAAACTCACAGAATTTTTTTAGGTGTGTAACTCGCACAGTGTAAATTAGAAATACTTATAATTTTGACCACCAAGTTTTCCACTTCAATAGGAAGGGCATCAACTGCAGTTTAGAGACAGTTATGTAAAATATCAGCACCACAACCAGCCCTCACAATATTTCTGCCTGCTCCTCCTTCAGTCGATTATATACATTGTTTTTCCCTTTCTCTTTACACCTCCAAGATTTGTATTGCGGTTGTCACCACGATAAGCAACAATTTTATTCAGATAAATCATATTTATTTTAAAGTGAACACCAAGCAATTCGTCAAAATTTCTGATGTCACTCTAGGAACCGACTGAAAGTATAAACGTTTTACTTTTACTGGCAGAAAATATCGCATTCAAACTAATAGCGTTATTCTTTGTTCTGACGGAACTGAACTTTGGTTTAAATAACTTTGCTATCATTTTGGAAGAGCAGTCAGCTGTTTTAAAGCTTATGTTATATATAGCACTGTGATAAGCAAAGGTTGCTTCTTTAGCTGTATTAATAAGTCACTCTTTTCAGGCACAGTTTTTTTTGAAGGACACATTAACTCTTGAAATATGAGCATATACTGAAAGACTAGCTGCATGTTTAACACTTTTTAAATGGTCTTTTTTATGTCTGAGCGGCTACCATGTGAAACAGAGAATTCAGATAAACATTGCAAACATTTGACTCTGTCCTCCTTGCCACAAATGTTTTTCAAGATTGGATATTCTTTTTACAATTGATTGTTAAATGTGCACTTTCTTTTACCAGCTTTGGACGTTATGACTAGGATTAATTTATAAAATAAAAGAACGAAAATGATTCAGCATATACCGTATGACTAATATGATAAATACTGTAGTAAATGAAACAATCACAAAGCACAAACACTTGCCAAAAAAAAAGCTTTGCATGTGCTGCCGTTACCCCCACTAGCAGCCCACTGATGAATCATTATACTGGTACCGTATCAATTGTCTGTGAATTTCGTGTGATGCTATACCTTTGAAAATTTGCATGCTACAGCACTATATCTCCCTCTATCCATCAACTAATAAGACTAAAACTTAAAAATTGCTTTTTGTCAACACCAAGTCAAGGCTCTATGCAGATTTTAACATTTTCTGTTTATCATTTTTGAAGTTTATGCCTTTTCATCAAAAACCGGGACGTTCCGAGACAATTCAGTGTCAACCAGAACAAATTAGTAAACCGAACAGACCCCTCAAACCGAGACGTATAGTAAGCTTATGTATACACAAGTACACCTATAAATGGAAGACACTGTACTTACATACAAAAATAGAAACATCTAAGAACATTTTTATAAATATAATTACACATAAAGTAATTTCAGCTGAGTACACCACAGACAATAATTCGTTAATATATGGAAAATTAGGTTCTCATAAAGATTTTAATTATTTAGTTGATAAAAGGTGCATGAGCTTCAACACTTATGGTGGTCATTGGTTGTATTGAAATACCTAAAGCAGTCAATGCAATATAAGTAAAAATTAGCAATTTTAATGTAAGTCATACTGTAATAAATTTAAATATATATTTACAAATAGGTGCGAGCATGACCCATCGAGGCCAACTTAAAATTCGTATTGGAAACAATTTATTTTTTTTGTCTTTTCATAAAAGCATATTCAGAATTAGTGCAAAATTTTCCCAACTAATAACCAGGACATTTTAAGGTTGTAATTTAACATTATTTCTACCTCCCATGTTGTTAAAAATGCTTGTAAAAACATTGCTGAATTAAGTATTTCAAAACAACGCAAACTGTGTGCATATAACCTAATTACTTCTTTCATTAATAGTGTTAATTGTTATTGAGTTTTAAAGCAGTTTTCTCCATATCATTCCTTTTATGTCACAAATGTTCTTACAGTGCTCATATTTACATAATGTTTCTTTTATTCCTTATGCTGAATCGTTGTTATTTATCTAATTTCTTTGGACTGTAGTTACAAGTTTCGCTACGGTAATTTAGTTTTGCAGTTTATTTTTCAAAATAAATAAATAAACCAATTATTTTTATTTTGACGTGTTGCGTAATTATAAATTAATTCAAAGCACTTACAGTAACTTTTAAAGATATTGAAATGTTAATTATAATAACAACAATTGTTAATAAAGGTAGCGTGAGTCTAAAGGGTTGGGTTGAACGGAGTTAGTCACCGTACGGCAAACGATAAGAGACGCAAGGCTAGGTCATTAATATATTCTGAATTATTAACACGTACATCTGTTCGTTTGTTTTTGAATTTCGCGCAAAGCTTAGGAATGTCTAGTGCAGACAGCCCACTGACCGGTAACTCTTGAGCTACTCTTTTACCACCGAACAGCGGGATTGACTGACACATTATAACGCCCCCACGGCTAAAAGGGGCGAGCATGTTTAGTATGAAAGGGATTCGAATCCGCGACCCTCAGATTACAAGTTGGGAGCCTTAACAACTTGAACGTGCAAGGCCTAGATATATCTGAACGTATTGAATAGACTGTGGGGTTACAAGTACATTAATCGGTTAAGGTATTGAGAAAAATGAAGAGATGATATTTTTTTAACAAAGTATTGGCAGACTAATGTTTTAATTATGCTCATTACACAATGCATAAAATATATCTGGTAGTTTAAAGACCTGAATGTATTATAGGGTTGTTTTTTTCACAAATTCTGATATGACGAATAAATTTAACAGTATTATTAGTAACAACTTACCTGGGATTATCACACTCCCTCACTGATCTTTGTATACCACCACCGCATTTTCTAGAGCAGTAACCATAGCTTTGCCATTTACCCCACTGACCGTGAATGGCTTCTTGTCTACGCTTATCAACCTGGACGCACTCACCACGCTTACACCACTGACAAATTTAAAGTAAATGCGAATAATTTTATGTTCAATTCACAAATCAAAGTTCAGAAAACTATTTCAATATGAAATTCTGATTAAAAGTAAATTTAGATCCCTTCATTTATACATAACTATTTTAATATACTTACGAATCGTATGAAACTAGTAATGAGAACATCTTCCTATTATTTATTTGTTACGTGCAGTTTTTAAACATTAATTCTGAAAGTACGTTAACTCTAACTTTTTGATATAATCAAATATTTATTTCGGGAAATCTGTTATCAGTTGTGCTCGTTAGTTCTACCCAAAATATTGGCGAGTAAAATGTTTGTAGAACAATACAGCTATTTCTTATGGCACAACCTAAAATCATTCAAAATATTTTTTTTTATATTTCCTAACTGTTCTATGTGCGTTCAAAAGATTAAAAAAGTAAAACTGTTAATGTTGAAATTATAAGTAAAAGAGTAATATACAAGTCTTTATTAAATATTTATCAATAACTCACAAATTTATCAGTACATCATATTAATTTACCATTACTAAATTGCTTTCAGCGTCGTGTTAACGATAGCGTTGCTCATAATCTATAATATGTGCACTCATTGACATTTTTAATAAGTTAGGTTACTTTCAATATAAGTTGCTCACAGAGCGATGGCCCTTTGTATATTATAAGAAACTGTGAGTCAGCTTACTTTATTTGGCCCACAAAATGTCCCTTCGCTCCATGGCATATGTTGAGTCCGACAACCATAATTATTTCCTTCAAGAGTGCACCACAGCTTTCCACAGACAGGCATGTAGGGACATATCTTTGATTTTGTGCCAAATACCAACTGACACTGTTCATCCATGTCATACAACTCTCCAGGGTGTTTGCCACCAATCCCAACACTTTTCAAAAGGTTCTCTGTTGGTTTATCGTTGAGGCATTCTCCGTTGGCCGTGCTAAGAGAAAAAATACACAGAAATGATTCACATCAATACATCTCTTATCACGTTTTTTAAAATAAAATACTAGTGACAGGTATAAACACATATCAACTGCTTACAACATCACGTCACTCTCATTCAGTTTTTAACTGGTGCCAAGTACGAGCTGGTAGGAATCGCTTACATTAAGTATTTATTACCTTCATTAACTACGCCCAATATGAATAGGCACGGTTAAGTAATGATTTTGATTTCTTTTCACTATTAAAGTTTTGTCATTTTTAAAATCTTAACAATGATGCACAGTGCTTCAAAATGTTTATTCGGAAAACCCTGAAATAATTAAAAAGATGGATCAAATATTAACATTTCTCTAGTGACCACCTAACATAATCGAGTAACATTTTGTAAAACAGTTACTTTTTAAGTTTTTGTTGTTTTTTTTTGGAATTTTGCACAAAGCTACTCGAGGGCTATCTGTGCTAGCCGTCCCTACTTTAGAGGGAAGGCAGCTAGTCATTACCACCCACCGCCAACTCTTGGGCTACTCTTTTATCAACGAATAGTGGATTGACCGTCACATTATAACGCCCCCACGGCTGGGAGGGCGCACGCCTTAACGCGCTAGGCCATGGAGGCCTACTTTTTAAGTGAGTCAGTGTCACATAAAATGTAAGTATATGTAAGCATTATTTTAAAGAAATATACATACATATATATATACAGGTGTGTGTGAACAGGTATATATACTTAAACGATATTGTAAGTTTGAGCATAAAACACTTTTTGTTATTAACATCTAACTATCAACTGAGAATATATATTACATAATTAAAAACTGTTAATTCAAAAATGGGAAGAGAAATCGTCGAAAAAGGAGAAAAACAATTTGAATAAAAGTGTAAAGTTTATAACTAGGAACACTAGAAACACAATCTAGGTTGGAAGTAGCTTCTGCATTATTTTGTCAAGCTACAAATCCTCATTTTGAGTTCACGAAACTGAGAAGTACTGCAGATATAGAATCAAAGTAGAGATTTATAGCTCGATAAAATAATGCAAACACTCCACCCAACGTTGTTTGTTTACGATTTTTAATTACTAGTTGTTGGCTTGAAAATAGTTTTGATTCAAACTGTTTCTGTTCTTTTTAGTTACCTCTATTCATTATTTTTAAATTAACAGTTTTAAATTATCTTGTTTATTAAGTTTTTGTCTATTTATCGTGAATAGATTTTCAGCTCCGTACATGAATATGGATTCACTTAAATGTTATATGTTTTCAAACAGTTTACTCCTGCATTGACATTTGTTTTCCACCCAGTCTTTATCTACCAAGGCATTTGGTTTTTCGCCTGTGGCTTCGTGTAAACACGCGTTTAACAAGCATCAAGTACGAAGCGAGCCGCTCACATACAACATTGCATATATTGTGTTTTTATAGTCACTTAAATAAACTTTCAAAATAGGCCATGGACATTCGCTGTGTTTCGTAAAGTGCATCTGTCTAGGTTTTGCTTCAGACGAATAATAAAAATAAAACAGTACTAAAATTACACACCCACAATTTCAGAGAAGTATGAACAAAATAATCCGGCACTCATAAGAATTGAGAAACCTACGATGGTTATTGTCTACTGTTAGAAAACTCACTGAAATCGTAGTAGAGAACCACATAGAAACAAAGTGCAGTATCGAACTCAAGAAGTGTTGAATATTCAATGTGACAGTTTCCAAATAATGCGCATTAGTCAAACACCGATTTTTTTCAATGTTGGAAAGTGAGAAAAAACGAAGGTGCTTAAATCAGTTTTAAAACTACCCGATGACATACTTAATACTGCATTCATTACTATTGTCTAGGTTTCAGTAAAATATCTGTAACAGTTTTCTATGTAGCAGTTTGTGAGACTATAATCAATAATAATAAGGTTGGAGACACTATTATGAATATACATATTGTTTACTGTAATAAAACGAAGCGTTTTAGACTAGTATAAAGGTGCTTAAATGGCTTCTACTGTTCTTGAACGATTGAATAATTTCAAAGACCTTATATTAACAACAAAGAAGAAGTTTGAAAATTTTTGGTTAGAAGTTAGAACAATTGTGGTTCAGACTACATTACATATAGGTAAAACGGATTGTTTTATTTATATTTTCAAAAACATTACTAGTTGGCTGAATGTTTTCCTTATCTGTTTTATTTATTTCTCCCTTCTTTTCCTTGTGAAAATATTCTAGCGTTCATTACACGTAATTTTATAGACATGGTCGTCATGACGATACAATTAGGAGGATATTTAAAAAATAAGGAAGGTTAGTTTGTCTTAAGGTTAGTAACGGCTTATTAAGGTTGAAATCTTTTATATTTTTGCACTACACTCTTTATAAAGCACAAACGTACGTTATCTTGAGTACAATTTCACACATTATATTTAATAGAAATATAATTCATTTTACAACGGAGAGTTTGAATTTGACTATATTTTGTATTAAATTTCTGCAATAAAATTTCCATTGTTCTTTAAAATTAATTAACAGTCCCTAAATATTAAGATTAACCTGGAAGTGAAACCCAAGAATCAGAAAGACATTTTCTGATAACCTGCAGTTTGAAACTCGTTTTGCGATTTACCGATTGACTTATTTAAAAATGCTCATGATTTTTTTTACTTCAAAGATTTCACGTAAATCTTTAAGCTGTTTATGTAATATCTGAGTAAATGAAATGGCAGAATTACCTGTAAAATATTTTAACTAACAAACAAGAGGATAAGTGAGATTTTCTATGGGGTTTGTTTCATTTGTATACATCTGGTAAATCTGGTAGAAAAGACGTTAGCTAAAACTGGCTTTTCTTTTGATTATTGTTCTACCATTATGCTGAAAGATGAGTCAAATAAAATAAAAAGAAGGGCCATAAAGTATTTTTTTCACCCAGCACTCAGCACGGTTAGTGAACTCTAACACCGAAACAAAACATGCATCAAAACTATGCATGCATTGAGATTAAAATGGGGTAGTTTAATAAAAAAAAACGCATAATTTTTCATGTGACTCACGCAGTACTTTGTTATGGTGGTGAAAAAGTGCAACAGAAGTTGCATGTATGGATAATGTATCAAGTAGATACTAGGTCGTGTGGAAGTGAAACGCTATTACTTGTGACATCACAAAGGTCAAGTCAAATTCATTTAAGCCTTTGTAATTTAATCTGAATGACATAAATATATTTGCTTATATGCTTGTAAGTAACATCCCAGTGTTTCCGTAATAATATCAAACATTTTTTTTAAAGAAAAAAACACAAAACTAGTATTCTCAAGACAGCTGGTATGGATGTTAACACTTTAATTTAAATAAAGTACAGAACAACGTTTCGACCTTTTTAGATAACTTTCAGGTTAAGACTTGATATCCATACTTATAAAAACATGTGCGGCAGCAGAAATGTAAATGTCCAAATGTATAGAATAACATCAATTTTGATTCTCCAAACTATGAAGTAAACCCTCATATCAGTTTATAGCTAATTATTTTAAATATTACAGTCATAAAAATTGAAACCATTACTCTAAAATACGAAAATATAAGTCTCACACACTTTTCGGTGACTTTTTGTACATTTACATTTTGGAGTGTAAATTAATTAAAATATGAAAGATTAATAACAACATGAAAAACTTCTATAGATGTTTTATTGTTCTTGTTTGGTATTAATCACAAACTACACAAAGTGCTGTCTGTACTCTGCCTACCACGGGTATCGAAACCCGAATTCTAGCACTATAAGTCCGTAGACGTACAGTTGTGCCATTAGATGGTACTACTGTAAAAGCAAAGAGACAGTCAGCTTTCTCTTTCACTTAGAACTTAAAGATTTAATCGCTAAAAACGTTTGAAGAAATTTCATTACAAACTGTAGCTACAGAAAACGAATGTTTTCGAATTGTGAGTCACTTTTCTTGTACTTTTTATAATCACATTTTAGTAATTCACAATGTTTTTTTCAAAACAATCAGTAATTTATATATTTTAATTTATTGATTTTGTTTCAGGCACCAGTTATAAATTTTATAAATCATCAAAACACCATTTTTTTCAGTTTTAACAGAAATAAGTAAAAAGTACGATGTTATATAAACAAAGTTATTTTCATACCACACCTATATCCCCCCAGTGGGACAGCGGTATGTCTGCGGACTTAAAACGCTAAAATCCGGGTTTCGATACCCCTGGTGGGCAGAGCACAGATAGCCCATTGTGTAGCCTTGTGCTTAATTCAAAACAATAACCACACTTATAACGCCATAAGGTTTAATCTTTCATGAAATTAAGCGTCACACACTATTATAAAACAAATTACTCAGAATATTGCTATTCCTATACTAATCTATTTTTCCGTGATTGAATAAACAGATAAGATGAAAAATCTAAGTATTTTTGTTTACTTAATCACGGTTGAAAACAAAATATCACGTTCGTGGCAAAGTTCAATATTAACCGACATTTTGTTCCCAGTTTCACTTGGAAATGTCTTTAAAAAAGTTGAAGATGATTCAGTATTAATAATTAGAGTTCGTATAATTATAACACTTACTCCAAGAAATTACTGATGTATTTCTTACTGCATGAGGACCAGTTCCACGGGTAGCTGTGATCGTCTAACATCCTGGCCATGATATTTAAAGGCTGACCACGCTCTCTGTACTTACTGCACTTCAAGTCATCGTCGTGAGGAATCCCAAGTCTATAAAGTATTATTAGTTAGAAATCGTATTCGACAGCGTTTTACATATGTTTCATGTATATTAGCATTTATTTGGTTAGAGATATAAACACATTTAAAAGGTACTAGACATTCTGTTACCGGACTTATTTAGTACGTTCACTAGAAAGCTGATTTGAATTAGATCTTTTAGATACCACTGTGTCCGTTCCAAGTCATGCGGTATTCAAAAAATAGAAAGTTGTTTAATATGAGAAAAAAATTAGTCAGATTCATACAATACAGAAACTGTCCAGTATTATTTAGCGGGCATTTCAAGATATTTTAATTTGTTTGCTTACTTTCTTGTTGCCAAATTCTTGTACATTTTCACGGTGTTTGAAATAAAAAAGTATCTAATACATATATATATTAATTCTAAAAGGTAAAATGACTAGGTTTTTATACATTTAGTAAAGGAACCGTAGTTTATAAATGTTATGAACCCATAACTTCGAACTGTTAATTATTCACATCTAACATTATCTACTCTGAATAGTTTCCTGCTAATTTTAATAACAAATACTGTTTATTTGAGATAGTGAAGTTAAATGGAATTGTAGACAAAGTTTTTTAAAGTATTAATATTTTTACATCAGAGACATACAAAAAGGCTAGCTTAAGTGTTGTACTCCAACTACTTACTTTATTAAAACTTTTAACAATTACCCAGTGTTGTCAACTTTCATAACATTTTCTAGAACTTAACAATGTTGTTAGTAATGTTTCAGCGTTACCAAGCCTTTAAAAATGTCGTATCAAATGTTTAATTACTTTCTGTTATCACAGATGTTCCCATTGGAACAGAATTTTGAGACTGTTTTAACAGTTGTCCATTGTTGTCAACTTTTGAAAACACACAGTTTTGCCAACTTTTAAAAATTCATTTTATTAGAACCTTTAACGGTTTCTCAATGTTATCAAAGCTTTTTTCAATTAATTAGTGTTTTTGAAAATATGGATCGTTTTATCAAATTTTAAACACTTAGTATTACCAGAAATGGAATAACTT
This sequence comes from Carcinoscorpius rotundicauda, assembly GCA_011833715.1. Classification (NCBI taxonomy): domain Eukaryota; kingdom Metazoa; phylum Arthropoda; class Merostomata; order Xiphosura; family Limulidae; genus Carcinoscorpius; species Carcinoscorpius rotundicauda. The sequence continues at coordinate 44,544,728 of CM022394.1, read as the reverse complement.
ATTATTAATCAGTTTTAAGGAATCTGTATGTTTAAAAGATAAACTTCCCATACGTCAGTGGAAAGAAATCGACGTGTTTTAATTTAATAAATTTTAGGTATAAACTATTTTTTGTTTACTGGAAATCAATGGCAGTTTATTATTTTACTTTAGTATATACAGGTTAATGACACATGATTTCCAGAGTGTACGGAAGTGTGATAAAAAACCATATTTGATAATATATCCCTTTTTTTAAAACCAGGAACGTGTAGTTTAAATACTATATGTTTTCAATAAATACGCTTTAGCCCTTTTTGGTTTGGAAAAGCGTCACACGTAAGCTTACGTCCTAAAAAACACTATACACAATACATTATAATGATATAACACTAGGAGAATATGATATTGAACAGAAAATGTTGCCGTATAGACATTCTTACACATGTCCTAACTCGTGGGCTATTGTAAACGCTGCGCTGAGACCATTGTCTTCAACTATGGCACAACTACTGTATCGAGAACACGCCATTCCAGGATTAGCTAAACCTACAATTGAAAGAAATATTGTTAATATTCACGTTTATAAGTCCTAAAATAATAATAAACAACGATACAGAAATGATAAAAGCTAATTTAAACAAATGTTAATAGTTAATTAACAAAAAACTCCTTTTTATATATCATTTTTGCTTATGATATAAAATCTGCAAATGGTGTTATGTTTAAAATTACTATATAGCTTATGTATACGATACAATGTAGCTTGTATAGTGTTATTCCGAAAAGTTACTGTTTTGAAGTTACGGACATTCACCTTGTTTTGAACGTTTTAAGCATAATATATGCATATAAATACGAATATGTGTATTGTATCAAAAGTATATGATGAGAAGTAACCCACTTCAGGTAAAAATGTATCTCAAGATAGTTGGTATGGGTATTAAAACTTTTATTATAATAAAGTAAAAAACAACGTTTCGACCTTCTTAAGTCATCTTCAGGTTAACAGTTTCCAACTGATCGCTACCTGGCACATGTCCATAAAACGTTTTATTCATCCTTTACAGAAAATGAGAACACATTTTGTGTCATTTATATAGCTTCTGTGATTTGTTTATCCTTTTCTAAATCACTAAAGCAAACAAAAATGTATTTGTGTGCTTTTGTAGTAAATTCATATCGGACTATTTGCTATGTTTACCAGGGAGAATCGAACACGTGATTTTAGCATTGTAAATTCGTAAACCATCTAAGAACACCAAACAAGAAAAAAATATGCCTTATTTTCCCTGTGACTAAGTACTATTTTAGCTAATTAGTAATGTCTAACTCTCAATACAATTGTGGATAATTAACATACCTTTTATTTTACTTTATGAGTTTCCAGATATAAGTATTATCAGAACATAAATTAGGTCTAATTACTTATATTTCAAACACAACTTCTTAGAAGAAAACTATGAAAGCTCTAAAATGTTAATTTGTGAAAGACATTTCCAAAGCTGTTTAGAATTCTCTTGCTTAGTGTAATGCAAGTTACTGAATAAATGGTGAGAAAACTCTGAAAAGTTAACTGATCTTTTGGTTGTTTGACTGAAATACAACCACAGTAATGTTCACAAACTACACACGAGTGAAGTACAATAAATCTCAAAAAATTACAAGAAAAATACGGAGACATATCACTTTAATTCCTACTAAGACAGAACTAATATCATAGGCAAACTGTCATTCGATAAGTAACTTTACACTAGTTTCAACCAAGCCAACTTTTAAATATTTTCCTCTCATTAACGTCATCTGTACTTGGAATGATTAATGATGCTGTTTCATGCACGGTGAGGCGGAGGAAATGCCTAAAATAATTAGAATACTTTAGTGCTAATATACAAGGCCCAGTTTTTGAAGAAATAAGACTTAGGCGACATTTAAAAAATAAAAAGATGCTAATCTTTATATTGGACATTATAATATGTAACATGTTAGAGGTGAGAACTGTGAACTGATCAATCAATGTTTATCTAAACGTGAAGTTTTATGTTTAAAATTATGACTGTTATGTTTAAGCTTCATATAATTATTCAAGATGTTCATGACTAAATAATTTTTAAGCTTTCACCAGCCGCAAACAGCTCGAACGTAAAGCAGATAGCCTGGTGTGACTTTGCTATAAAGAACACATACACAAAATATCATAAATGGGAAGAAGCGTAACTCTGTAAATTAGTAAAGGACTTAAACTCAGTACAAGAGTGACACAAATAACATCAAATGTTAGGATAACCACACAAAAATATAAAAGTTAACAGACAATAAATAATAATAAGGGGAAATGGTCAAATGTTTTGTTCTAATCCTCAAATTGTTTTCATTACAAGAAACACAATATGATGGTGTTCTACACTCGTTCATTTATATATAATTAATATAATTACTTTTTCAAATGTAAACAACGAACGTCTATGGTTCTTACAGATCATTACTACATCATCAGTATTTAATGATATGTTTATACGTATAGTATTTCATTAAAAAATTTTAAAGCATTTTGTCAAATTCTTCTTTAACGTTTCAATATCATGGTTCTTACAGATCATTACTACATCATCAGTATTTAATGATATGTTTATATGTATAGTATTTCATTAAAAATTTTTAAAGCATTTTGTCAAATTCTTCTTTAACGTTTCAATATCCCTATTTCAGATTAGTACGTCATATTTTACTGTATTTAATTAATAAAGTTTTACTTACTGCGTATAACTTATATTATACTTATTCAAACTTTCCTCGATGTGACAAATAGGATTTGTAAATCAAAAGATCACTAGACGACAAAAAAGATCGTACGTTGTTGATTTGAAAGTGAAAATTATATAAAAGATAATTACTACTAGCATTATGTTGAAATTTTGTCACTTTCTTTTGCACACAGTTAATCCTTTGATCACATGTCACCAACTTATCTTAACCTAAAATGTTTATTACTTACTTTGAAAAATTTTATTTGTTTTAAATAATCAGATACCTTAATATGTATTGTCTGTATTTAAGTATAAGAAGTAAGCCTTATCGACCTACCCTATCTTCCAAGTTTTGAACTTCTGAACATTATGTTTTTCTACGAACAAATTTATCACACTTGTGTTCTCGTAATAAAGAATCTTCACAAATAACCCTCTCACCAGGTCTAAGGTTATTTAACCTCAAGTCCTTTGTAAAATTAAAAGTATAATAAACAGTCTTTAAATTTAAAATGATGGCTTCTATTTCCATATAATATTTTATTGTTCTGATAAATAGGTTCAAACCAGTTGTAACTGTCTAGTGATTTAGATTTTGACAAAAAAATGAAGCTTCCAACCCGATATCAAATTTTGATTGATGATCAAAATAACACATTATTGCAGATTCCACTGTAAAACTACGTTAGCATCCTGTTATCCACCAGCATCTTAGTAATAGTTTCAGAGTTTGATTCCTTGTAGCCAGAAATGAAAAACATGTTGACAATCACTAAAATATGAACTCACCAAGTGCTGTTATTTGCCACCTCGAAATATTCGGAAGATTCCTCGAGTTGAAAGACATAGATAACTAACACCGTCATTGTTAGTGAAAGGTTAGAGATCTGCGTCATAATTATTTAGAATGTGGAATTTTTGGTTGCTAGGGAGGGTTATTTTGTTTGGTTGTTTTAAGTAAAAACTGCACAACAGGCTACCTATTCTTTGCCTATAGGAGATATCGAAATCCGATATTAACATTATAAACCCTTAGACTTGCTGTCGAGCCACCGAGAAGACAAGACCTGAAGAACTATCAACTCCATAAACATTATAGATGGATTTATAATAATTTTCTATCATTGTTATTCATTTTAGAAATATTTCCTTTTAAATTAAATACGTTTGTATTATATTTTTCTGTTTCATTTTATCCTGTTTAAATTTCATTTCTATCATGAATAAAATTACTTTTTTATTTATTTATTTACTCATTTCTTATAACTTTGTTGTATTTAAAAAAAAATTATTGTGTATAGATTATATATACATTTATTTTGAAGTGAAATTAGAAAGGTGATATATGTGTTATTTGATTGCTCTGTAATAATTATTGTAGTTTAAACAACTATTATAACATTCCAGCAATTATACATGACTATTGTTAATTTGAGAGTTTTACGTCATTTTTTTACATTAAATTTATTTTGGTTTCTGGCGAAAATGCCTTACATTTAATTTAAAATTTACTAATGGAATTTTATGTACAAAAATCGGAATAAATATCGACACATTAGTAAAATAAACTGTATTACAGGTGAAAAATTTAGTTCACTAAGCATGTAAACTTAAGTATACATCCTTACAATAACTTCACAAACAATAATACATTGTTAATAAAGCATTTGCTCTCTTAACAGCGTGCAATTGAAAAATATGTCATAGAAATTATTGTTGAAAGTTTCTTTCAAATAGTTTCTACCATTTCAAACATTCTTATTAATTGCTCGATTGTTATTTGTTTTTGTTTTTACATTGAGGTAAGGTCAAATACCTAAACTATGAGTAAATTCCGCCCGAAGTTTTTGTGTTCCAATTACTTGTTTCCTCTCCTGATGGACTGTTTATCATGTATTATTATTTTGTTGAAACATAAATATTTTGCTAATTACTCGCTTTCCTAAAAAAGTGCCATAGTGTATTAGGTCCTGCTATTAGAATGTCATCCTTTTTTTATATAAAATATCAGCATTACTGGAGTTGCTATTCAAAAACTGGACAGATTCACCTCCATATTTCTTTACAACTGCTGAACGTCAGTGGTGGTACTGTCGTCACTTCTTTATTTAAATACGTTGCTGTTACTTACTGTCGAATAACGCAATATTTGGCTTGTTGGTTAGCTTTGCACATTTCTGTTTTAATTCCAATGTCTATTTCATTATTTATATTTGGTTGTTTCTCCTCAGTTATGACTTCCTTTCAGTTGCAAGTCCACTGATGCTTCATTGAGTCAAATTGTTCTGTTTCTAGCTAATTCTGACAAACATACCAGAAGCATGGTTGTTGAACAGATCTTTACTGAAATGGTTCCTATCTAACAGAAAACATGTCCTGAAATGTTCGAAGTCAGTGATGAAGAGTATTTCCTTAACTTGGTTTGTTATTAACAGCAATAAGATGTAAGGAAGAAATAGCCCGTTTCAGTGCTACATAAGTTAAAATAAGTTGAAATATAAACATCATACGTCATGGAAGCACAGTATAAGAAAACAGAAAGTAACTTCAAATGTACATATGTATATTGAATAATAAATGTTTTAGTCACTTTTATCAAACCAATAATTGAGCACATGTTTGGTTAGGTACAGAAAATAATAATAAATTACTGTAATAAATATAAGTGAAGTTGTTCAATTAACCAAAGTGTAATCAAGTATATATATATATTTACTTCAAAAATAATAACACATAAATAAAAATAGTTCTGGTAATAATAAGAAGAACCACTCTTAACTTGATTTTATCATGTATGAACTTACATAAAAAGATAAACAATTGCTAATTTTTGCATTAACAAGGAATGTATCATATAGGATGAATGCTCTAACATAAATACTTGTGAAGGAGCAATCTCCCAAGAACATTCTGATAGAATCATGATTATGCAAGAACAGGATACTGAAAACCTTGAAAAATGAGCTCTTCCGGTTCATGTAATTGATATCAAATTAATCAAACAGAGGTCTTCCAGAAATGTAATATATATATCACTTATACCAATCAGAAACTGATTTAGATAGACCAGAAAATATCTAATATTCCTTTTTTGCGTGTAACAATAAATATTCAGAAACTGGTTTAAAAATTGATCCGATACATTGTCACGATTGTAAGAGCAAAACGTTTTGGTGATCAGTAGTTTCATCTAAGCTTGATATATCACTTCAATTTTCAAATAGAAATAAATAAGAGAAGATTTATTTTATCCACTGCAGCGGCAAGAAAAGACTATCATCTTAAAATGAGAATATAATAAAAGCAATTAAATGTATTTATTAAAAAAAATCAACATTCTTATAAAAAAGATATAATGTAAGGTTTGTTTATTTGTTTTGAATTAAACAAAAAGCTACACAATGAGCTGTCTGGTTTTTAGCAGTGTGAGTCTACTGACATTCCGGTGTGTCGCTTGGGGCTATAAGGTAATGAACAAAAACAATTAATTTGGCTGTTTCTATAAAAGACCACCACCGTGAATTAAGAAAATAGTATATCGTTGTGAAACTGTGCCTTCATATGAAGCTACAATTTTGTAGTCAGCGGTCTGCATCATTAAGTATATAAGCATTGGATTGAGACTATTATACGACAGGGCGAAAAAAAAAAGACTCCATCTTGGAGTCAATCAGAAACTATGTTACAAAGACGAATAGTCACTGATAATGGGCTGCTTAACAAGCAGATCAAACTTTGAAATAACATCTCTAACTACAGGGTGTTCGGAAAGTCACTGTGCACTTATATATTTATTAACAGACATGTTTCAATATAGAATACAGGAGGTAAATATGAATGACAATTATAAACAATGTCGAAAGTGACCCCCGTTGGCATCAATACAGACCTGTATCCTTCTTATTTTGTTTTTAAACACCGCTATCAGTTGCTGGCTTGAAATAAACTGAATAAAATATGATTACAAAACTGCATGGTGACTTTCCAAACACCCTGTAGAAATGAATGAAAATCACTGAACAGTTTTAAGTAACAGATATGTGTGTGTAAAAAGGTACACCATAATAATTACTTTTACCTTAACGTTTGGAATATTGACAATTAACACTTCACATATTTCTTTATTTTTTAAATACGTAATTTAATTTTGACTTTCAAAATACTGTTGAACTATAAAAAACGTATTTTGAACAATGTTTGAAATAACAATAATAAGTGAGGTTTGTAATCAACAAGATATTGATTTTGTCTAAAAATATTTTGAAAGAACATTGTCTATAACCTCCGTTTACATCTTTTTCAATGGCTTATTATTTACATTTAGCTTATTAAAACAGACAAAATACTTTATTCACTTATTGAAAAGTAGCGACTACACTGGAAAGCATCAATACTTCATTCTGAAAAATAAGCTGCTAGTTTGAATTATTAAAAATGCTCAAAAAATTAAAAATTGTAACATAAACTGTGTATGTAGCATAAAAAAATGTTGACTTGATTTTGATTTTTCATGAGGTCATTAAGGTGTATTGAAGGTACGAACACAGTAGAACTAATAATTCAGAAGATAAGGAAAGCGACACTTACCGAGTGTGTCACAGGAGTTCGTAACTCGACACAAGTCTTCCCTTTACAGAATAGAAAAATTATCATAAGATATACGCTTAAAATACTTAAAACTAAAATATTTGCTACACAGTACCTGCAATTTGTAAAATAAAAGAATTCACGAAATGTTATCTCAGTTTCATATGTCATAATTTAAAAAAAACGTGTGTAAATGTTTCATATTTATTGAGCTGTTAAATGTTACATTCGGACACATGTAATCTTATATCTCTTTGGTTCAGAAGTAAACTGTCATATTATCATCTGGAAACCGAGTTTCTCTTACTTTCAATCTACAACACTCGTAAGTACTCTTATAAACGTGAATTCGCAACATATTATATCTTGATGTATCATTCACGAAGAATCTCATTTTTAAGCCTATAATTAAAATGCTCAGGTTTAACAAAAAAATTTTGTTCACTTATATACGATAACAGGGCATTGTGGAAACTGTTTTTCAAATTCAGGAATGCTGTCAAGAAGCAAATAATAATAATAATAGTAATCCTAAAGACTTCATATCTTTTTATACTGTTTAATAGTTTAATAGCTATATAATTAAAAAAAAACATATATTTTATGCCCCACAATTGAGGTATTAAGTAATATTAGGTTGTCCAGAAATAAATCTTTCTTAACTGCAAAGATTGGAAAACTATAACGTAAGAACCATTTGTTTCAACAAACTTTTACCAACGTGTAACGATGCTGTTTATGCTCCTGCCGTAGAAATCAGAGTTTCTATGGTCAATTTACTTTCTGAAAGTTTCTTCTGCAGCTGCCTGACATTGAAAGCATTCATTGATCAAAAAGTTGTCAACGTGTTTGAAAAAATAAAAATATGTAAGGAAAAGGTCTGAGGAATGAGATGGATGAGGCAAAAACTCGATTCCCAATTCATTCATTTTTTTTGGAGTGTTATCATTGACAGGTTTCATAACGTCGATTTTGTTGATCTTCAGTCAGTTCTAGCGGAACCCACTTATCCAACTTTTCGTTTTTCCAATCGCTTTTAGGTAGTTAGCAATGCTTGATGTACTTGTGTTTAAGCTTTTCTGTAAGCTCACGTACGGTTGTGCGAAGATCTATCTCGATTGCTTCCCTTCTAAGGATGGCTTCCTTCCACGATCTAAATGTTCTTTAAGACTTTCATCTCCATATTGAAACCTTTGGAATCAACGCTTAACTATACGTTCAGTAACAAATCCATGACCGAATGCCTGGTTGATGTTCTGTGTAGTTTTGGTAGCTTTTCATCTAAGTTTTAAGTCATAGAGGAAAATCAGACGAAAGTCTTTTTAGTTCATACTGCTTTGGGGGCTGCAAAACTTACTCTGAGTAGAGTTGAAACAGTAGACAATTAAGACACCTTGTAAGCGTTAAACCAACCAACGATAAGTTTCTCAATATTCAGCTTTTAAATATCATCGTGAGAATTCCGACATTTATTTCTAGACAACCTAATAGAAAAGATCGTTGATTCATATAAACACAACGGTTCAATTAATATGGCAGGCACTTTGACATGTCACTGTTTATATAAACCTTACCTAGTAACAGATAATAAAAAGACATAAAGAAATCACATATCACATAAATACTTTTCAATTTAATGACATGAGAATTCTAACGAGCTGCTAATTGCCAAAATATAATGTGACGATAGATCATTTAATTGTATCTAAGAACTGAGAAATATATTTCTTAAATTTATCTAGTTTTTTTATCCTCAAAATCATGTTTTTAGTACCAATAGAACAAAACCTAGCAATAAATGTATGACCTTCAGCTGATAACTAACTGATGGTTCTAATGCTACGTTCATTCGTGTTGTGGAAGTCGTAGAAAAGTTTCATTATTTCAGTAAGTACTGTGACTTGATGCTTAGCTATCATAGCAAAAATCCGCTATAAAATAACACCACCTTTTTTACATATGTGTAGATTAATTTGTTTTGATTTGAATTTCGCTTACAGCTACTTGAGGGCTATATCTACGTCAGATGTCCATAATTTGCAGCGTAAGATCAGAGAGAAGATACCTATTCATCCCCACCCACCGCCAACTCTCAAGCTACTCTTTTACCAACGAATAGTGGGATTGACCGTCATATTATAACACCCCCATTGCTGGAAGGGCGAGCGTGTTTGGTGTGACGGAGATTCGAACCCGCGATCCTCAGATTACGAGTCGAGTGCCTTAACCACCTGGCCAAGCCGGGCGCGTGGGTATAAAAGGAACACAACGTATATGTAATACAACATTGAGAATATTGCAAAATACAGAATTAAAACGAAGGAATTTTTAGATTTAGGATCTTTTTCTCTCATAAAGAAGAAAACATCAATTATACATTTTAGTAATATTAATATTTCATATTGCATGAAGAATTGAGAAATAACTGTATATCATGCATTACTTCCACTGTTTCAATTAAATTGTAATTTTTCGAACATCATAAGTATCCACAACCGTCGAAATTTTATTGGACAGGTCAATCAAAATGAGTGACTGTTAATGTGATTTGTTTTAGAGTCCTTAGTACAAATTGACACGGGTTATCTATAATTTTGAGCTGTTGGACAAGAAAGAAGGCCAACTTTTGGCTTGTTGTTATATGATCAAAAAGTAGGATTTAACCGTCATTAAAGGTACGGAGTATGTTTTTGCGACAATGATACGTAAATTTTAAATCCTGGGGTTTACCGTCCGATCGTGCCTCTTTGTAACGTGGATGTCTTGTAAAATACTTACGGTTTTCGAATGTCATCTATATATTAGTAATGTGTGACTCCTTATCACAGGAGTTTCAACACTGAAAGTGGTGTCTGTCATATGTGCACTGCTTAACATAGTAAACATTTAGAGACTATTAACAACAAATATGTTATTCAATTTCTTTTATATTTTAACTTCTCTAAATCTATTTACGTTTTAGTTTAATTACCATTGTGGAAAGGAAGATCAGTCGTTCAGAAAACTGCCGAAACAGTTGTAAACAGCTTAAGAAAAGCCGATAACAGTAAAAATTTACATTTTAAGTCGTTATAATATTACACACAATTAATGACACGGCGATGTGCGGCTAAGAAGCTTAATCAGTTCTAAATAATAGCTCACAGAAATAAATAAACTCCCCTCTTAAAAAAGCAACAACAAATGCTTTAAATATTCCATATTTTAAGCAGTTTATCAACTTGGCCACAAACTTGGCGACCTTATTTATATTTTTGTACATATTCCTATTCTATATTTAAGCAAGATAGCAACCTTATAATTTGATATTGAAGATGGTTTTAAATTCCATAAAGATAGTGAAATAGACAAGCTGTTTAAATAATAGTAGTTGTAAGGAATTAAATTCGCGAAATTTGAGCTTGGGAAGTTTTAGTCACTGTGAGGTTAAATTCTCTAAATAATGCTCTAGGCACTTATACTAACAACTAGAACATAACAACTAACTGTATACATTAATAATTTCTATTCTTTGAAATTTGATTTGTTTTTGTTATAGTTCTATAGTACGTCACATCACAACACCATGTACATTAAATTGTCATTATTTTAGTTCCTTTGTGTAGCTGGTGAACGTAAATCTGTTCTGTCATTGTCTAATCATTTGATTATTTTTTTTACTATATCACAGAAGGTCTTAAAACTATTTGGCTTTACTGTAGTTTCTGTGACTGTTTTCTTTGATGCATTTCTAGTAATCCACCAGTAAGAGATGTCCGTAGATCCATACGACTATTAAATATGTTTAAAAGTCATTTTTATTACAAATTTTAAATTCAGGTTTACTTTACTATGATTCAGCTTTTTGAAGTTCAATCAAATATCTTTCGATTATTATATTAAGTGGATTGTTGTCTTTGTTCATCAATCTTTAGTGTTTCTTATAACAGACTTGAATGTTTGGCGGTAGAACTATTTTTCTCTCTTCTGTTCGTTACTTAAAACTTCTGAATTTGTTATTGTCATCTAAATCCCCGATGGTGTGTGTGTTTAGTAACTATCACTGGCTATTTAACCTGAAATAAGATTGTCATAGCACCAGAGGTAAATTATACAACGTGTTTTCTCTATATACGTGTGAATTGACATCATACCAATCTTAAACTATAGCTCATCATACTGCAAGGGAAAATACGTCTTGTTTAAACGTTTATAATTCAAGTTTCAACTTCACTTACACTACGCATACAAGCGATAAAGTTTGCATTTCTTTGTTTTGTACATGGAAGTTTATCAATGTTAAAAAATTGTTAAAGTTTATCTGTAAAGGCAGACAGTTACGAAAATCTCATTTAGGCATTGATTTTGTTCGCATGCTTAAGACCTGTCCTATTAAATGAAAAGAAAGCTTACTAATTAATATAAGAAGCATAAAATAGTAACAAATGTAAGTGAATTTTGTTGACAAAAAAATTCCCCGTATTTTACTAGCACAGTAAATGTACGTAACATTGTAAAAAGCATAGTTGTGAGCATGAGTAAGTTACATAAGTAACTATTTTGTTGTGCAATAGGTGGTAATGATATGTAAATCTTAATAAGGACGTAACAGGAAAAATAAACCTTATCTTGCAGGAAGCATAGCAGTACACACCAGTAATAGTTGAAAGTAAACAACCTATTATGATAACAAAATGAGTTTCACCTTTCTATAACTAGTGTAGAAAATATAACAATTTAGAACTATTTCAGTACTTTGCACGGAGTGGGATATTTTTCCCAGATAAAAGTGACTTGCTTGAGGTTTTTTTCTTCAGTCGAAATGGCTGCAAATTATTCTGTATGACCCTAAACGCGGTAACCTATTAGCACAAGCAATACAGGTTGTCTTGAGATTGAATTTTGATAATTGCTCAAAGCAGGTAACCTAAGAAATTGTTGTATATTGTTCTTCTAAAGTGTTCTGCTGTTGCATCATTATATGAGAATTTTCCCGGTCTTTGTATCATACAGATTTTCACCACCTTTGTCCTCCGTACCCAGTAAGAAACAAAGAAGCTGCCAATTAAATGCTTCTCTTAGTGACTAAAGAATATTTTACTTGTACTTATTTGTTTCTCCTTTTTTGTTATTGTTTAATAGCCCTAAACCTTATTACTGTAAATATACTTATTGTTTGGCTACTAGTGAATCTAAATATGAAAAACTAGTTTAAAAGCAACGTTTTGATGCTATGATCTAGAGTATGTTACCATAAAGTTTATTTTAAAAGTGCTTTTTGTTCTTTTTAATTCTCTTGTACTGTGGAAATGTGTAGATCCAGATCATGGAAAGGTTTTTTATGAGACCACATATGAATTACAGCAAATAAGAAAAGGACGCGGAAAATGATTAAATTAGAAATTACAAAATAGACCGTAACAACACTATTCTAGAGTCTGATTCTTCCAGGAATGCTGAAAGCTATGTGAGGGTTCTCAATCAGTCTTTGAAATTGTGAAGTGGTTCGAGATCCATTGTGTGTTGCCAGGTAATCTATAGATAACTTCTAATGGTTATGCCCTAAATGCTGAAGTACACAGCAATAGAGAAGAATCGCAGTGGTATCAAGCAGCGAAGCTCTAGAGACTCACTGAGGTAGTTTCTCTTGAACACCTAGGTGAATGAGTTTTCTTATTTCAGCGTTGTAAATCCAAAGATATACCGCTGTACTAGCGGGGGGCAGACAACTAAGTGCTCACAGAGAAATCCAGGCATTGCAAGGTGCTCACTTGCACCCCCTGTGACCAAAAATAATTGTAAAGGGCTTAAAAATATTAGACAAAAAAGGAATTCCCTTTATACAATACCGCAATAGTGTAAGTAAGTCATGAGAACTTTTTACACTGCCAAGGTAAACTTACGTGATGTCACATGCTGTGTCGTTATGATAGCAACCATGACTTGCTACCACGTATCTATTTATCCGATGAATGACATAATCAAAAAATATGCACATAATTTCAATTAAAACTTAGGCAAGAGCATTGCATTTGTAAAAAATGTATGATGTTTGGATTTCTATAAGATTGGTGTTTTTCACAAAATGAACATGGACTCATTTATTTAGCAGTATAAACACTTGTAGCAGGGTCCTTTTAGTCCTACTGAATATTTATATAGGCGAAATAAAATGTATAAACCTATCAGCATTTACTAAAATGGTAAAAGAAAACTTGTGCCACTTTCTCAAACTTTCAAATAACTCTTTGCTTGGAACCAATAAGCACAGAGACATCCAATGCTATATTTTGGCATTCCTCTGTTTGATGTCTTATAATCCACGAACAAGAAACGATTTAATGACTGAAGCATAGATTTAAATGAATTATGCTGCAGATACGCTCCTGTAAAGAATAAATAATATCCAAAGTTAAGCTCAAAGTTTAAAAGCAACGAACCATTAAGAATCTGAGAACTTACTTTCATGATTTGATGAGAATGTATAGAAAGGCATTCCCGAACACGTCTTTTACAGCGCAAAATGAAATACTCATTAATAACTTCATAAAGATATTACTGAAGATACCCAATATGTCTAGCTTCTCTAGATATAAATTCGTTTTTGAGCTGCAAAGTTTGGAAAAGTATAAACCAGCGTTCTAAAATATGCTTTAATTAAAGTAAGCACCATTTGCTTCAACATACTTTTGCCAACGTCTAACGATGCTGTATATTTTTCTTGCTGTAGAAATTAGAGTTTCTATAATCAATGAACTCCCTAAAAGCTTCTTCCGCAGCTGCTAGATTTTGAAAGCGTTTACTATTCATAAAGTTGTTAAAGTATTTGAAAATATGAAAACTTGTAGAGGAAAGATCTGAGAAATAAGGTGTATGAGGCAGAACATCGATTCCCAATTCGTTAAAATCTTAGAGCGTTGTCCTTGACAGGTCTTATAACGCCGATTTTGTTGATCTTAAATCAGCTCTTAAGGAATTCGTCTTTCCAATCACACTTAGGTGATTGGCAATGCTATTTGTTTGTGTCTAGCTTTTCTTGAAGCTCACGTACTGTTATGCGATGATCTATCTCAACTGCTTCCCTTAATGTTTTTTCATCTAAGGATGGCTTTTCCATGATCTTTGTAGTCTTCAAGACTTTTATCTCCATGTCGAAACCTTTGGAACCAACGCTGAACTATACGTTTAGTAACAGATACATGGTCGAATGCCTGGTTGAGGATTCATGTAGTTTCGGTAGCCTTTCGTCCAAGATTGAAGACGAAACGAAATCTTGGCAGGGATTTTAGTTTAGCCAGAGAGAAGTCTGAGAAATTCTCTCCCCAACAGGCAGCTAGTCATCACCACCCACCGCCAACTCTTGGGCTACTATTTTACCAACGAAAAGTGGGATCGACCGTCACATTATACACCCCCACGGCTGGGAGGGCGAGCATGTTTGGCGCGACTCGGGCGCGAACCTGCGACCCTCAGATCACAGAGCGCACGCCTTAACGCGCTAGGCCATGCCAGGCCTTGTTGTTAGACATATTGTATGTGATTTGACATCCATATTCTATTAACTGGCGGATGATCCGTTTGAGTGCTTAATAGATATGGTCAACAAATATGAAATTCGTTTTTGGAGAGATAAATGTGTATTTTTGGCATGTGTTTTCCATGTTAATCTGGAGTCGAATATGATGTGCTTGCTCATGTTAATAGGTGAGTTGCCGAGTGAGATGTTTACTTTTCCTAGCGTTTTTCTATGTCTCTTTAATTTCATGTAAAAAGTAATTAATTGCGTTTTTGTGGGGTTTAAAACACTCTCCACCTGTTGATCCAGCTTACGATAGTATATATATAGTATTTTCTGAGACATGACCATTAGCGGCTTTCTAGAAATTCAATGTTGTCAGCGAATTGTGAATTGCAAGTTAGACTAGGGAACGGTATATCACTAAGGAAAATAATGTAAAAGACTAGCGAGTGGACGGATCCTTGGTGCATTTCTATAGCGATTTTGAAAGATTTCGACAAAATCTTGTTGACTCTTATTTGAGCTGTTCAATCTGTAAGGAGGTTTGATATCCATCTGATAAAAGTTAAATTTACTTTCAGGTTGTTTAATTTATACTTGATGGTGTTATGCCAGACACTGACAAATGATTTTTAACATCTAAAAATACACCCATGGTTACCTGTTTTTTATTGAATGTGTTTTGTACTGATTCAGTAAGTCCTATGAGGTGATTTAGAGTTTGTCTATTTTTTCTGGAAGCGTTTTAAAATTCAGAGATGATGTTATTTTTTTGCAGAAATAAAGGATAAGAACAGAACCAACAGGTGTAGTAACCATGGACCCAAAGACAGCTTCAATATAAAGTACATAACATGATTTGGGAACCAAAATACTAAAAATGTACGAGCCTATCATTACACTAGTTACACTGTGACCACCTGTGCCAGATAGCACATTGCAGAAACAAATATGACTCCACCACTACTACAGCTAAAGCTATACTTCAGGGAAATGAGGAAAGGAGCATTTACTTCAACTGTGGCATCCCCAATCAATTGTTGAAAGAATGTTCTTATTGTTTTGTCAAGCAAGAATATCAGACAAATGTTTTCTTTAAACCAATTCTAGAATAGGTACAAAAACGTTGGTGAGGGGAAATGACCACTTTAGCACTAGTAGTTTAAACCAGTAACGCCTGAGTAGCATCTAACTGCTAGCTTTAGCTGGTGCAGCATCAACTATCACAAAACATCAAGTTATCAAACTTGGAGAATCATGGGCTGGATATGCATGGTATTGTAACTGTAAATGGACTACTTCCCAAGCACTTGAATCCTACAATTTGTGATTCTGCTAATAATCTGAAGTGAAAAAAACAAACTTAGCCAATTGCTCAAATGGGGTCACATTTAAGACTAGAATAGACAATAATCATCTGCCATCACAAAGACAAAGATGACACCTGAGACTGATGAAAACAGCACCAACTGTATAGCTACTGCTGAAATTAAAATATTGAAGAGCAGACCAATTCCAGTTTCATAGACAGAATGTATAGCTGCCTCCACTGGCAATTGTCAAAAAAATGGAAAACCAAGGTTCTTTGTGTATTTTAGATGAGCGAACACAGTAACTTGTATCAATGCCTTTCTTTCATCATGTACAGAGTGTTGAAAAGTGCTATTGGTTCGATATAGTGAGTATCATTTTTGAAATGCTCAAGTCCAACTTAAGAACAAAAATAAACCTGATACTACCTTCAGAACTCAAAGAGAACTGAATTTCATGTCGAGCAATTTGGTTTATGTAATATGACAAGCTTTTCAGAGGCTAATGGAGTCTGTAATTAAAGGACTGTAATGAGATGTCTTATCCGTGTGTATTACATATTTGTCTTTGTTCACGTTTCAAATCATGTATAAGAATATTTAGAATGGTACACCAGTGCATGAATAATGCAGACATGTCATATTAGCATAGCACACAGTTGAGTAACTGTTGATGTATTGCTTACCAAATATCCAAATATACTGATTTTTAGTAAGGCGTCTCATCATTTGATGAACCACAGTTTCAACAGAAACAAATAGAATGAGTATGTTCTGCATGAATTCTTACAACAGCAAATTGCGTAAAGTGGAGGTGTACCTAAGGAGATGTTATGAAAAGTCAGTAACAGAACAAAAGTTCAAGCCAGGTCACTGAGTATGGTTCTAGTATATTGTTGTAATATGAAAAACATCTTGATTTTGATAATGTTGTGATATGAAAACATTTTGTTCTAACTGGATTGACCTTATCTTGTCTGTCAACAGTTAAATTAAGTGAATTACGAGTTACAATAGTAATACCTCAAAAAAGTTAACAAACTAAAATTCCTCATCATTTACAATTCTTTAGAAAGTTGGTTACAATAGGAAAGATTGGTGGATGAGCAGGTGATTCTGATCGTGAGAGTACTGCATCGTATGACCTCTTGTCAGCTGTTGAGAAAAACATTTTCCTAGAATTATCTATCTGTGAGGAGGCAGGTGAGAAAATATAAATATCATTTGTACTTTAATGGCATGGGCAAAGAAACTAATAGATCTGCTTTGGGTACCGGGAGTCTCTTGCAATGGATAATACATTGCTTAGAAATTGTCCAATTACGAAGTTCTCAGAAAATGGCCACATACGACAACAGACTATAACTAGTTGGTGACATTCTAAAACAGTCTTTGTACACATATTCAATCTTATAAATAAAAAGCAACAGCCCTCAGTAACAGGAATGATTACAATTAATCTGTCAAAATGAATTATCTCATAAATTTCGAAAAGTTTAATTGTGCTGATCTTTTGTTGTTTCTTTTTCACAACCAAAGCTATGAAAGTAATTGTTAAGCATTTCAGTCGTGCTACAAGCCGCCCAACAATAACATTCAGTTAACCCTACATTTGTATTTCTTAAATTACGTCACATTTTGAAATGTGAATAATAGTGTGATTAATTGCTAACAATTTAGTGTAGAGTGTGTGTGTGCGTGTATTTTCTCAGAGCAAAGCCACATCGAGCCATCTGCTGAGTCCACCCAATTTAGCGTAGAAGATTATACTTATAAAATAAAATTTGGCATCGAAAATATTCATTTCTGTTTTTCCCTTATTTCAAAAACAAGAGTTGAGCTTTGCCTGTGTGCGCATCTTTACAAACGGAAGACAGACGAATACTCGGACATATACTACGATTTCCAATATGTACAGGATACAACGCTAAGAAAATGAAACAAGTAAACCTTACCTGTTGAATAGAACAAAAATAAGCATAAAACCCCCAGATAAAATAAGTGGCTTTGTGAGTAAAACACTAGTGAGTAGGAATAATGTAAATAAATCATTACCTTGTGAGTAGCACAGCAGTATCATGATGATGAGGGTGACTATCGTCTTCATGGTTATTGATCCGCTGCCAACGACAAAAGCTGCGCAGTGTTTTGGATGCACTTGAGTGGATGATTTCCTTGTTCTGCAAGTATAATATTTTATAATGTGTAATTGTTTGTTTGTGTCGGAATTTCGCACAAAGCTACTCGAGGGCTATCTGTGCTAGCCGTCCCTAATTTAGTAGTGTAAGACTAGAGGGAAGGCAGCTAGTCATCACCACCCACCGCCAACTCTTGGGCTACTCTTTTACCAACAAATAGTGGGATTGATCGTCACATTATAACGCCCCCACGGCTGGGAGGGCGAGCATGTTTGGCGCGACGCGGGCGCGAACCCTCGGATTACGAGTCGCGCGTCTTACGCGCTTGGCCATGTCGGGCATATAATGTGTAAAAATGTGCTTTTTATAAGATTACATTCTTATGATGATATGGGGGATTATATCTACATACAAGAAGGTACTATATGTATGATATCCTGATGAGGACTAATATCTCACAATCATTAAACTAGGTAGATGGTGTTGTATGTTGTTCTCTGAATCAATACATCATATTAACAAACTCTATTCTTTTAGTTTTAGATTCTAATAATCATTGGATTTCACTCGCTGAATAAAATATTTTAAGTTTCGATTTCCTTGATATTATTCTAACAATGCTGATAAAAATAATTATTTCATTTTCTATTTTGCATTGCACTGTATCTAAAATGAGTATAGACCGAACTTGGCAAACAAAGCTACGTATACCTGCTTTAACTAAATAGTTAAGCATTTCAAAGATTTCATCATTACATCTAATTCCCATTTTGGCTAAGTAGTTAGGGCACTTGACTTGTAATCTGAGGATCGTGGATTCAAATCACACCAAAGATTGGTGGGAGTGTTTTAATACAGCAGTCAATCCCATTAGTCTTTGGTAAGAGAGTAGCCCAAGAGTTAGCGATGGGTGATGATGATTAGTTGCTTTCTTTCTAGTCTTACACTGCTAAATTAAGAACGGCTAGCACAGATGACCCTTGTGTAGCTTTGTGTGAAATTCAAAAGAAACCAAACTAAACAAATACTCTGATCTTTGATGTATAAAGTATTTGTTCAAAAATATAAAATAAATAAATTTCATTTACCAATAGCATCGTAAATTTTTTTTAAAGAAACTACTCTTTCATGATGCTACAATTTCATGTTTCAAATTTTTATGTTTCGTAGTTAACTTTAACTCACAGACTCAAAGTGAAAGTGAAACTCAGAGCACAAACATTTTTGTTTTATATTTAACCCAAAAGATATTTCGTTAGTGTTTTACGGTTCATTAATAAAAGTGTTTTAAATATAATATCTTTGGAGTGAGTTCTAGTTTTTTTATAGTTGTGGTGGCAAGCATGTGTGACTAATAACACTATGTAACAAAATTTTTTTCTTGTTCCTGGGCATAAAGTGTTATTTCCCATTTGCTTATGCCTAAAGTAAATGGAAAAGACCTATTTTTCTCTTCAAACTTTGCTTTTTTGACCTGGGAGTTTATAACGAAAACATTATGGGAGACTCTATTTGGGAGCTAATACGTGAAAATGATTTACATTACAGTCGCAAATCTCAAAAAATAGCCATTTTTGTTCATTTTTGAGTAACTTTAGTATAAATATATGTAAATCTTCATTAATAAGTTGTTTTATTCAGACCTTATATAAATGAAAATGTGCATATTTGCCCATTTTTACATAGAAAATAGGTTAATTTCTACATTCCATTATCCAGGACACAAAAGCGAAGCTTAAAGGGAATAATGACCATTTTCTGTACGTTTACAACACAAGCAATTAAGAAATAACACATACTATCCAGGAACAAAATTTGTGTTACATGGTGTAGTTCACTACCTGTCTACATACAAAAGAATTTGATAAAAACTTATACGATGAACATCTCCCACATTACCAATGTTCACTTATTACATTGATTTACAAAATTTCAATTTTTAAAACAGTTGTTCATTTCATTACCTCTTCATCACTCAAAGTAACCAATTTTACCACCACAATGTTGACAACATTTCCTAGGCTGGGTTCCTTGTAAATCATTGCAACCTGCAAAGAGAGAAAACTAAGCACTTACTTAATCTGAGCATCATACGTAGTATAGTTTAATTATTAAAGTACCAATTCAAATTAAAGGGTATTTTGAAATAAGTTTTAAAAAAAAGCATTTTAAGTAGAAATTCAGTTTACATTAGATTAAATTAAGCCAAACACATTGACTAATAGTACATTAAATGAGAGGTTAATTAATTCAGAAAACATATCGATGTTTATTAATTACGAGACTGGTGGACGAAATATGTCAAAGGTGTTGCAAATATTATTAATAACGAACATTTTCCCTATATTCTATAGTTAAACGCCACATACGCATTAAAATGGTTTAAGTTATGTCAGAACAGCTTGAAGAATAAAAAAAACAGTTCGATGAGTCTACTAACAATTCACTTGAAGAAATATTACTGACATCAGTACAGAAGAGTAAAAAAATCAATAGTAGTAAGAGCTTCTTTCGACATAAAAAAGTTATACAACAATATGTTGAAGAATTAAATATACATATGATAGTTGAATGCATATCTTATTGACGCTGTATCATATAATAAGTGGGACTTTTGATTTGTTGTTTTAAAATCATTTTCAAGAAATATATTGCACATTTAGTTTCCCAACATTTAAAGACACTTAAAATCAACTGACTTTTAGAAAAATATTTCATGTTTCTTGTGATAGAACTTTAAAGACTTATTCTTCCGTAAATAAGAACTATATATCGAGACTTTGTTTTAGTACAAGTGTTTAACTGTTGAATGTGTTTGTTACAAAATCATGTTCTACGAAACGTTTCTTTAATTTAAACTATTTCAATTGAAACAGGGTTATAATTCACTTAATATTGTCTATCGAATAGTTTTTTTAACGGTTGAAAACATTCTGTTTGAACTCCGATTTACTTGTAAAGTTATAAAGAGATGTTTACCGATGACATTAGCGTTAAGACGTAATTTCGCAAGTTGTCACGGTACAAGTTAGCCATCAGTCTGTCCACTGCTACTAGTACTTCAACATATCTCTCGACTGACACTGAACGCTTGAAGCGGGTGTTTGTGGTGTTTTTAAACTGGAGACGATGATTTCCAGCAGAAGCTACGTACTCGTTTTTATCGTTCCTTTTTAGTTTATTTTTCGGGCTTGCAGAATCTGAAATAAATTCAAAACCATTCTATGATCATAAGTTAATAATAAAATGAAATATATTTAATTTGTTTACAAGTCGAAACTCGTTTTAAAACTGTTTTAAGTCCACTAAATACAACTTCGGAATATTATTGAACAGATAAATTATGTTTCCTGAGCTGATTTGGCAGTCAGTATTTTAGTAATAAACAAATGTTGCATCTGGAGGCACTTATTGCTTTACTTAATAAGGTAACATTTTTAGGGTGTGAAAAATTATGTAATAACATTGCGTTAATTTTTCTTCAAAAACAACACCTGTCAGAAAATATAAATAAAAGCATGGTTTTCAATACAACTTTAATCAATTAGTCACTACACAACCCTTTATAATTCAGGATGTTAAAGCTTAAACCGAAATTAATACAAACCTAAGTATGTTATTTATAATCTGAAGAGACTGAAACTAGTTAATTGTATAACGTTCAACGCAATCATTTAATAAAACACTTTGAGATTGTATTAAGGTCAGAAACTTCATGTAGTATACAAAATACCAAGATTAATAAACAGCTGATTTCCTCTTTATAAATTACTACATTGTAAGTGTGAGGCTTTTACTTCTGCGTTTCGATCGAGTAACGAAAACAAAGTCTCTTTTCGCACGTTAAGACTTTCATCAAAAGTTATTTTGAGGTGTATAACACACATATACTATCGACTAATAGCAGACAAGTAATTAATAAAGCGAAAAAGTTTCATATTTTTGCATTTAAGATTCCAACACGATCTGGTGCAAACAACACATTAATTACACAGGTCTGCGAATTCAGACTTCATAAAACTTGTTCTGGTGTTATTAATGTATTTTCCATAATTCAGCTTCACATATTTCGCAAGGTTTTTGTTTATTGGTTTTTTACAAATTGGAAAGAAAAAACTCTTACTTGATCAAATTTACAACACTTTTAACATAAATATAACGGAATATGTTTCGCTTATTTGCACAACGTCTTACAATAGCGACGAATGCATAATGTTGGAAAGAAAAAAAACTTATGTCAAGGTACACGCACAAACATCATGCGGCCTGTTAATCGTTTGTGTACCAGCAGTGTGATTCTAATGGGTTCTAGAATAATCGATAACCCTCTCACGTCGCGATTGATCTAGAGAAATTTATAACAGTGTTTTCCAATGTTTTAAGTAGAACAAAATATAACGACTTCAATGAAAATGATTTACGTTTTGTAAAAAAAAGTCTAAAAGCGATGGAGAAAAATGGAGAAGATTTTTCGAATTCAGTATACAGTACAGAAATTTCTGTAACACGTAAAACTTTCAAGAAAATAAAACCATCGCAGGCCTGTGTTTTCGAACTAATATTCATGCAACACTTATAACCCCATTCTTTTGCTCTTTATTAAATAAAACATATTCAGCTTTGAATTATAACCATAATTATGAATGAAATAATTGGTTAGTGTAATTCAAAGCTGAATATGTTTTATTTAATAAAGAGTAAAAGAATGGGGTTATAAGTGTTGCATGCGTTGTTTTATCTGCGCTTACATGTAATGGTTATGGTGCGTTTCATATGGAAATTCTATTACTGAAAGAAACTGTATGGAAAATCTAACAGTCAACAGCACATGGTAGTCTTTCCAAATGGGCGGTTTTTATAACAGAGGATCGTGTATGGCTATGTTTGTTTAATTTCATGTAAAGAAACTCGAGATGTTTACACAAGGTGTGTAAAACGAGAACATAATAAGCTGGGGACTCGTACCCGAAATCTGAATCGGAGTTAAAATTCATACCTTCATTCAATTTATATTTATCATTGCAAACAAGATTTGAACATATAATATAATCAATGAGTCAGTCAATCAATAAACAAATTAGCCGTCCATAATTTTGAAGTGGTAGAAGATTGTAGGTACGGTTGCTAGTCAAAACCAGCGACCCCCAACTCATGGGCTACCCTTGCCAGACAAAATATTGGGATTTAATCGTTAGTTTTATAATGCACCCATGACCTCAGAGCACTGAGTACATTTTTTTTTACTTATATATATATATATATACATATTAAACGGGAACGGGACGTAAGCCACGGATCCATATTTCAGTACGATAATTAATGGCCTACGTGTGATTGTGATGTTACGAGCGGGTTAAAGAAGATTTTATGTTATTTGAGAGCTGTAAATATCCTTAAACTTAACATCGGTGTTTCTATATATATATATAGAAATATAAACATAATTATTAGCAGTGAGAAAAAATATACCGTTATATTACTTAACCTAATTATATATGCTAAAAACGTATCTAAGATTAGTAAAAAGTGACTGTTTGTTTGTTTCAATTTCGCACAAAGCTACTCGAGGGCTATCTGTGCTAGCCGTTCCTAATTTAGCATTGTAAGACTAGAGGGAAGGCAGCTAGTCATCGCCGCCCTCCGCCACATCTTGTGCTACTCTTTTACCAACAAATAGCGGGATTGATTGTCACATTATAACGCCTCCACGGCTGAAAGGGCGAGCATGTTTGGCGCCAGGGAAATGCGAACCAGCGACCCTCAGATTACGAGTCGCAAGCCTTAACACGCTTGGCTATGCCGGGCCAAAAAGTGATTGATGTTATCAAATGTTCTGTATGAATAATAATCTTCTAAAATTAAAAATTTTGACTGTTCACATTAAGCAGTTGTGAGCTCAGTACTGGAGAATGTATTAGAAACTTCACATTTTTGTTACTTGTGACTTTGAGTTTGATTATTTGTCGAAAGTATATAAAAGTAGTCTGATACATATTAATTATGTTATACAGTTATTATTACATTACATTTACATAAAATGTAAGACTAATAAATTAATTCACACAATCCATAACTATTATATTATTAGGTTAACAATTATTTAAACAACTAAATGAAACAATTGGTTAACGAGAGAAAATCAAGTTCGTTAGGGTTTCTTTTTCAATAGTCTGCAAAAAAATTCCATTACATTCCAAAAGAGGTTTGCCTTCAATTCTAAGTGACAAAATTCCATAACTGAATAAGCCGTTTCGAAGTTTAACTTGCTAACATGCTGTTATTAGGGTGCTGGAAGCATAGTGGAGGTAAACATAGAGTACCTGAGTGATTTTAAAGTGAAAAATATGTGTCAAAACTCAAGTGTTCAGCACCAGCTCTTAAGGACGAGATTATTTTCATCAGCGGTAGCCTAAGGCCGCCTAGAACGATCACGTATTTTAACCATTTGCACCATTGTGCAATAGTGCGTTGTCTGTCAGACAGTCAATGGACAATAAATTGACTTCATATAAGGGATGCTTGAGGTTGTAAGTTAAAACTGTCTTGACCTCAGTAAAACGTGTGCATGCCATGAATCACGAAAAGAATTATGCACGCTGTAGGCTGTGTAACGGATTTACTGTTATATATTTATTTTAATATCTACGTTTGTTTCATTTTAATGCATTTAACGTATCCTATTAAACGTGTATTGCGCAAGTACTGCCTTTTCTATGAGTTTGTAGAAGATTCTCGAGAGTAAGAATCAACAATATATATTTTACTGAAACACTAGAGTATTCTCGAATATTGTTAAACTTTCGAGACTCTCACCTAATGAGTATAAAAGTTGCCCGTTGCAAGACGTCGAGAGACAATTTTACATGTATATCAAAACAAAAGGCTACTCACTTTCTCTTTTAGTGTAATGTTGTTGAATCATAACCAATTTTTGATAAAAGTATTCGCTGGTTGATTAAAAAATAATTAGCTATTTTGATGCCCAAGATTAATGCGACAAAGTAATGTGGACACACGAGGTTGTCAAAGATAAAGCGTGTATAAAATACGCTCATTCTAAGGATTTCTTCATTCACCGAAAATATTATATCACAATCTGAGCAAATCAAAACCGCTGTCCGAAATAAAATGTCAGTTTTTTGTGCAGACTATTTTGTTAAACTTGCGAAATGTAAAATACGAAATAAGCAAATAGCGAAAATACATCTGTTTGGTCACAAATAAATCTGTGACTTGTGCTTGGAGCTACTGCATTTCGTAAAATGGGCAAGAAAATGATGCTTAATCGTTTAATAACAACTAATTATGAGTAGTAGTATGTATAGAGCAGTATTACAATTAATAAAACAACTGAATTTTTAATTGTATTACTTTTTCCTTCAGAGTGTATTTTATCAATACTGAGATAAGAATTTCAAGAACGTTATTTCAAAATCTCTTTAATTTAATGTTTGAGGTTCTCCTAAATTACTTGCGAAGACCCTTCTGCAAGTGAGGTCAAGGTTTAAATGGATTAACTTTCTGCATAAATGTTAAACACATGCGTAACTAATTAATGACGGGTGTGTCATAAATACTATTAACAAGTTTTATGTATATTTTATTTGAAGTTTTGTAATTATCTTGGTTTCCTTTTTTTAAATACCATGCAGTTAATGGTTAATTGAAGATTGGGCAACATTTTAAAATTCGGTTTAGAAAATCGGTACTTTCAAGCACAACTTACAATTTGATTACATCGTTTTACATAAAATCGAATCAGCTTTATCTTGCTTTCTGTTTGCTTATTTGGTATTTTACCTTTTACAGTTTAGAAAAGATAACTGCACGGATACCAAAAAAAAAACATTTCTTTTCAGTTTTGATAAGTTTGGTTTGCCCAGATTGCGAAATGGATATCGAGATTGAACTCAATATATGTAAATAGTAAACGTCAAACTGAAAACTTTTTTAATCCATTTGTAATAGTCTAAAAACTTTTTCCTTACTTCATGCGAAACACCAGAACTACAGGAAGATAAATTAAAATAACTACGCAGAAAAAAATAACATCAACTATTTTACCAACAGTGAGAGCAGAACGCGGTCTAGTGGTTAACGCTCCGAACTGTGCACCTAAGATTCTGTAGTTCGTGCCAAGTTACCTACAAAAACAAAATCAGTCATTGCACTTTGGGATTGTGTTTACGTTGTAAGAGTGACAATCATATCAGCGTATTTGATTGAAGTAGCACAAAAGTTGACAGTGGATGATTTTTAACTAGCTACCTTCCCTTTAGCCTGTCATTTTAAAATTGATGACGCCAACTCTTGGGCTACTCTTTACCAACGAATAGTAAGATTGTTTTTAGCATAATAATGCTCTTACGACTGAAATGGCGGGAGCGAGTTTGGCGACTGGTTTCAATCCCACGACCAGTGGACTGCGAGTTGAGACCTCAAACTAACAGGCTTGGGCTTAAAATAAAAATTATATATATAATATAAAACACTCTTCTTTATAGCAAGAAGTACATCTTTAAAAACTACCTTGTACACTGCTGAATATAATGATTTAAAACATGGATAAAAGAAAAACTATTGGATAATTAGTAGTAACAAAATTTACAAGCCAAGTCATATTTGATAATATCTTTAACATAGTAAATGCCTGCAATGTTTTAAAATGTTCAAGAACAGAAACTTAGTTATTTCTCAAGATGAAACTAAATGATGTCCTTTTCACTCTCCCTCTCCCTCTATATTTTTTCCAGTTCCAGCATTTGTATTTAATCTTATCAACTATTGATTATAAACTGAAAGGTAATATCGATAACAGACGCTTCTCTCATTATTAATTTTATTATACTACAAAATTAATAGAAGATCCTTTTGTGTTTCTTCATGTTTTGTATTATTAATAACGTTGCTCTTAGTGCAAAATTACAAAAAGGGTTATTAGCTCTCTGTCCACTGCAGGAGATCAAACCCTGGATTTTTAGTGTTGTAATATCGCAAAGATCCTGCTGTCACATTGGACAACTTTTACACGTTGGTGATGTATAAACCGAGTAAATGAAGTGTTGCATCAATAAAACAAGTCATTCATACTTGGCCGAACTCTGCATCATTATTGCACATCAGTTAATATCAGTGCATCTCTGTATTGTAAAATTTATTTATGTGGCATAATACAATAAAAGTGAATTTCAAGGAAGTTTTAGTATTTATGCAAGTTTGTTTCCATTTATATATCTGTTATGTTTATACAATAAAATGTAAAATATATTGAACAATTGAGTTTATGTCACTATTTAATGACATGACTTAGACATAGTATTAAATATCTTATACAGATTAAGAATCGCTTCACTAAGTTTACAAACAAAAACGGTATCAAACAGCGAGGGTAAACAGTTGAACTGAACCGCATTTAAACATAGTCACACGATAGTTATCATTATTTAATTTTAGTATTATCAGTTTATATATCACTTTCTGTAACCTCATATACATTAGAGATATTACAGTGTAGGTACAGTATACGTATGTGTTGATAATTATTTACGTAACTGTATCATTTACAAGCAGATGTATCATGTTACATAAATAGTGGTATATGTTAGTGTATTTGTGTATACCCTATAGTAAATATTTCAGAAGCCTAAATACAAGATATATTTCTAATAACTCACAAAATATTAATTATTAGTTCTTAATTTTAATACCAACAATATATTGCCGTTTTTGGATGTTCTGTATTAAAATAGTAAAATATAGATTATTTTATAATGCGAAATACTTGTATGTTTTAATAATAATATCACTTTTAACCATACTAGAAACAACATCAAAATATGAAATAGATTACTTTCACCGTGAATTTAAAGCGTCCAGGCTGTTTGTAAATATTTGTGAATAAATAGTAATGGTTGATAACTGTTCTTTTTAGTTTTCAATCTAATATTCCAGACTACAATAAGTTTGAATATGAGTAACTTCCAGAATATATATTTTCAATAACTCTGTAGTTATTGAAACACACGAGACAGCATAACGAAAATGTAAACACTAGACTCGATAACTGATGTTTCCAAATTAAAGAAATACGATCCTGATTCTATGAACGTACGAATGAAAGCAAAGACATGTGATATCGTATATGTCATTGACACTATATCTTCAATACTACGACTCATCAGGCCGGCTCAGACTCAATAGACAGTTATCAGTTACGTAAATAACAGGCTCTATGTTTCGATCAGAATTAACAAGGCGAACTTAAATTGTTACAAATTTTTATTTAAGAAATTTATAAATCATTATTAGGCCAAAGATTAATAAAACAATTTTGATTATTTATTTGTTCTACACTGATTATTGTTATTTAACTTTACTACCATCCTGAAGAACGTGCAAACAAACATAACAGTCTTATTGTTCTTGTAACAGATAGCTATGAGAAAACTACATTAGTAGCTCAAAAAAACTTATGTTTCTTTGTTAGTTTTGAATTTCGCGCAAATCTACACGAGGAATATCTGCGCTAGACGTTCTTAATTTAGCAGTGTAAGACTAGTGGGAAGGCAACTAGTCATCAACACCCATCGCCAACTCTTGAGTTATTCTTCTACCGACAAATAGTGGGATTGATTGTCACAATATAATGCTCTCACGACTTAAAGAGCGGCAATGTTTTGTATGATGAGGATTCGAACCCGCGACCATAAGATTACGAGTTGAGCGACCTAAGTACCTGACCATGCCGGGCCTTAAGAACTTATGAGTGAAAACAAAGAATAATATGATGTGTGTGTTTTTATAGCAAAGCCACATCAAGCTATCGGCTGAATCTACCGAGGAAAATAGAACCTCTACTTTTAGCCTGGTAAATCCTTAGACTTACCGCTGTACCAGCGGGAGCCATATGATATGCAATAAATTGCAATGAGGCATAAAATCATTTTCAACTATTTTAATAATTATAATTTTGTAAACTTAACCAAATAATTATTTAAGTGATACTATCAGTCTCCAGTTACTTTATCAAGTAAAAAGAAAGTAAAAGAAAATTAAACAATCAAGTTAGGAAACAATACCACAAAGACTTGTTTTGTACGTTATTCTCCAAGTTCTTTAAATGAATCAAAAGCTAAAATGATACACCATGAAAATCTTTCTTTGTTAATTAACAATTTAAACATACACCATTAAATGCTACCTTGTTGGTTTTCGAATCTCACAATATGCACTGGTGCGGTTCCTCTGACCAAATTGGAATCTCAAGATATGTCATTTATAAAGGGTTGTTACACATTACAGGAGCATCATACCAGCTATTGTGTTGCCCTTGAAGTTACAACTTTCAGAGTCCATCCTGTTTAGTCTGATGAACACGACATAGCACAATTATCTAACCACAAAAGTTCTACAGCATCAAGCCTTTATAAGAGACAATTGGGTCAATCTCAAACTTTTCAGCTTGACAGAGCACCAGAGATCCTACAATGTACCTGAATATTGGTTTCCAAGACAAAGTTTAAGTAAAATAACATTCTTTGTGACATATTAAAAGGACTTTATCACGTCATGGTCAGCAAGAAATCGCTAATTTGGTTGTCACAATAGTTCAAGTCTATTCAGATTTCATCCAATACTGCAACAAATTTCCATCTTTCACATTACAGGTAATGTTCTGTAGTTCTTTGTCTTCGTTCATTTCTTGCCCTGAGGAGCAGTTTATGTATTTGTGTTTAATATTTCTTTCTAAAAGAAAAATATTTGTGAACTACCTTGCGCACGATTGACTGGTACATGTGCAATGTTTCATCAATCATTTTGGAGCACTGAATCACCACTCTGAAAATTTTAGCAATGGTAGAAACAGTTTTGAGTGTATAGGTAAAAGCAAAAATACCATTATCTTAAATAGTAAGACACTTTCATAAGTGATAAAGGTGTCACATATAAAACATGCTGTGAAAAAGTCAGCTTTTCTAGATCAAACCTAGGGCGAAAAAAACGTGCGCACGTGTTAGTTGTTCATTATGCCATGACATGAAATGAGCAAACACTAACTCGACACACGTAATTGACGTCACTCCTTCATAAACCTTAGCGATTAATACTGTAGAAAAAGATGCAGCGTTTTTAATGTATTTTGAAGCCATCAAATATCAGAGAGAACAGAAATATTTCGAAACACGTAGCTTATGTTTTAAAGCCAACTTAGTGATAAGTGGAATAATGCGATAACAAATGACTAATCAAAAAATATATGCAAGATATATCACGTTAACCAATGACGATAAAAAAGTCGAAATTAATTTCAAACGTTGGTAAAAAAACTATTACACATGAATAAGGTGTTTGATATAAATACGAATATTTACACTTATAATGTTAAGAATCACATTTAAAATTCAGTGTAGTTTTGTATGTACGAGTTTTGGTAAACTTTAAAGATCATATCTATTTTAACAAGTTTCAGCTCTTTTCCTGTAAACTCTAAGGAAATAATAATAAGTCATGAAAGCCCGTTATAGCCAGGTGGTTAAGGCATGGGACTTGTAATCCGAGAATCGCAGGTCCGATTCCCCGTTGCACCAAACACTCTCGCCATTTGAGCCGTGGGTACGTCATAATGTATCGGTCAAACCCACTATTCAATGATAAAAGAGTAACCCAAGAGTTAATGGTTGGTGATAATAACTAACTGCTTTCTCTCTAGTTTTACACTGCCAGATTAATGACGGCTAGCGCAGACAACCCTCGTGTAGCTTCGCACGAAATTAAAAAACAAAAACAAGCATAAGTAATGAAAATATTTTGTTATTTAATTAGCGACTTCTACATATTCCATTAAATGTTTCCTTGTTGATACATATCGATACTAGTAGGTATTATAATGTGTGATGATGGTCGTTTCAATATTTTTAAATAACACCTTTTTTAAAGCATTTTATTATCTATTTACCTTGCAGAGTAAAATGTCTGTTCGTTTAACTAACGATAATAGTCGGGCATACCATGTTAATTACATTTTAAAAACGTTAGTACAGATAACATTATGTAACAACATTTTTACTTTTTCTTGTTCCTGGCCAAAAGTGTTATTTCCCAATTGCTTATGTCTAAAATCAATGGAAAAGATCTATATTCGTCTTCAAACTTCACTTTTGTGACCTGGGAGTGTATAACGAAAACATGATGGGAAACTATATTTGGGGGCTGATATGTAAAAGTAATTTACATTACAGTCGCAAATCTCAAGAAAACTACTCACTTCTAAACATTTTTATATAAATTTAGTATAAATACATGTACATCTTCTATGTTGTTTTATTCATATGTCATGTAAATGAAAATATGCAAATTTGTCCGTTTTTACATAGAAAATAAGTTAGTTTCTAAATTTCATTATCCAGGTTACAAAAGCAAAGTTTGAAGGGAATAATAGCCATTCCCTGCACTTTTACAACATAAGCAGTTATAAAATAACACAAACTATCCAGAAACAAAATTTGTGTTACAGAGTATAATCTTAACAAAAATCTGAAAGAAACAGATAACGATAAAATCAACATTTATACACTTTTTACAGCTTTTTTAAGGTTTTGATGGCTTGCTCGTGTATATTAAATAAAAATTTCGTAGCATGTACAAACACTTCTTGAGCTGCAGATAATATTTATATATATTCGGCCTAATTAGTTTATTAAACATTTGAAAACTAAAATGTGCTTAAATTTCAACGATATTCATCAATATTCCCTCTATCACATTTAATTTCAATTGATCTAATTCTTACACAACCTTATATTTTGATGTAAAACAATGCGAGCAAAACCTTTAATTAAAAAATACTGAGGGCTGAGAAAATAAAAAATAATAATTATTTTTTCAAAATAATCTAATGTTTACAAAAATTAATATAATTCTATACACCTTCAGTAAATATATTTATAAAAATCTTATTTTCAGCGACTCAGTTTTCGTTGGTTCGAGATTCATGATTTTATATAAGGTTATTTTTGTTTCACACTGTTCTAAGTGATGAAGAAATAATAGTTTTTTAAAACGTTTTACAGATGATGTGATTCATCAGCTTATCTGCAGGTTATGTTTTCATTGTTATTTGAAATTAGTTAGTACAAATACAGCAGTAACGATAGTTTAACAACGTTTACGTTGTGTGTTGATAGAATTTTTCTTCCGTATAAATGTGAAAGGTCAACCATCGAAAAATTAAATATTTAATATTGACCAAATTCTTCTATTAAAGTGAACTATATATGAATAGAAGTTTCCACTGGCAAAACCTGTCAACAACTACAGCGTAAGCAATCGTTATAACATAACTCTCACATCGTCATCGACTCAGTGATGATAATATATAAATTGACAGAAAAGCAGCCTCAGCTTCTTATCAACAATTAAACTGTTAATATTGTATACTGATAGCCTTGAATTTGAAAGAGTAGACTTTCTTTCGATCACCGTTCATGGATGAAAAGGATCGAAGGGTTGTCCCTCATGAGACATTCGTCTCATTTATAAAAATGAGAGTATATATTGATTCACGAAATAAATTATGAACGCTTTTATTCGTTGTAAACAATGTTCAGTTTCTTTTCAGGACATAACAAGTCTGTCACGCTTTGGTCAAATTTATTTTGAAGATTATGTTTTTATCGTTATTTTGCATAATACTCACTTTAAACTATTTTAATACTCTAGAGGTTACTTTAGGGCCTCAACAAGATTTAAGAAACTTTTTATGTTTGAGGCTGTAAGAGTAATGGCCGTCTTTATCAATAGCGCAAAATTAGGAATTATGGGATAAATAGCGTTAGTAACTTTGTCATATATATATAGAATACAAATGGTTTTATAGACAAATTAATAAATACAGTTTTTCGAAAAAAACCTTCAGTAGCAAATATTCGCTATGAAAATTCATATATATCTACTATTTCATATTATGAACTTGCTTTGTTATTCGCCCCCCAGTGGCTCAGCGGTATGTCTGCGGACTTACACGCTAAAATCCTGGTTTCGATACCCGTGGTGGGCAGAGGGCAGATAGCCCATTGTGTAGCTTTGTGCTTAATTCAAAACAACAACAACAGCTTTGTTATTTACCTACTCATAGTGATTCTTTAAACTAAATCCCAAATTATTTATATTATTCTTAAAACTTTCTGGGTGATCCTTAAGAATTATAAAAATATTAATTTTTGGTACCGTTTATTTTATCCTCACATATTTAATTGATGTATTTTAGTTTCATATATCAATGATTTATAGTGCTTAAACATATGCTGAAATACGTTTCGTCTTTATCCCCATCAACTTTCACTCTTCTAACAATATTAAGGGAGAAAAAAAAATTACACCATAAGATGAGATAAGACGCTACCATTCATTCAAGGTATTAGACGCAATCACGTGCATCAAAATAAAGTTTTCAAAATTATGATGAATAACACAAATTATGTAAAATCATTTTCAAGAAACCAATTATTAAAAAAAAACTAGCCGACGGTACCCATGACTTAATAAAAAATTCTATAATGGACAATGTTAAATAATGTTCAGCTTTCTTTTAGCTTCTTTTTCATTTTGTTATTAAGCCCCTGACGATTCAGTTAGATACTAATTTAATTGAGTAAGTATCCGTGCTATTCAATTCAAAGCCAAAATTATATTTTAAAAAGCTGAAACGTGTTATATTTCAGGGTCTCTTTTTTTATTATTATTTCTTTCAAATATTCTAAATAGCTTAGAGTTATTCCGAAAATGGCTGCATTAAACAAGATTAATTTAATTCTAGAGCTATGTATTAAATTTTTGATATTAAGTTAAACTTACGCATATTTACTGCTACAAGCGTCTGTCATGCTTTAAGGATAGCTGATTACTAAGCATATTCGTTAATTAACAGGACACAATCTCTGGAAATCCAAGGGTTTAAGGTTTGTATACAGTTGTTCTTTGTGGCCATGAATTAGCACGACATCTGACTGTGGGCTCTGTTAGAATCTATTCTAGTGCAAAATGTCTGAACGAACAACAGTCAAGCATCAATCACATTGCATGTTTTAAAAGCAGTTTTCTTTTTTTTTTGTCTGAATTTAAACAGGTGATGATATTTTCTTATCCTAACCTGTATAAAGTAAATGTCCATAATAAAAACAATCCTTATTATCTGGATTTTTGTAACGAATATTAAGATTTCTTAAAAAATATTCTAATTATGGAATATTAAAGAAGATATAAGATGATGTATTGTAATAATAAAATCAGTTATGATTAATTGTGAGACTTAATATAATAGTTCTTATAAAAACTTATTGTATGGCCTCAAGAGAACGCAAGTCCTTCAGGTGTCCACATGAAAGTACGATAATACAACTACCATAAAAATTAGTTTGAAATAATTGCCATTTTCCGTAAAATCGGGGTTTCACGTCTTTTTTTAAGTGCATACAAAATGTGGGGATCATAGCAGTTTTTGTGTTAGCTTTATTGTACCATAAAAGAAGTTCAAATGTTAAGTAGAAACTAATATTTTAACTTTCATACACGACCCTACAAAATACTGGAAAACGAACTTTAACTCGTTTCTACAATATAAACATGATTTCGGTCTGAAATCCATCAAAATAAAAAAATCACTTTCAAAGAAACTGTTTTACTGTTGAGCTTAAAATAATTTACAACTTATGATGCCCATATATTAAAAAAATGAAATGCTACAGATATATATTATACGATATATATTTACAGCACTGCAACTGTTTTAATATTTTACTTGTTGGTATTTCCATTGGATAGGGAAAACTATTTAGCCAATAAAAAGTAATAGTTTCTATAAACAAAGGCGAAAATAAAACGATTACTTTAAACTTCGTTTTATCTCTTTTGTTACCAAAGGTGGTCTCTTGTTCATCAGTAATTAGAATTTTGGAAATATTGAACTGATATTCAAAACTTTGGTATTACATACTATAGTAATCAAGGAAAGAAGCCACGAATAAATATAACAGTATCTAAAAATAAATATGTTCTTTAGAATAATAAACTGTGTTGGTACGCATATGTTTCACTGTAACTTCAAAAAATACCGCAATTTCAACAGAAAAACATATCTGGGAAGTGAATTACAAACACTAGCACATAAA
Organism: Carcinoscorpius rotundicauda; assembly: GCA_011833715.1. NCBI lineage: Eukaryota > Metazoa > Arthropoda > Merostomata > Xiphosura > Limulidae > Carcinoscorpius > Carcinoscorpius rotundicauda. The sequence continues at coordinate 44,509,304 of CM022394.1, read as the reverse complement.
GAATGTTTTTTTGTATAAACTCCTGGGCTACTACATTTCTCTGTAGCGCGTAGAAAAAATAAGCAGGAAAAAGCAACGGTTGAAAGAAGTATGCACACATAGAGGCCTGACGTCACTATTTTACTTATAAGTTAACGATTCTGAGCTACTCTCGTCTGTTTAACTCACATTAGCACTTTTGTGTGTGTGTGTATGCGTGTTATCTTACAGCAAGTTCACATCGGGTTATTGGCTGAGTTCACCGACGGGAATCAAACCCCTAATTTTAACATTGTAAATCCCTAAACTTATCGCTGTACCAACAGGGGACCATTTATGATGTACCATCAATAACTGTATCGCCCGGTATACTTGGTTTTATTCGTAACTAGTTGCTGAGCTATTTTTACTATTATCCAGGTCGTTGAATCCTCTGCTTGCTTTTCATAATGACAAGTAAATGAAAATAAGGTGAAACATCTCAAAGTTTCTTCAAAGATTCAACAATATTAGCTTGATATATCTCTTAGTGTCTTTTAATTTTCTTAATTATTGTTTCAGCATATCACTAACTTTCCTATAATTTTGTAAAAATTTCCTCTTACCTGTCAATTAGTTTTGATTTTCTCTTATGTCATATTTTTCCTTTTTTTTGCAATATGCCATCTCGAATTAAGAGTATTTTGTTTTTAATTTTTTCGAATATGTCCCATAACACCTTTTGATACACAGTGCCTGTTAGCCAATGATTTTTAATGTCTTAAAAATGACTTCGTGAAAATTAGGAACTAATACCTCAGCATTAGTTAATAAAAATAACTAAATTAGTATGTCATCATGTGAATTGTCTGAACATCTGACACGACACAGAAATCATCTTGAAGAACTCTCTCACTCAGTTATTTGATTCCCTAAATTCTTTGTCAGTGTGTTTAAATTTAGTCTGGTATAAATACCAGTCCATTATACTTTTTAATATTAGAAAGAAACCTGATCTATTTTTATATTTCATTGTTGAAATCATCTGTCTGATCATGTACCCAGTAATAAAATTCCAGTTAGTACATTTTTACCCTTCAAACCTGCAGCTGTATCTTACTTTTCGTCAAATTTTTAACTGCTAGTTGAACCATGGGGCATATACCATGGTTGTGTGGGTTCTTAAAAATAGTAAAATACTCTCCTCGTTCCTCTAAATGTTCGTGCAGTTACCAGACGCTGTGGGCTTCTATACTAGCATTCCTCACACCGTTTGTTCTTTTTGATTAAACATTAATTTTCGCACAATATTTTGCCAGATGATTTATACATCACAATACCAACTATAATTTTCACTATGTCGTATATAAGTATAATTTCAAGGCAACAAGCTACATATTAATCGATCTAGGTCATCTCATACACTAAGCCCTAAAAGAAAAATAAGATACTCAAAGCCAGCCATTATTATCCAAACGTTCATCAAGTTTTCCTTAAACTCTCTCAAAATAGCTTCATTTACCATAATTGAAATTATTCTATTCCAAAGACTGTGTTAAAAAATAAAGTTGTTTCACCTGAAGATGACCCTTAACCTGTCAAAATATATATTTGTGTTCCCTAGTCTTACCATACTTTGTTAAGTACGAAAAAAATTATGCATATACACTATAAATTATCTTAACCATACAGATTTTTCTCTAACTCTTTTATTTTCTCAAGAAAAAATTATTTCAGAGATCTCAATCTATTCTAAAATGACAATCTTTCCATTTCAGGTATCATCTTAGCAGACCTTTGCAGGCCCATTTCCAGCAATTCAAAGCAGTTCTCAAACCTTTACTCATAATTCAGCATATCACACGTGCATCTCCTTGCGTTTCTTATAAATAAAAGCCATATGTCGTTTATTTGCCCAGCTCACAAACTAATCCAAATCCCTTTGTAAACCAGCAGTATTCTCGCTACAACCAGTAATATACAGAACTTTAATTTCGTAAGCAAATTAAATAATTTATGAATCATTCCTTAACCTATGTTACAGATGTAAACCCAAAAGAGCAAAGTTTTCGATGCAATGAGACAACCAATCTCCTCACACAATAAAAATAGTGTAAGCGTATATCTGACACCTTGTCAATTGCTTTATGAAAATTCACTTACACCAAATTCGTACAATATCTTCATATACATAAGACTAGCCTATCGAAAAATGTCCAAACATTATTAAGACAAGATTTTCCATGCTGACTTTCTAACAACATTTTGAGAATTGTTAGATGATTTTACAAAGCATCTTTTTACCAGACACCTTCAAAACCCTATTCCACCACGGATTTATGAGTAATAAACCTATAATCGCTGGAAAAAACTTTCATCTCATCCTTTGCAAACTAGGATTAGCATCAACCACCTTCCAATCTTCTGGTGTCTGCTCACTGCAATAGTAAGTGCTCACACATCTAATCATTAACTTCTTTCAACATCCTTGTATAAATATTATTTGAAGTTTTATTATTTTGAAACTTCTCAATTTTTCATAACAAGATCAAAATCAATGCGCAGGATGAGGAATATTGTATAAAATTTTATAAATAAAAATCAAGATAAACGTGTATTTAGTAACTTAACCATCTCGTTATCATCAGATATTAGCTTACATGTATCATTCCTCAAAGATTTTACTCCCATTATAAGATGTGTTTAAAATCCTTATTGCTAATTTCTACATTTTCAGCCAGTCTTTTGTTATTTTATTTTTGATTTTCTAATTCCCCATTAGATGAACTGTCTTTATTTAATAACATTTCTAAATATTTCATCATAAATAAATTTTAACTTTAATTTCATCTTTTTTTCCCTCTGTGAGCAAACGTAGATTTTTATTTTATTTGTTCCTACATTTTATCGGTATCTCCAATTAATTCACTAGCCCAATTCATATAACATATTCTTAATGCGTTCTTTCAAAATGTTTTTTGTTTTGTTTAAAAATCTGCAACCACAATATTGTTATTCCTTATCTATATAAGCAGCAAAACAACAAACGTAATTGAGTAAACATCTCTTGCACTTGGACTTTCTCCAGTACCCATCTTATGAGCCATTTCTAAGTAAGAAGTTAATAATAAATCTAAAAAAGTCATCATTCCTTGTAGGTTCCTCAACCATCCTCAATATGTAATAAAAATCCTGTCTTTCTGTTAATTTGATTCTAGCACTTCTCATTCTGGATGTCTGAAATTGAAATTCCCATAATTATAGATAGCCACATTGGCAAATGAATTTATCTCACTGTAGAGTTTCTTATTAATTTCATCAGTTACATCTCGTTGAAGGTAAATTCCAATTAAACACATTATTACTTTATAACCACTAACATTTGCCAAAGCAGATTCAACTTCAACGCTATTAGCTTTGATATCCTCAATTTAAACATACTGTAAATCAAATTTCATATATAAACATTTCTTTCCATTTTTAAATATTCTATCCATATTAAAAACTTATAATCCTGTATTTTACAGAAATCGATTTCTTCAAAACTATCTATATTTAAGCAGGTTTCAGTTATTCCCATTACAGTAAAATATTCTGTTTCAATAAGTACTCTAAAAGTTATTCATTTTATTTCCTATACTCATAGCATTGTAATATTTACAGTTGGGATACCATTTAAAAATCCTTTGTACTTTGTTCCTAAACTATATTTTTTCTTCATCTTTTTTTCGTCGTTCTTCGGGGCATCATCACTGTCTCCACATAGCTGAAATTTACTCTGATAACTGAGTTAGAAGTCTTACAAATAATATAGCTACTACTTTATTTAAACGCTAACCATTTGTTCCAAAAACTCTATTTTCCAGTTCAACTGATACGAGTAGTCAAATTGCATGTCCTTACGTACTGAGCTAAGTCTAAAATTTAGTCCTAGTGACCTACTTGTAACTACACCCCTAAAGTTTACGTTTCATTTCCATATTTATCTTTCTCTTATTATTCTTCCTTTCCCAGTCCTAATATGTACAAGTTAAAAATTAAACTCTGTTACCTAACCCTTACTTCCTAAAACTCATAATTAACCACTGTATCCTTCACATGTAAAAGTTTAAGTTCTTCTTTACATCCTACTCCATTTTCTCATATACTTTACTCTTCTGTACCCATTGCTGCCTTTACTTTGTTTAAAATAGCTTTTAATTTCTCTTCCACCTTATGTACAAATTGTATATCTTCATTATTAGCTTCGTAAGTCCGTGTTTCATAATAAAAACCCAATAAAGAAAAACTGTTTAGTAGTTATGTGTACAAAATGCATGATATTCCCTCAAATCACATACCAAGATATTCGGAGTTTCTTTGCAACAGTTTGCATTGATTTCTTTTCGTTTTTACAACGGCTCTTCAGATTAAAATATACAAATTACTTCTCCAAGTTCAGGCTGTGGTTTATAGATAACTGAAGTGCTCTAAACATTGTGATTTACTTCAAGTGACTACAGAGAAAGACTTTATGACACCATTATATAAGTGACACATATGCATACACGCATAGCATAGGTTAAATCACCAACAATTTGTATTTTAGGCCAACAGATGATTGGTTCATTATTTTTAAATTCGCGCAAAACTACACTAGAGCTAACTGTGTTAACCGTAACTAATTTAACAGTGAAATACCAGAGTGATTGACGAATAGTAGGAATTATCTTCACTGTACCTCCTTCTTACACACACACACACACGTCTAAAAGAGCGAGCAAGTTTGGTGTGACGAAAATTCCAACCCACTGATGGAGAGTCACGTGCCCTTACCACCTTGTCATGTTAGACGCACAAATTGCGACTATTCATTAATTATTTTGAATGATTGAAGTAACTGTTCTTATTGTTTTTGTACTTCAAGCTGATATTAATAAGTAGATAGTACTCGATAAATGTCTTCCATGCTGTGAAAACACAAGTAATTAAATAACTGTGCACTGGTGCGGATATGTGCATGTTTTATTTTGTCCTACGAAATATATAATTATATCACAATCGTGGATTTGTGTATATAATTAATGAGCACAGTAAAATAATCGCAAATTTTTAAAATGTACTTTCTGTACCATAAAATATAAGATTTATTTCTGAAGTGTCATAAATATAATGATTTGTTGTCTAATCTATGAAAGTGCAAAGCAAATATAATGTTTGTTTGAACAGCTACGTGTATTGTTTTATTTACAATACATCAAGTCAGCAGTCTGATATTAAGCTACGACCTCAAAGAACAGACTCTTGCAAAATCAAAGCAAGAAAACCAAACCCATGTAGCCTGAAATCCATTTCATTGGCACAGAAATATCTGATCAACATGGCCATTTAGAATACATTTTTAATATTCTCTTTAAAAATATCTCACCAGCTAGTCTAGCCAAATGTTTAAATTGTTGAAAAACACTGATAATCGTATATATAATAGCTACAACAGTTAAGATAGGCTTTAGAAATTAAACTGGTGGATAGTTTGACTGCACTCAATACGGTTACACTGAATAGGACTTCCCTGCGATTACTTGATCACTGCTCAGAAATTACAAACGAAATTCTCGTTCATTTTGATTTACACAGAGTACAAAGTAAATGATGTATAGCGAAAGTCTGGCGTTAAGTTAATGTTAACTCGCAATAATGTTTCATTATTTTGCACTAAAGTTATTAAAATCAATACGCATGTATTTCTGTATCATTTGGTTTTCTGAATTGTTTCAGACTGTTAATATCAATAAGATATGCGTCAGTTAAAAAGCCACTTCAGAGAGAGTTTACATTAAAGTATTCACCCTCTCTTGCAAACTCTTCGCATTTGATTGTAAACAATGAAACTTTATTCAACTGTATACATACCTTTCATAGATCGATATGAAATGATTCTTACTTCTTTATTTACACGACAAGTAAAACTTATGCCATGTCATGAAGACTTAAAATTTACTGTTAAAATTATTAAAACAATGCTGTTATTCCAATACATGTACGAAATGTTGACTTTCTAAAATAATCGTATAACAAACAAAACACTGCCTGTAAAAATGCTATACACAAAACTTTTTCCCCGAGTGATTTTTTTATTTTACTTTCTAAATAATAAACACGAAAAATGTGCAATCTTAGTGTAAGAATATGTAATAAAAATGAGATATACTATTTTTACAAAATCATTACTTAGAAATAAATTATTAAAAATATATCCTTCCAGTTGGAATGCCAATGTTATCATAAGTAAAAAACAAACCCGCAACATAGTTCACGAACAATTAATATTACTTTCATAAATTAGTATGTTCTACTGTTTTTCATTTAATATGTTCTTGCAGCTCTAATGTTTCAGTACCTTTACTACGAAGTTAATTAATCTGCATGTATTCAGAACACCTGACTCAAAACAAACAAGGTGAAAGACACTAGTTACCATTTAAGAAATGGCCAGTAGAACTTTAATTAGACACCTTAGAGCAGAAGGGTTTTAGTTCATAAAAAATAAGCATCATTTAATATTGTCACAGTATAAATGTGCATAACAAGTTGATAAGGTGCAAAAGAAATCAGGACAAACAAGAAAGTAATCTTTTTACGGATAGGTTTATGCAAGTAAAGTAACTTCTTACAATCAGCATGTTTTTTTTTTCATAAATCTATACAGTGAATGCTCAACAAAAATGGACAATTATTAAAATGTACTTACTAATAACAGTTGCTATCGTACAAATAAAACGTGTATACGTGTGTATATATATATAGTGTGAAAGTAATCAAAGAATTGTTCGCTTTATCATGACACGTATAAACACGGACATACTTCTACTAACCTGTGAATACATATATTATAACAAACAATATTTGACACTTCAGTCTATTATTTTCTGGCTTCTTATAATGGCGAGTTGAATAATGTTTCCCAGTTTTGTGACTTCAACTTACTCCTCAGAACGCAGTTCTAAATAGGACGGCAGTGTTTTTTATACGATTCCTACTCCTATTTATTTAAGCACAGAAGGAAAAATCAAGTCTAATGAAACAAATAACTCACATTAAAAACCTAATTTTTTTAATTCTATTAAGTTGCATCGTCTTTATAACATGGACATTTATAATTCATTACTTTCACAATATTTTTGTTTTGAATTAAATTAGTAATTGTAATAATTGTTTTGCAAACATTCTTGACGCTGAAATAATAGGACGTGTTTTCCAGTGAAAAAATAAATGTAAAACATAAACAAGGATTAACATGTTGTAAGTCTACAACTCTCTTTATCCTTTATCTGAACAATATGTGGTTGTATGTTTGTTCATTGAGTTATAGCATCAAACACCTGTATTCAAGTTCCGTGTCAGGTAAACGTTTTCGTTCATTACCTTTGAGATGACATCTTTCAATAGGGCTTCTGCGGTTTTCTTCAGAAGACTGAGCTGAGATTAGGGGCGTCATAAGATGTGGTACGCTCTTGAGGTTCTTAAATTCTAGGACGTAGGTAACTGGTTCGATACTATAATCTCCAGCTGAAGTATGAAGTAACCCTAGCTGTAAAATAAAATTATAATGCATTACCTGTTAAAACTCTGTTTATAAATGAAACTAAGGTATGTGTAGTAGTAACTGGTATGAAAACAATCATAGTTGGTAATTCAACTATATTACGTTAGTATAAAACTACCCCAAATACATAAAATGTTAACCCATTTTGGAAAATCAAATATAATCTGAGTTTATGACCTTCATTTTTAGCAAAAGGTTTCGTCAGCAGTGGTGTGCAATCAAGATGTATTCTTCTTTTTGGAAATCCAAAATTGAGTCGATAAAGAAAGTTTTTTGTTTTTGTTATATCAGTTTTATTGTGATGTAATATCTCAGAATGTTTATCAACACATCAGCTTTTATAAGCACATAACATTATTAAATATTAATTCACGTGTGTTTTTATGAACTTCGAGTTAGCATGGCCAAACTAGGCAAGCGGACTCAAAGAAATCCGAGGGTAACCTTATCTATATGATGCTGATAGAAAATTTTCGGTAGGTCACCCAGACACATGAGGTCTACTACTACGTTTTCAGAATATCCGAATTCAAACATTGCGTCAGAGTTTGTGTTTTTGCCCCCTCTGGATCTTTGTATTAAAAACTTTTCATATCACTAGACAGAATGATGAAACATTATATACTTGCTCAAGTTCTGCGGACAGGTGTTTCAATGAGGTTTCTTTTTATGTAGTTTTAGACGTAACTGTTTATCACCAGTTTATCATCAAAACAAGATTGATCGGACAGGAGCCTTTAAAGATAATGGGAGGATACTTAATCCCACAGCAAAACGAGGGGTATTTTACATTAGTATGACATGATAACTAGTCTGTGTTTCTCCAGTTTGTTTGGCGTATTAGATAACTAGATAATTTCTGGAAAATTAATGCAAACACTCTCTAAATAGAATTTTAACTTTTGCAAACACAAATACTAAATGTATACGATACATTAGACATTAATATTAATTAATTACCACTCGTGTACATAGAGCTAGTATTCTTATAAGCTAAAATGCTAACCATTCTACTTTTCCACACGATTACAAACTATCCAATACCTCAATTCAGTAAGTGAAATAACATACGAGTACAATGCTTAGTTATAATTAAAAAAGGTATTTGTATCAGTCGATTTATAAACACTGGAGTATGTGACGCAAAAACTATTAAATCATGTACCCTTGCACATTAACATGGTTATAAGATTATGAACCAAGAATGTTAAATAGTTTCTCGTCTATGACTTTGTGAATTATCATGAAAAAGAATGTTATGAATAATTTCAACTATTCTGTGAATGTAAATCCACTTAATTCTTACAAGTTGTACCACAAAAATATATAATTGAATATCTATTGGAAACTATACTAAACCCATATTCAAAACTAGACCAATCTACAAAAGCATATTCATTAGTATCTAGAGGAAGGCTCGCAAAATCCCAATCTAACAACACTCCATCCTATAAGACATTGTATTCGTAAAATTGTTATTTAAATTAAGACTCTCTAACAATATTGTCCTTGACCAAGACATTTTCCTTCAATTATCTTAGTCTATTTAGCTGTCTAATGAGTATTAGCGGGTAGCAGTGAGTTTCTTATGTCTCTTCTAGGGGTAGAATGTCACCATTTTCATCTGTTTATGCTAATAACCCCGAAAGTAGACATTGGTTTCTAAGTATCGCCTTAGCAAAGAAAGGATTTGTCATTCTTTTTCCTAACATTAAACCAAAATAAGTGTGGTTAATCTAACTTTCAGATAAATATGATTACCAACACTTCCGTTTGCATTTCAAATTCAAGAAACTGGAAGTTCTAGTAAAATCAAACTTTTAATTACTCAGTATGCGCACCAATGCTTAGTGACCTATATCTTACCATCTGGAAGCTATTTTGAACTTAAAACGACAAATTTAGCCACTAATCATGTGGTTAAAACATGTTTTACCACTGATTAAAGAAAAAATAACAATAACATAAACACCAAAGCTGGTTGAAAATATATGTATAAAACTGCGCTGTACAATAATGATAAATAAGAAATACGTGAACAAAAAAATCACTATCAAGTTGTTAAAACTTTCATAGTTTGTAAGCATTGCTGATAATAAAGATCATTACTTAATTTGTTTGAGCATTTTAAAGGAAAGAAAGAGTAATTAGTATTGAATTACGTACGACATTGACACCAAATATGGAACGGAAATTTGTAAACTACGTACGGGCAACAAAACATATTTTAACCGTAGCTTCCACAAGTTAAAAAAAAATCAATACTTTGCCGCCTGTAAGGTCGCACATTAAACTCTCCTAGTGCGTTACGAGATTTTCGATCTGATGCTCACATCAAATCTATTAATCAAATACATACATAAAGGCACTTTATGCGAAAGAATGGACTTTGCTCTCATCAAAACAACCAAAATTTTGTTTCTTTTTTACATTGCAACATTTAAAAGAAATAAGTAATTGTGTTTTATATACATTAATAACACCTAAAAAAGGCTTAATAGGTTCTGTGTACGATTGTTTATAGTTAAGCACAAAGCTGTACAATGGGGTATTTGTGCTCTGCCCACCTGGCTTTCTAGCATTGCAAGTCCGCAGAAATACCGCTGTGCCACTGAGTGTTCTGTGTATGAAATTTAAGACTTTTGGATACTCTAGAAACTAATTTTTATGCCAGTACTTAAGAACTTCGTAAATATAACAATATAGCTTTTAATTTATAAAATCTGACAGTATGTTACAAAGTAAAATAACCAGTTCTTTTTGGTTTTCTAAAGAGTTGTAATCTGTGCAAAATGGATCATATATTAAATGCTTGGGGAAGTGAATTAGAAAAAAATAAGCACTTATAAACAAAAGCTAAGAAACCTACACCTATTTTGAAAAAAATAGGTGAATTCCGTATTCAAAGGTAATTGTTATGATTTATAATCGTTTTATATTTGTATTTTGTTATTGATAGATATTAAACGTGAATACAATGGATCAATAAATAAGTACAGTAATAAATCCATTATTACTTATACATATTGTTTGAACTATTAATCTGCAAAACGTATTATAACATAAACAATCACTGATGTTTAATTAAATAATAACCTTCACAGTACCATTTACTCTGAATAAACTATAAAATAACCAGAATAATATAGGAAATCAAACATAAACAAGGAAAGAATAAAAGGCTAAATTATGTGGTCAAATTGGCATCTTTATTGTAACAATACCTCTTTAAATACAGGACTTCAACAATAATAAAAAATAATTCTAATCGCAGACACCAAATTTTAACAATTCACATTTGAGAAACCTTTATAGAGTAGACCAATGTTCGATGAAGAGACAAATTAACACTTGAGTGTCTTTTTCGCTTTAGTTTATTTAGATCTAAAACCATTACCTCACATAACTCTTAAACGGCGACCGTCATAAGTCGATGCTGCTACCTACAACACTCCCATTGTTCAGGGATTAATACAGTACTACTAGTTTATAATGTCAATCTACCACTAACGTTAGAGTGTTTTAAACATTGTTCAGGGATTAATACAGTACTACCAGTTTATAATGTCAATCTACCACTAACGTTAGAGTGTTTCAAACATTCTAATAAGTTTTTAATAATTAGTTGTACAAAATGTTGAAATGAAGTACGCGCGCATGTGCATTTAGATACGTAAGCAATCATTTGATTTCAGGGTGGTCGCTAGAAAAGCGGAAAATTTGTCAAACAGCTATTTATTTTTACAAAGAATAACTGGTTTGTTTTTTGTTAAGGCTCGAGACCAATAGGACGTCCTTTGTCTGGCTCTTGCTTGAAGCGAATTAGGCCTAAGAGAATTTGATTTGAAAATTTAAGAAGAAGCATTTGAACTTACTACATATCTAATCAAGGCAGCATATTACTTTAAGAAATCAGAGAGGACTGCTGAAATCGAGAACAGAAGAGCGGGAAACCGCAAAAAATAACAACTACGGGTCCTATAAGACCGACTAAGGAAATGGCGGGAAAAGCCGTTACGGCTCATCAAAAGACTAATGCAGGTAAGTCAAGTGTAACTGGTGGCAATGATATCAATAATTCCCCATTGCTAACTCTTTGTAGCTTGGCAAAAAGGGAATTAAATACAGTTAAAAAAGCAAAAAATGTAATTAAAAAAAAGTAAAGCAAAGCGAAAATTAATTAAAGAAATTAATTCTTCGGAAAACTCTGAATGTGAAGAAGAAGCAGTGATGGCTACTAATACTGAGGTAGAGGTAGCTACTCCTGTAACTGCCCCCCAGTGGCTCAGCGGTATGTCTGCGGACTTACACGCTAAAATCCGGGTTTCGATACTCGTGGTGGGCAGAGCACAGATAGCCCATTGTGTAGCTTTGTGCTTAATTCTAAACAACAACAACAACTCCTGTAACTAAAGTAGGGTTAAGTCCCAATAATGTAACAGTAAAATAAAGTAACACTAAGGATGTTGATATACATAATAATGAAGAAAAAAATGACAGTGATCAAGAATTGGAAGACCAAGACTTTATCACTGTCATATCAAAAAGAAATATAAAAAAAACAAACTAACAACCAACAATAATACAGTGACAAAAACAAGACCACCACAATACGCAGTTATAATAGAAGGCATTCCGGGCCAATATAACCAACCCCTGCTTGCCACAGAAGTAAAGAGATGCAAACCAAATGTTAACATAGTTAACATTAAGCGTTTGCCAAGAGGCGGTGTACTTGTCCAAGGGCAAGATGTGGTCGATCTCAACAGACTACTCAAAGAATGGCCAACAGATGCCTTAAAATCTGGAAACATTAAAATCCACCTTCCAGGAAGTAAGCCGCAACCAAAAGCAATAGTGGTAAGAGGGGTTCATCAGACGATTGACCTGGATCTAATTAAACAGGCACTTGACGAACAGAACATACCACACACAAAGACTGAAAGAATTATTTCAAAGAAAACACAAACACCTACAAACCTGATAAGAATTGACATTGATGACAGTTACAACGTACAAAATTTAATAAACAATGGAATATTGCTCTGGTATCAAAAATACCAAGTTGAGCAATTGAAAACTCAGGCAATTGTTGTAACACAGTGTTACAACTGCCAAAGATATGGACATGTTTCAGCAGCCTGCTTAGCATCACCGAGGTGTTGCGGATGTGACGGGGAACACCATATCAACCAATGTAAAAAAGTAAAAGAAACGCCTAAATGTTGTAACTGTGGTCAAACCCACACAGCAAATTACAAAGGCTGCGAAAAATATAAACAAATAAAGCAACGCATTTTTCAGATTAGAACACCAACAGAACAGAATCAACCGAAAACAAACAGTTTACCTAAAACAGACACACCAACAGAACAGAATCAACCGAAAACAAGCAGCCTACCTGAAACAAGCACATCAACAGAACATAATAAAACAACAAAAACCACATATGCAGAAATGTTAAAAGGAAAAGAACCACATAAACAACAAGTACAGAAGACTAATACACAGAATAAGAACACATTAACACAAAAACCAAAAGAAAACAACACCACCATACAAGAAACCAATATTAACACAACAGACAAAACAAGCCTGTTTTCAACAGTGTTCAAAAATGTAATAACTGAGTTTATAACAGAATATACTAAACCAAACCAGACAACTAACTTTATAGAACTACTGATCACTATTACCATAAAACACGTTACACCTCATATACCCTACATTATAACTACACTAACAGGTTACATGCTCACAGCACAATGTTCACAGTAGTGTATATCAACATCCAAGGTGCAATAGCTTTCAAGAAACATGAGATCGAAGATCTAATAGAAGAATTAAACCCCCAAATTATAATAATAAGTGAAACTCTAACATACAATAATAATAGATTTAAAATACCATATTACTCAACAATTAGAAAACACAGAAAAAATAAAAATGATGAAAACAGAGGCATTATGCTGCTTCATAAAGTAGACTTATCTGTAGAAGAAATCGAATTAAACAGTAGCAATGAACATGCTACTGTAGATATCCTCCAATCAAATAAAACTAAAATAACCGCAGCAGGAATTTACTGCTCACCCAATAAACAATTAGATACAACTTTACTAAATAACATCTTTTCCCACAATCAAAACACCATAGTCATGGGAGATTTAAATAGTAAAAATGTTTCCTTTGGATGCCGAAGTTCTAATTCAAATGGTAGAAAATTAATAAAATTTATTGATGATAACAATATAGCTTTATTGAACGATACTACCCCAACACATACATCCTATTCCACTAACTCTAGTGACATACTAGATCTGTGTGTGTACATATAAGTTAAGCCAGAAATTAATAAAATTTCAAGTGGGAAAAGATGTAGATAGTGATCATCTCCCAATTTTTTGCGTCTTCGATCTCACCCCCTATAAAAATATAACATATAGGAAAGAAAAATTTAATTACAGTAAGGCAAATTGGCAATGCTATAAACAAGAATTAGATAATCTATTACCTAATAAAATTATTAAAGAAGTTATAACGCATGTCGAAATGGACAACTATTGTCAAACAATCACGGATTGCCTTCAGAAAGCAGCCAAGTTAACAATACCAAAACACCACCACAAAACAACAATCAACACATGGAAACCCACCACAGAAATAATCAACCTAATAAAAAAGCGCAGACAACTAAGAAGACAGTACATGATTACAAGAAACAGAGAAACTAAAACACAAATAAACAACATTAGAAATCACATCAGAACTCAAATAAAACAACAAAAACAAAATAAATGGGACAATTACTGTAATAAACTAAACGACATAACTGACCCGAAAAACTTCTGGTCACATCTTAAAAGATTCACAAGTGAAAACACAAACACAAAGAAATATCCTCCACTTGAACATAATAACACCATTGCACATACAAATAAAGAAATAGCCGGAGCTTTCAAGGATCAACTCCAAAATACATTTAAAACTCACACAGATCCAGATATGAATACAAACTTCTACAATAAAGTCACTAATCACATAGCAAACAATAAACATCAATATGAACCAATATTTCCAGTAAACATAACTGATACAAATACAAGTTCTAACACTGATTTTGAAAGCACATTAATAACAAAGGAAATATCCCTACATGAAATACTAGAAGCAATAAAAAACACCAAAAACAAAGCGCCAGGAGAAGATGAAATACAAGCTATTCTTCTAAAAAACGGCACTCCGAAATTGTTTGATCACCTAAATTCTCTATTTAACTTATCGCTATCCTCAGGATATATCCCAGTTTCTTGGAAGCTAGCAAATATTTTAATGTTCCATAAGGAAGGAAAACCAGCGAATAAACCAAATAGCTACCGACCAATCAGTCTGACCAGCTGTGTTGGCAAAATCCTCGAAAGAATAATAAGTAATAGACTCTCCACATTCTTGGAGGTAACATCAAAATTACCAGAAGAACAGAATGGATTCAGAAAATTTAGACAAACGACAGACCATTTAATAAGATTAACCGAAACCATTATAGATAGTTTCAACAAAAAAGAATGTACAGTCGCTTGTTTCCTCGATATCGAGAAAGCATTCGACACCGTTTGGCACGATGGTCTAAGGTTCCGAATGAATGAAATGGAACTACCGCGAGGAATTATTCGCTGGTTATCTAACTTTCTGGAAAACAGAAAATGTAGAGTAAACGTAGAAGAAACTTTTCCGAATACTTTACTCCACTAGCTGGTGTCCCACAGGGAGGGGTGGTTAGCCCTATACTCTTCATCATGTATGTTAACAATATGCCATTGAAGGATCCAAATCATGGATTCTCATCACAGTTCGCAGATGATGTGGCAATCTGGAAAAGCGCTGCAACACCCACGATAGCAGCTACAAACATACAACCACAATTAAATAGAATTAGTGAATACTGTGAAAAATATAGAATTAAAATAAACACTGCAAAAACTCAGCTCGTACTCTTTACGAAATCGACTAAACACAGAAAACAACAGCTAGAAATATATATGAATGGCACTCTGCTCCAGATTGCCCAATCAGCAAAATTTTTAGGTCTGACTTATGATTCAAAATTAACTTGGATCAATCATGTCAATGAAATTAAAAATAAAATTTGGCGAATAACAAACTGTGTTAAGAGTCTAACTGGTAAACACAGTGGAGCATCTACAGATAACATTTTGAAAATATACAAAACATATATTAGACCAGTAATAGACTATGCAGCTCCAGCATGGGTAACTGTAAGTAATGAAACAATCAAAACCAAACTACAAACAATACAAAACACACTTCTCACAACAGTCTTCAGAGTCCCGAAATCAACTTCATCTAAATTCATTCACAATTACTCGAACATACCAACCATATCAGATAGACTCCTAAATATTACAATTAGATATTTTAACAAAAATTGGATGAAAAATGATTTATTATGCGAACTAGATAGGTACCTCATACACGATGAAGAAAATCCTAAATACCTCTCCATAATTAACATATATATTAAACATAAAGAAAAAATAAATTAAAGTAAAATATGTATGTATATAAACTCTAAATCTTCTATTTATTGTTTACATATTTATGTATTTTAAAATAATAATAAGATAAAATGAATAAATTGCCACCAGCAAGCTTGACTACTGTGAATAAGAGACTATAAATGGACATTGCCCTGAAAAGGACCTAACATACAAACAGTTAGGGAAAATACGTTCAGGAAGGAGGAAGAGGTCAAAGTGAACCTGACCCTCCAGGGCAAAATACCCAAATACCATTGACCAAGAAAAGAATAACTTTTGCAAAGTTTTTTAAAGGCATATGTTATATTACACTCATAGATGCTCAAAATGTCGTCCGTGATATTAAAATCATGCATTTTATTCATGATGTAAAGAAATCAAAATACAAATGAGTAAGCACGCATTTTATTTTGAGTTTTTTTCAGTGTCAATGTGGTAAAAATAATTTTATTTTCGAACGAAGTCGCTAAAAATAATTTTAATAGATGAGTTTTTTTTTAATATCAATATGTACTCAACAATCTAGTCAGAGTTAGTTTCAACCACTTTTATGGAGCTTCGTGACTGTTTTGTTAAAATCGATATTACAACAAGAAAAAACTAATAAAATAATAAATAAATATAAAACCAAGCAAAGGTAAAACTAACTATGCTAGTATACCATTTGGCTGACAAAACTAGAACAGAAAAATATACAACTCAGATCTCACTTGTGGTGTCATATGATAAATAATAGCAGAATATGTGCAGCTGAGCTAATACTTTGGGCAGAAATGAATAATCGTACTTTCTAGTATACCAGACTTCGATAATTACCGAGAGTAATAAGTAATATTCAATTGTACTACACATCTACAAATAGTATCATTACCCGAGTCTATGCACCCTCTAAAATTGACATCACAGAAATATATGTAGCAAATTCAAAACGTTTCCACTAAACTTTACGATAATTTACATCCTTCAAGCAACTCATTACACATGTAGGGATTTTAGTTTGGTTTGTTTTGAATTTTGCGCAAAGCTACACGAGGGCTATCTGCACTAGCTATCCCTAATTTAGCAGTTTAAGACTAGAGAGAAGACAACTAACTGGTCATCATCACCCACGGCCAATTTTTGGGCTACTCTTTCACCAATGAATGGTGGGATTGATCGTTATATTTTAACGCCCCCACGGCTGAAAGAGCGAGTATGTTTACTGTGACGATAATTCAAACGCTCGACCCTCAGATTTGGAGTAGAGAGCCTTAACCACCTGGCCATGCCGGCCCCATTTACAGGGGTCACACTACTTTCAATAATTCTGTATATATGAAACTTATATAATGGACTTTCATAGACTTAAATCATCTCATTGTAAAACAATTTCACACAAATGCTCAGGAGGTAAAAATTACGGAGTTATTTATTATTCAAACGCTTTAGAGTAATTGGAGGTTATTTTCATTCATACCAATTGTAATATTTAGTGTTCTAGCTATACTACAATCAAATGACAATCATATGATGTTATGCTTTCATTATAATATGAAACATCTCTTTTCAGCTCAGAATGTAAGTGATACAATTTGTTTTAAAATCTATTAAACAGTCAACCAACCATAATTGTGAAAATCAAGCAGATATTAAATCACACTTTGTAAACCTCAACCATAATGTATGATAGGTGTTTGTTACAGTTGGTTGGGATTAATAAATGCAATATACATCACTTTATAATCTGAGTTGTACATTTTTCTACACCACTTAAAAGGGAATTACTTAGTAATTTAAGAATGTTTTCACTATCGAACATCTAATTCAAGCAGACAAATAACTGCCTATTAGAATTAGATTTCTGGACCATGTGAATTTCTTCAGGTGGTGCTACCCATTTTTCAGCAAACTCATTCGTGATAGACTGTTTTAACAAAATAAACATGAAAGAAGAATTTATAAATGTATATGAATCACATCAAATTATATTTTGATATATAAAACATTTTAGATGTTTGTTTGAAATTTTAACAAAAAGTGATGGAATAATCAATGACTTAAAGGAACTGACTTATAAGTTAATACCACGAAACAAGTAAAAATCCGTACGATAAAACTGTTGATTTGTACGACGTTACTTGAAAAATGAGAAATGAATAATGAAGTCGGAGAATATTACAAAAGTTTCAACATATAATAAATAATTTATATTAAAGTAAGTGTGTAAGGGATGAGCAAAAAGAAAAATCCAAAACAAAATATAAAAAGCAAAGTTATTTCACTTGAAATAGATTAAATCTAAAATTCCTAATTAAATGATTTTAACAACAACCCAAATTAAGCAGATAGGTAATAGATAGGGAGCACCAAATTTGAAAAATAAAACAAAATGACACAGAGGAAGAAAAACACAACCTTACATGAGATTTTGTGGTAAAGATCAAAGTTTTGAAACATAAATTAAAGACAGTTGCAAACGACGAAGGTAGTGAGAGAGTTAATGGGACTCCTTGTACAATATCTGGACTGTAGAAGTGTAGGAGGCCCCTATGCAAAACTAAAGTCCCTGATGGTAAATAACATCCAACATTTCCTAGGCTGAAATTCCGGCAGAGTCATAAATTAGAGATCCATAGTCTGTTTTGATTGAATAAGGACAGGTAGATTTTACCATGGAATATCGATCTGCTTTCAAGATGTGAAAGAGAGGACATGGAGGATGTTCAATACCAATTTACACTCGACACGTAGCTGCTTGTTGTGTAGAATAAAGGTCAACTTATGGTCAAAGATTATCTCCAAGAACTTTGTTTCAAGAACCACTGGAAGCACAACTTCACCAATATGGATTTTAGGATCAGGGCGAATACCCCGGTGATGGCAAAAGTGCATGCAAACAGTTTTGTAGAGGGAAAGGTTAAAACCGTTTGCTGTTGTTCAATTCAATAAATGATTGAGGGTAGATTGTAGCTGCAGTTTAATATACCTCACATTTGACGACTGACACAAGATATGAAAATCGTCGACAAATAAACCGTCTGCAACACTGTCCACTGATGGCATTAATCTTTATAATAAAAATGTAACACTTAAGACAAAACTATGAGGGACTTCATGTTCTTGTGGGAAGGAATGGAAAAGCTTCAAACCCATATGGACCTGTAATTGGTGGTTTATTACAAAATGTTTAATAAAAATCAGTAAATTGCCGCACAACCAACATGAGTGGAGGTCTCGCAAAATGACATACCTCCACATTGTACCATAAGCTTTTGCAATGTAACAAAATACAGAAACAAGATGTTGTCGCTTGAGAGAAGCTAACCTGATGGTTTTACAAGTCGAATCATGTGGTCCATGGTGTAGTGCTGTCGACAGAACCCACACTGAGTGGATGAGATATTGTTGTTTGATTCGAGGAACCAAACAAAACAAGCATTAACCATCTTCTTTATGATCTTGCAGAAACTGCTCGTCAAGGCGATTGGAAGATAGTTCAAAGAAGTCTTGAGATCCTTCTCAGGTTTAGGGAAAGGGAATACAATAGTATGGCGCACCATCTCGTAATGAACATCATCTGGTCCGACTGATATACTGCCAGACCAATGATGAGCACGTGCAAGTTCCACCAGAGTAAAAATATTATAGTCATAAAAATGATAAGCCCAAAAGGAAAGAGATGATCGTTCTGCCTGTTTTTTGATGGCTAAGAAGATGGGGGATGACGCACATGTGCCAGATGTTTGATGAAAGCTTTCGCCGAGAGTATTGGCGAAGCACTGGGCATCAGCAACTTTCTGGCCATCACAGAACAAGATCAAAATGAGGCAGAAGTCTTAACGTCATCTATATTTGTTCGAAAACCTCGACAGTTTCACTGGATCACAGTAGACATTTTATTTATGTGGAGGAGAATGTGGCAGAAAGACCTTCTGAATGTGATCATGTTTCGTTTTTTAATTTAACGAAAATCTGTCAACCTCCATGGATTCTGCCCTGGATCGAGTAGGCATCTCTGTCTATGGACAAAGATTCTAATAACTAAGGGCGTGAACAAATCGGTCTATTTACTTCTCGGAGCTGCAGAAGAAGGTGAACTTGAGAAAACACTTAAACTTGAAGGAAGTAAAAGTAAGTAGTCACTAAAAGAAATGGTAGGAACAGAGATAGAAAAAGACATATATGCATCAATTTTTATAATTATGGGGGACACAAGATTCTTCAGATGTTTTGCAAACGACTCTGTTGGAGGTCTGGTTGATTGTTTTGGTGTTTTATGGCGCAAAGCAACTGGGCTATCTGTGCCAAACATCCAGTAAAAGTTAATATTAAAATTAGTAAAATTCATAAAAGGAAGTTAAAGTTAAATAAAACAAAGTTTAATTTTTGAATTAAAAGAAATATAAATAGCATTAAAACCAATTTTTACATCAAGTATACTGCTGTAAGAGAAAACCTAGAGTGATACGAGTTGTGAAGGACTTTTTGTAACATAATTGTAATTATAATAACTCGCAAGGAAGACTAGCAAGAGTTCAAAAACCATCATTTTTTACCTGAAGTTAGCCATTCCAGCCCTGGTTTCAAGTTATTTGACGTTACAGCCATTTCCTCATTTCAAGTCAAACTAGATATACTTTTATTCTTAAAAGGGAATCATCTTTAAAAAAAGACTAATGAATATATTAAAAACTTAAGTAGCCTTTAAACAATTACAATTTTTCTAAGGTGGACAGTGTCACCATTGCAAATAACATTATCTAATGTTATAGATAAATCTTGGGACAGAACATGTTTAAAATGGTGCCATCGTTGAAAGTCATGACGATGGCAAGACAGTACAATGTGGCTTATTGTGACCTGAATATCACATAGACAACGCATTGGTGCATCACTCCCAGATAAAAGAAAATGACTGTCACTAATGCATTGTCTAATTAGACCAACTTCGTCTCCTCATCATTACAGAAGCAAGACAGCCAAAGTCCAATAAAGTATTTTATTTATAATTTTTTTTTCAGGTTGCTCATTCCAAGTCAACTGCTATCTGGCACGGAGCATAGGTATGAATACAGGACCACAGTCCATTTATGGAACACGTACAGCAGTGATAGTGCCAGCACAGATATATTTAGCTGTGGTGTCGGTAGGCTTGTTCCTGCGAATACCAACGTTGCCTGATATCCAGAAAAACTGGATATAAGTAGATGTTAAAAAGAAATGGGCTAGTCCCTTTTGAATATCCGCGAGAACAGGGTGTGAACTAAAGTGAAAAGATTCCAGGGCTACCAGAGAATTAAGTGAATAAGTATAAATAGTGCAATTTGAAAGCTGCATAATTTCTATGTGATTCAGAACAATAGAAATGGCGTACATTTCAGCAGTGAACAGAGAAGCTGTTGAGGGAATTCTGTGCACAACCACTTAACTACAACAAACCATGGCAGAGCCCATACGGTCACCTGATCTCGAACCATCTGTATAAATAGGAATGGAAGAGTGATTTGAAAGATGTTCGGAAAATAATAGATAGTATTTCCAATCGAGAGTGTTTTTCTCAGATAACATAAAGATAGGTCAAATTTGGGTAGTGTAATACACCATGGTGGGATAGGCTGACCAGTGGATACAACAATGTTGTTCAAGGAGAGATCCAGTTCATCCAACTGTGCCTGAATATGAAGGCCAAAAGAAGCAATAGCAAAACGTCTCTTCTGAAAAGTATGGCCCACCGACGATGGAAAACTCAACACTAGGTGGGATGCTTCGGTAAGAAATTAAGTTTCAAAA
This sequence comes from Carcinoscorpius rotundicauda, assembly GCA_011833715.1. Taxonomy (NCBI): domain Eukaryota; kingdom Metazoa; phylum Arthropoda; class Merostomata; order Xiphosura; family Limulidae; genus Carcinoscorpius; species Carcinoscorpius rotundicauda. The sequence continues at coordinate 44,487,434 of CM022394.1, read as the reverse complement.
CATAGAATAAAGACTGTTGCAAACGGTTGAGCTACAAAGAAGATTTATGAGACTCTGTGTATTAGTTCTAAATTGGTAAAATGCAAAAGCCTCAGTGCAAAACCAAAGTAGTTAATGATGGATGGGGTCCAGCATCTTTAAGGCCGAGTTCCTAGCAGAACATTAGACCAGTGATCCATTGTCATGTTTTGATTGAATAAGAAGAGCATGGTGGATTTTAAGATAGAACATTGACCTGCTACACAAGTGGTGGAAGAGAGGACACAGAGGATGTTCAGTGCTTTTGTACATTTGACCCATAGCTGCTTGATGTGTGGTATAAAGGTCAGCTTATGGTTGAAGATAATACTCCAAGAACTTTGTCGCAGGGACTACAGGCAGCACAACTTCACCAATACGGAGTTCAGGATCAGGGTGAATACCCCGTCGGCAGCAAAAGCACATGCAAACGATTTTAGATAGAAAGAAATCTAAAGCCATTAGCTGTGGTCCACTTCTGTAAATGATTGACGGTAATCTGTAGCTGCAGCTCAATAAACCTCATGTAGAACGACTGACAAGAAATGTGAAAGTCGTCAACATAGAGCTCATTTGCAACAGTAAGAAGGAGTCATTCAGTGATGGCATTAATCTTAATACTGAAAAGTGTAACACTCAAAACTCAAATCCGAGGGACTCCAAGTTTCTGTAGAAAAGAATGGAAAAGTGTCTAACCCATAGGAAATTGTATTCGCATGTCCATTAATTTTTTTAAATAAAAATGGGAAAATGACCACATTACCCATATATATGCAAGTCTCACAAAACGCCATACCTCCTTATTTTATCATAAAGCCTTTAAAATGTCAACGAATATAGATACAAGATGTTGTCGTTTAAGAAAGGATTCTCTGATTGACGATTCAAGTCGAATTAGGTGGTCCATGGTGAAGGACTCGTCAGAAACCCCACTGGGTGGACGAGCGGAGGTTGTTTGATCGGAGGAACCAAACAAGACAAGCAGTAACCACCTTCTTTAAGATCTTACAGAGACAGCTCGTCAAAGCAATTGGACGATAGTTTGAAAGAATTTTAAGATCCTTCCAGGGCTTAGAGAAATGTAGGACAATAGTCTGGCACCAGGCATAAGGAAAAATATTATCCTGCCAGATCCAGTTAAAAACAATCAAAATGATAGCAAGAGAAGCAGAAGATAGATAACACAACATTTAATAGTGTACATCATCAGGTCAACCGATGAAGGACTAGTTTGAGTTCCACCAGTGTGAAGGGACAATTATAGTCATGGAGACAATTAGCTCAAAAGGAAAGGTATGATTGCTCTGCCCAGATCATGATGGCTACGAAGATGGAGGAAGAAGTAGAAGTGCTAGATACCTGGCAAAAGCTTTCACTTAGAGTATCGGCGATGCTTCGGATATGAGCTACTTCCTGGTCATCAGAGAGCAAGATCGAGAGAAAAAACAGAATTATATTGCCCACTGATCTTTCGAATCTTGTACCGTATGACTTTGAAACTGGTGGTGGAATATATGCTGTTGTTAACTTTATATCTACTAGTCCTTCTGCTTTTGATTTCTTACAGACCGAGCACGTACTCGGGCCTGCTGGAAAGCAATTCAAGCAATTCACTGCAAGAGTTTGAGATACTTTTTGCATGCAGGAGTTTACCATAGACGAAGATATCGTGAAAAACGTATTGAGGTTTTAGAAATGCAATGATCAGTTGCCTGTATAATACAATCAGTTACTGCTGCCACAGAGTCGTCTATCAATGACTTGCAGATGATGGCCGGATCAAGTTCTGCGATAGCAGGAAAGGAGGACCAATTTACTTGATCCAGCTTTCAATGGTGTTCGCGGGCTGATAACATCGACCACGGCCAGCCTCTCTCAAAATTATAGTAAAATGATCACTGTCTCGTGGATTATTGTCAACCCTCCAAGAAATGTGGGAGAGTAGTGAAGGGGAGCAAATTGGGATATGAATAGCAGTAAAGGCAAACTAGGTGCATGAAAATAAGTATGAAAACCGCTATTGAAAAGAGAAAAGTTGTAATCAGATATCATATGCTCAATGAAGTGACCCCTCCTACCAATATCAGTACTTCCCAGAGAGAATGATTAAAAAAGGTGACAGCATCTGTTCAATGAGAGCATCAAGATCTGACTGACAGACCAAGTAACAGGTAGATAGAACAAACAATAACAGTACAATCCAGGAAAATACGGATGGCTAGGTCTTCAAGGGTGTGTTGAGTGGCAAAGACAGGATGGGCACATGCTGATCAACCAACAGTGTCATTACACAGCCTGTCATTTATGTACAAAGGAAACTGCCGAAAAGTGACTGTATCGGCGGGTTTCAGAAATGTTTCCTGTAAGGAAAGACAAACATGGTGGTAGAAAGCAAAATGTGCTTTGATGTCATCTAGATTAGAAATGTAAACCTCGACAGTAACATTGTGTCAAGGTGGTCATTTTTATCTATGTATAGGTGAATTGGATGTAGAACCCTTCTATTTATGACCACATTTTTTTATTTACTGTCTTTATTCAAGGGAGGTCTAGCGACCTTCAAGAATCCTGCCATGGATCGATGAGGCAAGTCTTTGCTGTTGGAAAAAGATTCCAGTGACTGAGGACGTGAACGAATGATAATTTGGTATCTTGGGGTGGGAGATGTTTCCGAGGAAATGCCTGTAGCTGATACCAAAGGAAGTGGATCTTGGGATTTGTTGCAATGTATGTAAGGGACAGAGATATATCTCAAAGTTGATTCCCTCAACTGTTTAAACCATGGAGGTTAAAAGACTTTTCATTTGGTTTAAGAAAGATTCTTTTGGAAGCACAGAGAGATCCGTCTGTACTCCCACTGCTTTGATGGAACAAAGTGTAGCAGCATACTTTTGAAATGAAAAGAAGGATGGGTGGAGCCATTGCAATTGATGCAATAAGGGTCCGTTTCACACTCAAGGGCATCGTGATCCTTGCCTCCGCAGCGGGCACACGTCAAGAAACCACGACATGAAGTATTCGAGTGACCGAATCTCTGACACTGAAAACATCTGAGAGGATTTGAAATATATGGCCATACTCTACAATTAATTTAACCTGCCTTGATGGTGGCAGGTGGACGTGATGATGTAAATGAGTACATTAGTCATTAATTCCATCTTTGCGAATGGATATATGCCTCACTGTAAAAACTTCTTGGGTGGAGAAAGAGCGATAATTTATGACTCGGAGATGTTATTCAACTTTCTTTCAACAATTACTTCTCTGATGAATTCAAAGTAACATGAGGTGTAACCTAATAGGTATATCCTCAATCGCCTATGAATGCAAGAGGAGTTTATTGTGTTGAGGTGTGAATGTTTCCACCAATATGTAACCAGAGCAAAGCCGCTTTAATCACTTTGGAGAACCAGCAAGTCTCTTTAGTCCCGACTGAATGAAAAGAGAGACATCTGCCCTAAAGTTTTGTCTAAAAGAGAATAAATTATAAGAAAATGAGGTACAATAAGTGTTACAGATGTTAAAAATTGTTGTTCAGAATCTTCAAAACGTCATCGTTTACCTACGGACCGTTTTTCACAATTTTATTTAAGTTTTTATTTGGAGGATCCATAAAAAGGGGAATATTTTGGTGCCCACTGACCCCAGCCAACGAGGGAACGTACTAAAATGACAAACAAGGACACTGAAGCAACGTCAGGGTTTTATGAGCACTAACCCTAAAACCAGCTTCAGATACAATATCCACAACACTTCTTGAGAACATCCAACAGTGATACTTGGCTGACCTTAGCCCAAGTGGACCATTCAATTCACTCAAAGAGCCATCCCAAGGCCGCCCGTCTACAGAAATTCGACGCCAAAGTGGTGTGTTAGGGTTGGACCTCTCAACAAACAGGATCCTCTCCTCTCCTTCACGGATCACCACGAGCGGCAATCACGTGGGTGGATGTTTAGATTCCAGAGTAGATAAAATGAAAAAATAGAACCTTCCCTAGGAGGTTTTCTTACCACGTATAGAATCCACACTAAGGGGCTGTTAGAGGGACGGAAAGATCTATCTGCAGTCCCACTATGGCAGTGAAATGAAGTGCAGCAGCATATGTCCAAGATGGAGTGGGGACAATAATTTCCGAGGCTACGGGTAGGCGATATTATTATCGTTGCACCTCTCTCTCTTCTATCCATTTAGAGCAAGAAATAAAGTAAGAGAGGTGTGGGCACTACAATTAATACAGTGTGGTTCCAAGTTGCACTCGTAAGCATCGTGGTCTTTATCACACAATAAGCACATATCAAAGAACCACAATATAATTTTTAAGTGACCAAACTGCTGGCACTGGAAACTTATGAGAGAGATAGGAATGTAAAGCTCTACCTTGCAGCTCTGATAACCTGCTTTCACTGTGGTAGGAGAACCTGATGATGTAAATGTTAATATCAGAACATTGGTATGGTCCATAGTTCCGTCTTTACGAGTGAAGATTCGGCGCACCGCGGCAACGCCTTGGCTGGAGAAACCAGCAATAATCTTCGACTCAGGAATGTTCTTTAAATTTCTCTGAACTATAACTCCTCTTAAAGAATTCAAAGTTACATGGGTAGTAACCTCAATGGGTATATCCCCAATGGCCTTTGATTTCAAGAGGAGTTTAGTATTCTGTGGTGAAGATGTTTCTATCAAAATGTCTCCAGAGTATAATTTTTACTGACTTTGGGAAGCCAGTAAGTCCATCTAGTCACTTTTGAATAAAAATGGAGACATTTAGCTCAAGAATTTTTCTGATAAAGAATGGATAATCAGAACTCGAGGTGTAGAATTTGGCTGTAATATTGACTGTACAATAGAGTCGTCCATGCGTGATCGTTTTCCAATTATCTGTTTTTTCAATTTTTATTTATTTTTTACAAAGAGGTATCCATAATAAAAAAGCTAAATTTCACTGTCCACTGACCTTACCAACCATGTAGCCCTACAACTGTATTCACTACAATGCCAAAGAAGGAGACTGCTGCAACACCATGGTTTGGCAAGCACTATACCCAAACATTAGCACTAGATACAATCTCCACAACTCTTGTTGAGAACATCCAACACTGGTACTTGGTTGACCCTAGCCCAATTGGACCAGCCAATTGACTCAAGGAGGCCACCCGTCTACAGAAATTCTAGACCAAAGTGTCATGATAAGATTGACCCTCCAAACAACAATATTTTCCTCCTCCATCTCATGGATCGCCACGCACAGCAAATATGTGGGTGGATGTTTAGATCCCATAAAAGGTAAACTAAAAGAATAGAACGTTTTCTGGGAAGTCCCATCACCACGTACAGGAATCCACACTGAGGGATTGTTAATGGGATCCATTAACTTTTTTGAGCTCAGAGGTGAGAGAACTGCCATGAAATGCCCAAAAGAGTGAAATATTTCTGCCAATGCCTTGTTGGCATGAAAAAACATCATGGTTAACTCTTCGTTCGCATTTCTGCTTTATCACCTGTTCAATGACCATAGCAAAGTATTATGGTCAGCATGGATTGCAGCTTATCCAGGTTCAATACTGGAGACATCTCCCTAAACACAAATATCTACCATGTCAAGGAGCTGAGACTGGTAGAGCCTAACAAAGAAGCAAAATCTACAAAAGTAATTTTAAGTGCAGCAAATTTGTTTGTTTGTTGTTGTTTTTTTAATTTCGCACAAAGCTAATCAAGGGCTATCTGTGCTACCCGTCCTTAATTTAGCAGTGTAAGACTAGAGGGAAGGCAGCTAGTCATCACCACCCACCGCCAACTCTTGGGATACTCTTATCAACGAATAGTGGGATTGACCTACATTATAACGCCCCTACGGCTGAAAGGGCGAGCGTGTTTAGCGCGACGGAGATGCGAACCCACGACCTTCAGATTACGAATCACACGCCTTAACACTCTTGGCTATGCCGGGCCTTAAGTGCAGTAAGTATATTTTTCAAGTTGATGTCAGCTCAGTTTCTCGAGTTTTCATTTCACATCAACTATTGGCTGTCGTGTTTTTATGCTTTACTCTTTATTTTGTTCATTCAAATTTGATAATTTGTAGTATGATTTCTATATTTTAATGCCAGTTTGTGTTAACTTTAATATCTTTGAGAAATATTTTGTTTCATTCTTTTACTTTTTCTGGAGTTAATGTTTTTATGCATAAATAATCGTGTTTTACTTGTCACCTGAACCAGAAGATTATGGTTACTGTGTCTCATAAAATTATAGTTAATTTTTATATGAGCGAGTAATTTTCAGCTTCCATGTTAGGCATTAGGAAAATATCGAGTTAAAAAAAGGGAAGGGTATTCATAATTGAATTAATCATTACTTTCACACTATCGTAGTTAATATAGAATATTAGTAAGATATACTTAGTTTTACTTCTGAGTTATTGTGTAGGTATTTCAATTTTTTCTTAGTATACCTGAATCCATAGCAAGACAAACACTAAGTCAAGAGACAGTTCATTTGTTTGGCGAATATTTTTTGCAAATTGATTACTCGAAGTGTACCCTAACAGATAATTGGTATTCAAAGTAAATATCCGCAACATTGGACAATATTACAGAAATTCAACTTCCTCGAGGAACAAATGTAATCCGATAAAAATCTCATGAATCATCGTCTTATATGTCAAATTGTGTCAATTTTTACTTATAATGCAGTAATAAACAAACTTAGCAAATGCAAACCAAAGAAGTAAAGACCATATAGCAACAAACAAGCTATATGAACCTAAATAAAAATCAGTAATACTTAGGCATCACTATAGTTAGCTGTTGTAAAGATTAATAGATTTAGCAGCAAAGTAAAAAGAAGTGTATCCTTTTCGAATTAATCTCTGATCAAATGGTTGTCTGCCTCGAGAAAAAGAAATCAAACAATGTTATTATTGTAATATTGATTGGTTGGCATTTATTAACGCAGAGCAACTAGATTATCTGAACCAAACAACGAATAAAAAATTGAAAGGTAACTTATTAAAATTCGTAAAAATCATGTTAAAACAAACACAAATGTAAATTTTTGAATTAAAATTTAAATACAATTTAAAAGATCGATGATCTTCAAAAAATTTAAAACACAACTGAAGTGGACAGCGTCACCATCGCAAATGACTCTATCCAACATTAGGGATGAACAAATTGTAAAAACATGTCTAAAATTGTGCTACCACTCACAGTCGTAATAAAGACACAACAGTAAAATGTGGGCTACTGAAGTACGAGTATCACACAAACCACACAATGGTACATGAACTCTAGTTTAAAAAACGATAAGTTAAAAACTGTGACTAATGCGTAACCTATCAAGTACAAATTACTCTTTCTGATCCTTACGGAAGCAAGACAGCTAAAGAGCAATAGAAGGTTTGATCTGGAAAAGCTTGTTATCACATTGCTCACTCCAAGTCGACTGCCAACTAGTACAGTTCATATGTCATATATTAGGGTGGTAATAAACTTAGACCTATCATAAGTGGCGTATTCTTCTAAAACACGGAGTGTAATTTGCCAGTCAAATTTTAGTTTCAACTAAATCTAATTAAATTTTGCCTTTTTTCCCAAAAAAAATTCGAACTGATAATTCAACATCTTTATATTTGTACTTTTTACGTTTTTCTTTTTGAGAAATGAATTTCAACTTCAATTTCTACCAGCCGGAACGCTTTTATAAAAAAATACATCTATCAACTTGTTTCTGCTCATCCTAAGTACATGTTTATATTTGTTAGAAGAAAAATCTCTTTTAGAAACAAAACGTTAAATATCTTGTTGTTTTTTAAAATTCTTTTTATCAGTGTCCTTTTCTACTGATTTTCGGCCTTGCCATCTTTCCATGATGTTAAGCATGTGGTCTAAAAAATACTAATGAAGCTCAAATCTGAAAATAAATGTATCAACTGTTTTAAAATTGTTAGATAGAAAAGATTAGAATCTGTTTTGGTGTAAATGGCGCTTAAATTGGAGAACCATGATTATTATTAAATTATTCGTCAATAGACATTAGTATGTTGTCGATAATATTTTTAAACACAGCATTCCATGTCCAGTTACTCAAGGATTTAAAACCTAAAAGAAAGTAGAACTTTCTGAACAATCTTTAGGGAGATCAAGTTTTAAAATGAGAGAAGTATTTGTAATGTTTTGTTCAAAGCAGCATCTAACAATAAAATGTTTAAAAATTTCACAATCTATTAAATACTAGAAAGCACATCTTTCTGAAATATTAAGAGCTGCCGTGGGAAGTCATTTAAGTATCGACAAAATGTATAACAAACTTATGACATTTCATTTGGCCAAAAATTAGGCAGTATGATTTTCAGTTTTGTAACACATTTCATATCTATCAATTTGTTAGAAATACTAACCATAAAATTCCTGTTTCTTCTTTGAAATTTATCTCAGCTTTTGAAGAGTACCTCAACCATGTAGTTGTTGATTGTGTTGGCCAAAAAGTAGTATTTATATTTATATACTTTCACATGCTATGTAATTTTATGATCTTAAGGTTATTTGTACTGACTGTCTTATATAACTTCATGATTAATGAAGCTGCATAATTCCTTGATGATGTATAGTTATCAATGCATTTAAATTAAAATTTACCTAACTCCGATTTTAATTTTCTAATAAGGGATGTGTGATGAATTTACTATTACACATTTACTTTAACATTGATTCTTGTTTTAGCTAAATATATATTTAAAAATGTATGTAACTTATGCTGTCAAATGTCTATTTCGAAATTCTCGAGCTAATAAAAGGTAACCATCAAATATATTTTTGGCTTGCTTCAGTTAGTATACTATAAACTCCAAAAACTATTACTGCGATTGACGCTTATTAATCGGAAACTAGAGATATTTGATTTGGAATGTTTTATAGATTTCAAACATTACAAGTCGTTTAACTTCAGTGGATTACCGTTAGGTGTTAACTGTTTGTGTTTTTTTTAATTTCGCGCAAAGCCACTCGAGGTCTATCTGCACTAGCCATTTCTAATTTAGCAGTACAAGTCCAGAGGAAAGTCAGCTAGTCATCACCACCCACCGTCAACTCTTGTGCTACTCTTTTACCAACGAATAATGGGATTGACCGTCACATTATAAAAACCCCACTGCTGAAAGGGCGAGCATATTTTGTGCGACGGGGATTCGAACCTGCGTCCCTCAGATTATGAGTCCAATGTCTTAATCCACCTGGCCATGCCGGCCTCGGTTGTTAATATTTCTACCAAAGCATTACGCAACTTCAACAAAGAAAATTAGCTGTTAAGTGTCTCGTGTCCCTGTTAGAAGAGCGGTAAGTCTATGGATTTACCTCGCTAAAATCAGAGGTTCGATTCCCCTCGGTGGGCCCAGCAGATAGCTTGATGTGGCTTTACTATAAGAAAACACAAACAAAAACACCCAAGTGTCCTGTACCGATTTCAATTCAAAATTACTTCGCTTATCGTGAACCATCGATAAAATATTCAATTTTCAGACCTGATATAAGACTCAGTATTGTTTATAAGTTTGTGTAACTTTTATATATAAATCATTATTTGTAATAACCATTATTACAAATTGTATTGTTATTTTGTATATTAAAATGTATTTGTGTCCAGAAAGAAAATTGTGTTTCTCAAATTTGAAACACATTGATATTCATTTAACTTCTAAATCCAAATTATAATTCCACTCAGTTTCAGGCTATTTGAAGTTGTAATACGTAGCGTAATAAATTGTAGGATCATAATACGTAACACATTTTATATTCAACATACTAATTCATCAATTAATACATATGCAAGAACACTATCCAGATAAAATGAGGGGAAGGCGTACTTATTACTGCAGAATTCTGAAATGTATGTGATAAATCTTAACTCCAATCGCGATCACATCAATGAAGTTAATTTATTATCCTTCTTTGTCATTGATTAAAATCCCACTAATAAACGACACTGTAATGCTAGTTCTGTTATTTATTTGTTAGAATACAGAATCCAAAAATATTCCTACCTTCTAATTTAGAGGTAATATAAATTATTGAAAGATGACAATTCTCTAAATTAAGCCACCCAGTGGCTCAGCGGTATGTCTGCGGACTTACACGCTAAAATCCGGGTTTCGATACCCGTGGTGGGCAGAGCGCAGATAGCCCATTGTGTAGCTTTGTGCTTAATTCAAAATAACAATAACTCTCAATTAAAGCTTTAATAATCATGAATACAACAAAAAGTGAGTGCAACAGTTATTTCCTGTTTGTTCCCTCACCCGCCAAAGGTGGATGGAAGTTATATTTTTACCTTTGTTTATGTGTGTGTTTGTGTGCCAGCAAGATTTGTCGAAAACAGCTGAATAGATTTGGACGAAAGATGATATATATACATTTAGACTATGACCGAACTTAGAGGCGATTAGTTTCTGGAGAGTAAAAAAAAAATCCTTTGTATTAATACGAGGACCAATTCTCCACATTAATTTTGCTCTATAACTCAGTCATAATAATCAGATTTTGATGAAACTTGATGGATATATTTAGAATTTTATTCTTCATTATCCTGTCAAAAATAATTCGTGTCTGTTAATAACAACGGACATATTGTTTGTTTGTTTTTAGATTTCGTGCAAAACTGCACGAGGGCTATCATTGCTAGCAGTTCCTAATTTAGCACTATAAGACGAGAGAAAAGGCAGCTAGTCATCACCACTCACTTGGGCTACTGTTTCACCAACGAATAATATGATTGACTGTCATATTATAACACCCCCACAGTGAAAGAGCGAGCATGTTTGATGTTATGGGAATTCGAACCCGTGACTCTCAAATTCAGGCTTCACGGACATATGAAAACATTTTATTTTTTTGAAAGCCAAAAATGATCGACACAGCGTGGCAGAAATATACGTCTTACTAAGTGCACCTCTATTTTTTCTGCAATTCATAACTTTCTAACATGTACAAATGTAAAAATTTATGTTACAAATTAACCATCATTGTATTTTTACATGTAGGATCGCTCTCATGAACTACTGATTAATAGAATATTTTTAAAGAAATATAGAAAGATAACGATTTGTTTAAACTAGATTTGTTTTAAACTATGAAGAGCATACAGTTTTTGAGTAATACTTACCATTCCTTGACAAAGACTAACGAACACCCGAGATGATTTATCACCTTGAATACGACCCTGGTAGTAACAGCTTCTTTCGATAGAGGAATGCATCCACACTGTTGTGTTTTCGGCAAATGAAACAACTGTTTGCATAGAAAAGTGGGGAGATATAAAACTATTTTCTTGTTGTAGATTCAAATTGAATGTTTTGTTAAAAGCTTCCCATTTATAATGCTTTTTCTGTTCTCTGTCTCGTCCCCACCTCTTGTCATGATCGTGGTACTGTTTTCCAACACGAACTGGATACACCACCTGTGATCTTGACAGTACACTTTTCGGTGGATCTACAAATATATTGTAGAATCAATTAAACAGGACCACGTTAACTTAAGAACATTTAAAGTTTGCGATTATTTGACATTTTATGATTTTATCTATTTTGTATTTTGACTCTATCTTATTTGTAATTATAAATTTTGTAATTACTTCAAAATGAAAAACTAGAATACAGATTTAGGTGTATGGTTTAAATTTGGTGATATGATACACTAATGTTCAGTATAAACTGAGAAACAGTTTTAAAAAGAAGTGAAGGAGTAAATCTCAACTAATATTACTTTCCGAGTTTGGTGATTAACTAACAATCTACGAATTCAGTTTTCAGATCTAAATATATCATTGTTGTACAAGAATCCGCTAGGATAACCTCAGTACGTTTCAACTAAATTGGTGCTATTTAACGGATTCCTTTATGATATACAGGAAATGAACAATTATAGAAGAAAACAGAAATATTTACGAAATATAAACGTGTCTTTAACATTATGCAAGTTACAAAGAAAACACCGTGTTCTACAATTTTATTAGGATGATGTTACCCAATTATTCTGCAACGTATTATATAGATCAAATATGCGATAAAATACTTATTAGAATGAGATTGTAAACAGCCAATCACATTTCGCTTTATGACATTATTCAATTCTTAATGCAAACAAAATAAACTTTAAAATGCTCTTGATGAGATGACGAGAAACACACTTGAAATAAAAATATATCTTCGAACCGCTGATATAGGTATTAACACTTTTATTGATAAGCAGAGAACAACGTTTCGACCTTCCTAGGTCATCTTAAGGTTAAAAAAGAGAGTTTGCATTTGACCGTTGCCGGACACATATCTTAGAGACGAAAGTCTAAACGAATACGGAATTGTAGGAGGCGTCACAGATGGATGTTAAGTTATTAATTAACGTAGGTTTAAAGGCGTTATCCTAAAGATGACTAGAAAGATCGAAACGCTGTTCTCTGCTTATCAATAAAAGTGTTAATACCCATATCTGCCGTTCTGAGATACAACTTTAAGATGTGCATTATGCCCAGTTATATTCTATTAAGTTTACAAACAAATAAAAATATCAGGGGTTTATATTAATTATGTTGATCTATAATTTTCAACAAGTCTACAAACTGTTATTTTTACTGCAAAAAAAAAAATCATGTTCATCCTGAATTAACGGGTTGGGGTTTGTAAGATAGGTGTTTACAATATTTAGTACCTTCTTGCACAGAAAGAACCAATGGCCTACTTGTAAACATACAGTATACGAATACAGAATAAGAAAAAAAACAACAGTGAATCTTTTTCAATACTGTGTTATTACCATATAAATAAATATTTTGTGTTTTTATATATTGTTCGTAGCATTATAAAATTCATTTATAAACGTATGACTCGTGTTTACACTTACTGTGTGCGTACCCAGCTATCACTGCGCTTATGTGGCCTAGACACGAAACATTAAGTGTGGATTAGATAGCGTCATCAAGGCTACGTGAGACCTACATTCTTCGACTGTTAAGACTGGATGATATACACAAGTTACTAGTGCAAAGGATTCGAATTACTCGCTAGGAGAAACAAACACACCAGATATTCCTTAGTGTTCAGAACGTTGAGAGGAGTAGCGCTCAGCCTTATAAATCTAAACTTCATAAAGAACAAATAAAGAGCCACTTTAAATTTCGCACTTCCATACTGTTTATTTTAATCCATTTTTGCGTTATATTTCTGCAGTTAAAAACGTTAACAAATAACCTTTTATAAATAGCTGGTCTTTTTATTATTATTATTCATAGAGGATATATATATTTATAACCGAGTGGTCAGCATCGCATACTGGAAGCTAATGCAAAACCTCAATATAAATAGCTTAGAAATACCAAACGTATAATCAGATTAAGAAAGTTTTGAAAAATGAAATATCTGACAAAATTCCTAGTATTTCATTTATATAAACCAACTTGAGGGAACATGAACAAAATACGTTTAATGAATTAACTACAGCAATGCTACACAAGGACAATTTGCTCCAATATGAGCATATTATGCATGTTTTTGCATTAAGTCAGTTTTACTAGCATCATGATTCCTATTTCGTCCTGCATTTTTGTGATCGATTAAAATCAATTTTCAGCGAGCTATGTTTCCACACAAATATTGCGTGAAATAATTCAGAAATAAGAGGATTAACGAGAGTATAATAAACACAGTTTATCCGCTTCAAGAAAATAATGCTTGCCTGTAAGTTGTCACAAGTTATTTTTTTCATACTCAGAATTTTTCCCAGATACACTCACTGAAAGTAAAAATAGATGTTGAAAAAATCGGCTGTTGAATGTTGCAGGATGTATAATAGACCAATGAATGCTGTCGTTACTGAGACAATGCAGGAAAAAAATACAATAATACATAAAGCCACAGACTTCATTTATCACATACTACAGGGTTTTCGGAAAGTCACTGTGCAGTTTTGTAGTCATATTTTATTCAGTCTCTTTCAACCCAACAACTGATAGCGGTGTTTAGAAACAAAATAAGAAGGATCCAAGCCTGTAGTGATGCCAACGGGGATCACTTTCTACATTGTTTATAATTTTCATTCATATTTACCTCCTGCATTATATGTTGAAATATGTCTGTTAATAAATATATAAGTGCACAGTGACTTTCCGAACACTCTATAGTAACAGGCAATACTCAAAAGTGAGCTGAGCACCTGACATATTTCAACCCATTCCACACCAATAAAAAAGTTCAAAATCGAAATATACTGACTACATTACATTTTTGCTAATGCAATAACGCTTCTCATAGTTTAGAATTCTGTACCTAAATAATTATTAATAACATGGAACGTTTTCAAAGCGAACGTCGATATTGGAAACTAATAATTATAATTTTCAAGTTTACAAACTGTAGTAAAAACACATCAACCATAGTGTTACACCTTTTTGTTACTGTTTAGAATTCTCGCATATAGCTACACAATGGCTATATGCTCAAATTTATCTTTAATCATGAAATAACAGATGAAGGGGTGGGGCAGCAAGTCAGCAAAACTCACCGACACCTTTTATGATTTAGCGAACACTCTTATACTGTACTCACGACCCCAAAGTGTGAAGCGCATTTTCAAGACAACGGGACGTGAACCAAGAAAACTTGGATTGCAAGATACAGAAAAATGTGTCTGCTTAAAATTAATTTAATTATAAAGTAAAACATAATAAACACTTATTACAAAGTACATCCATGAAGATTTGTCATGGTTGCACTCTAAGTATAACGTTTCATTTTCGGTTGAGGTAAGGCTGGTTAACATTTCTTGTTCGCCAAAAAAAAATCAGCATGAGTAAATTATCCACGAAATGTGTCTTAATTGCTATCATTCGCGTTACATGTTATTTGGAACCATTAACCACCCTCCTTACCTCCGGAGTCAGATGTGCTCTCTCGTAGAAAAGGCTGCCATATGAAGACACCGTTAAACATAATATGTGGGTTTTAGCAGTGACCTAAGTCATTTGAAAGTTGTGTGGTACTTTGGAGTAATAATCTATCGAAATAACCCTCTTTTTCTCGTAGTGGTTAGCTCTCTGTCTTTATTCGAATTTCATCGTTTTCGCCGCTAAAGATCTTCCTTCGGTCTACAGAGATAAGTGTTATTTATCGTCCTACTGAATAGTTTTTCTGCAAATGATTGTCTGCTTGTCAGTTTGTATCTGGCATTAAATTTAGTGATGTAAAAAACTCAGCTTTAGATAATGCATTTTCTGTCGTTCCCAAAGTTATTACGATTACAGTGTACCTGTGAATACAACAAGGTATGTTGTCATTAGCACTATTTGCACGTGTCGTTTCTTGTTTCGTAAAAGAGAAAGAAACACTTTTTCATGACACGTATGAATAACAAGTTGTCCTGAAAGCCATCTCAGGAAAGTAGCGTAGCCTAAATTAAATGGGAAAATGCAAGCTTCTCCCGCAAACCTAGAATAGGAAGAAAGAGTAACCAACCTATTAACCTCACACTTGTATTGCGTTCTTCTTTTACT
The DNA here is from genome assembly GCA_011833715.1 of Carcinoscorpius rotundicauda. NCBI lineage: Eukaryota > Metazoa > Arthropoda > Merostomata > Xiphosura > Limulidae > Carcinoscorpius > Carcinoscorpius rotundicauda. The sequence continues at coordinate 44,471,884 of CM022394.1, read as the reverse complement.
CTATCTCCTCTTCTGTTACTACCATTATCCGCAGCGAAAGGATAAACTAAAAACCGACAGTTTACTATATTTTAATAAAATATCAATAATCACCGCTTCTAAACTGTATAAAATTGTAAATAACAAAGACATTTTAACAAATGGAACTTGAAAATCAAAATATGTTTGTGTTCATTATTTTTAATTTAACTCTTCCCCAACTTTCAATATCACCATAATCTAATGACAGACATATCAACATCATCATAATCTAATGACAGACATATCAATATCACCATAATCTAATGACAGACATATCAACATCACCATAATCTAATGACAGACATATCAACATCATCATAATCTAATGACAGACATATCAACATCACCATAATCTAATGACAGACATATCAATATCACCATAATCTAATGACAGACATAACAATATCACCATAATCTAATGACAGACATATCAACATCACCATAGTTTAATGGCAGACATAACAATATCACCATAGTCAAATGACAGACATAACAACATTACCATAATCTAACGACAGACATAACAATATCACCATAGTATAATGGCAGACATATCAACATCACCATAGTCTAATGACAGACATATCAACATCACCATAGTCTAATGACAGACATAACAACATTACCATAGTTTAATAGCAGACATATCAACATCACCATAGTCTAATGGCAGACATAACAATATCACCATAGTCAAATGACAGACATAACAACATCACCATAATCTAACGACAGACATAACAACATCGCCATAGTCTAACGACAGACATAACAACATCATCATAGTCTAATAATAAACATAACGGTTAAACCAGATAGTTTCTTATTGTTGTATTTTTTACTACACTTAACGGTTAGCAATGAGCTTGTAATGGTATATTCCGTAATGCCTCACTTAAAATGAATTTAGAGTTTAACGATCAAATCAACCAAAATACTTATAAAATAAAATTACAATACAGAGATTTATGATAAACACTAAGGTAGTACTGTTCCACTTTTATCATGCTTCTTTTTAAATAGGTAGGAGAATTATAAATGTCACAAAAGTATATCCAGAGTACACTTTTAGAGTTTTTACCTACCTGTCGCTAAAATCCAGGATTTCGATATAATGGTATAGGTGAAAAACAATGGAGTTAACACCCACCACATTATCTCAGATCACAGGTCTCAGAAAGGTTTACACACTTTCAAACTGTCAAGGATGTTGAGAAGTAATAAAAAAAAACAATTTGCGTTCATTTTAATTGAAGAATCACTTTGATAACGGACATAATAGTTCAAAGAAATTGTATGATGATATGCAAATGAAAACAAATAAACAAATTATTAATCTTTTAACACAGTCATGTACATATATATACATCTACCAGTGCAAACCAGCACAAAACTTCTTTACAAACCAAGCAACATGCTTCCCTCTCCTCCGCATTCATACTCAAAGAGCTGCATACAGATCACGTATATTTTGCGCACACTGCAAAAACTTCCACTCCCCCTACTGCTAGTTTTTAGAACTAGCTCTTTAGTTGAATGCCCTCTCGTAATATATCTATGTTTATTATGTTTTGTAAGCTACCATTTCAACAGAATCGAACGAAATTTAAGTATTTCATTTCTGTACATAATAGTTCTTGAATTCGTAGCTAGTTATTAGCTTCCAGTCTTTTCACTCACCTCATTTAACGGTTCCGTTAAATTTACTTTTACCATATTATTGAAGTTTGGAAAATGTAGTGACGTTTCTGCATATATATGAATAAAGTATTTCCTGAAAACATAGTTCTAATATACTGTGATAAACTATGATTCCACATAGTTTATTATTGTTAATTTACCATGGTTGTGCAAGATTGGCTGTAATTATGGTATCAAATAAAATTATTTGTTCATTCGTTTAATTGTGTATGTTTAAAACTTCTTGAGAGCGATTTGCACTGGCCTTCTCTAATTTAGAGAGGTATTAGGTCAGGGAAAAGATGCTTAGTCAACACCACCTACCGTCAACTTTTGGGATAGTTGTCACCAAAAAATAATGAGTTTTACCATCACTTTATAATTATCCCAAATCTAGAAGAACGAGCGTGTTTAGCAATAAGTGCATAATTAACGTCACACGAAACATCATGAAAATCGATCATTTTTTGTTATACTTAAATGTCTGGAGGTCACTGAACGTGTTGATCAAAGAACCTTTAAGTTTTATGAGTAAAGAATTTCTACGACATATAATGAAAACAAGAAGTGGACCAAAGCATTTTATCTGTAAATGTGATAAATGACTTTGAGCAATTATCATTAAATTAAGGGTTGCTTCGAAAGTAATATCCATCTAAAGTAGCTATAGAGTAGTAAATCGCGTCATGTCTAGAACAAAACACACATGTCCATGAAGTCAACCATTAAATTCCTCGTGACCTTATAAGGCATGCACGACCGGTTGAACTTTGAAATCGTATAATATGTCAAACTCATAATCATATCAGGTATGCACAGACAGATGTATGGGATCATAAGTACCCTAAAAACAAATTATAGACATTTCGTTTGTTTTGGAATTTCGCACAAAGCTACTCGAGGGCTATCTGTGCTAGCCGTCCCTAATTTAGCAGTGTAAGACTAGAGGGAATGGCAACTAGTCATAACCACCCACCGCCAACTCTTGGGCTACTCTTTTACCAACAAAAAGTGGGATTGATGATCACTTTATACGGCCCCACGGCTGGGAGGGCGAACCCGCGACCCTTAGATCACCAAGCGTACGCCTTAATGCGCTACGCCATGCCAAGCCCTTTAGACGTTTATTGACAAAGTATGGCATGTTTAACTAACGTTAAACCTAGAATTATAAGTAACAATTGGGGTGAATGTTTCAGAGAAAAAACTAACATAATCAACATTTATGTATTTTCAATGTTTAATAAAGTGAGTACGAGTTAATCTTCTAATTAAGTCAACTTTTTATTCATAAATATTTACAACATTAATTTTCCTATTAAACTTTGATTTTATGAAGAAATCTGAGCAAAATGATCAGTTAAGTCACTAATTACGGTGTGGTATTTAAAATTAATTGTCCTTCTCATTGAATGTTGAGTCCTTTGCCATGTTTAACATTTTGTAATTTATATTTAAAACCTACAATACAAACCATATACTAAAGGTTTTGAGAATGTTCTGCTACACATATTCTTTAACACAAGTACAGAATATTTAGTATGCAGAAAAGAAAGAAGTGAAGTCGAGACACCAAACACTCATATTTCTCAAATGTTTAAATTTTCTTTGTTAGTTATCAATTCAAATTAATACGGAAAGCATAATAATCATTCAACTTTTTATCTAAACTACATAACTAAAAGCACTACAATCCGTAGAATTAACTACCTTTAGTGGAAGCAGAAGTTTTGTTTTTTGGAACACTACTTGTAAATGATTTAATATTATTTTAATATCTGTGTTTGTTTCAGTTTAAAATATATAGAATTGCATGTAACTTATATTGTTAAACGTGTATTGCGCAGTCCTGCTTGTTCTCTTAATGTATAGAAGATTCTTGAGCATAAGAATAAAAAATGAAACAGATGTTGTCAAGTGAACTCTCGATAAAAGTAAAAAGAATCGATATAAATCCATACGCCAAGAGACAGTTTTAGAATGTTGTTTGGTCGCTACAGTTACTGAAAATTTAATTATGACAAACGCTTATTAATCAGAGAACTACAGATATTTGATCAAAAACGTTTATAGGTTTCGAATATTAAGAACAGTTCAAATTCAGACGTTAGTATTTCTATGAGGACTTTAGATAGATGTCTTACTCTGTAAAAAGTAAGCTAGTACGCCGCATTTATCCAAACAAAAATAGACTGATTTGTTTTGAATTTCAAGCAAAGTTACAAGAGGGCTACTTGCGCTAACCGTTCATAATCTAGCAGTGTAAGACTAGAGGGAAGGTAATTAGTCACCACCATTCACTGCCAATTCTTGGGACTCCTCTTTTACCAACGAATAGTAGGACTAACCGTCATATTCTAAGGCCCCTACTACTGAAAGGGCGAGTATATTTGGTGTGATGTGGATTCAAACCCACGACCCTCAGATTAGAAGTCGAGTGCCTTAACCACATGGCCATGCCGGGCCAACAAGGATAAAACTAGCTATCCTTCTCGTCAAATGAAGTGTATGTGTAGCAACAAAAAATTAATTCGCTCGTCGTGAACCTAAACCGTTAATAGAATATTTAGTTCCAGATCAGATAGAAGACTAAAAATTGTTTTGAGTTTGTAAAAGTTTTGTACACAAATAAGTATTTGTAACAACTGTTTGTAATAGCCAATATTATAAATTGTATTGCTGTTTGTACATTAAAATTTGTGTTAAGAAGGTAAATTATGGGTATCAATCTTTTTTATACTTATGTTCATTCAAGTAATTTCTAAAGTAAGATTATAATAACCGGCTATTTTAACATAATAAAATGGAGACTCGTCCAAGATAAATTATAATACGTAACATACTCAATCAGTATTAATTACATACAATTAAATCATAATTTCATTTTATTATGCTCTTTCTTTTCTTTGATATGTTAGCTGTTTTAAAATCACATTTCACATGTTGAAACAAGAACATAGACTAGTAATTTCAAGATTAGACAACATGGTTCAAATCGTATTTATGAAAATATCGTGCACTTATTCTGTATACTTGTTTACTTCGTCTGCGTAGCATAATTAATATAGGTCATTATATAGAAAAATTATTTGCATGCCTAAAGACCAGTTTTTCGGCTGTACCAAGAAAAATAAATCATCATGAATCAACTTCCTTTATGTCTACATGTCCTGATTATTTCAACATTTGGGTAAAATTGATATGTGCAAGAATCCCAGGGGTAACGTGATAGTATTTCATATATCCTGCTATGGCACACTGACATTTCCTTTATGAGCGATCGAAAATTGAAGATTTAGCTCAGATTTGAGTGATGACAGCTTCTTGTCTTCACTTGTGTCGTACGTCGTTTGGCTGACATTTCTAAAAGTTAATTTTGTCGTGTTTTATTTGATTTAACCTATATAACAGACATTGACGTCAACAGATCGAGAAACAGATAGCATTTGTCAATATGATTAAAAGGTGGTCCACTAGATGGCGTCTTGAAACTTTTGTTTGTTTATTTTGGTATTTCGCACAAAGCTACTCGAGGGCTATCTGTGCTAGCCGTCCCTAATTTAGTTGTGTAAGATTAGAGGGAAAGCAGCTAGTCATCATCACTCACCAATAACTCTTGGGCTACTCTTTTACCAACGAATAGTGGGATTGACCGTCACATTATCACGCCCCGACGGCTGAAAGAGCGAGCATGTTTGGCGCGACGGTGATGCGAACCCACGACCCTCAGATTACAAGTCGCACGCCTTAACACACTTGGCCATGCCGGGCCAAATACGAGATAATCGATTGTTTGGAATTAAGCACAAAGGAACACCACGGGTATAAAACCCGGGTTTTAGCGCTGTGAGAACGCAGACTGACCGCTATGCAATGTAGTTGCCGAGATCGTACAAATTTTGTTGTTTGTTACTATATAACACAATATAGCCTTTAAAAATATTAAAATTAAATCAGTGCTCAGACGTATAGGTAAAAATAATAAACATACAAGCCCTTTTGTACCACAGTGGTACTTGTACTGCTTGAAATCCTAAAATCTCACCTTAGTAAAAGTATTGTATTTATCTACGTATATAAGAAATATTAGTAAACATACATTTAGAAATGTTATATTTAAGGCTGTGACACTGCAAACTGTTAGGGGCATTGTTAAACAAAAGAATCAATCTTTATTAACGTACATACTGTGGAGGTTCGAGAGAATTTGCCCGAATCCCTTATTTGTATACAGTAAAAAAAAAATATTTAGATAGTTATATCACAGCTGCTCATGGTATTTTAACGGCTTGGATGCTTTCGGATTTTTTGTGAGCAGCTTTACAATTGTTTACGCTATATTTAATGCAAAATTTCTATCAGATTTAATCTCATAGCACGTATGTTTTGCATTAGCATATTTTGCAAACCTTTCAAGCATCCTGAATACTGTTCGATCTTACTTTATTATATATTTTAAGCAACAATTTCCGAATAAAGTAAAATTACCAATTGCCTTGCGAAAATGTATATGTAATCTATGTCCAGTCGAATTCACACAGTTACTCGTTGTTGTAAATATTAAACTCTCAACATATCTCTCATTTATAATAATACTTTTAAGATAATGTAGTGATATAAATAATTAACACTGTCAGTATATTAATAAAAAGGTTTATCAGAGTCTGCAAGATTATTATTTCCTGTAACTCGAAAATTCTATAAAATTATAACTTATTTGTTCGTTTTTGAATTTCGCACAAAGCCACTCGAGGGTTATCTGTGCTAGTCGTCCCTAATTTAGCAGTGTAAAACTGGATGGAAAGCAGCTAGTCATCACCACCCACCACCAACTCTTGGGCTACTCTTTTACCAACGAATAATGGGACTGACTGTAACATTATAACACCGCCAGGACTGAAAAGGCGAGCAAGTTTGGCGCGACAGGGATGCAAATCTGCGACCCTCAGATTACGAGTTGCACACCTTAACACACTTGAATATACCGGGCCGTTATAACTTATATATCACTCTTTATACAAAATAGTGATATAGATTTCTAAACTGTATAAGTCACTTCCTTAAAATAAATAGTAAAACAGCTTACTTGAATGAAATAAACTGAATTTTGTCGGTCAGGCATGGCCAGGTGGTTAAGGCCTTCGACTCGTAATTTGAGGATCGTGGGTTTGACTCCTCATCACAACCAATATGCTCCGCCTTCCAGCTATGGGACTTTATAATGTTACCGTTAATCCCACCATTTATTGGTAAAATAGTAGCCCAAGAATTGGCGGGGGTGGTGATTACTAGCTACTTTACCTCTAGTCTTACATTGCTAAATTAGAGACGGGTAGTGCAGAGAGCCCTCATGTAGCTTTGCTGAAATTCAAAACAAGCAAACGGATTTTTATCATGAGCTCGGTATGGCCAGGTGGTTAGCGCGCTCGACTCACAATCTGAGGGTCGCGGATTCAAATCTTCGTCACACCAAACATTATTGCCCTTTCAGCCGTGTAGGTGTTATACGTGGTGGTCAATCTCACTATTCCTTAGTACAGCTCAAAAGTTGGCAGTGGATAGTGATGTCAAACTACTGGTCTTACACTAATAAATTAGAAACAGCTAGCACAAATAGCCCTCGTGACGCTTTGTGCGAAATTCAAAACAAACAATGTTATCTACTCAGAATATTTTAGTGTTGAAATTCTTAAATCTGAATGAAAAAGTTAACTATAAATTAAAAAGTTTAGCTTAAATTGTTATTATTTCGGTTTATTTTCTACCAATCAAAAAATTAAAGGACTTCAAGATAATTTGTTTTAACACCGTATGCAATGTAAAGTGTATTTTTATTTTTACAATATACATTATTTTAGAGCTTAATAAATAAATAATTCACTAATGTTTTGAGCTTTAGACATGTTAAGAGGTAAAGAATATTGAACGACGATTTGTTTGTTTTAGTATTGTGTACGAAACAATTCAATTATACCTTATAATCAAGGCATTATAATTCTTTTTTTCATCTTTATGAAAACGATAGACAGATAAACTCACATGTTAGGACAAACTATAAATAGATACAAATCTTATTCTGCAAAGTTAAGTTTTCAAAATGAATCACGTGAAATTTAAAGTGCAGGTGGAAATGAGTTTTGTAAATGAAACAATGTCCTTTACATAGATCAAACGTCACAAAAGTCTGTTCTTTCATTCCTAATTATTAAGTACGATTATTAAACATCAGTTAAAGGAACAAACTGAAATATCTTCACATTCATATGCAAGATCCTATTTTAGAATGTTTATCTCACTGAGATTTCTGTTTCTCTATAGTAAAATGCATAATTATTTCATTTAAAGCCTCCAATATTCAAAACGTTTCGGTAATGCGTTTTTAAATTTAAAATGTAAAGCTCATTCGAGATCAGTAAACTTTATTACCAGAAGTCAGGTACTCAACTTAATTTGACCTTCTACAATGACCGTACTTACTTATGTCCACCAAAGGATTGTTTCATGGCTCTAGATTATATATTTTAGATTCTAGGTCATTTAATAGTCATGTTAGGTCATTTTGGGATTTATTAGCTAAATACCCTTAATATTGATATTTCCGACCAACAAACCTGCTGCTCTCTTCTACAGGTAATATAAGTTTTTTATTATGTACGAGTAGATATAATTATTACACTCGTAGAAAGAGCGAATATAAACACTAAAGACTTATTCTATCACAGAGTTACAAATGTAAGTTCAATACCCGTGGTAGGCTCCAAACGAACCAAACCAAAGAAATGGAAATATTTATTCATAATTTATTATATCAATAGCGTACAGCCTGTCAAAAATGACGGGGAAAGTACAACGATTTCCACCTCATAATATATCTTAACGTCACATTTCGTAGCTAATTGAAATCGATAACTTTTGCGAATTTTAATATTCAGTCACACACACGACAAACATCTTATTGAATATATACGTGCTTATTGAATCAGAGTCATTTATCCATACATTTTGAACCTCGAAATACTATTAGCTAGTGCAGCAATTACAGAAGGTGGATCCACGTTCTTTACTTGGTATAAGGATAGAGTAAAGAGAATGTGACGGCAGTGTTCTCGCCTGAAGGTGCTGGGACTCCCATTTTCTCTGACCTTTGTCTTTCATCCTCTGCATTACAATAGTCACTCCATAAGCTACATCATTATGTTAGTAGACAAGTGTTATGTTCTCTCAAATGAATAAAAAAAAAGCTTGTTCCAAATATGACGAATTTGTAGAATTACAACATGGCATGTATTAAACATGATCATTTACTAAGAAATGTACATGACTTGTTTGCTAAACAGAGCACCTGATATTTGGACGTGTTCACTGCTTATGCCAGAATCATATACAAATTCCACTCTCCTGGTACGTTCAGCTGCACAGTATATTAAATGTCTATTTTAAAATGATATAGAAAATTTGTCAGTAAAATCAGCAACCTAAGCGTGTCAACGGTTAACAGAACATTCCAACATATGGTTAATTCAACTGACTCATTTCGCCTTATCTCTAACCTTTAACGCAAGCACTTACAACTTTCTAGTTACAGCTGCACCAGATATGAGTGTTTGACTCTGAATGCCATTCTTCAGCATTCACAACATTTAGGAGAACATTTATTACGGCAAAAATACACCTTTATATATTCACGTTGAAATTTCCGTCATTAAATCATGTTAACAGCTTTATTAAGAACAATAAAAGCAATGTCTTTTGTCTTAATAAACTCTTTGGACTTGCAGTTGTAAGACAGATGAGGGTTGTGGAATAAGCTTTAGCCACTACACATATTACCAAACATATTCATTTAACTTTCTTATAGATACCATCCAGCAGAGTGAACTGCATGATGCCTGAAGTAGTCTCTCATATTTTCTGGGTACTGTATACTCCATCTTTAAGAGAGAAAAATCAGAAACATCTCAGAACACTCCTAATATTAGGGAATGTACCATATAGTAAAAGATCAAAAAAGCAATTACTAGAAGTCAGCATATACCAAGTTACAAGATGACATAAACATATCACGCTGCTTGATTTTATTCATACATCTTGGCAAGTAAATGGGTACTATATCTGGTTCCTTTCTAGTATTTTTTTACCTATTTTAACAGTTATCACAGATTTAATATACTTAATGCATTTCTGAATATCTTGAAAAGATATAATTTTTGAGAGAACGAGTCCTGAAATTTTGCATGAAATTTGAAAGGCTAGTTTCTGTATCAAGTAACTTTTTTTTCATTCACGGACATTAATGTAAATCATGTAATAGAACATGAAAACTGAGAAACAAATATTTTAAGTGGAATACAACGGCTGTTCAAAAAATACGCGGACTGACGTCGTAAAACAAAATGTACTTTATTCAGAAGTTACTGGTCTGGGACCCATTCAAAGTACTCTCCTCCCCAGTGCACACACTTATCCCAACGGTGTTTCCACTTGCTGAAACAGTCCTGGTACGCTTCTTTTGTAATGTTCTCCAGCTCCTTCGTCGCATTTGCCTTAATCTCGGGAATCGTCTCAAATCTTTTTCCTTTCAAGGGTCTTTGCTGATCTGTGCAAACCTAGCGACACCAAGCGGATTCTCCTGGAACCAACTGGAACCGCGCAATTCAAACAGCCAGCGTATTTTTTGAGCAGACCTCGTATAACACATCATTCATAAACCCAGACCATCACTAAAAATATTCTGACAGCCCCACGATTGTCCGATTTGGATAAAGAGGGAAAAGAAAAAATGGTTATGGAACAACATACCAAAAAGCATCCTCGTGGCATACTGAGATTCATTGTTCATGGGCAACATGTTAAGCAAGTGACAGAGTTATCAAGGAGGCCAATCCATTCCTCTGTTGTAGCAATGAACTTGTGCATTTGGTAACAAAGTGAATAATGACAGTATACATAAAGTAGGATATTGTCTGGAGTGGCGTGTTTCTCAATAAAATATGCCAACTTTCTCTTCAAAATAGAATTAATGAAAATGTGAATAACTGATACATATGCAAAAGCTCAATTTACATACTGAGACGAGTGAGTTCAAATTAACATTGAAATTAACGTGTGGTTTAACATTGTTCTTTGTTCTTCAGTATAATAACTGTGTGTTGTTCACATTCCAATATTAGCATGAAAGAAGCAGTTGGTAAATGCAAGTTTTCATATTTGTCTCATGCTTTTGTGCTCCATATAGTACAAGTTTGTCACAGCTTGGTAAATCCAAGCTGCTTCACTTAACCAAAGCACTACATCAGAAACACGAATCGTTATAAACTACTGAGCCCCTGTAATAACACGATAGAGCACTTATGGTCCATGCATTTGTTCGTGTTTAAGAAATTTATTCTAGAAAAAGTATTGTCAGTATACAAATAGACTTTGCCCCTCTACTAAAATCATAGAGCTCTCATGTAATATCTATAACGCAGATTCTTAGAAGTAAACAACAAATAAAGCGACATTTGGCTTTGTACTTCGAATCCAATGTTCATAAACACTTTGTTCCCAGTAACAAAAAAGAACAAAAGCAAACAAACTTTGTGTAGGTCACCTTATGAGTATCCACGAAGAGTCAAAAGCTACGATGATGTTGCATGATCTCATTTCTGCTAAGTAACCAGATGTAGTTATTCACGTAGTGTCGCTAACTCAGATGTGCTTCTGCTGATTACCTATAATTCATCTTTATATTATCTCGGTGGTAAATCCTGTATCATGGTTACATGAATCAAGCAATTTTGATGAACCCTATTTATGACGCATCTATGAGAATACTAGTAGAAAATCTTCAAAAATTGTATTGCTACACGGGATGTAATATTACCAGTTGTTTTGTTGGAAGATGAAAGATGACATATTGGAAGGTCCTGGATGTAACAAAATTTTGTTTTCTCAATGCATCTCATCAGTTTGGACTAGCCTCTGATTCGTCACAGAAACAGGTGCATTAGTATAAAAACACAGATAAAACTATTTTCCGTACCAAAAACAATATTGTGAGATCATGGGTACCATAAGGCAGCATCTATTCATGGTTATGCAGTGAAGTTGCATTCTACCAGGTATTCATCAGCGTATAAAATGGACTAACTGTCGGCCGCTATTCTAGAACAGTAATGCTGTTCCATAAATGGAAGATGAAAAATGATGAACTCAGGTCTACGATAACATTCTTAAAATCACTGTCAGATACTACTGTAGAATTAACATGCTATCTTTGTGGAAAAGGTTGGTACAAAATTAGCGAACGTTCATGCGTGACGTTGATATGATTTCTAAAAGGTTGTGTATTTGTGACAAAATATAGAACAAATGTGATAATAACGAGTTGAAACTGTCACCGAAAGGCCTAAATGATTATAACAATAACCATTCAGATAGTTGTCATAATAATAAATAAGCAAGTTAAAATAACGGACTTTAACAACGAAAGTTGTTTATCTGGCTGCTAATGTTACCTACAAAATTCACTGTGCTATGTACTTGACTATGTAGAAGACATATGCAAGTGTTAGCATGTTATTTTGACTCTACAATTACACAAATATTTCCTTTATATATCGTGTTTGCGATGTTTATAAGAATAACATTTTCGTTCTATAAACTGTTGTTGTTTTTTGTGTCAACGAGCTAAGTTTGAAGACAAATTAAAGAGAATGATCCTGACGACGGTGAAAACGAACCTGAATTAAAATGTTTAACAAATAATGATGATTTGCTTGTATAATAAGTGGGTATAATAATAATAATAACAATTGCTTTAATGCTGGACATATTTTGAATAGAAAGTTGAAAGTTAGAGAAAATGATTATTACACGAATTGTTAAATAAATAAAATAATTTAATCCTCTCAGACTTTATATAACACTAGAAATACTATTATTTTAAGATAATATAGGACATTTGGAAATTAAGAAATGAGTTTATTGCTTTGTATGCATAGTAGTTTAGTGTTTAATGTTAATAAATATATTTGGTACTTTAAATAAACTAATATTGAATAATATTTACACAAATGAAAATTTCTGGTAAAAGTACATCATACATATTATGTGTCTATCAGATTTGTATGTTTTTCTTATCCATCTACACCCTCTAAAAGCTTAAAATTTTATGTTCAATACAACTTTAGGTTAAATGATGATTTTGAGCTGTGAGAAAAGAATGGCGAGTTTAGACCTAAATGATTAACAAGCGTCTCTGTCTAACTCTACTTTCTATTGTGGTGATTCATTAAAGGTGTTAATAAATTCAATTGTAAATTAGTGATACACAAGCTTATACTTTCAAGACAGTAGCCAATAAAAACAATTTCTTAAAACATTGCTTGAGTATCTTTGGCATTAATGATACAGAATTTTGTAAAAATACTTCAAACGCAACTTTATTATAACAAGAACAAACAATTTCTTAATTTTTAAAGCAAAGCCAGATTTGGCTTTCTGTTGTGTTTGTAGCGGTTATGTTCTTGTTTGTTTCATATTAAGCACAAAGCTATAGAAAGATTAATTGTACTCTGTCCACAACGGATCTCAAAACCCAGTTTCTAGTGATATAAGTCCGCAGACGTATTTGTGTACCAAAAGGGTCCATTGTATGACAGTATGGTAATTTTGTACACTTCCGCTGTACCCCCGATGGACGAGTCTGTGTTGTACTACGGTATAATAATATCCATTTCGCATTAACTATGGCTTACACACAACAGATGATTCTGTAACTAAAGATTCGTGAAATGGACGCCATCATTGATCACATCAACCATGAATGGATTTACAAGAAAAGCGAAGCAGGGCTTCAGCTGCTGCAAATCCTCAAACTTGTTTAGAAAATTATCAAGTAGTTCTTGTAATTTATATTTGTATTCTTCCAGTTTGTGGTCTTTTACTTCAATATCAGGGAATGTATTTACTCTCCTTTTGAGATTAGGAAAGTAACTGAAGTTTCTTGACAATATATCTCTTTGAAAAATTCTTATTTTATTCTTAAAGCTGAAAATTATCTCAGTAAGATCAGAAACAATCTTTTCCTTCCCCTGGATGCAAAGTTGAGAATTTGTAGATGATTCATTATATCAATAAGAAGCATTATATCTTGCATGCATTCACCATTTCACAGTTGAGGATAAAATATTTTTTTTCTTCATAAAAAGTAACAATAGGCTTCAACAGATCCTCAAACCAATTTTAAACATTGCTGGTTGACAACCACCTCACAGCGCAGTAGAAAGAGACATCACTGGGTCTATCTTCAAGCTCCAGATCTTCAATAAAATGTTTGAACTGTAGGTGGGTCTTCTCATTTAAGCACATGGAATTTACAATTGCAGAAACAAATTTCATTATATCCTCATACTTTTCAGGTGTTCACGATAAATAATACAATGAATAGGAAGAATCTCTGGAAAACTGGGATCACTTTTCATAAATGCAATTAATCCTGCATTTTTCCACACAACTGCAGGTGCTTCATCTGTTGCAACACTGATAAGTTTATTGATGGAATGTTAGCATTTTGTCAAGCGAATTTTTGATGTCAACACCACGAGTTGTTTCTTTTAGTGTCACCAAGTTCAACATTTCTTCTTTCACATAACGAGCAAACACCGCCAGTTGTGGGTTGTCTTGTATATCTGCAGATCCATCAAGGGCTGCGCTGAATGCAAGGGAATTCTTTAAATGATTTTGCATTTTGCTTGTAACATCAGCACTAGCTTCAGTTATTGTATCAACTTCCTTACTGAACGTTGTCAACAGTGTTTGCTGGCTAGTTAGTGATGATTTTAACACAGTTAACTTGATTTTCTGCAACTATGTGTTTCATAGTGACGTTTAAAGTTAACGGCTTTGTAGTGACTGAGTAACAAATTACAGATAAGACACAAAGGTTTACCTCTTTTAACGGTGAACAAACGGTGTTTGTTTTATCATTTAGGCATTATACTTACTGTTTAAACTCTGAATATTTCTTGATATTACCCTTATTTTCCCATTTTTTCTTTTGAATTTCTAAACGTATATTGGATTATTTTTTATTTACTTTATCTTCTTGCAGTTTTTCTTAAACATTTACGTCATTACAGTTTAGCTCTTTCTCTCGTTTTCATTCTCTAACCCCTTTGTATACACTTCAATAAGCTTAAAGTATGATGAATTTGATAAATCTGGTGTGTCATATATTTTTTGTTTTTACGGCTCCCGATTTGGATTTCAAAATCATCTGCCATTTATAAACTATAATGTCAAATATCTTTTGTAATAAGCATAAAAACTATTATTACAGAGGGGAAATATCTTAAAAATGATATTCCTTTTATTTTCTCTATTTTGGATCCAATATATTATAATGAATATAATGACTTTCAAGGCATCAACAAACGCGTTTTCAGTGGGCTATCATCCATTTATTGCACCAATCAATTTCAAAGAGACAATATCTATGAATCATCATACATAATTAGCAATTGAAATGTATCATTCAATGTATTTATGTATCATTAATTTCATCAAAATCATTATCGTTATCACTGGCATCCACATTTGAATATTTTAAGTTATCCATATTCTCCAATTCTGTGTTTCTGCGATCATTATTTGCACATGCAAGACTGCAGGATAACGTGAAACCGTTTGATTACGAGGTATCATCTTTCTTTGCATCAACACTTTCCAAGTTCTAATTTCTTATCTGGAACTGAACCTTTCGGGCATTTTATAGGTTTTAATGTACCATTGTAATATTTCTCCTACCTATAATCTTGAGAATATGATTATACCACTACAGTGGTATTCTGCATTATCCATAATGAAGTAGATATAATTCATTCTCTATGTGTGAGAAATTAGCATGGAATTTGAAATGGGAAGTTTCCTTTCTTTCTCTTTAGAGAAAACTCTCACCTCAGTTTTTCAAGTTATGCAACATTTGCTTTTAAAAATTAGAATAGGCAATGCTTATACACTTTTTACGATATCATCAATTATCTCAGATGGTTGTTCTCTTGATTTTGTACATGTATTAAATGACAATTACAATTTAATTCATGCCTGCTTGTTAATCTCAGTAAATTTTCAACTCCAGCTAACACCTTGTCACACATTAATACTTAGACATGCTTCAGATTTCCCGACCTTAGTGCTCATTAATATTCTTCGCCGTAAATAAGTATGTTAGATTGCTCCTCGTAAGCATGCATAATTAACTTTGAGGAGTCTAATCCTCCAAATTAAGTTAATTATATTTCTAAATATTTATTTAACTAAAACAAACATTGATATTAAAATAAATACAGAATAGTAAATCCGTTAAACTACTTATCCATGAGAATATAAAGCAACCCACCAGGGCATCGCAGTGAATCCATACTCACCAGTCGCACCTGTTACATCTGATCTTATTTGGGTTTTTTTCTTTAACAGAAATCCTGTAAGTAATGTCTTTTCTCACCTTCAATCAATAATCTAACTTAATTACTTACACCTGGTTTTGGTTGCTTAGTTGGTAAACTCACTTTTATGTTATTAAAAAGGAAATAAATAGATTAGTTTTAAAGAATATTTTATTTTAAAATGTTTGTGATAGTTAAAATTAATAACTTGCATAAGTGTTTTTCATCGTCAAATTATAGCTAATTAAGACGATATTTTGACCAGTTTGCATACGCATGTAACACATTTACCCATTCCTGAGATAGCTTCAAGACCAGACCTATGAACCATACCTGTATCTCAGTGCTGACGATCGAATTTATGTGTTCTATACTTAAATTAATAATTTAAGACTGTCGTAATAGGAGAGAAATTTAACATAAATTATTGTTGCCACAGGCATGATACACGTTTTCAATTCCATCAACTTTACTTTCACAGTTTTACACATTTTGTCCCACGTACAGCTTAACAACTTGAGTAGAAATCCTTATGAATCAATACGTAGATAGTACATGGACAGAACAGTTGGTTATCATCTCATATAATTTTAATCCAATATGATCTTTGATCGAATTCACTAATAAATTGCAAACTTATAATCCTATCAATTCATCTCTGCCTTACACGACCATCAAATTTTCCCGTAACGTATCTGACCGCAAAGAAAGCTATCCCTTGGACTAAAATATTAATTTAGACTACGCTAGTATTAGTATAGTTATAAAATGTAACTATAAGTACTTGCTTTAAAAGTACATACCAAGAAATGCTTATTAACTAAGAAATGATTTATCGTATTTAAAAATATCGTTGTTCTAATTTCTTATTTGTGTTTTTCTTCTATTTGGGATCCTTTATTCTATAAAGGAAAAAGAAAATCAGATGCAACAACTGTATACAAAATAAAACTTTCACTTAATGTTTGATGTCTTAACAGAAAAATACAAATGATTATGTTATGATTAAAACTTTATATAAATAATAAACATCAAATGCACTGATTTTAATATGATTGTGTTTAAAGCAAAAATTAGTTTTAAATCTCATAAATGAAATAATATTACAATTTAAATAACACTCCACATTTGTTCTAATATTTTAGCAGGTCATTTCATTTATTGTTCAGTTTCTTTCCTTATCTTCTAAATTACATTCTCCAGAGCAAACCGTAACATATACATTTTTCTGTGCTGAATCATACAAAAGTTAACATATTTATCAAAGAACGTCTTGAATATTTGAAGAACCCGTCTTTTGACTTTACAGCTTTTATCTAGAATTATATGCAACTTAATTTTTTCACGCCTACGTAATCAATAAGAGTTGAAGTTTTTTCAGTTAAGTTATATTGATAACTGTAAAATGAAATGTTTACAGAGCATAGTTCTTTTCTTCTTGTTAAAAAAATTAGTAAGAATAAATTTAAATGAGATCTTTTGGTGCTCACAAGCAGTTGATATTAACTATTTTTTTATTCTTTTAAACATTTGTATATAATTATTATAAATAAGTGCCTGAAGTGTATTTTACAAGTAATACAATTTGATATTACTCTATAGAGAGCTCAATATATCGAAATGTAATTTGTTAATTTGCTTGTTTTCGATAAATAGAAAAGGTTTTAATATATAAAATATATCTTGTTCCAAGTATAGTGAAAGATATATTAATGTTGAGGTCAGCAATTAAAGACATCTATCAGAAAAGAAGTTATGATGTATAAATTGAAAAGGTCAGTGACATGAATAGAAACAGAAACTTTCCCACGTGATCTGTTTTGCTTGTTTTATTCTGCTGCTTTTAAGTAATTTGAAAGGTTAATGCTTTCACAAGCAAAACTAAATATATAAACACCAGTGTATCTGATTCGAGATATTCACCTTCCAGATTGACAGCTGTAAACACGCTTTTCCCCTTGAAATTGTTCTTCCTTTTTTTTTAATATGTTTATCATTTGATCATCCCAACTATCTTTTGGAAGTTCGTATAAATGCATTCACTTCCCGTTTTCATTAATATAATTGTATTATTATCTAATATTCACAACATGAATTTTTTTTAAAATTATTTATTTTTAGTACTTACATCGAAACATTTATAAATTTATTGTTTAACAAAAAAATTGTGTTTGTGAAACATTTTGAGCAAAATCTGGCGAAGAATTTTCGCGTAAAGCTCACTCATAAAATAGCTTTGATAAACAAAAAATAAGTTATTTCAAATGCAGTTTCAATATCATTTTCAATATAAATATGAATGTGATAGTTTGTTATATCTTTGTAGAAAAACAATCTAATAATATCACACACAAAAATAAATTGTGAGTAATCACTTAGAAAAGCAACAATTTTCTAAGCTCTCTAGTTTATGTAGATAAATGTCTTAAGGTCTCATTAAAAAAATGAAATGTAAGGAAAATAAAAAAATACTTTTTTCTGAACAGAATAGATCTCAACTGGTAGCAGAAGTTAATACAACTTTCGTTTGCTTCTCTAGTTGATTAAAGTTTGATCGTATGACAAAATATATTATTATTATTATCAGACGTTATTTTTAAGCACGTATAGATCGTAGAAAACATCTCCTAAAAACTAACAAAACACGAAAAAGTGATAATAAATAAGATGAAATAAAATTTTCGTTCTTAGCATTGCTCACAGAATAAGACTTCACATTAGAATATTTAGATAATGCAAGAAGTTAGCGTATATTAACGATACGAAAAGGTGGCACAAGGTTTAGACAGATTCCATTGGGAATCATTAAGCTTTAACATCTGTATTTTGTTTGGAAGAGTTATCCAGACAATAACAAACTAATCAGTAAGTACAGCACACACGAAAATAAACACTAGTAGGGAGTAATGAAGGTCACTTTTGTGTATAAAAATATAAAGTTGGGAGTGATTCACTTCAAAAATAACTAAGACCATCCATTGAAAATGGAGCTTAGGCCTATCTTCCCAAGTAGCAGATAACAGGTTCAGTGGAGATACATTTAGGTTATGTGATGATCTAAAAAACACAAACAAAATGAAATATCTATAACACCTCTGTAAACTGAATAATATTTACGTGCGGAAAAATGAAGTTGTCTGGATAGGGTATTTTAACTAAAACATATAACTGTTGTTCTGTAACAAAATAAAACATAAAAACTTTTTAAAAAATATGTATGAATCAAAGCAAATTTAATTTTTTATGTTTGTAGTTTGTTATATCATATTTTGAATTTCGCGCAAACCTACACAAGGGCTTTCTGCGCTAGCCGTCCCTAATTTAGCAGTGAAATACTAGAGGGAAGGTAGCTAGTCATCATCACCCACCGACAACTCTTGGGCTACTTTTTTTTACTAATAAATAGTAGGATTGGCCGTAACATTATAATGCCCACACGCCTGAAAGAACGAGTATGTTTGGTGCTTGTATTCGAACCCGCGACCCTCAGATTACAAGTTGAGGGCTTCAACCATCTGGCCGTACTGGTTCTTGTTATATTTTACATTACAAGTATTTTTAATTTATTTTTTATTTTGATTCGAGACAAGATGTAGCTGAACAATTCCAGCGAGATGTATAAGCGTATAGACCTTGGAGTAAATACACAGAAACACAGTATTTAGTCAATTATATGGTGTATTCCTAGCCTGAAACGGAAAATGTTAATTATAGTGTTCTTTGGAAGTTTTATATATAATTATTTCTGCACATTAAAGCACTTAGTTCCAAACGAGTATGTACTTGGAAAACATATTTTGCATATCTGAATAACAGTTGTGTGTTGTTGTTTTTTGTTAAACAAAAATACAAAGATAGAATCAAAGAATCAAAAGTAATATTACTACATGACTTGAAGTATAGAATTACAAGACCACAATTTATCAGAGCTGATCGGTACGTGCCTATTCTGAACCAAGGGCTATCACAATCAAGGTGCAGTAAGCTGTAATAAGTATGAATTATCTAAATTCTATCATACATGAACTACTGATTTTTCAAACATGGGTATAGTTCTTTAGAAGTTCACGCATGACATATTAAAGTTACCTGTATGATTTATGAAGAATACCATATCGTGACTTCTTACTTGCCTTTACATGGGCACTAAGTTGTGTAATTGTCAGTTAAAACAGCCTGAAGATACTATTGTATGGGAACCAGCAGTTATGACAAACATTTTGTCTTTAAACATCACAGACCGTGAATATAATATTTCTGAACTATCAGTTACACAAGTCTGTACTGTTTATTTAATTATTAAATATTACAGACAACGTATGACAGGCTATTAACACAGGCCCTTGGATTACGTAGTATTGAAATCCAGATACCACAGAGAGCAACATATCATATAAGCTAATTAGCATGATTGGCTATTACTAAAAAACAACAAAATACCCTGAGTTTACATAATATCATTAAAGATCAATACGCAGTGGGTTTAAATACTGTTATTTTCGAAATCTAAACATAAGTATTTCAGTAACTCAACAAAAGACTCAGTTAGTAGCTATACCCATAAAATTCAATATAACGCCAATTAAAAAAATAATCCAAGATAAATTAACTAAATAATAAAAAAGCAACAGAAATAAATACAAATAATTACTACCAGCTTAAATCAGTTAAGAATCAAAATCTTTATTCTTTCAATGATAATCTTCAAAATAGTCGTTAACACTAAAACATTAAGTTAAATATGATCTTTTGAAAATTACTTTATACACTCTCTTTCAACCATGAACAATTTTGTATAAGTCGTGAAATGTTTATAGTTTTTAGCTGAAGTAGATCATGGATACTGATTAATATACAAGCATAAATTATGATATTCCATAGGTACAAAATTAAGTTGTTCCCAGTTGTGTTACATTCAGTGTTATATCTTTTCCTATACGACAAAAAGGTTTGATATTCAATTTAAAATCTCCTTCTGTCAGTAATCATGTCTTTAATTTTAAAAATAGTTAACTATCAACAGCCAAATCAAAACTGTTACGCAAAGTTTGCACAGCTATTTTTATATGGTGTGCAGTTTTAAAAAGCACATAGATTTATAAATTGATTTACCACCTGTCGCTAAGCGACGATAAATGTAATTCTCGAAAATCGTTAATACGGTTATAAGCGGTGATTGATGTATTGAGCTTGTATAATTTATCTTGGACAAGTCTACGATTTATTACTTTACGTATTACGATTTCAAGTAGCCTAAAATTTTAAATTCAGTTTAGAAGTTTATTGAATGTTGATATGTATTAAATTTATAATGTTTGCCAATAAAACTGATACACACAATTTACGTTCTTAACACAAACATATTTTAATGTGCAAACAACAATACTTTTTTGTTGTTTTGAATTAAGCACAAAGCTACACAATGGGCTATCTGTGCTCTGCCCACCACGGGTATTGAAACCCGGATTTTAGCGTGTAAGTCCGCAGACATACCGCTGAGCCACTGGGGGCGACAACAATACAATTTACAATATTGGTTATTACAAACAGTCGTTACAAATAACGATTTGTATACGAAAGCTTTATAAACTTACAAATAATACTTAGTGTTCTATTTGGTCTGGAACTGAATATTTTATCGAAAGCTTAATTCAATGTTGACGTCTCTACAGTTTGCTGTACGGATAACCTATCTCTCATTGTTCACACTTGTTTTTCACAGACAAAGCTACGTAATATATTCATAGAAATATTAGCGTCTGAAGTTAAATGGTTTGTATTGTTCGAAATCTATAAACAATCCTGATCTGCACTTTTTCAATCAATCACAATTATAGTTTCCGAGGCTTAGAGTATACAACTGTAGCAAACCAAAACATTAAACTGTGTCTCCTTGCATCGATTTATAAATTTTAAAGCAATATATTCGAAAGCTTAGTGTTCGATAATTCTTTTATTTACATACACATATCATATATTATTGATTCTTACGCTTGAGAATCTTTTCAAATTTAGTAAACAAGCGAGAATTTCGAAGTACATGTTATATTATTATGTATATTAAGTTACATGCATCCTAAGTATAAATTTAACTTGCAATAAAAACGTCGATATTAGAATAAATTTGTAATAATAAATCCGTTACAAGCTTCATATGAATCATTAATGGGAGGACAACTGGTCGTGTAAGTGAAAGGAATGATTAGGGTAGACCAGAGAAGTTAAGATGAGTTATACATACAACGAATTACATATTAATCACTAGTAATGTACGTATACGTGCTAGAGAAGGTGACAAATAAACCACAATAAGATTTTAGTTATTTTGACGAGTGAGTAGAAGTTGACGATGTGTCAAAAGAGCAGTTTTGAAAAACTGATACATCAGTAGGTGTAAAAGCTGTAAACAATACACGTTAAATATCATAGATAACACATTAAAATAGGAACAATTGTTTCTAGCTTCTCAATACATTTTGTGCACCTGGAAAATTATCAAACCAAAACTTAAATAACATGGAATATCAGCAAAATTTCTAATGGAGATATAGTCAGAGATTCTATGAAAACCCAATATATGAAGGGATCACTAATAGAAGAAGATCAACTAGGATTATATTAGAGAAACAAATGTATTTAGACGTTTCCTGTATTTATAAGGTGGAGAGATATATTTTTAGGTTGTCAGAACTACATTTATAATACTTGCATTGCCATTGGTTCAATTATAACTAGGAAGTCAAGCAAAACCAATCGCGTTACATTTCATTGTTTTACTGGTACGTTATTAGTAAATTTGAGAACATTGATCTCTGACCTCAGTTTATAAATCACTATAATATGGACGCTTTGCTCACGATTGGCTCTAGCCAAGATCTTACACTAAATATAATTGGCAGGTGCTTTCCATTTATTTTGGCCATTCTAGAGTGAATATGCTATGATTATCTAAAGACTAAGAATTATCACTTTATATTATAAATCTTCTGATAACAAGAACAAATATACTTATACAAACTAGAAAAAGATAAAATTTGGTTTTTAAATTCGATAAAAAAAGAACTGAGGCGACAATTAGGTTTAAAAACGGAACTCAACTGTATCTATTGCTATATCTTGCAAATGCCATTCTTTATGTTACTTTAAATAACCAAGAGAAGGATGTAAATGATAAACTTAGGAGGTTATAGTTATAGCTGATAATGAGTTTGGATAAGATAGTCTATGGGGTAATGTGGAAGAATAATTTAAATTTTGCTACCCAATGGCACGTTTGGAGGATATAACTGACAGAACAATAGATATTATGAAGGGATGGCCAACAGTGATGTAATGTTTGTTGTGCACATCGATGTTGGTGATGTACGGAAAGGTGAGCCACAGTAGTTAATTGATAAGCATGAGAAGTTGATCAAGGTATTTAACCAAAAAATGTCAAAATAATTTAATTATGCTAGGTATGAAATTTTACGTACCTCATTGGGATAAATGCCAAGCTTAGGCCAACAAGTCAAAATGAACACCTCGGCTGGTTAAACATGTGGAATCAGTTAAATAGGTGAAGAGAACTTTTTGAAGTGGATAGTATACATTTAAATAGGATAAGGGCTCGCTATTTTCAAGTGCTATTTACTCAGTTGTTAGAGGTTTAAAACTAGGACTAGACAATGGTGAAGGCTATTGTAATCTAAATGAAGAAAAGTAAGACATGGAGAAAAGTTTAGCATTGAAATCATGTATAGAAATAGCTCTAAAGGTATGCTTACTTGTTATTATTCTAATGTTGATAATATAGAAAATAAATTAAATGATTTTAGAGATGCGCAACAAACAGAGGATTTTGATATAATGGGAATAGCCAAAGCATAGTTAAAGATAGACAACTTTTATGACAAATACTTCTTTGAAATACATGTTTTTAGGTTATTTAATAGGAGGATAAGATATTAAAGAGAAGGAAGGAGTGGATTTTTATATAAACTGTGAGTTACATTCTATTTATTAAAATTAAATATTTCAAATATAATAGCAAAACATTTGATAAATTTGAGTTTCTTTTAGTGGATATAAAGAAAAAATACTTTTAGTGGGAATTAGTTACAGACTACCGGATAATAATGATGAAATTAATGAGAAATATTAGTACAAGGTAAAAATTTCAGGTCTTAATAAAATCATAATTATGAGTTATTTTAATTTCAGGCATATACACTGGTAATGTTAGTGTCAATACACAAGGAAGAAAGGGTTTTTGAAATTGTCCATAATGGTTTTCTTCAAAAATTGGTCAAGGAACCTATTAGGAACAATGCTATTTGATGTTTATTGTTAAGTTTTTATATAGAAATGGTGACTTGATGGAAATTGGGGAACATCTGGGTGTAAGTGATCATTGTTCTATTACTTTCAGTGTTTCACTGCATGTACAGATAGAATTAAATCATATTTTGGTTATAAGTTCCAAAGAAGTAACTTTTACTGAAATTCAAAAAGAATTAAATGTGTTGAATGGTGCAATTAAGAGACATTGGTCACATGTGGAATATGTTATAAAATATATTTAAATGTTCAAAACAAACGATGTTCCATATATGTAAAAAGAATGATTGCAAGTAAAACTCAGGTTGGCTCATAAAGGTTATAAGGGATAAATATTGAAGAAAAATATCACAATTGTAAGAAATGTAAATTGAATGGTATAACAGGAGATCTAGAAAATTATAGAAGATAAAGAAATTTAGTAAAACAATAAATTAAGACATTTAAAAGAATGTATAAAAATAGTTAGCTTAATATTTAAAAACATTAACAATAAGGATTTCTTTAAATGCATTAAAGGTAAGCAAAATGCTAAGATAGGAGTAACACCATTGAGAAATGATAAAGGAAACTTTTATGTGATGATTATTAGATGCTAGGTTATTAAATTAAATTATGCTTTTTTATTTTTTACCAATAAAAATTTAAGTAATATTTTCATCCTGAGCAGTTGATAGATCTAGTAAAAGGATAACACTAATTTTGAGTTTGTTAGGAAAAACTGGAGATGTTTAAAAAATGGTAAGATTCCTAAACTGGTATTTTTTTCCAGGGGTTTTGAGGAGGCTAAGTATATATAATATTTTTGCCACTATATTTTGTAAGTTCTTCAATAGTGAGCGGCAGGTGTTAGAGGACTGTTGTTTGCCTAACGTTAGTATTATATCAGTTTTTCAAAAACAGTTTTTGAAGGTCTGATAAAAGATGGATTGTAGTTATTTAACAAAGTTTAGATTTTTTCTGGATAGTCCACATGATTTTACTAAGAGAAAATCTTGCCTTAAAAATATTTTGATGTTCTTTGGAAAAGCAACTGCTTAGGAAGATGAGAACAATGTTGTAAATTTGGTATATTAGGATATTTAAAAAAGCATTTGACAAGGTGCCACATAATAAAAATATTATCCCTATAAGTGTGGGTGAATATGTTGGTTAATTAGATAGAAAAGTGACATAATGGAAAAACAGAAGGTTGTTATAAATGGCGATTCGTCAAAATGGATTAATGTTTCAAGTTGCGTACCTTATGTTTAGTTTTAGGACCTTTGCCCTTTTTGATTTACACCAATGACACAAAATGAAGAAGTGATCTTTAAGTTACTTAAATATGCTGACGATATTGAGGTCTTGGGGTTACTAACTGAGAGCAGAATGTTGCTGCTTTACAAAGGAATTTAGGACATTAAGTGAGTTCTGTGAATAAATGTTAGAAGTGTTTTAACTATAATAAATGCAAAATAATGCATATGGGTTATCATAACCTAAATAATAAGTATAATTTGAAAGGGAACAACCTTAACAATGTTATAGAAGAAAGGAGCTTGATGTTGTGAGTGATCAGTGTTTTATGCTATCCCAGTAATGTGCTGTTGCTAGGGCTATGGCGAGTAGCTTATATAGGTCATAATTTTATTGTGTAGTTCCACGCTTGAAGAATTATGTTCCGTCTTGGTCTCCTTACTCTAGAAAGGACATTTAATTGTTTGAAAGCGTTTAAAACAAGGCTAGTAGAATGATATCTGAGATGTAAAGATTGTCTTACGAGAAGAGATTAAGATCTCTGAAAATGTTTTCTCTTGAAAAAAACAAGAGTTAAAAGAAATCTGATTGAGGTGTTTAAGGTTATTAAGAGAACTTATAATGTTGATACTATTTAACGAAGTGAATGGGAGGACTAGGACAAAAATATAAATTCGGGCTGCCTTTTGATGTGATGCAATCAGTAAATTAAGTAGGTTTTAGGGAAGTCTTGATAAGTATATGAATGATATAAGCCAATAAGATTAGTTTAGTTTATCGGATAATACATTCCTGATGACAAGAAAACCCACTTGTACAGAAAATTATATATGTAAAAAACGGCTGGTATCGGTAAAGAAAGCATTATGTAGAGGAGCGAACAACGTTTCGACTTTCTTCGGTTTTTGACAAAGATCTATAAAGAAGCCCAGCATAGCTAGGTGGTTAATGCACTCGACTCGTAATCTGATGGTTGCGGGCTCCAGTCCCTGTCACACCAAACATGCTCGGCCTTTTAGTGCAATGGAAACGTTATAATATGACGGTTAATTCCACTCTCCGTTGGTAAAAAATTAACCCAAGAGTTGACGGTTGGTGGTGATGACTAATTGCCTTCCCTCTAATCTTACCCTGCGAAATTAGGGATGGCTAGCGCAGATAGCCCTCGTGTTGCTTTGCGCGAAATTCAAAACAAGCCAAACATACATACATGGATAATAAACTAACTTACATTTTGAACACATTTCTGTAAAAGAACATACGATCTGTATTCTAACCGTACTGAGAGAGATAAATTTCGTTTTTCCCTTACCTTTCTGAACACTATACTAATAATTCCTTCTACACATTAGCATAAAAATTTCATACTGAGTGCTTATACTGAAGTTTTTAATAAAAAACACTATAATTTTCGTATTTTTCCTGTCAACGTCAATAGTTTTCGAGGAAAATTCGATTTGAAAAAGGTGAGCTCAAATACAATATAGTTGAAATATTATTAGTAAACGCTTTTAAATGTTATAAACTATAAGGGAATACGTGAAAAATTATCATGTGTAAAAGGTATTCGACGGAAGACAATTGTCTTTGTCAGAAATACAATTGTTATATTTTATTGTGGTCTTTGTGACACATATGAAAACTTTAACAAATATTGGCCCGGCATGGTCAAACGGTTAAAGCATTCGACTCGTAATCTAAGGGTCTTGGGTTCGAGTCCTAGTCGCACCACACATGCTCGACTTTCAGCCGTGGGCGCGTTATAATGTGACGGTCAATTCCACTATTCTTTTGTAAAAAGAGTAGCCCAAGAGTTAGAGGTAGGTGGTGATGACTATCTGCCTTCCCTTGCCTCCAGTGGCTCAGCGGTATGTCTGCAAACTTACACGCTAAAATCCGGGTTTCGATACCCGTGGTGGGCAGAGCACAGATAGCCCATTGTGCAGCTTTGTACTTAATTCAAAACAACAACAGCCTTCCCTTTCCTTTCCGACCACAATACTAATAAACCCTTCTACATATTAATATAGAAATTTCATACTGAGGGTTTATATTGAAGTTTCTAATGAAACACTATACTTTTCGTAATTTTGTCTTACACTGCTAAATTAGAGAAAGTTAGCGCAGATAGCCCTAGTGTAGGTTTGCGCAAAATTCAAAACAAGTCAAAACAAAATCTATTATTCAATTATTTATTATAATTCCATTTACTAGACTGGAAGAAGAAAACATAAGACAAGAAGATTTCAATTACAGCTTAATAATAAAAAATCTTGTTGTGAACTGCTAATAAAAACCTTTAATTAGACAACTGTCTACTCTGGATGGCCATATTGCAAATAACAACCGTAGCTTTAAAACAAATATAATAAAACATGTTCAGCAATGAAGTATCTAGTAAAATCTATAAATAATTCCGTTTGTTCTCAAGTCTTTAAAACATCCAGTTTACACTGTGAAGTCATAAAACGATGGAAACAGAATGTTGTATTAGTAAATTCATTAACGAAAGAAAAATCACATGAATAAAAACGAGGGATGTTTATATTCTTAAGGGATGATATTTTTTAGAAAATATAAATCCATGCTTTAGAACATGCAATAAAATATTATTTATTCATATTACGCTCACGTAATTAGTTAATACTCTTCTCCATCAAGCCCCCCAGTGGCTCAGCGGTATGTCTGCGGACTTACACGCTAAAATCCGGGTTTCGATACCTGTGGTGAGCAGAGCACAGATAGCCCATTGTGTAGCTTTGTGCTTAATTCCAAACAACAATAACTTCTCTATCAATTTGTATGTAAGCTTTGCTTTGTAGCTACTTTAAAAGTTTATTTAGTATTTAGTTGTTCAGAGTATATGTTATGAGATCATGAAAAGTGAAAACGAGATGTTGTATTACAAAACTGATTAAATGAGAAAGAAAAATCATGTGAGAACTAAAACATGGATGATAATATTATCAGGAAACAATATTGTTTAAATATATAAACCTGTAGTTTATGATATGAAGAAAATTCTAAAACAATTGATGTGTGTTGTTTAAAGACGAGACTCCTTGGACCTATGCAAAAATGTAACTTTTTCTGTTAATTACATTTAATAGATGTTACCAAATGCCAATTCTAAGAAACGCTTTAAGTTAAAAGTTTTAAAATACATTTACAATTGCGACATTTACTTAAATTTTGAAATCTACTAGGTGCTAGGTAGGTGATGCGGTTGAAGAAACCAGTTCATGAACTAACAGTTTCATGGGCGGGAAGCTTTTCACTTTGTTGATTGACAAATGTGTTAGAATTACCTTATATTTTAATGAATACTGGGAAACTTCTTCCAGAAATGAAGTAATAAAATGGATTGAAGTACATATCAGGAAGACTCAAATTTCCAGCAACATGAAACTGAAAATTATTTTTACAATAGGAAACGTCTCTTCACAGAATGATGTGTAGGCAGCTGAAGTAGAAGTAAAATATGTACTGAGTTTTTCTTGAAAACACGGTGAGATTATGCTTCATCCATATGTATTCAAGGTCTTCAATCCCTGTACACCACTAAAGTTAGGCTTTCAGTAACAAAACAATGACAATGGAAACAAAAACATTAAAAATTTATGAGTATGAATGATTTGTGAAATCTTAGAATCACATAAATATTTGAGATATAAATATCTACCGCACAAAACCTGTTTTATTAAAACTGTCAACGTCTTCAATTTAAAAAAAAACAACTTTACGTTTGGATGTGTCTACAAAAGAGCAATAAAGTGGAATCCAGATAACTGTTTGAAGTATTTGATGCTATAATGAGAAGAGTAGTTTCACAGAAGTAATCCAAACTGCTTAGAAACATTAGGTTCCTGTCCAAATCACCTGAATATACAGCGCTATTGAATTCTTTCAGTCATCTACCTAAAATTTCCCCAGTAATAAGAGGGCAAGTGAGTATAGATGTTTGTTTATTTGTGCTTAAAGTACAAAGCTACAGAATGGACTATCTGTACTGTGTTTACCAGGAGTATCGAAACCCAAATTCTAGCAATAAAGACCACAGAGTTGCTGCTATGCCACTGGGGACAGTTATAAAAGAAAGAGACACTTTAAAGATGATAAATACGTAATAAAATAATATTTTGTTTTTTCAACAAAACTACATTTAAAGGCTGGTTAGCTCAAACACTAGAAAGAGGAAAGATAAAATAGGAACAGTTATGACATAAATGGAAAGATCATAGGGATTAATCATATTTTCATGAAATCACAATGAATAATGGGACATTAAAATTCACATCATTTAGAAACAATGTATTCCCAATACAAAACTCATGCTAGTAGTTTATATTTAAAACAATGTATTCCCAATACAAAACTCATGCTAGTAGTTTATATTTAAAACAATGTATTCCCGATACAAAACTCATGCTAGTAGTTTATATTTAAAACGTTTCCCACTGTACTAAAACTTTAGGAGCAAACGCAACGGGAGACGCTCAGAAATACTTTTCCCTTTACGCCATTCGTGGTAAGAGATTATTTGAAATAGCTACATGTAAATAATAGTAATGGTGATAGGTTTAAACAGTACAATAATAAGGACGTTGTTGCAAGCAAAAACTGGGAAGAAAACCTCTGACAGCACATTTTACATATAAGCATAATCCAACAACCAATGTCGAACTTTTTAAGGTCCTTCAGGACGGCGGGAGATCTATAAACCCGGTGACTAGATTTAGTTGTGGAGATAAACTGGGAGACCTAGAGATAACCGATGAAGAATAGGGAATGAGTAAACTGCACAGTAAAAGACAACAGTCCTCATCATACCTGTACACGACATCCAGTTGGTGACGTCACACAGATAATCTTGAGCTAGCATCAGTGTAAACCTACTCTATGTGTTTTATTTATTAAAGAATTGTATTCTTTTATTAAAATGACTTCTTTTATTTTACGTGTATTAATATTAAACTTAAGACAAATATGTTAGCAACTGTATTTTAATTGTAATGTTCTATATCTTAAAAATGGTTATTTTTGTATACCAGTGGAGTAGAATTTACAGTCTGTAATAATCTCTATGAAGGAGAGACTAGTAAAAATTTAAAATATTTGTATGTAAAAGAATTGTATTAAACGACAAAAGCTGTGCTTTTACACCGTATATGCTGTATATTACATAATATACTAGATTAATAAAGCTCTGTAACGACGTTTTATTTACTTTATCTATTATTAAATCATAAAAAATATTGTTTTTAAATAGTCAGTTGTAGCGATAACTACAAAACAATAATCAGCTTTCGCCTTTAAATGAAAGTCAAATGAAAGATATGTATTTAGGTCGCATTTTAATGCTTTGTTGGATCCTCCAAACATAAGAAGAAAAATACTTAAAGAATTAGACAGATAATGGATATTTTAATGTCTCATCTCAATGGGAAGGAGGAATTTAAAACTTTGAATTTTGCACAACGTGACCTTAATATGTTTTACCATAAAAGCCATACACTCTGATAAACGTCAAAGTATTGTCAGCTTTCATTTTTTTTCCTCTCGTAGAGCATAAAAACTTGTAGTTTTTCAATGCACAAAGCACTGCATAGACTGAATCATGGTCAAATACATCTTTTTGATTTATTGAAACATACGAATATACCAGTACCATAACTTGGTGGAGGTGTAATTCGACTTTGTAACTGATTTGTCGTGTTCTTTTTTTTCGTTTTGGTATGACACGTTACTTATTTTGTAAATTCAACGCTTTCGTTTGTGATTTTGCAATGAATAGTTTAACATTTTATAACTTACATAAAATTTAACTGATGTCAATAACTTTAAACTATTTCATTGAATACGAAAAAATAATTTTAGTTCTTACTTAAATTAATATGAGCTCAAGGAAACCTTTTTTAGACATTCAGCGATAGCGTCGCGGTATGTCGTAATTTCTGCTTGTTAGTGGCGGTTTCTTCGAAACAAGTCGCGGTATCTTGTGAACACTGGACATATTGCGAAGTGCTTATCCTCAAGAGACCTATTTAGTAAACTTCAGACTTTTTAAATACACTTCTCGGTCACAAATGCAATTAACTTGTTAACAAAGAGTACAGTGATCTAACGAAACACTTTTGTATAGTTTGTGCTTTTAACTTTTGGTTAAAAGTTTTTCTCATCACGAATTTATGCAAAGTGAAATATAAAAACAAATACAAAAACATAAAAAGTAGTTATTTTTTCCGAATGATGAAGTATTTATTTTTCAGAATGTAGTGTCGGGCTGGTTTTATACAAGTTTCCTGAAGTTATAAAAGGAACGGTTTTGTCTTGGCTCACAGCAGTGGGTTTATGAAGAATCTTGTAACAATGTCGTTGCAAGTGATAGTTATAATGTCAAAATTACGTTCCTTCGATATTTAATATACAACTACTATTAAACGAGCCGACATTCAGGTTGGAATAATGTATGTTAAATATGATTCAGACCGTAGGCTCATTCGTAATAACATAGTTCTCGTATATAAATCAAGCCATTTAGTGTTGCTCGGCTTACAAATGAAATCAATAACTCTAGTCATATAAAACAAAAAATTCAGAGGTTTATAAAATGTGTACAGTTTAATCTTCTGATTAAAACTTTAACAGTATTAATCCTTATTTTCAGTCCCCCACAAAAGAATATGATGATATAATTTCGATAACCAAATATTTCTCTTACCATTCTTATATAACTAACGAAATATTATAAGACATATTTGTACAAAACTGTTTAAATTATTATACCTTTCACTAAGACTGCTTTGATATATATTTAGGTATTTTCTGCATTGGCATAAGAAACGAGTGGTTTAATGGAAAATACAAAAATATCCCAACATTAAAACTAGCAAACTATCAACATTAATTAATTAACAATGAAAATAAATTTTGTTTTTTTTAGTTTCGACAGTTTTTAGATAGAAATATAAAACAATAGGTTTGTCGTGTCTTGCGACGTCTGTTTATAAACATTTCAGATCCAGGCTACTAAAATTATGCTAAAGGTTATTGATTATGCAGCATGTATGGCAACTCTTTTCACGCTTTTGAGATTTGTCATGTTTTACAGCTTAAAATTGCTTAAAACTGTGTCATATTGTAGTTTGGACTTAGAGCTTAAATAAGTGTTGATATGTATCCAGTTTACGATATTTGCCAAGAAAATTGGCACACATATTTTTTTCTTCTTTAATACAAACAATAATACAATTTACGATAATGATGATTACAAATAATCATCTACTTACAAGTTTTACAAACAAATTTGGGTCCTCTATCTGAGCTGGGATTCCTTGGTATCTTGTTGAGGGTTCGCGATGAGCAAATTTACCTTGTGTTGATCTAGATGCAATTCGTTTAATAGGGAGCTAGTAACTTCTATGATATTAGTTGTTCACACGCCGAATTTATCACAGTTGAAGTTATATGATGTCTTCTTAAAAATGCTAACGTCTAATGTGAATCTGCTGAAGTTAAATGACTCGTAAGGTTCGAAATTTATAAACTTTCCTGATCAAATATTTAAAGTTCCAGATTAATAAGCGTTACTCACGGGTTATAGCTTCCAAAATTCATTGTACACCAATTTGGCACACCAGTAATATATATTGTTTCTTGACGTGTCGCGTTTGTCACATATGTAGGCGTGAGGAAAGTTTTAGAAATTTCAGCCTGCACAATGATCCTGAGTTTACGTACATACATACTTTGTTGATTTTTGCGCTCGAAAATCTTCTACAATTTTAGTGAATATGCAGGCATTTTACAATGGATATTTAAAATTTCAAGTTATCTACATTTCTAAATTTAAATTTGACGTAAACAACTATTAATATTACAATAGATATATGATAGGAAATCCGTCACATACTGTTTCATTAGTTTGTCGTTATGGATTAATTATGCTACTCCTCTTCCTGTACAAATATGGTTTTTATTTGGTATGTGTGTTTTTCTTATAGCAAAAGCACGTTAGGCTATCTGCTGAGTTCACCGAGAGGAATAGAACCTCTTATTGTAGCATTGTAAATCCGTAGACTTACAGCTGTACTAGCGGGAGGCTTTATTTTGTATAAAAAATATTTCGTTCAGTGTTACTATAATTATATAGCATTGCATACAGATTTCTACTTGTCTCAAGTTATGTCCATATTTTTTCATTTAAACACTTAACTGTACTACATGTGTTTCTATAAACAAGCAGTGTTACTACACTTTTGCAGGATAGCATAAATATTTTAGCATGACTCAACTTATGTTCACAGTTTTCATTTATTTAATTGCATTACACGTTTTTCAAAGACTAATAAAGCTTATATGGATGAATGGTGATATAATTAGAAGATCTTCCTAAAACTGGATTGAAGGATGGTCTTACCAGGCATATTACACGGGTTTTACAAAGTTTTATAGTATTTCTATAAGCGGACAAAGTCACAATGATTCTATACGCGTTTCTATAATTCTAAAGGACTATTTACAGGTGTCAACTTTTTTCAATATATGTTTATAGTTTTTCATTTATATAGGTAATTGTATAACATGTTATTTACATGTGAGTTTTGTAATGTCACTACAAAAGAAATGGCCTTTCTCACCAAATACCGACGGTTTCAAGTATCAGTTATATTTATCTTTTTTATGTGATATTAGTTAACAAAAAGTTCCCAATTCATAAGCGTTAATCACAGTTACAGCTTCCAAGGTTTATAGTATACCAGTAATGTATACTGATGAAACTTTATAGAATGGACGGCAACTGTCTGTTATGGAGACACAAGTGTAGAGGACAACGTTTTGAAAGTGTTCTGCCTTTCGTCTTCAGGTCAGAGTGTGTGCAAGGTGTTGTCAGTTGCCATCCATTTTACAAAGTTTCATCATGAATACTTTGCCTAAACAACCTATCAAAGTAATGTATACTCTTCTTGGCGTGTCATGCTGGTTACGTTTATAGGCGTGAGGAGAGTTTCTAGAAAATTCAGTTTGCAAACAATATAAAACATACACTAGTGTTTATGTACCCACATATATTGTGAATTCTTACACTAAAAAATCCTTTACAATTTGGTGCACAGGCGGGAATTCCACAATACATATTTAACAGTATAATTTATGTACATTTCTAAATATAAATTTAACTTAAACAAACATTGATATTAAATAGACATATGATAGCAAATCCGTCACAGATTCAGCGCTGAACTCAAATATTAAATTAAGTTACGTATTTTCTCCCATTTCAGATTTTTTTTCTCAACATGCGGCGGCCTAGCATGGCCTAGCGCGTTAAGGCGTGCGCTTCGCAATCTGAGGGTCGCGCCAAACATGCTCGCCCTCCCAGCCGTGGGGGCGTAATAATGTGACGGTCAATCCCACTATTCATTGGTAAAAGAGTAGCCCAAGAGTTGACGGTGGATGGTGATGACTAGCTGCCTTACCTCTAGTCTTACACTGCTAAATTAGAGACGGCTAGCACAGATAGCCCTCGAATAGCTTTGTGCGAAATTCCAAAAAAAAAAAACTCAACCTGCGACTGAAATACTGCTGAGATTATTCGCTGAATATATTCTCCGTATGGTAAATGCATCTTCAGTTAAGACATGACAGACAATTATTTTTTAGATTTTTCTCTTCCTGCGTGGTGAGATTAGGCCTTTATCTGACTATGGATTGTTATGTAAAATAATTCGTCAGGTAATGAAATTTTTTCACTAAAATACTTCTGCCTTGATTTATAAAAACTAAATGTTACTTTCCTCTTAGAATTTTTCAAGTAAAGTAGTGCTTGATTTCGGTTGTAAAGCTTATAAACAAATTTGTAAGTGTCGAGTTTTTATTATTTTCAAACTGAAAGTAAAATGACATTAAAATTAATTAATTTTAATTACACTGAAAATACCACTTAGTAAAAAAAAATATTAATTTTAGTTTGAAATCATTCTTTCTACGCCTGTTTGTGTGTTCAAAAAGCGGCGTATTGTTTTAGGTATTGTAGGCAGGATTATTTACAGTAGATCTCTCTGACTTGTTGGTGATAAATTTCAGCAATAAAGAGATAATACACGACTCACTTACTATAAAATAACATATTCAAAACAAGTTCGACATATATACAAATGTTCATCACAAGTTGATCACTACAGTTGTATCCAAAGCTTTAAATATTCCTCTCTTTTCGTCAAGAGTCCACAGAGTCTGGTTCAGTTACTTTATAACCCAAAAGACAACATGAATTATTCTTCTATACCCTATTATTATAAAAAAAAAATCAGTAATATATTTACCTTCTTTACCTTTCTGTTTATCCAAGTTGTATCCTGTGCTTTAAATAATTATTTTATATCTCAAATCCACAGAGTCTAGTTCAATTACTTTAAAACCCAGTTGACAAGATAAAGTATTCTTCTCTACAATTTTATTATAATTCAATCTGCGATTATTCGCATTTAAAATTTTCCAGTATACAAACTTTATGGCTAAACTTACAAACACAGTCTAGATCTGTATGACTATATCTCTCATTAAATTTTTCTTGCTTTCACTTTCACTTACTGATACTAAACTAGTCGCTTAAATACATATTGCCCGACTGAGACCTAAAACTTTATACAAACTATGAGACGTTATGATGTAACAAAATTCACTTAAGTAACGAGAAAAATTCAAAAGGTTCCAGTAGCGTGACATCCATTCACTTCAAATGATCCGTAAAGAGTTACATGAGCAAACTTGTTATAACTATTACTTCTAAAATTAGTTATTTTAACGTTCAAACAGTATAAATTACGTAATACTCTGAAATTAAAATAAAAATAAAAATTTCTGTATATCTAACAAACAGCATGATCACAAAAGGATATTATGTTCTTCTTCTTCTCGAAGTAAGAATAGTTTAACGTAAAGAGAAGCAACTTGTGGTTTTATATGAAGTTAACTTCCTGTGTGTTCTCAACATAATATCACAACACACTTATATTTTTTCACAGTGGAATAGTATATGAGTTTGAATAGCGTGTTTACAGAATTGTTTGTATATTGTTAAGCACAAAACTACAGAAAGGACTATCTGAGATATACCAACCCCGAATAGGTTTTGAGAAGTGTGAGTCCGCGGACCTACAGTTGCAATACCTGTTTACTTTTTGCGTACGTACAGGGATATAAATAATTATTCTCATAGATTAATAAGCTAATGATGATAAAATGCTTGCAAACATTCAGTGGTGGGTGAAGTAGAAGTTCAAACCTGTTTTATTCAAAACTGTTTGAGTAGACTCTCATTCAGTATGTCTTAAAGTGCAATAACAAAGGCTTATATGACTGTGAATTATTCATAGTTTTTATTATTTAATGCTTCTTTGAAACGCTAGAAAGAAATTATATTACTAAAAATTTGGCACTAAATATCAATTTATTTCTTTTTTCTATCGGTAACGCAAAGTATAAAAAATATGTAATTTTAAAAAACAAAATCTATAAAAGACTTTACATGATCTGTACTATTTACAATGTTGTTGTTGTTTTTGAATTAAGCACAAAGCTACACAATGGGCTATCTGTGCTCTGCCCACCACGGGTATCGAAACCCGGATTTTAGCGTGTAAGTCCGCAGACATACCGCTGAGCCACTGGGGGGGCAAAAAGTGTTTACTGTCAGAAGTGGGATCCGAACCCTACTATTTACAAAAAAAAAACAAAAAAAAAACATTTAAACCTCTACAGTTGTTATATAAAATATTTGATCAGCACCATAACATTACTTATATATTTATATTAAAATAACGGAAACATTTTATTAAATCCATTTTCATAATAAATTTATTATTTTGGCTATGTTTAAAAGCTTCGTTGTTTAAGTTTAAATTGATAATCCACAAAGGCTAAAAATTATCTTTCTTTGGAGAAATACGTTTTAATGGATCTATACTAGTAAAGACACTTAAAAGTACAGAAAAGATTTTCATATTAATAATCTACTCCGAATGGTTAATGTTAAACAAATTTACAAGTTCTATAGAGTGAGCAGGCATAATTAATGCTTATTCTATACTATATATTTTTTTCTAAGTGTAATGGCTTCATTACGCCAAGCTACCATTTATGTTTATAATGTACAAAGTACGAACGTTAACACTGTGTGTCAACGCTTGGACATTTGCCCAAGGACAAAGTGAAACATGTAGAATACAAAAAGGATATATAAATACTTACAAAAGCAAGCTTCTCAAGGTTTAAACGACAGATCTATAGGTTCGTTTATTATTTAAAATGTATGTTGATACCCTTTAAGAATAACATCTATAACAGCAGTGTATTCGAGAAACATATATACTGATGAATCGACAAAATATTTCAAAAACAAACTAGCAACTTGGCTTCAAAAAACAGTTGTACATACCTCTAGAGTTCTATTTTTTCTCTCTCTTTCTCTTATTAATACAAATACTTATAGTTTCTTGTCATGAACACAATTTATCTATGGATGGTGATTTCTTGAATTATAAACTGTTAAGAAAAAAAGATATTAACTCTCTAATTTTGCGAAATATTTCATGTCTTCTAAATAAATACACATATACTTTGAATGTGACAGTGATGTTTCTCACTGTTGCATGACAACTAGCATAGCACCCATACCAGATCTGAAATATTCATTCAATTTTGATGGAGTTGTGAAAGCATCATTTGTAAAGAGTATCAATCAGTGAAATTATCCCGTAGTGTATGATCAGTCATCACCTTTACGGTAGTGGCTGTTACACCCAGCTACATATTACCTAGGGTTTGGATACTCATTTAAAAATAGAAGCTGTGACCATTTATTCAGAATTTTTTATCTGTGTTTCTGTATCAGTAATTATTAAATTGCCTCTAATAATATGTAAATCTTTCTAACACCCGTTTCTTGTTTTATAATATCATTCACACAAAGAAGCATTCAACAAACTTAACAGCAAAAATATCTACATGATCTTCAGTTGCCATAATGGAACATGCCTTCACATGCTACCATTGCAGATTTTTCTCAAATGTTTCTCTCGTATGATAATTTGAATAGGTAAAAATAATGTTGCCATAACTCAATTATAGCTGTATCTCAGTAATTCAGCTGCTCCTCATCCAAATGCTGAGTCCAATCATTCTTGTCATTTATCTATCTGGAACATTTACTCGGTTTAGGTCTTCCATTCTCGTCTTCTCTTACGTGTGAGAAATATAAATTGGTTCATTTTACTAACAGAGACTTTTGGTTGTTTAAACAAGACATCTCCTATGGCATCTCTGCCATGCTATTGTTGAAACACCTATAATATCATAAAATCCAGACGATATTGGTGAATAAAGACTCATAATTCCTGTTTTTTGTTTACAAAACAATGGGTTGTTGTTACGAACTCTTAAGTCAGGTCTGCATGATTTCCAGCTGTGGTACTACTCAACCCACTGGTTTTAACTCATACTTCCCATGTTTGAAAGGCTCACCACAGAGTATTCTTTATGTCTGATGATGGTGAGAGAATTTCAATTGGTGTAATATACTAGAAGCGCTTTTACTCTCTCATAAACTATGGGTAAGAATCAGCCAGTAGTGAGATATTGACACTACTAGTTGAGATACCTTACAAAGGTATCCCCGAGTTAGTTTCAGGAACTCCGTAGGGCAAGTAACTGTTTTGTCCTTCAATCATTCGTACTTCCTCTATACCAAATTACAGGATCAAAGAAAGAATACAGTGATCACCTTGGGTAATTTTTGAAAAAAGTCTTCCAAGAATTTGCAACTTGGTTATGACCTATGCGTAAGAGTAAAGATTTCTCCATTCAGGAAGGGACTTCTAGATTCTATCACATTAACGAATGATGAATTACCTTTACTCCTCCCGTCATAAATACGTTTTTCATATGTTGTTGTTTATTGTTGTTTAGAATTAAGCACAAAGCTGCACAATGGGCTATCTGTGCTCTGCCCACCACGGATATCGAAACCCGGATTTTAGCGTGTAAGTCCACAGACATACCGCTGAGCCACTGGGGGGCTTTTCATATGTAACCTGCTATTTCCAAATTTACATAAGTGTAAGCGTGTACGAACACTAAGTGTGCAAAAGAGCAGCGAAAACCTAAAAACTATTTGTCAACGAGTCTTATGGTCAGAGCACCAAATGTTTTCCTTACTAACTTATTCCGTGGTATTTTCAAGTACAATAATATTTTCATAACTAGCAACAACTAGAAAATCTTTAGCAAAACATTATAACGGAGTAGGAGATAAAACATAAATAGACAGTGACATAAAAATACAGACGTTATTAAATACGCGTTCAAACAGATTGTCTTCATTGAAAGAAACTACTTCTCTCTAAATGGAGAGAATTACCAGCAAGAGGAAAACCTCAAGCAATTTGAATAAAACTGAGAAGGCTAACCACTGTGAACAATAAACAGTAGGGTCACTTATTTTGAGTGATTGCATTACTCATATTACTATTGGTCATTTGATAGGTGAAGATCGGACGGATCATATTTAAGGTATTCCTCAACCTCACTACAGTTGACCTAAATATAAAAATTCGGGGGTAAAACTTAACGATTATTCAGCAACATCCTCTGAGGGACAATTAAAAATACTAAAGAAAATTAATAATTTCATTTTAGGCAAATTCTGTTAATATATTAAGAGTAAAAGACATAAAATCCAAAATGTTTGGCACAATAAAGGTAATATATTTATTATTAGTTAGAGCCGACAACTTTTGATGACACAGTTACTGTCATCAATGACAGTGTCAACTGATGGTGCGATCTATAAAAATGTTTAAGTACGATAATGCAAGTTAAGGTAGTACTGCTCTTTAAAATAATGCAAATTTACAAGCTGAGAAAACACTGTTCAACACTTCACATAACCTCCAAGTTAAGCATAAAAAACAACATGAGGTCGCAACCCCTTAAAGTACACTTTCGGTCATATATGTTATAAGCATAATTAATGCGGTATGAACATAATATATTTACGTGTCAAAAATAAAGTAAAAAAACAACTGGTATGTTTCATGCGCCAAATTATAGAGGATATTAAATATGCTTCACTTTTTTAATAAAAATTTTGCAGCGTTAGATTGTTGTTGTTGTTGTTTTGAATTAAGCACAAAGCTACACAATGGGCTATCTGTGCTCTGCCCACCACGGGTATCGAAACCCGGATTTTAGCGTGTAAGTCCGCAGACATACCGCTGAGCCACTGGGGGGCACAGCGTTAGAAGCAATGTACCTTTTAAAATAATACTTTTCCTGCATTAATTGTTTAAAGTTGTCATTGTAATAAACTGAGTTGATTTCATACAATTTTAATATAATTTATATTCTTTCTTCACACTTCTTTAATGTACACCAATAAAGAATGTAGTTCTGTTTTTCCCACTTCAGAATTAAAGGTGTGTTGGCTCGAGAAACTTTTCACGTTAATTATATATATAAAATTATTAATGTTTGTTTTGATGGAACTGCGCCTTCTCATGAGTTGAACATCTCTTCCTAGAAAACAAAGCGGTTGTAAAGTATACTACTCAGTATACACCATACCAATATAGAAAAGATCGTAAGTTTATAACCGGCACGGTATCAAACGAATTGTAATTGTAATGTAAACAAAAAGTAATTATTCTTGATGACGACAAACCCACTTGAAATAAAAATGTATCTCAGAACGGCTTATTAACAAAAGTGTTAATACCCATACCAGCAGTTCATACATTTTTATTTCAAGTGGGTTTGTCGTCATCAAGAATAATTACTTTTTGTTTACATTACAATTACAATTCGTTATACATTATATGTTAGTAAAAAAATATGATGATAGCAGGTAAATATAAAAATACGAGTTCAATACCCACGATGAAATAAGCATAGTGCAGATAGCTTATTCCGTTGCTTTCCGTTTAAACACAAATAATCAAAAAGCACGAATACTTCTCTATAGATAAAGAAATAATTTTAAATTAAAATAAACTATTTGTGGTAGGTGTTGTTAGGTGTAAACTACAGAAAGAGGTATGTGTGTTCTGTCCACCGCCGCGTGGCATGTCCAGGTGGCTAAGGCACTCGACTTGTAATCCCAGGATCAGGGATTCAAATCCCTGCCACACCAAACATCCTCGCACTTTCAGCCGTGGGGTCGTTATAATGTTACAGTCAATCCCGCAGTTCGTTTGTGAAAAATTGGCCCAAGAGTTGACGGTGGGTGGTGATGACCAGCTGCCTTCCCTCTTGTCTTTCATTGTTACTTAGGGACTGCTAGCGCAGATGGCCCTTGTATAGCTTTGCGCGAAATTCAAAACAAAGTTGTTCACCACAGGTACCAAAACCCTATTTTGGATGTTATAAATCCTCAGTTTTACCGCTTAAGCACCAGAAAGGCTAAACTATTCAACCACTTTCTACGTTGTATTAATCATTTGAAAAATGGACTTTAACGAATAATTTGATGGGAAAAGAAAATTCTACCTTTCGTTATTTAACAGATATTGTTACATTTCTGATAGTCACATAATTAAATAATATAATATCTTAAATCTGTTTATAAATGCACAATGAAGAATACAGCAAGCGGCTACACTAAAAGGAACACAGACTGCCTCTTTTAATCATCTCAAAGTAATACATGAAAGGCATAGAATAGCACATCAACCCTTTTCACGAACTATGCCAAAACTTGTGATTGCGTTACACAGGTGTTGCTGTCACCATTGTTTGGACTAATGTTACAAAGTAATTATTTGTTCTGCTTTCAATTAGAACAGTTCAATAGCTATTGTTACCCAACGTTTTAAAGTGGATAAAAGACGTGCTCATATACCATTTTTATTTCATTAATTTTTCTCCGATTTTGTTACACGTGCGTATAAACAGATATTATGTCTATCTTTCTTTCTTGTAAAAGAAACATTATTTTTTAACATTGCAGATAAGGTAAATAAATAATATCAGAAAAAAAAAACTGTTGTAATTAAAATTTTTAGTTTTATTAGTGCATATTTGTTAA
Source organism: Carcinoscorpius rotundicauda (assembly GCA_011833715.1). NCBI lineage: Eukaryota > Metazoa > Arthropoda > Merostomata > Xiphosura > Limulidae > Carcinoscorpius > Carcinoscorpius rotundicauda. Next base: position 44,429,113 of record CM022394.1, on the reverse strand, counting down.
AAGTAATAATAACAACAACCAAACAAGCTCGTCCTTTCAGTTAGGGGGCGTTACAATATTACTGTCAATCGTTGGTAAAAGAGTAGCCCAAGAGTTGGCGGTGACTTGTGATAAGCTACTGCCTTCCCTCTAGTCTTACACTGGAAACTTAGGGACGGCTATCGCAGACAGCTCTCGTGTAGCTTTGTGCAAAATTCAAACCAAACAATTGAATATAATAAAACTTTCAATGCTGGAGTTAACTATAAGACATTGTAGGAACTTAAGCGGTTGACAATAGTAACCATAACTGATACTATCACATCCTCTTCCAACTGTATTACTCTAATTTTTCCAATTAATCCAGATTTGCAGAATTTTGGATTAAGCACACAAATTGTTTGGGCTTCTATCTTCGCAAATACTTTCATTGAACGGTGTGTAAGTCAAGACAGAATAGATTGGTATTTGTTTATGGTGTGCAGTGCTGTTTTAAGGATTTAAATTATCATAGCTGGAGGTTTGCGAAGTGTTGGTCATTCATGTGCGATTCATCGCCGATCTCTAACAAACCATTAAACCCGTCTATGTCAGTAACCAGTTTGTCAAACAAGGCAGTGTTTTCATTCACGATGAAGTCTTTGTTTGAAAGTCAACGCATTACCATTCTTCGTTGCCATGTGATTAAGGTAGATGTAAATTCTATCCAGTATGTGTGTTCCATCCTTTCCCTGTGTAAACATCTCACACAATCCACTCTCAGAAACGCTGCCAGAGGAGTGAGATCCCACAGGCCCGGATTTCATAAGTCGTAATTATCACGTATAATACAGTCTGCGCCTTTATTGTTTATTTGACGAAAGATATTTTTTTTAAGCAGACATATATTTGCTTATTGATAGTTTGAGTACATAGAGATATTTTTCTTATAATAGCAAATGTAATGTTGATCTTTTCACCCAATACACAAACTATATTGCCATAAAATAATTTAGTTTCAATCCCACTTGTTCACTGCTAAATTGTTGTTGTCGGTTTTATAGAATGTTTCATAAGCTGCTAACGTATCTGCTATCTTATACGGGGTGGTCGCTAGAAAAGCGGAAAATTTGTCAAACAGCTATTTATTTTTACAAAGAATAACTTTTACAAAGTTTTTTAATGGCAAATGTTATATTACACTCATAGATGCTCAAAATGCATTTTATGATATTAAAATCATGCATTTTATTCATGATGTAAAGAAATCAAAACAGAAATGAGTAAGCACGCATTTTATTCATGATCTCATCTGACCCTCAAATTTTCCGCTTTTCTAGCGACCACCCTGTATTTTGGTACTTCTTTTCGTCCGTTAATATTAAAAAGACCAAAACAATTCTTTACAGAATGAATTTAGATACAATGCTTTAAAAGGAGTAGATATGATCATTAAATATTGTAAGTAATGTTTATCACTTTTGACACCAGGAATTTCATGATATTAATGACGTTTAGATTTTTGTATCTGGCATATATGATTAAGACTCAACTCCCAAAAATAGATGACTAAATAGATCCAATTTTTATTGTAAATAGTATCAAGTTAAGTCATTAAAAGCTTTATCTTTGTTCTTTGTTACAGACAAATGCCATAGCATCCAACGGCAAATAGGTATGAAATTCGTCATCACCTGAGCAGCTTTTTGCATAGTGTGTCAATTTATTGGTGGATATTGAAATATCATGATTTTAGATGTTTTTAACTATGTTATTCGACATAAAACAAACGCTTTTCATTTAATATTTTCTCTCTCATTTTGAAATTGCATGAAAAAATTGCAAAACTTTTATTATTTCACATTTCAGTTAAACAGTACACTATATTTCCGTTACATGTATTTGTCATGAGAAATATACTGATACTCTAATAATATATACTATTTATCAATAAATAGAAAATATTATGTAACTGATAATCGAAACTGTTAGTACTTGGTGAAACTTCATAGTTACACTGTTTCTTGTATCATAGCAACGTTTTACACAAACCTCTCTGCTCTTTCCTCCATAAATCACAGTTTAAAAATCCGCTGGAAAAGACCCCCTACAGTATGCCTAAAACCATAATGCTCGCTTGCCACTGACTTGCACCAAAAACAACGGCAATGTCTAGAGGAAGTTTGCAAACTTCTATTTCATGTAAGAGGTTTTCAACCCATACTTTGATGTTTGATGCACAGACAAGTAAATACAGAAACGTAAATAAATTGTCAATTAGACAGGTATTGAACATGTGCAGCACTCCTTCTGGTGGGTATGCTTGCACTGCCCATTTCAGCACCTGTTGAGAGTAATGTTTCAATATATATGGGTGGTAACACCGTTATCAACCAGTTCAAATTACTGAATTATCGAATTATTGAAAATTATTTGCAAAGATCGACTTGCTTAGTTCCATATTCAAAATTTTATTGTTAATCTCATCATAATCGCCAGGAAAGTAATTAATTTTCAAATGGATTAATTAGGATTCAAGGTTGATATCCAGTTTGGACTGTGTTTGGTTCTACTGTGAATGAATCTTTACAAGTAGCACTTTCTATGAATGACCAAGGCAATTGGAAATGTGCTCTTAGTCGAATGACGCCAAAGCTAGACGAATGAAAGCCAAACTGTAACCAACCTCTACACACTAAGGCGACTTGACCAGTGGTCATATTCACACATATAAGGATGTTACATACACCAACAGCGTTGTGACTGTTGCTGCTAGTTTCTGATGATGTCAGTGGTAGATAACATTTCTCCTGTCATTTCAGTGGTATTAAATAGTGCAACACCTTCTTTCTTTGTTCTGTAATATTAGTTATAACTGTACCAGTAGCATCAAAATACGTAATTCGTTTCTTTATAGCAATTTTATCTGCAAGTGTTGTTAGTGTTCTTTTTCATATGAGTTTCAAATGGGAGTATAGGTACCAGATGCAACCTTTTATTGCACAAAGATCATCATCTGGATTCTAACATATTTTGTTCAATAATGTATCTTTGAGAATGACATTTTTGTAATCTTTCCGATACACTATGTAATGAGTAAATCATCAGCATTGTATTCTTTTTTTTCCAAATATTGACGTATTGCCAGGAAACCTTGGGAACTGGTGATATGCATTTGATTTCTTGAGCCAATCTAACTGACAATAGCAGTTGCCAGGGTGAGATTTATCTCAGTTATTGGTTTGCTTTTGGTGAGTTCTACCAACTTCAAACCTGGCAATAGTATATGGAATCACTATTGGTACCCTGACTTTCATTAGCTTTCATTGTTCTAGATTTTTCTCTCATTTTCAAAACATATTTTGCATATTCTGGAAACATTCAAATTTCTTTTCCTGTAATAAAACAGCAATATTTTTTTTCTGTTAGCATTGTGTACAATGTGTTTTTCTTAAAGAATAAATATCTCACTGGACTCCCTGCAGCAATTTTATGCACAAACAGATTACTTTGATTGCCTGTTAATGTTTCTATTTCTACCTTATTCAACCTTTATTCTGCAACTCTTTCACTCATCGAAAAAGAATTTTAAATGAGAATTTCTGCTTTATTTTTTTCTGAAATTAATATGCAGGTGGTACATCATGAGTATCAACATTTTAACCATCCCAGCTTTTTATTTGTAGATATCTATATGTACCATTGTTTCCGATTGATATATCTGATTTTTCTTTTTGGTCTGATTTGGACATTTTATAATGATTTAAACATTAACATCCATGCAGACTGATTGGATGTTTGAAAATGATTCCGCAGAAGATTGATCAAAAAACACACCAGGATCCAATATTATCATACAATAAACTTGAAAGTAAAGATTAAAGAAGTACCACTTTGTTTTAGTAGTTTTTTAAGGACCTCTAGTTTGCTTCTCATATTTTTCATTTCAGAAAACTAAAAAATGACTATCGAAGCAGATTGTTTCGTTAGTTAAAAAAAATAAAAAGGTTTATTTTTTATGTTCCCTTATTGAAAACTTCGTTCCTTATTCGCTTTCTCTTATTCAAAATTTGAAAAACGAAAAAGAACTAGTTGGTTTCGTTATTTTTAAAAAGATAAACAAACAATGAAAAATAAACTTCGTTGTTTGTTTTTGTTAAACAAAAATTGAAATATAAAAAATCAGTTACTTTTTCATTTTTTCACAAGTTAAAAACAAATTAGTTTCTTGTTTCTTCTCTTTTATTCAAAAACACGAAAAGAAGCAACGTAAAACGATTGGTGCCTCGTTCATTTTTTTCTTATTTTAAAAAGCTGAAAAACCAAGAAGAATTAATTTGATTTTTATCTCGAAAAACGAATAACAATCTTGGATCTAGATTTAGCTGGTTCTATTTTCCAGTAGCTTTATATTTCAAAAGGTTGTGTTGTTGTAAGCAACATGTTCTCAATCTTTAGGCCCGGCATGCCCAAGCGTGTTAAGGCGTGCGACTCGTAATCTGAGAGTCGCGGGTTTGCATCCCAATCGGGCCAAACATGTTTGCCCTTTCAGCCGTGAGGGCGTTATAATGTGACGGTCAATCCCACTATTCGTTGGTAAAAGAGTAGTCCAAGAGTTGGCGGTGGGTGGTGATGACTGGCTGCTTTCCCTCTAGTTTTATACTGCTAAATTAGGGACGGCTAGCACAAATAGCCCTCGAGTAACTTTGTGCGAAATTCAAAAAACAAACAAACTCAATATTTATTTATTTATTGGCTTTTTAGAGATAATAATGCACTCTATGCCCTTTGTAATAAAAAAACAAAAATAAATGTTTCTCTAATGAACGTAAAAAACAGATACAGTAACTTTAAGAAATAATTACTTACAAACAGTCTTTTGTGCAATGTTATTTGTTTGATTTACAGTGCTGTTAATCAGTTGATCAAAGCCACAACTGATCTTTAAAAGACTACCTCAGGGCCTCGCATGTACAGAAGCTGAAGACCACTGCAGAGTAATGCAGTAACTTATACACTACATAACTACTGGGATATTCTTCACTTCTTTACCAATTGTTTTGGTAAATACATAGGTAGATGTTTAAATTCCAGAGAAGTTGAGCTGTGTTGGCAGAAGCTTCCCTGAAGAAGAAGCCACGTCAGAAGATTAAAAGATGAAACTAGAATTTTTTTATTACCAAGTTTCAATCCTACTTCTTCACTGCTAAACTGCTGTTGTAGGTTTTATAGAATGTTCCATAAGGTGTTAAGTACTTCTTTCCGTTCATTAATATCAATGTAAGTAAAACAATTCTTTACAAAATAAATGTAAATATATTAATTCACAATGAGTCTACCAAAAGCAATTATATGTGTTTCGTGAGCATATGTGCATGGTAACTCGTATTAAGTGCATCATATATATGATAAAAGTTTCTGAGACCATCTCCAAGGGCCCCCAGTGGCTCAGCGGTATGTCTGCGGACTTACACGCTAAAATCCAGGTTTCAATACCCGTGGTGGGCAGAGCACAGATAGCTCATTGCGTAGCTTTGTGCTTAATTCAAAACAACCCTCCCCCAGAGGATATGATAACATGGTAAGTTGATTATATCATATTGATTGTATTAAATAACCACGTTTTTATTATTTTTCTCTTTAGCCTGTTATGTTACACATCATTATGTTTTATTATGCTTTAATCTGCTTTTTATTTAATTATACTAACTGATAAAAGGGATACTATCATCTTTTATTTAAAAATAAAACTATAGTTTTAAAAATACAATTCTTTTACATTAAAATTGAAGGTATGGAAAGTTTTCCGTGATTCTCCATACACTAATTTCACTGACATTTTAATCTGTGAAGTTTATGAAAAAAATGTATAATCTTTCTTATGTCGCTGTTAATGAAATATATTCAATGTCAATTATTAGATATTGCCGTAATGCTATCATATATTGAATACAATATATTGTAATATTGAGTATTCATTAACGTGATATTAAATTTAACCAATATTATCACTCACTACGACATTTATTGAATTTTTTAAATTATGTATTTTCAACATCCTCATTGAAAGTGTATTATTTATTTAACATATATAAACAATAATAAACAAGATTTTCTTTTGGATTTTTTTTAAAAAGGCTGAGCTTTTTAACTGTAAAAGTATAGGAGAAAATTTTGTTTTCAGTTTATTGTACTCTGACTGTAATTGGTACCTTTACTGATATGATGTGAGTAGCCATTTACCCACTTTTATCCGAAATTTTTTAATTGGCCGACGATTACAAGTCGATTTTGGCTCGACGCTTTCCAGTTGTTTTCCACAGGAACTTGAAATCTCTCTGGGCTGCGTCTTGAGTGTCATAATTTTCAGTGTGAAGATTCATGCTATCCCTTCACAACTTCCAACGACTCTTGCAAGCGGGCTCTATTTGATGACTTTGAAATCTCGTTTCAGTCGTCGAGCATGAGGTTTATTGAGCGACAGCTTCAGATTGCACTAAATTGTTCATTCAATTAGACCACAGCAAACCTTTTCTAATTCTAAAACCGTTTGCATGCACTTTTGCTACCAAAGGGGTACTTACCCCTATATCGAGATTTTTCTCGGTGTTGTTGTTCTTCCTATGTTCCCTGAGACAAAGTTCTTAAGGCTTATCTTAGACCATTAGCTAAGCTTCGTTCTAGATATGTGTCAAATAACAGGGGAACTGAACATTCTCTGTGTTCTTTCTTCCATTTCTTGGAAAACGAATCAATGTTCTATATTCAACATATATCATGCCCTCATTTGATCCAAACAGGACAATGGGTCTCTGATCTAAACTTTCGCCAGAACCTCGGCTTTGAAGATATTGAGTCCAGTTCACCATCTATGGCTTCAGCCATACATGAGAGCTTTCCGCACTGCTCCAGTCCAGAGTTTATAAACACCAAGTCTCATAAACCTCTTTTTCATTTTCTCCGCTTGCAACTTTCTTTACTGTATGCTTCAAAACTTCAGTCTTCACAACATTTTCTAACTTGGGTTGTGTCTTCCTTTCTCAGTTGCTGTGCTTTTTAAGAATAGACGGCCTGTCATTTTTACTTTTGGATACGGCATAGCCAGGTAGTTAGGGCGCTCAGCTCATAATATGAGCGTCGCAGGTTGGAATTCCCATGACACAAAACATAATCGCCCTTTTAGTCGTGAGGCGTTATAACGTTACGGTCAACTTTATTTAGTGTTAAAAGAGTAGCCCAAAAGTTGACGATGAATGAGATACTGACTAGCTGTCTTTCCTCTGGTCTTAAACTGCTAAATTAGAGAAGGCTAGCGCAGATAGCTTTTCTGTAGCTCTGCGCGAAATTCAAAAACAAACACATTTTTGCTTTGGCCTTCGTGTCCAGGCGCAGCTGGCTGAATTGGGTCTGTCCTTGGATAATGTTGCTCTCTACCAACCCTGGAATCGCTCATAGTTTTCTGACGACTGACGCACCAATGTGTAGCATTTGCGACACTCAAATCTCAATAGTTAACGTTTAAGTATCGAACTATTTACGACCGTGAGCAATGGCACCATTTTAAGACATGTTTTTTTCCAAGGTTTTTCTCTGACGTTGGACAGTGTCATTGGCAATTGTGACACTATTCCCTTTACTTATGTTTTTAAACTGTTAAGGACTATTGGCCTTTATAATTATATTTAAATTTTTATCTGCGTTTTGAAGAATATTTAATTTTACCTTGATTAATTTTTACATTTTACAACTATTTTACTTTTACGTTGTTTGGTACAGAAAGCCAAGCTGCTTTGCGCAAACGATCGCCAACCAACCAATCACAACTAGCATACATATACCCACAACAACACTGACTAACGTTATGTAGTCTATTTTGCTCTGAAGCGAATGCGAGGTCACCCAAATATGAATATGGGCTTATACGGAAAGTATATAGAATAACAGATTGTAGAGTAACTTGTAATGATTTATTTTCAAACTAAATTATGTAGGCTTTTCTAGTGATTTGTGTACTTTAGCGATCTAATGTTACATTCGTATCTATATATTCTTAGAAAAGAGAAACAAATATCTTTAAATGTCAACGAATCCATGGAAATATTCATAAAGAAAAACCTTGGGTCTCAAACTACCTATTGTCAATTACTTAAAGCTCAATAATTATGACTGTTTCACAGAATCCACCCTTTCCTGGAAAAAAATACTAACATTCCATTTGTGTTGCAGGAATATCTTTGAATTTCATATATCTTATTTACTGCGAATATGATCTGAAAAGACTGCATTGGACAGTAGATGTGAAAGCATGATTACAGACATTTTTAGATAAAAACAGTGTTATATTACCTATATATATTACCAGAAATGTTAAATATAGTTTTGCTACATTGAATTCCTCAAGATCTTATATCACATGTCTTTGTCACGTCTTTGTTAATTTTTATAATCATATAACGTTCTCAATCTTCTTTATATCTTGTATGGGTAGTATCTTTCTACCTATATTCATCGATAAGAGATGAACATCCGTTTACTAAGATTTCTTCTGGTATGTTCCAGAACTGTAAGAAAATTAATTTAGCTGATAAAAGACGTCACTCATGCTATTAGCAAGATAAAAATATCACTTGATTGACATTGAAAAGAAAACCTTGATTAAATGTTACATTCGAACAGCTTGTAAGTCTTCTGATTTTATAAACAATTATTGGGCTTCTCCACATAGAAAACAGAAAAGTAAAATCATAATTTTTGCCCTCTTTTTCGGCACATTTTAAAACTTGAAAGTTGTTGTATTCCGTTCAATAGAAAAACGTGCTGTTTTATTCTTAGTGCAAAGACACACAATAGGTTACCTGCTCTTTTATTGAATGTATATTTTAGTGTTTCGAGCCCACATACTCGGAACTGACCAACCGAGGGAAATGTTTTATCTATGCCAGGAAAATCAATATACAGAAAGCCTTCGGTTTCTCTCTCTCTCCATGAAACGCAAGGACAAACCAAATTTTTACATTTATTTTTAGTAGACGTTACCATGTTTATAGTAAGCAAGTTTGGATGCCAAATCTTTATAGCTGAAAATGAATAATGACAGAGTTACCAAAAACTAAAAAAAAAGAACTAAACAGCATTAATTTGAGATTAACTTGAAATGACTGGAACTTCCTTTACTGCCAATTACTCTATAAATAAAATATAAAAATAAAATAATTATTTACTCCACTTGATACTTAAAACATTAATTTTTAGTGATTAAATTCTGACTACTTTAACACAGCAACACAAGTTGACTTAAATAATCTATTATGGGTTCAAGAGTATATACAATTGTATTACTAAGTCTAAATCACAATTTCTTCAGTCTGTTGTATATAATAATTTCGCAGAGCATGGATAGATTCTCATAAAAATTAGTTGGAAGACCATTACGTTCATGCAGGAATACATAAAAATTTTATATTTTGCGATTTTTTTCGGCGTCGTTACGTTTTATACCACTTCATTAAATTTGGTATGGAGGTTTGTCTGATCCAATGAATGATAAATTCAGATTCGCTGTTTCACACTTTACTTTTGCAGTTGCAATGTGTGTTTTTTTGCGATTACATATATACCCTTGATTAATCATAATTTTACATAACTTCTGTCGATAATATTGTTTGAATACATGAAAAATGGAAAACAAGACAAACCGTAAATTGATTTTAAACTTTTTCATTGGAACCAAAGATTCTCTGTGACGTAGAGTAACCATAATGATTATTTGTGGATGGCAAAGCTACACGGTGGATTAATTGTGTGGTGCCCATACTGGAAACAAAGTCCAAAATATAGCATTATGAATTAGAGGTGACAAATTTAATTTTTTTTCAGGTAATACTAAAAAGATTAAAAATGTCACAATTGACTCGTAATATAGACTTCTAATTCAAGAAAATACATCTATAAAAATAGCAAGTATATTAAATAAAACTATTGAAGTTGTAAACTATAATAATCTTTAGTTTATAGTATATTGCCTGCAAACTTTTTGTTTACTTACAAGGACAATATACAGGGTGGTCGCTAGAAAAGCGGAAAATTTGTCAAACAGCTATTTATCTTTACAAAGTTTTATAAAGGCATATGTTATATTACACTCATAGATGCTCAAAATTATTAAAATCATGCATTTTATTCATGATGTAAAGAAATCAAAATAGAAATGAGCAAGCACGCATTTTATTCATGATCTCATCTGACCCTCAAATTTTCCGCTTTTCTAGCGACCACCCTGTAGTATAACTATCTGTGTTTTCCAATGTAAAAGTTTGAAAAAGTTAGTTCTAGCAGCCAATTTGAGTACAAACAACAAGTTACCCAAGTGATAAACAATTATTTTCTGTAAAGATTTTGTTTACCTGTTCACCTCCATTTGCTTTTAATTCCTTTCTTGTCTTTCTTCGAGCTGTTCTCTGCATGCGATACAGAACCTGCATAAAATAAGTCAATAATAAATTTATAAACTATTTGTATATGTTGAGGCTTAAAGATAAAACAAACGTCGTTAGATAAAGCTTAACAGCTCTCACCGTAATAAAAAGAAATTATAAAAAAATATAATGCCATAATTTACACATGATAGAAATTATAGCAATTTTAAGAGTCATTTAAATTTTGTTGGTGTACAAAACTAGAAATATAAACCAGCAGATCGATTAATATCCTCAAACAATAAACACCCACAGCTAAAATGTGATAAAATATTGCAATTTTAAACATCTAAAATCCTGGAAAAGAAAAACAAGATCAACATTTCGACCACATAACCCTCTTTGCTAGTGACTTTGTTTTGAATTTCGCTCAAAGCCTCACGAGGACAATCTGCGTCAGTCGCCTCTAACTTAGTAGTGATAGACTAGAGGAAGTCAGCTAGTCAACAACACCGACCGCCGACTCTTGGGCTACTCTTATACCAAAGAGTAGTAGGCTTCACCGCACATTATAATGATCCTACGAGTGAAAGGATTACCATATTTAGTAGCGAGGAATCAAATCGGATTGCGAGTAAAGCGTTCCAGCAAGGCCCTGTACGGTTAAGCTTTTTTGTTTGTTTTGGAATTTTGCAAAAAGCTGCACTTCGGCTATTTCGGCTAGCTGTCCCTAATTTAGCAGTGTAACATCTTCTCAATATCATTCCAAATTTGTACGACACTGTTTTTGGATGGATTTGAATCCGTATTAGTTGTTTCTTAAAACCAGCATTTTCACACAAACATCTTTTCTGCTTTGAATTAATAAAAATTCCAAAGTTAAAATGTTTTAGAAACATAACAATTTAAAGAACTAATTTTTTTCAACGTTCAACCGTTTACTATCGCTTTCGTTAACAAACGAAAATACTTCGCACGGGCCGAGCGCCGCCTTGTGGTTAACGTGCAGGCCTGTAGTTAGCTTCCATTATCGTTATAACAATGGTCAGATCTCATTAATTCAATAGTCGGAAATGGTTTTCATTAGCTTGCTTTCATTTCAGTCTGTCACTTCAAAATTACGATCGGCTAGCGCAGACAGCTCTTGTTCGAAAGATAACAAAGAAACAAAAAATCTCACCTTAAAAAATATTCATTATGCACTTTGAAACTCAATTTAAGTTAGTGATTGAAATAGCAAAAGAAAAACAACAAAAATAGTTCTTATGTTATAAACGTCACATTCATATCGAAAACGAAGGCTATATTTCAGCCAAGGATCCTTTTATCAGGTTTCTACAGCTTTTAAATTTATAGTAAAATAATAGCAGGAAAAAAAAGGATAGAATATTTTTATTTCTAAGGTAAGCAATGTCTCAAAAATGGGCGTGTGAGTATATATAGTAATATATATATATATATACACTTTCTGATCGTCATCACGAAGAGCAGCTCTGGTTAATCTCTAAACACTCTAAAGATACAACAACCTTGCTACACTCTCTGCATCTTTTATCCTAGTCCCATTTAGATAAATACATTTTGTTTGTTATAACAATTTATGCCAGTTAACCTAAACCTTGTTTCTTATACATTTATCCTGGCCAATAGCTGAAAAACTTACATGTGACATCTAAGAAAATAGACCACCATCAGTGTTATGTTCAGTACGGAAAAAAAATAAACAGTTTTTCAAAATAAAATAAAATCCCTGAGAAAAAAATGATATCATACAATGCACTAAGTAAAAATTTTGTTTTGTAATATAGAAAAAGAATACTCTAACACTGTTGCTAAGACTAGGATGAAATGTTTATATGTGCTGAGGTTCAGATCTTTTCCACATCAGGTTTATGAATAGGTAACATTAATTCGGATTTTACAAAGCTTCAAATTCCATGAGCGTAAATGTGTCCCGAATTAAAAGATCCTTGTAAGTAATTTATCTCACTATTACTTAATAAGCCTGTGAATGTCGGCAATATCTTAGCTATGTTTTATTGTATTTTTTAAACTTTATTTATTTTTGAAAAATATCATAATCTTGTTGTTGTTCAAACACCTATGATAAAGAATTGTATTTCTGTACATGTTCTTTGGTTTATTTTATGTTTAGTTTCACCTTCAAGGCAAACCCTTAAAGAAATTAATCAGAAATGTCTTCATTTATAAATAAGTTAATTTACGACCGTTAACGGTCTGCTAAATATCGTACAACTAACACAGTATATTTAATTCTTGATTAAATAAAATGTACAGAAACTCGCTGCGTTAATGGTAACAGCAATAATTTTGTGTATTTTGAGTTTTTGATTAAGCTAATTTGATTAATATGAATTGTAAATGAAAATTTTAAGCTCAAACTCTAATTATTATTAAAAGGTTTACTGCCTATATCGACTTTTATATTTCCAATATCTCTTTATAACTTTAATAACACAAATCAACGGTTATTGTAATTATTTCGAACATTATATGGCGTTCAGTTATATTTGTTGTAAACATGCTATTCGTGCTGTTTCCACTGAGAATAACTAAACATGATTTTTAAACTTATGAAGTCTCAGACGTACGTTGAACCACCAGAAGTCCATAAAATTACAATTGCCATTGACTGTTATAGTGACCACTAACGGTATTCACCACTGACTGTAATAAATATCACGAATGTTTATCATCGACTATTATAAATATCACCAATATCTTTCAACTATAACTTTTATTTTTGTATTATAACTATTGCCGATGATATCACCGAATTTTAACATTACAAGCAATATCTTAGATAAACTACAGCACTGTCTGTTCTACCACAACTTAACCAATCAAGATTTTTCTGTCCTACAGATATGGAACATGGTTGCTCATGTGAAATAACTTCTTGATCAGCAGTTTCAAGGTATTCATGAGTTCAACTACTGCCATATACCAAATCTTCCTCATCAACAAGGGCGTAAATCCTGGGGATGGGGTATAGTGCACACAATCATCCTCCCTACAGTTTGGTCTGTTGAATTGTTTTATTGTACCGAAGGCCTACAAATTGTGTGTTTGTTCTTGTGATTCTCGTGTTCTTACCAATCGAATTACCTAATTAGGCCTAGATGTAGGCTTTTTCAGCAGCCGAAATGTACATCTTTAATATAGGCGTGCTTCTAAGTTTTTCGATCTAAGCGATAGTTCCTAAGTATTAGTCAGTAGGCCAAAGTATTCGTGCAAGGATTGCAAGTACTATCACAGAATATACCTACGTCTTGTACGTAGTGTAAGATTAAGTAAAATTTTCATCATAACAGATTGAATAGAGCATGAAATTCGGAAACATTATTCCCAAGCTTAAACTCCTTTGATCTAGATCTGGCAGGCCATTTGTAGCTTGTAGCTGCAACAATGTTATGTGTATTTTGTGCGGTTTTCCTACGCCATTTGTTCTTATGCATGTCAAGCCGGTTTCATTATCGATCGCCTTACTCTCCTTAGCTGCCGAACTGCTGACCATAGTGTACGTTTAGTGTACAGTTAACGACAGGATCGGGCCGCTCGGATCCAGAGGCGTCCTACATCACACCCCTCCGCTCCCTTTAGTCTGAGCCTCGATTTTACAACAAGGCTCATTAGACCTGTGTTTGTGGCCCTCATTAATTCATGAAATTTCAGATTATCACCGCCCTCTAATAAAGTGCTGGTACTTTATGGTAAAATAACAATATATTCACTTACCATAGATAGTAAAAATATTATATTTTCTTGCCTAATTAGAACACAAAAGGAGCGATTTCAACAGCCCGATGCCTATTCTCGAATTGTATTGCTAGTTTTTGTTTAAGTGTTTTTATTTAATAGGCGTGCTTATGGGCATTATATTACAACGTGTTTGCCTTTCGATGAGTTTCACAGGAATATAATATATTTGCGATTATTTAAGTATTTTACGAGAAACTTGCGATTACCGCCCTCTAATAAAGTGCTGGTACTTTATGGTAAAATAACAATATATTCACTTACCATAGATAGTAATGTGTTGTTACTAGCACACATTATTGTCCCAGCAATGCCCAGACGGTCAGTCAGCTCAGTAGTCACTGTGAGGTTCGCGCGTTCGACTTAAAAACATTGTACAGTTCAGTCCTACTTCTATTCTGTTCTATCTTCGTTCGTTGCACTTTAGAGGTTTTCAATAAAGACTCTATTTTAGCCTGTTGAGTTATCTGGAAAACAAATTCCAATTGTGACAAGAAAGCGTCTGAATCTTTCCTATATTAGACAATCCTGTAAGCCAGTTACTAGTACTACAAGTGACAATGCAGATGCAGATAATCCAACAATCTCATACAGAGGAAATACCATGTTTATCAGAAGACGAGTCTGAAAATGCTTGTGTAACTATTGCACATCATGAACCACCAGATAGTTGTGAAACAAGTTTGTGCAGTAATGAAAAGTCTGACACTCCACAGATACAGTATGGAAAGCCATATCATCCAGATGCACAACTAATACCACGACAGAGAGCAAAATCTAAAAATATCAACTTCCAGGGCAAATGGTTCGATGAGTTCCCATGGCTGCACTTCAACAATCAGGCCCAAAAAGTCATATGCTTTCGTTGTGCCAAGGCGGAAAATAGAGGCCTTTTTACAGGGAAATTGGAGTGGCCAGTGGAGTATACCTTCATATCCACCGGTTTTTGCAACTGAAAAAAGTCAAAACATAAATTCAATGAACACCAATCCTCCTCTCAGCACAGATTCGCTATATCTCCAGAAGGTTTACTTGATGTAACTCCAGTGACTGTCCAGCTACATGATGGAAAAAAGAAGCAGCAGGAAAAATGCAAAAGAAGTCTAGACAAAATATTTAGAAGTTTACGTTTCTTACTGCGTCAAGGTTTAGCATTACGTGGACATACTGATACGGAGGGGAACTTCCTGCAGTTAATGAAGCTCCTGGAAGAAGAATATCCTGAGTTGACGGCCTACTTGTCAATGAAAACTACATTCACATCACCCCAGGGTCAGAATGAAATAATGGAGATATTCAGCCATCAAATACTGAGGAACATAGCACAGGAAGTGTAGCAAAGCAAAGTCTTTCCATTAATGGTTGATAGCACTCAAGATGTTACAGGTGCCGAACAGGAATCAATATGTGTACGATACGGAGATGATAACCTTGACGTCCATGAGACATTTCTTGGTTTGCACAGTGTTTCCAATGCAACTGATGAAACAATATCCTCGACTATACTTGATGTACTGACTAGACTCAATTTTCCACTGTCAGGATTAAGAGCACAAACTTATGATGGAGCCTCTGACATGAGTGGTGCGTACAGTAAATCCCAGGCAAACATAAGAGAGAAGCAACCGTCAACTTTGTTTTTTCACTGCGGAGCACACAAAGCTAATTTTATAATGCAACATGCAGTTGAAGCTTGTGAATATGTTCGAGATTCTATCCAATGGATACATGAACTTGGTGTCTTGTTTCAAGGAATCAGGCAAGTACAAGACAATCTTTGAAAATATTGTATCGTCAGACAGCCACAATGGTCCAGTTAAATATATCCGCCCACTGTGTCCAACACGCTGATTGTGCTGCCTATCTGTAATTACATGTGCTAATGATCACTACTACAGTGACATTGTTGATTCTTTGTCTGAATTAGCAAATGAAAAATCTGATGTAACAGTAAAAGCACGAGGTCTGCTGATAGATTTGACAAAGGAAAGACAGTTTCAGGATTGTTGATGGCTCAGCATCCATCAGCTGCATTAGAGGAACTAAACCTTACATTCCAAACAAAATCAGCGACAGTGTTTGGTATGATTGAAGCAATCTGCAATGATAGTTTAGCAATTGCGGGTATTGAAAGTTACAACTAGATATCTAATTAAAGCTAACATTACAAATTGCTTTAACTAAAATCAACTTGTTCAAAGTAAATGTGGTAGCTTATGCCCTGACTGATTTACTCTCTATCTTGTTTTTAAAAGAAAGTGTCTATAATCACAGCAGCCATGTCTCTAACTCTAATAAGAGTTGAGTATTCACGTGACAAGGCCTGGAAGAGTCGTATAGTGACAATTTGAAAAAGCAGAAAAATGGCAGAGGTATTGATGTCACGAGATATGTTAGAGGCATATGTAATTTCGAACTGATTAACAATCATTTGATAAGTTCACAGCATTAAAGAATACCTGATATAATGGAAATGTAATGCAGAATAAACTTACTGGACTTAAACGTATTATCAGTACAACACATACTGTTATTAAAATTACAGTTGACATGAATGTCTTTTTATTCACTAAAAATTATTTCGTTTGAATGCTTTTAGAGAATAACACAATTTCAGATTTCACTATATATGTTTTGTCGTGTACTTAAAGGTATAAACTTATTAACAGAGATTACAATTTTTATCAATATTTTAGCGGAAAAGAATTTGATTACCTTTCATCATTTTTATTTCATTTTATATTTGACATGACATGAAAGAATGTATGAACAATTTACGTGACATGGTACTTGCTGCACTCGTTTTAAAGCTTAAGGCAGTCGTTAAACAAGTAAAATACAATCATTGTTGAGTGTAGCTAAGCCTTTTAGCACATACAGATTTAAGTACAAATTTGGCCTGGCATGGCCGAGCGCGTTAAGGCGTGCACTCGTAATCCGAGGGTCGCGGGTTCGCGCCCGCGTCGCGCTAAACATGCTCGCCCTCCCAGCCGTGGGGGTGTATAATGTGACGGTCAATCCCACTATTCGTTGGTAAAAGAGTAGCCCAAGAGTTGGCGGTGGGTGGTGATGACTAGCTGCCTTCCCTCTAGTCTTACACTGCAAAATTAGAGACGGCTAGCACAGATAGCCCTCGAGTAGCTTTGTGCGAAATTCCAAAACAAACAAACAAACAAAGTACAAATTTAAGAAAAATAGGCTAAACATTGCCCAATATATGAACAGTATGCATTTTTATAGCAGTTTCAGTCACGAGGTATTTTAAAGCAATGGAGTTGGTGTCACTTGACGGAATCTTAAGCTATGTGATTGTTTCTTTTATAATTTTTTTAGAAACGTTAATACTTTCGCTGTAGTGCATATTAATAAAGCTTTGTAAGGTGATGTGAAAACGTGATTACTGTCGATAGTTTTACTTTAATTTATTGGATATAGTCACATCAACGCATGAGCAAAATACTGTAGTTACCTTTAAAAATTATATTTAAAACACTGAGTTTAACTAATTCTACTATTTAGTTAGAGAAAAGATAAACAAAATAAAACAAAACTGATACGCAGAAGAAAGTTTAAGAAGGAAAGCCAGTATAAAAGCAGTTATAAGAATAGGATTAATTGTTACTGTTATAGTGCTAGAAGTAAAAAAAAAAATAAAATAAATGGCTTTAGGGCACTGATAAGATATGAAGATCTTAATATAGTAGGAATAACTGAAACAAAATTAAATGTAGATGTATTTGATGTCATAAATACATAAATGTCTATGAAATACATGATTATAGGTTATATAACAGGGTACTATGAGTAGTAAGAACAAGGAGTGGTGTGGCTCTTAAATGTAAAGTGTGAGTTACATCCTATTAAAGTTGAGAATATTAAGGCTAATAGGAAGAATACTGAATCCATTTCGGTTTCTATTTGTGGATACCAAAGGGGAGAAACTCTTAGTAGAAATTTATTACATACCATTAGGTGAAACTTGTGAGAACCTTAACAGTGAGATTAAGATATCTGCTGTTAATGAAGTCAAAATTATGAGTGATATTGATTTCATACTTATTTACTGGGAAATACTAAAGTCAAACCATTAGGAAGAAAAGTTTTTGGAAATTTTTCATGATGGATTTCTTCACCAAGTGGTCAAGGAACCTACTATAAATAATGCTATTTTAAATTTATTATTAACTTATAATATAGAGATGTTTGAGAAGGTGGAAATTGAGGAACACATAGGTACAAGCGATCACTGCAGAATTGGGTTGACACTCGGCAGCATATGAAAATCACAAATAATGATATTTTGATTCCAACTTTCAAAAAAGGAAATTTTTGAATTACCTGTTGTGAATTTGATAGCTGAATTATTTGGAAACACTAAGCAAATGTGAAAACTTTAAAAGACAGAAATTCAACATTGAAAATAAACATATTCTTTACAGAAAGAAAAAGGTAGCTGCAAATAAAGACCAGGTTGGCTCAAACAGGGTAAAAGAGATGAAATTAAAGAAACACATCACAAATTCAAGAAATGACAATTAACTGGCATTGTAGAATATTTATAAAATTATAGATTATGAAACTTGGTCAATCAGGAAATTAGAAGATCGAAAAGGAAGTATGAAAATAGTTTGACTGAAAACAAAAAAATAACATTAAGGATTATTTTAAAAGTACATGAGGGGTAAACAAACTGTTAGGATTGGGATAGGACATTTGAGGTATAATAATAAAAAGGAAGATTTGTAGCTGATGATCATGGAATTTCGAGGCTAATAAATTCTGCTTTTTCTTCAGTTTTTACTAATGTAGAGTTAACCAGTAGTTCTCATCTTGAGCAATTGATAGATAAAAATGAAGTTGAACGAGACAATTTCATAAATTTTGAGCTTGTTAGGAACGATAAGGCTATTGGGTCAGATATTTTCCCAGTGGTTTGAAAGGAGGTCAAGGATTGGATAGCTAAGCTATTTGCCTCAATTTTTGTGTAAATCTTTAGATGGTAAACACTCACCAACATATCGGAAATTAGCTAAAGTCATTCCAATCTTAAAGAGCGGTAATAGTAATAAAAGTTGTCCCGTAAATATAGATCGATTAGTTTTACATCAGATGTTGTAAAGGTTTTTGCTTATAATATTTATTTTGCAAAGTCATTTAACATAGCTTAAAATTTTATTAAATACTCAATATGGTTTAAGTCAGGGGAATGGCCCTCGATGGCCACGTGGTTAAGGAATTCGATTCGTAACCTGAGGGTCGTGGGTTCGAATCCCTTTTACATCAAACATTCTCGCTCTTTCAGCCGTGGGAGCGTTATAATGTGACGGTCAATCCCACTATTCGTTGGTAAAAAAGTAGCTCAAGAGTTGGCAGTGGGTGGTTGTGACTAACTGCCTTCTCTCTAGTCTTAAATTGCTAAATTAGGGACGGCTAGCGCAGATAGCCCTCGTGTAGCTTTGCGCGAAATTGAAAACAAACTAAGGAGACATTTTGCTTTAAAATCTTTTGATATGTTTGATTTTAAAATGTTATGTAGACGGGGTTAAAGATTTCTAGTAGTACTAAACTACTAATATTATAGAGTATGGACTATGAATTATAACAATTAAATATCTTACATTTTTTAAAAATATTTTATGTTCCTTCTAAATATTCTATAAAATTAAATTAAATAAGGAAATGATACTTTCATTTTATTTTCGATAAATTAGACAATCTTAATTTTTCAAATTAAAATATTTCTTGTTTGCTGTTGATGTCATAGTGCTACAACCCGCAATATACTGCTGTATTATTCGTTTTGGGAATTTTGCTCAGAGCTAGCCGTTTCTATTTTAACTGTGTAAGACAATAGAGAAGGTCGTCACTACCCACTGACAACTCTTGGGCTACTCTTTTTTCAAAAAACATTGGAATTAATCGACACGTTATTAGGTCCGCACGGCTGAAAGGGCAAGCATGTTTGGTGTGATGGGGATTTGAATCCACGGCCCTCAGGTAAGGAGTCGACTACCCTAATCAGTCAGTCATACGCGCTACTGTATTGTTTACTTATTTGTTCAAATAAGTAATAATGTAATAAATTATATAGTAGAGTGGGCCGTATGTATTACATAAAATAATACTTACGAAATAAGGTATTCGATTTATTTCGTTACACACGTTGGATATTGATTTGGTTTGTTTTGAATTGCGTGCAAAGCTACACAAAGGCTATCTGCGCTAGCCGTCCTTATTTTAGCAGTATAAGACTAGAGAGAAGGCAGCTAGCCATCACTACCCACCATTCTGAGGGTACTCTTTTACCAACAAATAGTCGGATTGACCACAACATTATAACGTCCTCATGGCTGAAAGGAGAAACATGTTTAGTGTGACGGGGATTCCAACTTGCGTGTTACGGTTTATAAACTTTATGGCGAAGTTCTAGAAAGTTAATTTGGCCCAACAATACTAGTATTTACGTATACATATGCATTGTTGATTTTTATGCTCAAGAATCTTTTAGACATGTAGAGAACAGGCGGGACTTTCGCAGTATTCATTTAACAATATACAATACATACATTGATAAATATAAAGCTGAAACAATCAATTATGTTAGAATAAATGTATAGCAGTAAATCCATTACATTAGGAAAACAGACATTTGGTAAAAAATTCGATATGGCGCAATAAAATTCAAACAATAGAATTTCGCGGCTTAAAGTCGAGAAATCTCATTCATTTTGCGTATAATGCAATTCCATGTGAATTAAAGAGTATTTTCAAAAGTTGTATGATATAACAAAATGATAATTATTTATAGATTTGCCGTTTTAGTGTATATTTAAAGTTAAACAGTGTGTTTAATTAAAAGGACTCGTTTGTTTTAATATTATTGGGAATCTAAAATATCGTACGAATTTATATATTTGATAAAGGGAACTTATAGTAAAAGCGGAAAACAAGTACATTTTTCATTTTGTTTACGAATATACGTAAATTATGTAAACACAGAAGCTAAGCTTATCAGTATAATTTCGATTGAATTTTAATTTACATTCAGTTGTCAAACTAGGAACTAGGTATATTAACAATCTGGTTTTTAGGATGGATATTTTGAAAGCTGAAATAGAAAGAAAAAGAAGGAAACTTGAAAGCAAAGAACTAGTGGTAAGTTACTCCACATAGATGGTTAGTTATTTGTTATTATTAACTGTACAATTTATGTTGTTGTATAATGATTTATAAAAACCTGAGGAATATGTGGACCTTTAACTACTGACTGGTTTA
The DNA here is from genome assembly GCA_011833715.1 of Carcinoscorpius rotundicauda. NCBI lineage: Eukaryota > Metazoa > Arthropoda > Merostomata > Xiphosura > Limulidae > Carcinoscorpius > Carcinoscorpius rotundicauda. The sequence goes on along the minus strand of CM022394.1, from coordinate 44,407,685 downwards.
GTCTTCACAGTTCCTAGCTCAACTTAAGGCTATCTTCCGTTCTCATTATTGAAAAAAGTAAAATTTTAAACTAGGTTTTTTTGTTTTAGGAAATAATCTTTTCTTTTAAATTTATTTCGAATAGTGAATTCATTCCAGATTCATTTACTTTAAGAAGACATTGAGTTTGAGAAAACTAATACTAGTAGGATTATTAATACTATTACTAGTAGTTGATTATTACTTTTACTCCTGCTATTATTAGTAGTATTACTGGGATGAAGGGAATGTCATAGAAGGACAGGTTAAAGTCCTTAAAAGTTAAAATGATTTTCTCTTGAAAAAAGAAGGATTGCAGGAGTACAAAGTGTTTGATAATTATAAAAGAAATGGTATTGATATAATATCTTGTATTTTAATGTTTAATGGTAAAATTGGTATGGATGGGGGACGTAGGTTTAAGATTTAGCAAGACCAAAAGAAACCTGCAAACTAAGTAATTTTATTTCTCAGTGTGGTTAGTTTGAGGAATAGGTTGCTTTTAGATGTGACTGATGCAATAGGATTGGGAAAATCCAAAGAGAAATCTTGATGAATCCTTAAAAATGTTATTAACATATATAGGCAGATGGGAGTAGTTTGAAATAAGGAAAATGACCAGAGTAGGCTAAAACTGGCAACAGGCCTCTTGTTATCCATACATGTTATGTTATCTGATGTTAAGTGCTCACCTCCACTGATACCAAAAGCAATTTCTTCCACAAAATAATTACCACTAAAAGTATAAAACACTCTTGACTGGAGCCTAATCTACCTTTTCCAAATTTTAAACTTGTCTTCTTGAACTCTTACCTTCAAAATATACCTGATACTTTGATCCATTGGTAATCTTATAAATTATCATGAAATCGATAGTTACTCACTTTTCAAGAAAAGACAAGTTGGGAGATTTTAACCTGCCTATATAAATCAAACTTAAGATGCAAAGAATCATCATAGTAGGCATACTCTGAATCCTTTTTCAGTGTGACTTATTATCCTATTTTAGATGAGGAGATCAAGAGATGTCTAACTAGTGATTTTAATAGAGAACAGTTTGTTTGAATTGTAATCAATATAACTAGAAACATTCCTTAAAAGATCTGTTAGTTTTAATAAATAAAATTAATATAGCTCTGCTTCAGTGGCTTGAGCAACTTTTTCACAATTGTTAGTAAAATCCTTTTCTGAGTCATGGTATTGCATGGGTTCATTGTGTATTAAATGTTCGATCCAACTTACGTTATGATGAACTAAATACGTTACCTTGCACTTACTGTAAATGAAGGCCACTGGCCAGATACTTACTTAAATTACTGATTAATTTGAGTCGTCTTTATTGCAGCTTAAAATTACCTGAGATGTCATCAGTAGATTTATCAATTACACTGATATAATTGTACTCCTTAAAGTATGTAAGAAATAAGAAAGGCCCAGATATCAAGTTTTGAGGTTCTCTGTTTGCACAAAGGATTCAGTTTGACTGAACTTCATTAATAACTTCATTCTCACTATTTACCATGAAAAGGGCAATGCATTGATACTATCAATACCCATAACACTTAATTAGTAAAGTGTAGTCAGAATAACTCGTCAATTTTTCCAATAAATAGTTCAGCTCAGCTATTGTTGATATTTTCTGTACTTTGTTCTCAGTCAGTTCATAAATGTTGAATAAATCAATGTTTTGTTAAGTTTTATTTCATATTGTTGAAATTGTTTGTGGGTCATTCCAACTCAGTCATGTTAAAAAATTAATATTTTTGACATTTATTACATATGGGTCATTTTATCTTACCCTACTATTTATAATACAAACACAGGATGCCACAAAAGTCTTGTCCCACAGGGAAGAAATTGCCCCCCAGTGGCGCAGCGGTATGTCTGCAGACTTACACCTCTAAAGACCAGGTTTTGATACCTGTGGTGAGCACAGCACAGATAGCCCATTATGTAGTTCTTTGCTTAATTCAAAAACAACAACCCACAGGGAACAATACACAATTTATTTGTTATTCAAATTTTATGTCATTAACAGCAATGCATATATCAGTTCTTGGTATACTGTGCCATCAGGGTGTTTTCTTTTCTGAAATATGCACAACTGATGTAAGAAATATATTTGTTTAAGAATATAATGGCTATTTTGTGCATGGGTCCAAACTTCTGGAACATCCTATGTTTTACTGTACCAGTTGAGGGTTAACAGTCTTGAACATCTCACTGTCTTCTCTAACACTTCTTTCTTCAAATGCATACCACTCATTTGTTACTGTACTATCAGCCCTATGTGTATGTTGGGAAATTCTTTGGCTTTTGTTCATGGGGAAATGGAGAGAAATATGGCAAACTGTCTCCCATTCCTGTATTTTATCAGACTCAGACTGACAAAATTTTGATCTCCTCCTCTCTCCATCCTTTCCTGTACCTTCCTGGGGATTATATTCAGCTTTTGTTGGCTTTCTTGGCCATCATATCTCAGATAAGAAATATTTTATCTCTTGCCATAATTATTTTGACTTTTCTTATTGTTTCTACCTCTCTCCCTTGTCTTTTTCCCTGTCCCATTATGTTTAGGTTTACAGTGTGGTTTTGCTGCCCTCTTTGGTGATGAAACTGGTATGCTCAGTTCCCTGCTGGTGAGTTGATCCTTTCTTGTTACTATTAGGTTGAGCTTTAAAATTCTGGACCACCATTGCTGGGTTCAGTTATACCTGTTTGGTAGTATAGATCCCAGTTTTCTTGTTTGTTTTACTTGTGCCACATTTTTCTGTCTTCGTCTTCTTTTGATACATTGTAATATGTCATCTCAGTTCCCTTCATAGGAATCCTATGAGGTTTTCTGTGGACATCCGACATTTTTTATTCCACTGTAGACCTTGTGCTGTCTTTGGCTCTAGCCCTAAACAAATAATTCAGTTTTCTTTAAGACTTTTTGAGCCATACACCTTATTCTTATGGAACCAGTGCCCAGCTTCATGTACATTTTCATATGACCCATTTTTTATGATATTTTGAGTGCAATGTGGTTACCATGTCCTTTGAGTTCCATGTAGCTTCTGTCCAAGAATGTTCTATCTTTCCCAGCTGGTGCTCCATTGACCCTTGTCAGGGCTGACATTATTCTAAGCCATGTCTCTCACCCTTATCCTTCACCACCTCGCCTGTCTTAGCTTCCTGCTAGACTGCAATTTACTATTGTTTGAGGTGATAAATGGCATGCAGGCAATCTTGGTGGATTCGGGAATGATTATAGCTCATCTAATATGTTTTGTTCATTAGAGCAGCCCTTTTTTTCACCAATTTATAGGTTATTAATGTTCTAATTTAGAGTTTCGTTTTACATTTTTATCCTCTTTCCTGTTTTCTTCTTCCTTTTCACGATCCCTGGTCATGTCTGAGCCTTTCCTGGGCAGTACTCAACAAGTTGTCACAAATGCTCCACATCAGTTGCATGAATTTTACTCCTATTAGTTTGCCCATTGCCTGGTGGCATGCCTTTTTAATATTGTCCCTTTGATTTGGCTTTTGCACTGTGGTTTTTGTAAAGCTGTTTACCCCTTTGCATATTTATACCTCAGTACTACACTTTGAAATTGTTGAATTATAAACCAAACTAAGCTACTAATAATAATTTTGTAAGCTTTCAAGTTGATTTTAGTATTGGAGTTACTATTAATATTGTCATAAGTAAAAATACATTTGACATTTCTCCTTTTTATTTTTCTTTATCAACATAAGTATTACTTGTTTAACATTATGTATTGAAATTTCAATTGGTCTCAAAAATAATGTAGGCCTTTAGCCAAGACTTATGATTTTTTAATATTTTATTGTTGGTGTTTTCAGTTAAAGTTTATTAACTTTATATAAAAATTGATGTTTTGAAGTGTCACAAAGTAGTAATATGTTTATATTTATCAGTCATAATTCAATAGCATTATTACAGTAATCTTGTTAACATTTCTAGGGAGAAACCTGTGGAAGGCTATTAATCATATTTTCAGATTATTGCAAGTTTTATATTACTTTGCATGTTTTATTCATAAATTAGGGAAGAACAAAATAATAACTACTAAATTATTTTACTAGATTTTCTAAAGCTTTTCACATACTTTTGCCAGAAACTTTCAAGACAGTTTTATATGATAATTCTAAACTATTTGAAAATTATTGTAGAAAGTAACAAAAACATATTAATATAAAATAAGAAAATTATGACCATATTAGACTACTATATTTATTGAAAAAAGTTAATTTTGTAACAGTGCACTAGATTTTTATTTTACATGTATGTACAGGTTGTAGGGAGAATTTTTTCGTAATGGGTAAATTGAATATAATTGATTAATGAGTTTGCCAGTTAAATGACTAACAAATATCACTGATTATCCAACTGTAATTTTGACTTACACAATATGCATCAAAGATTATTCTTGCCTGCTCAAAGATTTATGTGGATAAATGTATTTATGTTGGAACTGACTGAGTTTCAAGATTATGATTTAGTATGCTTCAGTAAAGATCTTTCTTATAAACATGGGTTAAGTTAATTTTGTATTGAGTGTTTATGTTTCAAAATTTTTTATGTTGTAGTTTGTCCCTTTTTGAGAATCTTGTAAAATAAAGTGCATAAGCAGTAAAGTTTAAGCATTAACTTTTAAATATGTCAAATATGTTGATTACTTATTGAAAATGTAATGACACAAAAAATATGCAAAGCAGTATATAAAATAAATTACATAGTTGGTATTAAGATAGTTTTTTTATGGTATATAACTAATCTTAAATTCAGAAGAAAAGCTTAACTTGCAATAATGGAAAAATTGTGAAAGATTTTAAATATAAGTTTAGTACTTTAAGTTTAAAGCAAAAAGTATAATTTAGCAGAATTTTCTGTGACACAATAATCATTTTATTAGAACTTATAATTTGAAAATAAATAACTGTATGATTATTATCATCTTATCAAAATATTTCATGGCATTTTACCAAAACAGTAAAAAGTAAATCAAACATGGTTAACATTTATATTTGTATGTTTACATTGAATTCTTGTTGTTGGCTGTGATGTTATAACATACAAATTAATTAATCATAATATAACTACCATCAGAGGACAGTACATTGTACATATGATATTCCTAAAGGTTTTACAGAATATATGGTTTTGTGGATTGCACTGTTTTTATTACTAAAGTCAATTATCTTACTCCACAACTACAGTATGCAAGTAGTCAATTAAAAAAAAAATCCAAATTCTAACATGAAAAGTGTACTCTTATCAATAATTAAGTCATTTCTCAAGTTTGAAACATTCATTAAGAACACTCTAGGCTTTCCTGAATTTAAAAAAAGTTATTGGCCCTGCCTGTTGCATCTGTATTTATATTTCAACTATAAATATACATTGCCTGTGTGTATTGTTTTTAAAATAATGTAAATTAATACATGCTTTTTTTTCTTATCTTGTAAGAGCTTTCAGAAAAAGTTTTTCAAGCGAGGTGAACTGATACAAAAGTTAGAAGAAGAATATGAGGAAAGACAGAGACAAAAGAACAGTGCTAAGAAAGAAGAAGAAGAGGTAAGTTTGAGTTTTCATCAGAATGTATCTGTATATAACTTATTTTTAACATTTGTGATAAAGAGATTAAACTTTGCTCGCTGTGATAGTAGGCCAGTACATTTGAATAAAGTATTATTAAAACTAGCAGAAATACCTACCTCCTAGGCAGGTATAACAGCTAATTGATGAAACTTTGTAGAATGGGCAATATCTGCCTGTTATATAGACAAAAGTGTAGAAGACAACGTTTCAAAAGTCTTCTGCCTTTTGTTGTCTACACTTGTGTTTCCACAATAGGCAATTGCCATCTATTTTACAAAGTTTCATCATGAATACTCTGCTTAAACAATTTATCAAAGAATAACTGCTAGCTCTTGTGGAAGGCTGTTAGGTCTGTGGCCTTTTCTGAAATTTTGTGACAGTTTTTCAGTAATGTACTTACACTTGACATCCAGTAATATTCACCATACATGAGAAAAAACGATTTTATTGAAATTTTAATTTATAAGTGAGCTATCATTACAGCAGTACATCACAAGCAGATTTTATTGTTTTTTGGTTTTTTTAGGCGTGATTATTGGTGAAAATTCCTTGTTTTCAGTTGCAACGTTGACTCATGAGATTTTCCCTAAAGAAAAACAAATTTATTTACAGTTTTTTTTTTATTGTTTTATGTTTAAAAGTTACTCTTTTTTGTAATTTTTATTGAATAAATTTCAAATATTTTTAAGGAATTTTCTGTTTTATTTATTTGTTACCTATAGAAATACTACACATTTTTCATGTGTTATAAAGTTAAATCATACACTTCTCAGTGCTTTGCAGTCTTGGTTCAGTGTGTAAAATGTTTGACAATGTATTTAAGTTTCAATGCTTTAGAAATATGTTTACCAGTAATAACATTGTTTATTTGTTTTTCATTGCTAAAGAATACTTCTTCCAGTGTTAAATCAGCACTAAATAGAGTAGAAGATGGTGAGGAAAGATTTCTACCAAGAAAAGAGGTAGGCTCTAATTACCTTGTGTCATGTCACAGTTTCATATTATGTATTTTGTTTTAAAACATCAAAATGTATTAATATTTTTGTAGTAAAATGTATAATTAGACTTTTTATTCATTTTGATGTTTTTACATACTATTATCACATAGGCTGATGGAAAATTTTATAAATTACACAGTTGATAAGAAACTAGAAAGAATGGAAAGAAATAGGATCCTCTACAGTTTCTTTGTTTACTGCTTAGTTGTCTGCCATTTCTCTTTCCATGGATTATGTAAAAGCTATGCCATACACCAGTACTATTTATACCAATCCTCTTAGTTCTCTACTAGTCTTGGAATCACTTCACCCTATTCTCATCGATATTCAAAACCAACCGGACCATGTTTCTTTCTTTTCCATTTCTATCTAGTTTTTTTGAATACCAAGCCATGCTGATATTCAAGGGAACAGGCTTGCTCACAATGCACCTAAGTCCATCTGCTCTGGTGCTATCATTGCTGTGCTTGTCCCATGTATGACCTACAGACCTGTATTCAAGGCTCACTTAGAGTGAAAAATGTGAAGAGTTTTTCCAGATCATACCTTCTGTTGCTCTTTAGACATCTTCTTTCCATAAGGATCAGAAGGAGGAGGTTGTTATGACCAGGCTACAGTGTTCACAATTTTTTAATCGGTCATTTTGTTTTATCTGGGACTGATGCACTAGTGCATGGCCTTTGTTACACTTTAGTCATAGTAGTCCGTGTTTTACTGTTGTGCCATCCTTATATCTTTGAACAATGGCACCATTTTTTCCATGAGCTTATCCTTGAAGCTTGACAGTGTCATTGGCAAAAGTGGCACTGTCCATCAAAGGGCCTTTGAATTTTATAATTCCTTTTTACGTTTTTTACTTGCTTTTCAAAGATTCTTTAGTTTCACTTTGATTCATTTTTACATTTTATTAAAATTTTACTTTTGTTTTTTCTTACTGTTTGTTTGGCACAAATAGTCCAGTTGCATTGCTATTATCCCAGCTAGTTAATTGCCAGTTAGCAAATCTATAAGTTACATATTTTCAGAATAGAAAACTTGGAGTATTACTGAAAATCCAGAAAAACACACAAAAAGATTTCTTTTTGATTATTGGAATGCAGCTTTGGTTCAAATTAGATGTTTTTGGTGTCCAAATGTAAAGTCTATAGAGTCTTACAAATTAGAAAATCAAATTACCAATGTTGGAAAACTAAAATATAAGATGAGAAGCTCCTGTCTTTCCTGTTTTTGGAGATTTTTATTATATTTAGTGAATCAAACACAGTGGTTCTATCCACCTCTTTCCCTTCTTAAAAATACTTGCTTACATTCATCTGTTTCTGTCTGTGATGTGTGAATAACCAATTAAAATCTCAAAATTTCCCATGTGTTTTTCTCAGCCTCCTCAAAGTGTTTACATGGGAAGCCCTTTCTTTGCATTGTAGAATCAAAGTTGTGAAGTAATACATTAGGGAGCTTGAAAAATCATATTTCTTTTTATCCATATTCAACTTAGTTACTAAGACTGATAAATTATAGTGGAATTCTATGATATTGATATTGTAACATTATTTTTTATTATTTGTAAATGCATATATAAAACCTAAAAAAAGTTATTTTGATTTACATTCTCCATATACAAAATATGAAAAGGTTTATCATCTTAAAGCAAGCACCAGACAAGTACAAAGTTCATAAGCAGAAGAGATTATTGTTTCTTCTACTTCTTTATTTTCTGTTCTATGTTTTAAGAAAAATAACTGAAATTTAAGAAACTTATTTGTAAGTATTGATAATATTAATACTTATATAATGTATTTTAATTGTATTCCACAAAGTACTGGTCTACTAGACCATAGCTACGACACTTTCATTGTGTAAAAGCCAGTTTTATACTCTTGAGAGTGGTAAGAAAGAATCAAGATTACAAAATCAGGTAAGCACCAAGGGCTCAGGATTTTTCTCTCAGGTCCTGACTATATATTAGAACATTTTTTGAATTTTTTATCTCTGTTGTAAATGTATGTCCTTTCTTGGGAAATTAGTTGGACTTAGACCGTGTGTGATCTTTCTTTCTTTTTTTTTTCCAGGTGATACGAAGATTGAGAGATAGAAGTGAGCCTATCCTTTTGTTTGGAGAAACTGAAATAGAAGCTTTCAAAAGACTGCGTCGCCTTGAAATTCTAGAACCAGAAATTGATCGAGGATTTCGTAATGACTTCCAAGAAGCTATGGAAAAGGTTGACCAAGCCTATCTTGATGAAATTTTGAAATCTCAAGGAACAACTGATGATGGAAAGTCAATCAATGATGTAAAAATTGAAGAAGAGGGAACAACAATGGAGGAAATTAAGGTATATTGTATAATCTTTGTTATCACAAGCTTTATAATGAATAGTAATGATTGAATGATTAGTACGTGTACCACTTTACGTATATGTTCATGCATTCTTTTTTGTTAACACATTTATTGATAACAGTTTTATGTAGAAAGGTTCATTGGATTTGTAATTTTACTTATATTAAGGATTGATATGTGTATTCACCTTTGCATTGTAGTATTGTTGATTGGACTGACCTGTCTGGTCCTTTTGTTTTCTAATTTGCGAGAATCAAAGTAAAGTCAACTACAAATTCAAAAAAATTTTTTAATTCAGTAGTTTTCATACAGGTAATTGGAGAACAGATATTTCTATGGCATTTCTTCAGTTAAACTAAATTTTCTGTTTTATAATTCTCTGTAGAACTGGATGATCAATAGAAATTGCTGGTTAATTCTCTAGATCAGTAACCTTTTCATTATGGAAAGGTCAAAGAATGCATGGTGCAAACTTTCAGGCAGTTACATTAAAAATTTACTTGAACCACTATATTATTATTGTATACAAATAAACATGGCATCAAAGTATAGTTAATGAATCAAATTTTAACTTCATAATATTACGAGAAAATATTCAAAACACTTCTCGATCTTCTTTAGTGTAAGAAATGTAACATTTGTTTACTAGACCCTCCTGCTTCTCTAATTTATTTACCAACCCCCTGAAAAGTAAGGAATTTAAAGTAAATTATTTACTATTATATAGATGTTAATGAGCCGAAACAACTTTTGTTCACAGAGTATTAAACTTGAAAATCAGATTCATTTGCCACACATACCTGTCACATCCTCTCTTTTACAGGTTGATTATAGTTCTCTTTAGTTATTTATATCTAACAGAGAAACTAAGGGATTAATTTGTCAACTGACGTGTTACATTATTTTTAGAACAGAATTTTGATATTTCATCTTCAGTTTTAAATTATATATTGCAGATTGACAAACTTAAGGTAAGACTTAAAATCTCTTTTTCTAATATTAGAAAATTGGGTATACTATGATAGTTATGAAACATTCTTTGCTTTATGAGTATTGTTCTGTGTTTTTAAGTGCAATTGTCTTAAGTAAATAAAATGTTTAGTGTATACCATTAACATTAAAAATTGGCTTAAGTTTCATTGGTAATTGATAGGAAGAAAACAAGGTCATAGGTCATTGAAATATATTTCTTGTTTTTCGTGTATGGTTTTATTTATTAGTTAAAAATAACTAACATATAGAAAGTAGAATCTTGTTAGCTTAGATAAAATTAGTTTAGGTAAGATAATAAATGGTAATAATAAAGATTTTTCACAAATTATGTTTGCGAGCAGCTCATGCATTGCATAATTTGATAAAGTTGTATGAGCTCTGTTTGCCAAGTGATTTAAACATCTGTGATCGGATTATTAAATAGACGCAAGTCAAAACGTAATGAAATAAGTATAAACAATTTTATATCATTATAAGCTTTAACTCTAAATTTAGGATCAACAATTATAGTGTCCAGTTTCAACTTGCAATCAATCTATAAAAAACAGCTAATTCTTATAAGGGATTTATCTCTGCTCACAAGATTAGCTACTCCAGTCTAGTGCTGTTCTCTATAAGCAAACATTTTACTTTACACATGCCACAGGTCTTGTATTATCTCCTAGTGTAATCAAATGGTTTCAACATGTATTTTATGCAAATCAGCATGCATTGCTTTTCCACCAACAGGAAAGTGACATGATTCATGAAACTCGCTCTATAATTTATGCCTCAACTGAATTGTCACTTCTGGTTTGACAGTACTTGGGCTCAAATGGGTCATTTGAAAGAAGTTTCAAGCTTCATGTTTATCTTTAATATACTCACTAAGTGATTTTCATTGAAATTACTTCCAAGTTTATTCAGATTGTTTCTTCACCTTAATTTTATCCCAATTTATTATAGTCTTTTATAATTTTTATTTCTGGTTCACTCTTCTTGATTTCCAAAGCTTATGTCACCACTTCTGGGGTAATACTTGTGACTAGTACTATATTACAGGCCTCAGGTGCAGGTGTCCTAGCAGAAGATTTATTGACATTTAATTGGAGAGAAGTTGAAAGTTGCTGTGGGCAACCTCTATTTCTGGACCTTGCCTTCACTTTCTCTCAAACAAAATTAGTCTGTTCATGCTGACAAGGACTTGGATCACCTATTTACACATTCATATTTTGTTGTGCCTTTCCATTTCCATTGTAAGAATAAAGTTAAATCTACTATGGTCTTTTTGGACTTTATTCCTCAGATATGTTATGTTTTAACTTTTGCTCCATTTCCTATGAGCCATCACTTTCCTAACTGCATGACCAATCTTTACATCCCTATTTGGTTTTTTCTCCATCCTCATATATTCAGGTACATATTTACCAGTTTGAGGGAGCAATCACTGGATTTTTTTCTAACTCTGCCCCATGCCAGGTTTTCCATCTTTGTATTACCCTTGCAATTCTTTTTATAGTATCTCTCTACCATCCATCTTTTTTTTGAGGTTCTCAACCAAAACCCTAATAGGATATTCTAGTAACATCTTCTCGATTCTTTCCTCCATGTTGGCTCATTTGTGTCTTTGATTCTTGCTTTGCATACATGGTTTCTCTGTTGTTGGGGTTTTCTAGGTCACAATGCAACCTTGTGTCTTTTTACTATCATTTTATTTTCAGGATTTATGTGTGGCCCTATTTTTGAGGTGTTACATATTTGACACAATCCCTGAGTCCTGGGAGTCACAAGTAGCATTGGTACAACAGTCTACCCTTTCCAATTTGTTATCTGCTTGTCTCAGTTGTAGCCCAGTGTGGCCCTAGTTCCAGTTTCTTGTCATTCCCAACTTGTCCCTCTTTCTCTGAGTGTCTTATCTCATCATTTTCTTCAGTAATGCACATCATGTCATCAACAGTATTGATCTGGTATCTGGTAGGTTCTGGTGGGAGCTTCACTTGCTAATTTTTTTCATCAGTGGTATCTTTTAGTCAAAAATATTTGAATTTCTTCAAGTTTTATGGGAAGGATTCATGATTCCCTTTCCTTTCTCATATCCCATGTCTCTGTGTCTGTTTTCTTTCATCTGTCTTAGGTTCCAATGACTGGCAGTGTCTGTCAGAGGCATTTTAGGACCTATTATCTTAGCAGGCCATCAAACCTGTTCTACATATTTCAGACTCTTTGTTGTTACAAATAAACTGGGGACTGAAGTCCTGTCATAGATTTGTCCCACCTCACCTCATTTGTTCAACAGTCTCATTTTACCATTACAGTAATTTTTCATCAAATATTTCCTATGGGCTTATGAATAACCAAACTGGAGGTCACCAGTATTTATCTACACATCCCTATCTCATTATAATTTCATCTATATTTTTGGTGTGTCCATCATGGAGTGGTTTGCCAATTACATGCCCTACCCTAAAGGCTTTCTTCCACCCCTTATTTTTTCTATCAGATGTTCAGAGCTTCTGCTCACTGTCTTTGTGCTTTAGGGCTGTGATTCCACTATTGTGTGTGATTAAATACTTTTGGCTCATTCCAACCTGGAGTTTGCTATCCGTACTCATCAGCTCCTTCAAGTTGGCTGTTCAGGCAAGTTGGTTAACTCTCTGAACATGGGTTTGGGCATTTTGACAAAACATGTGACTGTTTTGTACTTGCTTAAAGTCTTTTATAGATTTAGTACTTCTAAATTTCAGTATAATATATATACCTTCACAAAATTTAGCAGTCTTTGTTAACATTATGTCTTTCAGATACAAAAAGGAATTATATTTTTAGTGAAGTATTTTTCATAAACTAAAATAAAGATTTGTCTATAAATATATTGAATATTTCTTTTGAATAATCTATATATAAAGTAATTTTTGGGTTATGATTAAAAAAAAAATATTTTTCCTCATCTCAAAAATGTTGTATTTGCTTTGTTTAATCATGCACACAATGCACTTCAAACGTTACTTCCAGTAAAACTTCATATTTTGTTTGTTATTTTATCTATCCTGACTCAAAATTGGATGGTCAATTTAACCTGCTATTTGTTGGTATGGTAGTACATGTTTTTTTCTTTAATTTTTTGTTAGACCTCAGAGCAGTAGCTATGTTTCAAACTTTTGAAATGTAGCATTGTTGCTCTGGAAAAATACAAGACACCTATTTTACCTGTTTGATATTATTTATATTTTGTTCAAATATGTTAAAATTTAATGTAAACTTGTTTTTGATTCCTGTTTGGGCTCTTTTTTATTTTCATTTATAATGATATGTATAGAAGATATTGTGTATCATAAAAACATTGTTTTTCCAGTGTTGAACGCGTATGCTACATTAGATCTGTTGCTTAATGTCAGTGTTTAATGTTTTACATTTTTTAATACTTGTAGTAGTAAATTTTCTTTCTATTACAGTTTAAAATCACCAAACAAAGGGCATCCAATCTAGAAATATTATAAATATTAAGACATTAGTTTTTGTAATTCGTGTTTTTTACATTTCTTATTTTCAATTTCTTTGCACCATGGTGAATTTTAGCTGATTTTCTTTTCTTGAATGTATTTGTTTGCATTTGTATAAACAACTGAAGCAACATGGCTAATCTTAAACATCAATATAACAGTTAGTATCAAAGCATGATTTCCTCTTTACAGTCATATCCCAACTGCCTTTTTTTCTTGTGTATTTACCTTTCTCACACCACTTTGTCAAAAACAAGATACCACTGACATAACATTACAAAATACTTGTTTACTCAATCATATTATTCCCAATAGTTTTCAACTAAGATTTGAGTGTTCTTTGTTTCACCAAGAGACTCGACCAGTGTTTCAAAAACGTATTACATGTGTATCTACACTCTTATCCAACATGAATTTGCATCTCAAAACCTTTGCTTTTAGTGCTGTCATCTATTTGAAATGAATATTGAAGAGATGGTATGCTCAGCACACATGAAAATCTGTGAACTGTGTGAAAGTTATTTTATCCCATAAGTTAAAAAATTTACAGAACATCAAGAATCATTCTTCTACTGTCCATGGGCTACACCCACAGCTTATGTACTTTGTTCAAGATAATACTGAATGAACATCTAACCAGTTGATCCATGAAGTTCAGATAGACCATATTATAAACAGTAAATTTCAAGCCAAAAGAGACATTGACTGTATGTAAACTTCATCCTCTTAGGTCATCATTATCTCTCCTGACTTTCAACTATCAAATGTGGAAAGATCAATTTTGTGTATAGGTCTTAAATTTCTTCCTAAATTCCCTTGTTCTGCACCAAGACAGATGTTGCACAATATTTTCTTTGTTTACTCTTACAAACCCATTTCATTTAAGCAACAGTAGCTCGGATAAGAATAATCAGAATACAAAACAAAATTCTGTCTGATGATAACAAGGATATCCTTTCATTCTAGTCAAGGGCTATGCTTATGAATGTTCTCACAATTTTAACTGGACTTTCAAACTTTTGAGTCTTCCATTCAGGCATGAGGATCAAACCGTGAACATTTAATGTGTGTTTCCTGGCCCAAGTTTTCTCACTTTCTTTCTTGCTCTTTTCTAATTTCTTCTTTACCTTTTCCTATACATCTTTTTGCATCATGTTTATCCACCAGGCTTCTGTAAATTTTTGGGGGAAGCTCATACTCTTGTATTTTTCCCTCTCCCTTTATACCTACATGCTTGTATCTTCTGTTGGTAGGATCTATTTGATGGTGCACACTGATTACTTTTGTTCATAATCCTCTTCCAATTCTTTCTTTGCCATTCATTTGGCATCATATTTTGAGATTGACAGTGTTTGGAAGTCTGTCTGCTTCATTGAAATCCATGCTATTAATTTCTTCAATTTCTTTCTCAATTTTTGACATTCTCAGTCCTATTGTGGTTTGTTTTTATGTTATGCACTCTTTCTTCCTCCCCTTTTCCTGTGCCTTCTTACCAGGTTTCAAAAATTTCTTGCAAACATTCACCATAGCTACTTCGTGCTTCATGTGTTGATAGTACTTTCTATTTTACATCTTCCATTCTTCACAGATCTTTTCCTTACTTTTTTTTTTTTCCTCTCATCACCAACTATCAGAATCAATAGGGGTTCTTCTCACTGGGTTCTATTCCTGATTGTTTGTAATTTATTATTACAACATATTTGGCATCCTGTAATGTTCTACAACTTAGACCACTTCAGTGGCCTTCTTCATTTTAGTATGGAGATTTTGTTGGTACATTTATACTCTGAATGTTTGGATAATCAACGTGGACATTTCAGACACATCTCTTTATATACCTGTTTTCTCCTGCATCTCGGCAGTTTCTTCATTCTTGTCCTCAGGGAGCATTAGATGTTTTCATTCTGCTTTATACTGTTTGGTCTAGCTTTGACTCCTATCTCTTGGTCAGAGGATCATAACTTATACCCACCACATGTATTCATACAATCTTCTTCATCAGAGCCTTTTGCTCTGTCTTTTCTGGCATCTCACACTCGCTATCTGTTTTTTGGGTAGAACATCACATGTGGGTTAATTTACTCTCTTACTTGTTTCAATCCAATACCTCTTTTTTTTTTTTTTTTAGAGATTTCTTCAACTTCTACCTCATACAGGCTCAGCCATTTTCTCTTCAGTTACATTCAGTGGAGTTAATAATTATAAATACCCAATCCTCTCTTTTATTCGCTGCTACTAGGGTTCTATTGCTTTTAAGGAGCTGGGCCTACATGAAATTTCCTGTATCCAAGTCCCTTCTCCTTCAATATTACATAAAAGCATTTTATCTTATCTAACCTCCACCCTGGCCTCATACCTGAATTTTGTCTGTTTCCTTGTAGGGGGAATTCATACTCTCCATACTTGTTGCAGCCCTTATCTCCCATTTTGTTTGTACTTCTTTCTTGGTGGTGTGTAAGAGACAGTGGTATATTCTGCCATTAGTTTATCCACCATAGTTATTTACCTGCAACTCCTGGGATTCCTTAACATTCTATATTTCATTTAGTTGTTTCCTAGTGATATGTTTTTGTCAACCATTCCAGACTATAGTACACACTTATTCTCCATTTATCTTTTTGCCTATTCCTGCTGTGATTTTCTTCTTGTTTTTTTGCTTTTTGTTTCCTTCATTATTTTTTACCTTCTACTTCCTCAAGAACGGTATTTCATTATCCTTCTCCATGCTTTTACCCAACCTCCTTTTATACCTTTCACTACTTGTTTCTAATCCCACCTCCTTTGATCCATTTTGCCAGTGGTCATTGTAGGTCAAATGTCTATGTTTTTGATATATCATTTATCAGTTACCATCATGTTTTCCTTCACAAGATCTTGGCAGATCGTGAGAGAATCGTCACTTTTGTGCCAGTATTATTCCTTTCCATTTCTAATTTGATTTCCCATTATGAACCATGTCATCTGAAGAGAGTAAAAACTCTCCTCTTGCAATTACTCAAATTATCCATTTTTGAAATCAACCCTTCAGTTATGGTCTGCTGTACTCTAGTCACTACATAATCTGATGCATCCAAATTACTTTTGGATGTATGTTTTTTCCTCTCATTTAGTGTCGTATTTTCACAAAGGACGAGGGGTATGCTTGGTACATATAAGATGCTCAATCCCATGGATGTGTTCTTTTACAGAAAGATGTTACACTCCATGGGCTTTTTCAAGGGTACTCATCTACATAATTTTGCAACTGACCCTCCACCAACTCAGTGTGGGATTTTAGTTGCAATGTAAATAGAGGTAAGTTATATTGGAATTTAATATTTTCCTACACTGAAAATTTACTTCCAGTAGATACATGTCTTTGTTCACACTTCCTGTCCATCCTCCCCAATTCTGGTGGTTGCTTTTTGCTTAATTTCAAAGTGATAATCAAACAATCAGTATAAGAAGGAGCCAGCTGTACTAAGAGGGTGTGTCACACTACTGTTTGTGGAGGATTATGGCATGCTCATTTATATGCTGCAATGCAACAATAACACATGTGGATGTGTGTGGGTGTACAAAGCTAGTGTTGAGTGAAAATTTATTTGCATTTTAAGTAAAGGAGAATATTAACTTCTAGAAACAAACTTGTGCAGCTGTGTAAAATATTTATAGTATTTTGTTTCTTCATGATGAAAACCACTGCATAATGACTCTCCCACAGTTACTGTTTTAAGATATAAATTCTAAGTTTATGAATGGCTTTCCCATTTCACTTTTCAAGAAATTGACACTTTTACAGCTTTCTCAATACTTATTCATATGTTTACATTTAGATATAAGACATTTATTCACCACAAAAAACAGCTGTATCATTGTCTTTGAGATTTTCAGTGCTCTTTCACAGATATTAATTTTACAGCATTAACTTTCACTGATTTAGTGAAGTGTTAGTCATTTTTATCTCAAAAATTGTGTTGATACGTGTGCGTACGTGTTCACAGATAATTTTTAGGAGAATGACACAAGATTGATTGTGGAGTTTCACAGATTTGGAAGACTTGGATTCTCTACATAGCAGCCATTGGTATCCTATTTCTGAACTTTCAGCTTTATCAGTAAGTTTTTCTGTAAAGAATCCTACATTATAGCCTCACTTCAGCAAGCTCTTGATGATGAACATAAACTCATCAGGCTTTCACTTTGGTCTGCATTGTCTTAACATATACACTACCCCTCTTAATACCAACAGGCATGAATAAGGGCTATGGAAGTTTCCTTAAATGCCATTTTTCACCACTCTACAAGATGATTCACAGTTTTCAAAGCTATTGGAGTTTATGGTCAACCTTCTTTCAACATGTACATTTACTATTATATATATAATTTATGATTTCAGTTAATGACAGTGATATATGAATTCTTTATCTTTAGATATTTGCTAAAGCTTATATACTGTGTTTTCCATCAGTTAATTAATGTTCTATGGAAAAGCATTATTTACTAAACAATAGTTGGTGATCCTAGTACTCTTTTTTTACTATAACTACCTATATGTTCTAAAATTTGTAATATGTGAACATTTTTCATCCTTTAACTAACAATAATAATTTTTTATAGATAGATTCACCTTTAGTCTTTTTCATTATCTACTCTTTTGTTAGTTGTTTTCTTAATTCTTGTATTTCTCCTTATTAAATATATGTTTTTACAAACTAATTTTTTAATGTTTTATGAGTGCCTATCATCCCTGCATATGCAAAGGCTTTTCACATAAGATATATTTTCATTCCATTCCTTTATATTTGTCTTGTGTCTTTTTGTTTTAAGTTTAATGTGTGAATCTAAACTTTATTTTTCATGAGACTAATTTCTAGACATAGGACAGTCTTTCAGATGTTTTGAACTATTCAACCATTATGCATTGGGATAAGGTTTACTATTGAAATTTGGGTTCTGCTGATGTTATTTAGTATATTATCTTTGTATAACTGAACTATCTTTGTAATATTGTAAAGCACGAGTTCTCAAGATATTTTTATTTTGCATGTGTGTGTGTGTGTGTGAGAAGTTTGAAATTTTGAGTATTAGATTTCTGCCTTCAGTATTTTATTTAGTATTAATTTTTTTTAAATTATAAAAATGCATGTATGTACATTTATGTAAGTGAAAATACATAAACAACATTCTTGTTTGCATTACATTCAGTGTGTTGATAAATGAAGCTGTCTTTTTCTTAGTTTTTGGTTTTATTCGAGTCATTGAAAAATATTTTTACAGTTTTGAATGTAATTGCAGAGGAAGCAATGTTTTGCTGTAGTCCTGATAAATATGGTTATATTTATGTAGACACTGTGTAACTTTAGTACTCATTGCTTACATTAACATTCTCCAACTTTTCACTATCTGTACTGAAGTTTCATTCAGAGACAGAAATTAAGATTATGCTGGGGAAGTTGGATTTGCAAAGTTTGTTTAAAATGTTAACATCAGTGGGATGCCACAAGCTCCCTTTTACATTCCATCTCTAGATTTTCTGTTATACTATCACAAGATGTTTTGTAACAAAAAGTTCCAAAACAGTTTCATAAATACTTCAGTTTAAAATCTGGTTTATGGCATCCTATGGAGTCTGTGATAATGCTAAAATATAGATAATGCAAATTAGTAGCTGACCAGTAAATAATACAAATATGTAAATCTTTTGAAAAAATGAAAGTAGCAATATACACTCAAAGACTAAAAGAGATTATCAACATTTTTCACTAAGTGAAAAAGACCAACATAAGTAAGGCTGGAAATTATCAGTAGATTTGTTAAATATCTCTATTGCATGAAAACAGTATAGTCTCATATGTGCCTCTAAGGTGTCAAAGTGCTTGTAGGACAGTAGAATATCTGGTTACTCTGGCACCTGTCCATTTAACTCATGCTTCTAAATAAGGAAAATTCTAAAATCCTAAATGTGGAGTGTTAAACCTTGATTAATATCTTCCAAATTCAGTGCTGTTAATATTGAAGATATATAAGATCTTATTTTTCGGTATATTATATGAATATTATTATTCACTTCAAAAAAATTGAATGTTTCCATTTTATTGTCTTGACTGTGCCATCTGATTCAAATATAAAAACGTGTTTCAGTTATTTACAGGATGTGTCATTTGAATATTGTTCAATTTTTTTTAGGAGTTGAAGGATAGTAGGTTAGGTTTGGTTTTCTTCATACTAGTTAAAGAATATAACATTTCTTTAATTCAGTAGCAGACAATAACTCTTCCATGGAAATGTTTTTAAGACTTTTTTTTTTTGTCCACTCTGTGGTCAGAAGCTGAAACTTTGCTGAGGATAACTTGTTTGTTTTTTGTTGTTTTTTAGTTTTCTTGCAATCTGTAATGAATGAAACCTAATATAAATTTCTAATGCTAATAGTTTTTCAGCAAGAAGATAAATTAAAAACTACAGTCACTGCTCAACCAGATTTTACCTTTTGAGCATTTGAAGCAATCAAGTTAAAAGCATTTATTTTTATCTGGGACAATACTGTGTACCTATTTTAGTGTAAGTTAGAAGTACAATGTTTGAAATCCAATATTTTAGTCGCAGTGTTATAAGGAATGAAGATTTTTAAAGAAGTAAGTCCAGTGCACATTTTATTGTATAAGCTGTTTGTTGTTTTTTTACAGACAATGGCAGTAGACTTAGGAAAAGGAAATGACAATTATGACATCAAAGTTATTTTAGCCTTTTTAAAGGTTAGTTTTTGTATTTTGAATTCACTTTAAGTGATTTTAAAATGCAACTAATTCATTATTTTCCTCTAAAAGTAATTAAAGGTACTGAACATTTTTGATGGAGAATCTCAACTTCAAGAAAAATTATTTTATAAATCAATATTTTTACTTAGTTTCATCATTTGATAATGTAATACAAAACAGAAGTACAACTGAAAACTGAAGATTTATTGAGAAATTAGTATTTGAAAGAACTACACTTTAAATAACTTCACATCATGTATGAAACAATGACCAATTAGTTTTATATTTAAACTTTAACAATGTGTCTTGGATTTTTTTTGATTTTTTTTATGTAAACAGTGAATATTGAAATTTTATGGCATGTTTGTAACAAATAGAAAGAACAAATTTATAACTAATAGAATCTTATTATAGCTATTGCTTCTTTTAACATGACATAGTATCAGATCATCCCTTAACTAATCTCTGATTTTAGGTTCAGAAAAAGAGAAAGGATTTCAAACACTTATGTTATTTAATTAATAGTGCATGTTCCATTATTATTAATTACTTCCTGCCAATGATTCACAAGCTTATGAATGCCACTTTTATAAAATTATTGGGGTTTGCAGGAAAATAATTTAGAGGGTAGTTTTGACTTTGGGATAGATGATAATCAAATGGAGAAACGTCTGAAGAATAAGGAGGATGTGGAAATTTTTCCCAGTCGAGCTCTTCAATCTTTGCAGATATGATCCTTGCTATATGTGTCATGCATTATCCTGGTGTAACACAACACCTTTGCGATTAATCAAAGCAGGCTTCTTTTCTTTCAGTGCGACATTCAAGCACTCTAACTTTTGACAATAGAAGTTTGATGTAATTGTTACATTGAGTGGCAGAAACTCAAAGTGGATCACAGTATCCCACCAAATGCTTAACAACACTTGTGTAGGGTTGAGGTCCATTTTGAGCTGTGCTTTAGCCAAGTTACCTGCACTGAGTCATTGTCTGCAGCACTTAACATTTTCCAAGGTTTGACACCTCTCCAGGCTATTGCACATGATGGTGAACTGTTTAATGGGTAGAATTAAGCCTCTGTGCTAGTTCTTTAACTGTTAAAACACAATTTTCATTAAGTTTAGATAGCAATAAGTCATCATTAAACTCAACAGGAATACCTGGATGTTGCACATCACTTAAGCTGTAGTCACCTGATCTGAACTACTGAAACCACCTTTGACATCTTTTTTCATTGAGAGACTCCACACCTTAAACACCTTGAATGTTTCGTGTAGTTTTTGCTGCACTATTGCCTATTTTTTAAACTCATAAGTGCAATGTGACACTAAGGCTTATGTGCTCCTCAAACACATCCATCTTCATAAGGGTTCAATTGATTAATGATTGAAAAGTGGAATTGTGTTAGTTTCTTTCATTTGTCTGAACATTTTTATATATTTTTCCATTACATATTTTAGTCATTAAAGCCTTCTACAAAGACAGAAATGATGATGCACTTTCTATATTCAATTTTCAGACATTACTTACAAGATGATCTGTTATAATTTGTAGGGACAAAGAAAGGTGACTTATTGGTCTGTCTAAGGTGTCCTATCGTCTGAACTAAACTAAAACTATCAAATAATAAAACCTTAAATCTAGCCCTTAACATTCATATACATGTTAATCTTTATCTTAAACATCCGAGATAAGCTTCTGTTCTTTCAGTTTACTTCCTTTGAGATTTAAACATCCATGCATGTGTTTACCATGCATGGTGATTTATGATGGGGGGTAGAGGTTCAACCCTAACATACCACTTTGGCTTTGAATTTCTGTAGATGTACAGTTTTGAGGTGGCTCTCCACAGTCAATTGGCTGGTCCACTTGAGCTAGGATCTACCAAATACTAGTGTTGGACGTTCTTAGTGGGTGGTGTGGACATTGTATTTGATGTTGGTGTTTGGGTATAGTGCTTACAAAACCCTGGCATTGCTGCATTGTAGTGTGTCTCTTCATAGGGCTGCATGATTGGTGGGGTCAGTGGGTATCAAAATATTCTTTCTTTATTATGGATCCCACAAATCAAAATAAAAATAAAATAATAAAAAACATACCACATCTTGAAGATTCTAAACAGCAGTCTTCAACTCCTGTATCTCATATTTTGATATTACATTCTTCATCAGACAAATCTTTAGGGCAAATGTCTCCCTTTTTTATTCAGAAGTAACTAGAAGTGTTTGCTGGCTCTCCTGACTCGGTCAAAAAGCTATATTCTGAGCACGTTTTAGCAGAAACATCCACTCAAAATCATTGTGAACTCTTCTTGCAATTGAAGGCCATTGGGGATATACCCATTGCAGTTACTCTCCATCCTACTTTTAATTCAGTATGAGGGATTATTGTTGAGAGAGATTTGAAGATCCCCAAGTCAGAGATTGTTGCTGGTTTTCTGCCCAAGGAGTTTCTGCAGTGACACATATCTTCACTCGCAAGGATGGAATTGTGATGCAAACTAATGTCCTAATTTTCATGTTTACATCTCAACATCCACCTGCCACCTTGAAGGCAGGTTATCTAAATTGCAGGGTATGGTTGTATATTCCAAACTCTCTCAGATGTTTCCCAGTGTCAATGATTCAGTCACTTAAAGACATCATATTGTAGTTCCTTGATGTATGCTTGTTTTGGTGTTGAGGACCATGATGCCTGTGAGTGAGAAATGGACCCTCATTGTGTTGAGTGTAGTAGCCCTCACCCCTCTTATTTTTGTTCTTACTCTAGGTTGGGGAAAAAAATGAGTTACAGCATTTGAAAATGGTCCACAATATTTCTTACCCTGAGACTCAAAAGTTACTGTCCATCATTCTATCTCAGATTTATGGTGTTGCACTCCATTTCACTGCTACATTGAGGATGCAGATAGATCTCTCCATGTCTCTTAGAGATTTAGTTTCAAACCACATGAAGAATCTTTTACCCTCTGAGGTTAAGAGAATAGATGAGTCAGTGTCAACACTTATCTCTATCCCTATAGTTGTTTTTTTTCCAGTGGCTCCTCAGATCTTCCTTTAGTTCCTACTTCTGGCATTTCTTTGGGCCCATCTTCTTCTTTAGCCCTGAGATGTAGAACTATTATTTTTTCACATCCTCAGTCACTGGAATTTTCATCTACTGATATAGACCTGCCCCTTTGACTAAGGGCAGGATCCATGGAGAACAGTAAACCTTCTAATAAAGAGAAATTATCTGGTCAGAAACAGAAAGGTTTTCTGCCTTTTTTTTTCACATAAATAAAAATGGCCACTTTAGTACAGTGGAACTGTCGAGGTTTGCATTCTAACTTGGATTACATCACAGTACTGATTGAATTTTACCATCTTGTGTGTGTTTTCTTACAGGAAACATTTCTGAAACCTGTCGATACAGTCACCTTTTGGCAGTTTTCTTTATACAAGATATCAGTTATTCCTTTTTTACCTCAATCCCTGGATTCTACTTCTACTGAGAGAGATCTGCCCACTCAATCCAGGGTAGAATTCATTGAGCTTGAAAGAACCACTAATAAAGAAAAACTATATGGTCATGAAAGGTTCTGAAAAATGGCCACATTGATACAATAGAACTGTTGAGGTCTCTGTTTGAACAGGGGTGACATTAAGGATTTGATTGATTCCTTATCATCATGTGTGTTTATCCTTACACAAAACATTCATGAAACCTACTGATTCTCTCACTTTTCGGCAGTTTTCTGTGTACATAAATGACAAGTTGTGTGATTGACAGATACATAGAGGGTTGGCACTGCTAGTCAATCAACATGTGGCCACCCTATCTTTGTCACTTGAAACACCCTTGGAGGCTATAGCCATTCTTGTTTCCTTGGGTCGTACCATCACTGTGTGCTCTCTGTACCTGTCTCTTGGAGAGGACTATGATCAATCAGACTGATGCTCTCACTGTACAGTTTCAGTCTCCCTTTTTAATCCTGGGGGTCTTTAATGGGCATATTAACCTCTGGAGTGGTGCTGATATTGATGGTAAGGATTGTTCTATAGATCATATGCTCTTGAATTATAAACTTTTTCTCTTCAGTACTGGTAATTATACCAATATTCATGCACCAAGTCAGTCTTTTACTGCAATTGATCTCTCCATCTGATCTCCTTCACTTTTCTCTTATTTCTCTTGTTGGGGTGGCAGTGACCTACAGGAGATTGGTCATGGTCAGTTCCACCCTACCCTCCTGCCACAGTGGAAGCCAGACCAGGCCAATTGGTCCTCTTTCACTGCTTTCTTGGAACTTATTCCTGCTGCCATCTGTAAACCATCAATACACAACTGTGTGGCAGCAGCATCTGAATGTATTTTCCAAGCAGCTGCTCAGTCTATTCCCAAAACATTGACAAATTTTTCCACAGTATCCTTATCCATGGGGGAATCCTGCCTGCCATATGGCATGGAAGGCTCAAAAACAGGCACGATATACCTTTCATAGGTATCCCATACTTTCAAACCACATTGCTTTCCAACAGGTCCATGCACATACTCAGCAGGTAAGATATCAGAGTCAGGAGGAATCTTGGATTAACCTCACAACTAGCATCTCTTTTACCACCAGTTCCAAAGTCATATGGAACAAGATTTGGAAGCTTAGTGGGCATTATACTTCTGCTCCCTTTCTGTCTTGCTCTCCAATGGCCAGGAAGTTGCTGAAGCCCAGAACATTACCAATACACTCCATGAAAACTTTTCTCGTACATCTAGTACGTCTGCCTCTTTCCTCACTTTCTTAGCCATTAAGACTTGAGCAGAATTATCACTTTTTTCCTTTTGAGTATGATTGTTCCTTTATGCTGGTGGAACTCAAGCGTACTTACTGTTCATCAGTTTGGCAGTGTATCAGTTGTACCTGATAATATTCACTACAAGATGCTGCTCTAGCTATTTCCTGCCTCTCTTGCTATTTTGTTGGTTGTTTTTAAAACTATGTAGCAGGAGAATGCTATTCCTAATGCTTAATGCCATGCTATTTTCCTCTCTCTTTCTAAGCCTGGGAAGGATCCCAAGTTTACTTCTGACTAATGCTCAATTGCTTTGAAAAGTTGTCTCTGTAAGCTTTTAGAGAAGATGTTTAATGCTAGGATTTAATCTTGTTAGGATTCTTGAATCAAACAACCTTCTCTTACCCATCCGGTGTAGGTTTCAGTGGCAGTACTCCATCATGGACCACCTGATTCAAAGCTATTGTCAAGAAAATAACTGAAAGGTCAACTTTCAAAACCTCACTGTCTTACAAAAATTTGTTTGCAATCTAAAGATGTGTTGTTTATAATATTGTCTACCAGCTTACATGTAAAACCTACCATCATGTATGTAGAGGATCCTGGAAGAATCCTATACACATAAATAGGAGAACATACTGACATTCTTTGTTAACAAAAACATGAACAAAGTTTAGTTGAAAATCACTTATTTTATTAATCATAGACAAGTACTCTATCATGGACCACCTGATTCAACTTGAAACATCAATCAAGAAAGCATTTCTCCAGCAACATCATCTTGTTTCTGTATTTTTTCACACTGAGAAAGCTTATGATAGTATGTGGAGGTATGGCATCTTTTGAGACCTCCACTCATGTGGGTTATACATCAATTTGCCAATTTTTATTAAACATTTTTTAATGAACTACTGGTTCCAAGTCCTTATGGGCTTGACACTTTTCCTTTCTTTCTCACAGAAACTGGTAATCCCTCACAGCTGTGTTTTGAGTGTCACATTTATCATTTTAAAGATTGATACTATCAGTGGACAACTCCCCCCTACAGTTGCAAGCAATCTTTATATTGACAACTTTACATTTTGTGTCAGTTGTCGAGCATGAGGTTCATTGAGCAGCAGCTACAGACTGCTTTCAATCATTTATTGAAGTGGACCACAGCAAACAGTTTTATTGTTTCTCACTCTAAAACCGTTTGCATACACCTTTGCCACAAACAGGGTATTCACCCCAATCCCAAGCTCTGTCTCAAAGAAGTTGTGCTTCCCATGGTCTCTGAGGCAAAGTTCTTGGGGCTTATCTTAAACCTTAAGCTGGCCTTTATTCCAAACATGAAGTAGCTACATGTCAAGTGTACAAGCCTACTGAACATTCTCCATGTCCTGTCAACCACCTCTTTTGGAGTAGATCAATGTTTTATGCTGAAGATCTGTCATGACCTTATTTGATCAAAACAGTATTATGGTTTTTTTTATCTGTGGTTCTGCCAGGACCTTGGCATTGAAGATGTTGGACCATAAAATTGGACTTTCTCTTGTTTTAACATGATTCCCTTTAACATATTTTAATACTTTTATTTTTAATTTTTTACTGGTTGTTTAGCAGAGATAGCCCAGTTGCTTTGTACCAACAAATGCTAAACAACCATCAGCCAATCAATCTTCAGTAACATTCCATAAACTACTAATTGTAACTGACAATAAAAAATTTCAAATGACTTAAATAATAAATTATAGTTGAATCTGTAGTGTGTGTTTCTAATGCATATGTTGATCAATTAAGTAGTATCTCTGGCTTAGATACATCAGTAACATATTTGGACTGTGGAACTACAGACATTCTTCTTTAATTAAATTTTTAAACTTTCTTAATTCTATAGACCCCAACATCAAATTCACCTTGAATAACTCAAATGACAAAAAGGACATAGAATTTCTTGACATTACCTTCAGAATGAACAGTGACAATAATATACAGTCTACCTTGTTTCACAAACCAGTTAGAAAACAATTCTTCCTCAACTTCAACTCCTCTCATCCCAAAGCTTCAAAGAAAGGCACAGTTATTGGAGAAATAAAGATAATCAATCATTACTGTAGTTAAGAAAACGATACATTCTCTGAATGAAATATCACTAAACAAAAAATATTCACCTTTTTTTACATCAAACAAATTTCAAGAACTATGACATGCAAAAATCGTCATCGTGATAACAATATGAAAAAACGCAGATGAACAGAAATTGCAACACAAGAAATGATAATTTTTATAATAATTCTAACTGACAAAGCTATTGTTAAGAAAATAACTGAAAAGTCAACTTTCAAAACCTCACTGTCTTTGAAAAATTTGTTTGCAATCTAAAGATAGTTGTCTTGTTTATAATATTGTCTACCAGCTTACATTTCAAACGTACCATCATATGTATGTAGAACTTGGAAGAATTTTATACACATAAATAGGAGAACATACTGACTCTCGTTGTTAACAAAAAATGTGAAAAAAGCTTAGTTGAAAATCACTTATTTTATTAATCATAGACAAGTAACACTTGATGTGAAACCACCATTCTCTGTACAAATAAACACTAAAGCTACTAAATATACCAAGAGAAAATCCAAACAAGCTCTTCTCATCAGACAACTGTATCCACAGATGAATAGGAACAAAGGAAAGCACTTATTGTTTTAATAATTTTGTTTTTCATCTTAATTTTTTATTTCAGTTTGTAAATTTGATAGAACTTTTATTTATTATGGGTAACAGTTGATTCTTTCATTAATAAGCTTTGATACTTAATATTTCAAATGCACATTGTAAAAATGCAAGTTATAGATCCAACTAGAATTTATTATATAAACCATTTGCAGATTTTTCCTGTCAATTATGATTTGTGTTTTAATGAATTGCTCCTGAAGAAACTGTGAAATGAAATATATAGTGTCCAATTAAAGGAAGACAACAATTTGGTGTTATAAGATAATTTATTTCTACTATTAAGATGCCTTCTAGACTCCAATATGCACTACAGAAATTGAATATATACAACAATGTTCTCATTTTTATAATTATTTCCTTGAACCCTTTTTAGTTACGAAAGAAAATATTTTTAGTGACAAGATATATGCCACTTAATACCGTTTTCAATAAACACCTCTGCTGTGTCATCTCCTTAAAGTCCTTCTTCATGTGCAAGGCTTCAACTTTCTAAAATTTCAAAACATTCTGAAAAAAATCATGTAATTCTTTCTTCTGAAGGCTGTCAGCATGACACTTCAGGTCATCACCATCTTTACAATCAATTTTTCATCCTTCTTAATTCATAATTCTTGCACTTAAACACAAAATTTTATCATTTGCCACTCGATTATAAAAATAAGTTGCTGATTTGCCAATTGTTCTAATTAATGAACAAATTATTCAAACAAAATAATAATAAAAATACATGATATTAACCAGAATAAATAAAATAATGTTTAGGGATTCTTATCATAATTTTGATTTTTTTTATTGCATGAATAGAATTGATTGCAAGTTACATTTCTCGAAGTAATTCACCTTAAATGTTGACGGTCACTGTCAAGTAGTTTGTTAATATAAAAAGTGTCTTAACTATTACTATATCTTTCATATTCTAACTGGCTAGAAGGACCCTGATATTGGATGTAAGGCCTCATCAATACTGGATATAGTGTAGTTGTTATAATATGCACATTTCTTTAGTTTCAATTGATAGTTTTTAATAAATTTTGCAGCATTGAAAAACTGTGGAATAACCTTTAGTTCATACATTGCTAAAACATACATATCAATCTGATGCCCATAAGTTAGTCAGGTGCCCACTAAACAGTCATATTATTCATTTTTTTGCCGAATCAAAACATTTAAAATCTCTCCAAAAACATCCAAATGGGATTTGTCACCATGTACTGAAAGTTACAATGTTTGATAACTCTGTGGTCAGAAACTACTTGAAATAATATTTATTTGAAGTTGTTTGTATATACATCTCTCATTGAAGACAGATCATATATTTTAGATGACAGTAACAATTATCTTTGACTTTGTGCATTCTCCACAATGAAAGCAGAATACTGATGGACTCCACTCCAGGAAAACTAAAATTGAAGATAGAAAATAAATAAAATTGTGATAAAATATACTAAAATATTTTTTCGCACAACCAAAACTGTTGACTCCAAGTTGTCACATGGTCAACATTTCTTTGAGTATATATTTTATTACTGTATTTTAATGAATTTTTCATATATTATATTTTTAACTAAATATTTTTATTATACTCTTGAAATTTAAAGAAAAACATTATTTTGTGTATATTAGATTTTTTTCTCCTATGTATTCTCATATATACTGATTTCTGAGCAAGCATCATATTAATAAATGCACTAAATAATTAGACAGGAAATTCACAGAATAGTCTGTAATTGAAAACATGACTTAGTTTTAAGTTGTTCTAGAAACTTTTAGACTGGACACATTTTACAGAATGTGAAAACAGTCTTAATTACAAACAAGCAAAAACAAATAATGTGCATAGCTCCATAGACAAAAGGATGATCGCCTCTAATGAGTTGATCAAAGAGTCAGCAGCTCTTTTTATTTCTCATAAAGGATTTATTTCAAAGTAACCCTGTGGTGGCAATGTGGATCTCTGAAAGTAAATTAAGGTTCTTATCTAACAAGATAGCTTACTCAAGTGACTGATCAATCTCTTAGCTGTAACCTACATAAATTATCCACTAGTTCCAGCAAAGCATATTGTAATTGTAGACTTTTTTGATATATGTGTGGCATAAGCATAACTTTCTACTGGGATTAAAGATATTTGCCATAAAGAGTACAGACAATTAGAATAAAATAATTTTAGCAGTTTTTTTTACCCACATATTTATGCCAAAGCTACTTAGAAATAGACTCAAAATAAATTTTAAAAAATTCTAAGTTACTAAATATAGAATGCATGGTATGCTCACATATTGCGTTATTTTATTATATTTCTTTGTTTGTCTTGAACACTGCTGTATGTTTCTTAGTCAAAGAAAGAAGTCTGTTTTGGGTGATTATCATTGATTAACATTTCAAATATTTATCTATATTTAGTGGTTTTTAAATGTGGCAATTTTTAAAGCCTTTATTTTTTACCTAGCTAATTTTATAAAGGCACATTGCACAATTTTCTGAGGTGACAGCATTAAGTTTACAGACTTACAACACTAAAGTACAGGGTCCAACTTGCCATGATAAAGACAGTACATTGCTTAACTATAAAGTAGTCTGCTAGTTTCATTTTTGTAGCTACACTGAATCTTTCATCTTAGTTATTGTTTTCTGAAGATAAATCTACTTAGTTTACTAGAATAATATGGGATTTAATCTATTTTGCAACATTAAAATAACATAAAAACTAAGGATAACTAGGAACCCTTCATCCATCCATATTGTTCAAGTCCTTACCATTCAAATATTTGTCAAATTTTCCCTTAACACTTTCCCTATAGGCAAAGTCAAGAAGTATGTAATGCAAACTCAGAAATTGTTTAAGAAAAAACACTAAGTGTGCCAAATGCCAGCAAAATTGAATTGCTTTATGTCAGTTTCCAAAATTGTGATGCTCTTCCTACAAACATTCTAAACAGAGAAGCCAATAGTGCCATTTTTAACCAAGGAGATTCTCCCAAATAATTATTTCAAAATTCATAATGAAGTTAGTGCATCATTCTACTAGGAGTGTAGCCTATCTTGCAAATCTAAATGCTCTGAACAGAGCTAATAGTGTCTCAAAAAGAAAAAGTAGAAATATGATTTACAGCCAAGCAACTTGTTAACCAAGTAGAGAAAGACAATCAAGTTAGCTAACTGCAAGTATGTAAATTTAAGAAAGAATGTGTTACTTTTCTACAAAAGTTTGCTGAGAAACTGTTGAAAGGATGCTTTTTGAAGCATTATATTGTAAGAGCTGTGAATGGTTTTGACCCAAGGTTTAATATTAAATAACCATAGATAGCATTTCATTTCAGATTTTTAGTAACATTACAAAATTTTGTAAGTAATGACATATTTCTATAAGAAAATAAAAAAACATAGTGAATGTTTATTGTTTCTTTTATATATTATAGATTAAATTGATAGTGTTTTCCAATAGTTTCTGTTACAACTATGGGGAAGGAAACTTAATTCAAGACCTGAATTGGAGAAGACCTCAGTAAAGGGTAAGCTAGCCTCTGCTACTTACACTCAGACTCAAGCATATCTCCGTCCTTTGCTAAAACGTCTTAAGAACAGGACAATACAGGAGGATATTTTGGCTCACCTTGTCATTATTGTTAAATTTCTACTCAACAGGGACTATGTGAAGGTCAGTCAAAAACAGATTATTATAATACAAAGGACTTTTCAATATTGTGCCTTGTAATATTTTATATTCAAAAATATGTCTTAAGAATGTAAGAGTGTTTCTCTTTCAAATATGAGGTTATTAATATAAAAAAAGATAATAAACACAACTCTGCAAGTTTCAACAATTTATCAGAAATAAAGGAAAGTAGCATTATATAATTGTAGTTTTCAGTCAGTTCTTTACTAGGTTACTTTTTTATGCATATAATAGTCTGTTTTTATTTGATATTTATTTGTAGTTTTTGATCTAACCAACTAAAAGATAATAGCACTAATTTATGTTACAGACAACAAAATATACACTATATCAAAACGTACTTACTCCTCCTACACTAAAGCTACTACTTGACAGTCTGGGTTTCTTTCTATGACCATCTAAGTATTGGTCTCATTTTGTTCTGCTTGCTTCAGTCTTTTATACTCAATTGCCTTTAGCGATATTTGTCTCATGACACTCTTCATTTGCATCAATGTGCTCTTCATCTTGGTACTGAGGTATCATCCAGAGAGTGTTATCACTTATCTCAACAAACAATTTGCTAATGGGTTTCACCATACTATGGTCATAGGATATGCTTTGATTTAATTTTGAGGGCAAGTGGAATTTACACAGGGGAATGAAGGATGAGTGTTCATAATTCTAGACCAGATGAGTTCTGTTTCTTTGCATTGGTTAAGGTGTACAAGATCCCTTCATTCCAAATCTAGGGTGTTTCCTTTTGGACTCCTTCAGATTAAGAAGAAGGTTTGTCCACATCAGTGTTGCCTACCTTCTCCTTGTTATTCAAGAGGCTCAGAATATATCACTTTGTGTGTAAATACACACACACTTATGAGTGGATCTCGTATATATATGTGTGTGTGTAGAATATTAATACTGAACAGTCAAGTAAAATAAAACCCAATCAAAAGGAAGAACTGTATTAAAAACAATAAATTCAAATCTCTGACTAATGATAATTTGTTATAAATAAACAAGCTGAAACAAAACTCAACTAAGAAGTACTGGACTAATCAGAAGGTTCCCCAGAGTACAGGCTATAATGTGGGATATAAAATGCACCATAGGTTTTGAAGATGAATGAAAAAGTAAAACCCACATTGTTGTGAGGATACATCATCTATTAATCTCAACCTCTATTCACCAGTTTCACATGAAGAAAAATTAAATAATCAAAGGAATAGAAATACAAATTAGGATAACAAGATGTGGGTGCTCAAACCCACCATGTCCCACATCTATATCATCCTTCAAGCATGGCCAGGTGGTTAAGACACTCAACTCATAATCTGAGAATCCCAGGTTCAAATTCCCATCATGCCAAACATGCTCATCCTTTCAGCCATTTGGGACACTATAATGTGATGGTCGATCCCACTATTTGTTGGTAAAAGAGTAGCCCAAGAGTTGGCAGAGGGTGATGATGACGAGCTGCCTTCCCTCTAGTCTTACACTGTGAAAGGCTAGCACAGATAGCCCTCAAGTAGTTTTGTATGAAATTCAAAAACAAACCTGCAGACACTTCTGGGAAAATGACTGCTCTCCAAAGTAAAGAATTAAAAAAAATAAAAAAAAAATAAAGAAAGAAAAATAATAGGTATTACCACTTCAAGGTAAGTAAGTTAAATAAACTTACCTCCTAAAGTTGGCATTCCAGCCCCCATTATGGAGGTGAGGTGCTAATTAGTAGTCCAGTAAACATATTATATCAGTGTAAAGGGTTCCAACCAGTTACCTAAACTAACTAGTATAACTTCGAACCATTAACCATTAAGTCCACTGTAACTACCACTTTTCAGATTCTAAACAAGCCTATATGTGCAAAAAGGTGTTCATCTACGTAAAGTAGTGCAAAGTTATTTAAATTATGTTTTTATTAACAACTAAAACTAGTTATCAGAAACATAGTAAAAGTCCCTAATTTTTTACTTCTTGATATTTATTTAGAACATTCTTATGTTTATCAAAGAATATTTTAATAATTTTATTTAAAGTTTCTTTTATTACATCCATTAAATATATGCAAAATATTCTAAGCAAGTTCCAGGTGGTTCAGTATGTGTATGTAGCTATAATTTAAATGGGAATTCTGTAGCTTGAGCCTTTCCTTTTCTTCAGCCATGTCATTTATAGTTTTTCAGTATCAGTAACTTAAGTTCATAATTCATACAAAACTATAGACTTTGTATTTCATCATCACAAATATGTAATTTGAACCAATACTGCATTCAACGTACCACATAACATAAAAATTTATGTTTAAGTGTATTATACTTAATATTTACTTTTTAATTAAGAAATTAAATAATGTAGAATATAAAAATTTGAAGTATAATCTACAGTTTGTTACCAAAGTTACTGACATGAATTCATCATAAAATAATAGTCCAATAACATTTTGAATACAAATCAACAAATGTGATGATGTGACCTTTCCTCCCCTTGCTTGTCTGGAAAGGGTTAATATAGATAACTCAAGTACATCCCATGACCAATCTTAAACTGGTTTTCTGTATTCTTCAGTGCTCTCTAACTGTGTAATTGTAGATTTTATACTGATAATTAATAGTGCAGAGCATAATCCATGATAAAATGGGTAACACTCTGGTAGAGCACAAGCAAATATATTCTTGAGTTCTATTTTCTGTTGCAATTTCAATGCATTGATACCTTTGGTGTCTCTGGTTAATATGTTGTTAACATGGCTGGTGAATTTGTCTGTCAAAGGTTACCCTTGGGTACTTCATAGTTTCTTCAAGAGAAATAGCAGTGTTTGAAAAGGCTGGTGCTGGTGGGCCCTCATTAGCATGCCTGTTGTTGAACGTAGAACATAGCATTGGCTTTGGCAGGAATAATAGCCATTTGATCACCCTGCTAAAGAATTGTTGAATATTACTTTTGATTTCATATTCAATAGAGGCTCTTTTATATACACCTGAACATTGTCATCAGAGATTAACACACTGCATTGGGATGTCAAGCCAGGCTAGGTGATAATGCAGCTGTTAGAGGAATTATAAGACTGGCAATCCTTAAGGTATACCATTGTTGATGAATCTTTTGACAGCTAGTATGTTTCTCATCTTACACATGTTACACAAATACTAATTCTGATCATTTTATCAAGAAGAATTGTTGGCTGGACTCTATTGCATTATAGACATTTTCCAGATCTATTTTTACAAGGAGTTCTGAATAGCTTCAAAGCCTCACCATGTATCAGCAGTATTAATCTAGGTTTATCATCCACTGCAGTATCTACCTAATGGTGATAATACTAGTAGCATTTCATTCTGACATGCAAACATTCTTCTCTTTGATTTTGCTAACGATATATTATAGAAATTATTCAATGGCATTTCAGATAAGAATGATCCTTTATGGTTTTGGGTATAGACTTAGTAGCGGTATCAGCATATACTCCAATATCAAGTTTAATAGGCTGCCTTCAGGTCCTGAAGACAAAAGGTGGAAGACTTTTGAAACATCGTCTGCTACAATTGTCTCCACAACAGGCAGTTGCCTTCCATTCTAAAAAGTTTCATCATTAACACTATGCCTAAACAATCAATCAAAGAATTAATATTATAGTGTTTTTTTCACCATGCAAAAATATTCAAGGCAAGTACTTAAGCAAAACATGCCTTGTAAGCATATAAATATGACCATATTCACCTACTAGCTGATGTACCCTCCCCTAGATGGAAGTTGTGTAAATTCATGGTTAATGAAATTATTATCTTAGAACATGAAAAGTTGCTTCCTTTATATATAATTGTAAATAAATCTCATAAAAACTGCAAAACATAAAATGTGAATATTCATCAACAGGGGGCAAAGTGGAAATAAAAAATGCCTATAAAAACAACAAAGTGCAAAACTGGAAATTTGTATCCTAATGAACGTCTATATCTCAAATTTGGTTAAGATCTATTTATTAGGAGGTGAAGTAGTGGTAAACAATGTTCATAAAAACTGCAAAGCTGAAAATTTATATGTACCTCCCCATGCATCTAATGAACCTTCATACCAGTTTTGATCAAGGTCCATCCACACCCTAAAAATTTGTATTTATCTCTCTGTGGACCTAATGAACCTCCATACTAAATATGACAAATGTACATTCATAGGAGGTGAGGTAGTAGTACAAAATGCCCGTAAAAACTGCAAAATTGAAAATGTGTATGTATCTCCCTATGAATCCAATGAACCTCCATACCAAATATGGTGAATATTCATTTACAGGAAATGAGGTAGTGGTGAAAAATGAAAATATACTCTAAACTACTGCAAAATACAAAACTTAAAATTTGTTTGTACCTCAACATGAACCTAATGACCCTCCACACCAATTTTAGTGAAGATACATGTACACTTTGCAAAATAGTTACATGAGCAGACAACAAACGATACTATTATATTTATATAGATAGGTAAAAATTTATCAGTGATTCACTTTTGTAATTTGAACCTTTATTTGTTTGTTAAATAGTTTTTGCAAGACTAAAAACTTGTAGAGTATACATTTCAAAAGAGAGCCCTAATGTATTAAAACCTGAAAATGTACAAAAGTATTAAAAATGAAATATTAAACATTATTATTATGCAAGTATGTCTTTGGTGAACTTAGTAGATCAGAGGTCTTTACAGAAACATGAAACTAAGGATTTAGAATATTCTAATTATTTAAATATGTCATATAACATAGAAGCATCCAAATATTGTTTGGTTTCTGTAACCTAAAATCTTTATTACAACAGCTTAATCTTACTTTTAAAACAATTTGGCTAGTAAAAGACTGGGTAATATTTGATGTTAGTTAAAGTGTTTTGTGATGATCTGAGTGGTGGTGAACTTCATACATCATGAGCAGTTTGTAAATAAATATTATATTGAAGAACTCTTGTTTGTGTTTGTAATGATAAAAATAGTGTTCTTATCACCACAGCATTATTTATTTTAAAAACAAAATTTGAAACTTATGTGGATTATGATTGTTGTTTTTTTTATTAAAACTATCTTTGCAACCTCCCAATTTTTACCATTCTATGAAATGCTAAAAAGATTGCATTTGTTATAAATGTCATAATATTGACAAATTTGTTTTTAAGTACTGTGGTTCTATGTTGTTCTAGTTTCCACAATTTCTAAATTCTTTCCAGCCTTAGATTGAAAACTTAAAATTAATTTGCTGAGAATAGATATTGAAGTATTTGTGCAAATTGGACATTGTAGTTTAATTTTGGCATTAACAATTTGTTGTATCTATTTCTTCATATTTGTGTAATACTTGTAAGTCTGATATGTAGAACCATATAATTTCATTATTTTTTTCTTTCTGTGAACTGTAGGTACTTGATTGTGAGTAGAAAAAAATTATGTGTGCAATGTTTAGATAGTTTAAATAAATATAAAGTACATAACCAGGAGAAACTCGGTTGATAAGAACTTTTCTCTCTTATCTTGTTGGGCAGGGCCCAAATTGAATATTGGGAGATGCTAATGTAACCTAATTTATGTCAACAAGTTCCTAAGTTTTGATACGTATTCTTGGATCTTTTGAAAATAGAAATTTGTTTGTTTGTGCATCCTATTTGTCTCATTTTTATCATATTTTTAGAAATATGTTATTACACTTTGAGTACACAGTTGTTACATCTCAACTTTGGTTAACACAGAATATATTTTTGTTTTGCATGCAAACAGTAGATAAATATGAATAACACAACACTGTAATCATATACTTTATTCTCTTATTGTAGGCAAGTGACTCCTATCTGCAAATGGCGATAGGTAACTCTCCATGGCCTATTGGAGTCACAATGGTTGGTATTCATGCTCGAACAGGTCGAGAAAAGATTTTTGCCCAGAACATAGCTCGTATCCTTTGTAAAATTACCATTATAGCATTGAACTGTAAATATAATGTGACTAAGTATGAGCTTTGTTTGCACGTTTACAGTGCACTATATTTGTTATATAATTATGGCTAATGGTAGTTAAGGCTTTTAGTATTTCTTTGCAAAACACATAATATATATGTATATAACTTGGTGTAACATGTATATAACTTTTAGTAATAATTTATAATGTTACACTGCAAAACATATATTTTACTAAGAATACTAATGTTACTACATTATGAAATATTTATTGTGTAAATGTCTGTGCTTGTAGTATTCTTTTTGAACCTCAAAGTCAAATAAAAAAGTGTGGATCCAGCAAATTGAATAAAACTAAAGTCTCTAATACTGTATATTACATGTTCACCTTCTTGTGTTTTCACTATGAACTAACTAAAATTAAAAGACAGCCATGTTGATTCATATGTCAACATATTTAGCATGTTATAAATGACTGAGAATCCAAGTTTATTTTTTTCCATAGTATCTTTCTGAATTATCTACTACTGTCAATTAAACTTTTCTTTAGCCTGTCTTTCTCACATACTAAAAAACAACTAGCAAGCCATTAGAAAGAAAAACCATAGATTTTTGCTTCATTCTTCAGATAAGTATACTAAAATAGACCCGTCAAGTCATTTTTTACTGCATTAAATACTTTTGCATCTAATCAAGGACAATAAAAGAACAGCTATGTATGTAAAAATCATATTACTAATACAATTGTAAATGCAAATGTGCAATTTATTACAAATAGTATGATGGATCATAATATATTTAGATGTTGCACTAATAATTCTCCAATAAAACAGTGTAGCTACTACCTCTTTAAACACATTAATGAGAAAGCTTTAATCTGAATAGTAAAAATATCTATTGCTTTATGGATTTTACAGCAAAGAAAACAAATGTTTTGTGCTGTGAAACTACTTTCCAAGGGTGAAATTGATCCTAGGACTTTTGCATAGTCCAGCATGAATGAAAGCATCATTGAAGTATTATAGATCTGGTGATGCATTCATGATGATGAAAAACCAACTTGAAGTAAAAATATATTCAAAAGATAGTTGATATGTGTATTAAAACGTTAATTAAAATAAAGTACAGAACAATGTTTCAACATTCTATAAAACAAAACAAAGGATGGGAAAAGGAATATTAAAGAAAAGTGACTAACTTAGAACCAATGGACAACCACAGGTCTTCTTTATCAAATAAATGAAACATCATTTTCTTAAAAGTAATGTCAATTTAGTAGTGAAACAGCATGGTCAGGTTTTCAGGGTGCTTAACTCATAATCTAAAGGTCACATGTTTGTATCCCCATCATACCAGACATGGTCTCCTTTTCAGCTGTTGGAGTGTTATAATGTGATGGTCAATCACACTGTTTGTTGGTAAAAGAGTAGCTCAAGAGTTGACGATAGATGGTAATGATTAAGTGCTTTCCTTCTAGTCTTACACTGCTAAATTACAGATGGCTAACACAGATAGCCCTCATGTATCTTTGCACTAAATCCAAAACAAATGAATAAATTAGCACAAAAATATAAAATTAGATAACATTTAATATTTCGAGACAATAAGGGACCTGTTGGTCCACCTCGGCTATCTCATCATCTAAGCCAAACTAAATTTATTAAATAAATGAAATGAAAAATAATAATAGTAATGAAATTTAAAGCCAGCCCTTATCATTCATATATCTATCAAGCTTTCTTTTAAAGTCATGCAAATTTACAGCCCCCATAACATCTGAAGACAACCCATTGCATAGGCCAACTAACCTATTTGAAAAACAAAATTGTCTTAGCTCAAAATGGCTTTTACCTTACCTAAATCTATATTTGTTTTCTCTAGTACCATAGTTCTTGCTGTTAAGTATGAAAAATGCTGAAGCATCAGCATTATCTGTTCCTTTTTCAATTTTAAACACTTCAGTCAGGTTCTAACTATTAAAGAGAAAACAATTTTAAGGATTTTAATCTCTCCTCATATAATAACCCTTTTATCCTAAGTACCATTTTAGTAACATTTCTCTGAACCCTTTCCAATAGCTCAATGTCTATCTTGAGGTAAGAAGACCCAGATTGAAAAAAATACTCCAAATACAACCTAAACAGTGACTTGTATTCAGTAATTCTGTAGATACAACCAAAAATCTCACTTGTCCTACCACTAGCACAACACACTGCTTTGGATGGCTTTAGAGACTGATCAACCATTACACCAAGATCCTTTTCTTTCATGACACTGTTAAGGTTATTCTCATTCAAATTGTACTTACAATTCAAATTACGATAACCAATATGCAATATCTTGCATTTATCATAATTAAAACTCATCTGTTATTTATTTGTCCACATTACTAAATGATCTAAATCTTTTATAATGAAGCAGTATCTTCTTCATAGCCAGCAACACCAAAGTAAGTAATGTATTGACCTTTCCTTTATCTATATCATTAACATAAGTCAAAAAGAGCAATAGTTCTAAGACTGAGACCTGAGGTACACCACTTGCAATATTAATCCAATTTTTCTGAATTCAATTTATAACAACTCTCTGTTTTCTTCCACAAGCCACTCTTCTATCCAGTTAGTTAACTTATCCTCCATGACTAGAGAGAAGTTTATTTCCAAGCCTTTTATGTTGCATTTTGTGAAATGTTTTCTGAAAATACAGATACATTACATCCACACTCTTATCTTCTTTTACATATGCAGTAACATTTTCAAAGCATGACAAGATTTGTATTGTGAGATTTTTCTCTTAGTGAAATTATGTTGACTATCTGATAAAATTCTAAACTTTGTTAAATAACTTTGCAAAGAATATTGTATCAGACTTTCAAAAAATTTTTCTACAACTTATGTAAGATTAAAAGGCATGTAATTAGTAAGACAATTTATATTACCTCCCTTGAAGATGGGGAGTGACAATAGCTAATTTCCATTCTGTTAGAAATTGTCCACTATTCAAGGGTTTATAAAAAAATTGTGGCAATGGGCTCAAATCCAATTCTAGATCTCCTTTAAAACCCTCAGGGAAATTTGGCCCAGATAATATCATATTTAAACTTCCTAATTTTATTTTAACAAGCTCAGAATTTATGTAATTGTCTCGTTCAACTTCATTTTCATCTATCAGTTATTCATGATGAGGAATTCTGCTCAAGTCTTTATTGTGAAACAGTGAAAAAAGCAGAATTTGATAACCTAGCTATTTCATAATCATCAGATACAAGCCTTCCTTTATCATCCCTAGAGGGTTCTATTTCCATCCTAACATTTTGTTCTCCCCTAATATGCTTCCAAAATTACTCACTATTAGTTATGTTTGTAGCCAAATGTTTTTCATACATCATTTTGGATTTTCTAATTTCCTTTTTAATCAACTTTCTTGATCTTTTATAATCTTATAAATCTTCTCTAATACCAGTTAGTTTAAGCTTTTTAAATTTGTGATGCTTTCCTTTAATTTTCTCACCTTAAATCATTTTTGAGCCAATCTACTTTTTTAATTGCAGCTACCATTTTCTTTCTGTAAGGAATGTATTTGTTTTGAATACTGAAAAATTTTACTTAAAAAAATTTCCACATTTTCTCAGTGTCCCCAAATAACTCAGCCACCCAATTTAT
This sequence comes from Carcinoscorpius rotundicauda, assembly GCA_011833715.1. Classification (NCBI taxonomy): domain Eukaryota; kingdom Metazoa; phylum Arthropoda; class Merostomata; order Xiphosura; family Limulidae; genus Carcinoscorpius; species Carcinoscorpius rotundicauda. Next base: position 44,366,783 of record CM022394.1, on the reverse strand, counting down.
AACAGATAATTCTTGTTTAGTCATTTCAAAATTATCTTTTTTTGTTAAATTTGAAATCAAAATATCAATATTCCTGATTTCTATATGCAGCAAAACATCAAACCTTATACAGCAGTGTATACCTAGGTATTTCCCAATTTCTGCCGTTTTAACCATCTGTATATCTGATGTTAACAATAAATCTAAAAGAGTATTATTTCTCAAAGGTTCCTTAGCCAATTAATGAAGAAATCCATCTTGAAAAATTTTCATAAACCTTTTTCCCTTATGGTTTGACTCTGTTATTTCCTAATCAATATATCTGAAATTAAAATCAACTATAATTATGACTTTTACTAACAGCTGAAATGTTAATCTCAATGTAACGTTTTTCACTAATTTGATCAGTTTCATCCGATGGTCTGTATCAAATTCTTACTAATAGCTTTTTCAACCATCATGCTGTTTTCTTTAATATTCTCAATTTCAACACACTTTACATATAAAATCACTTATCCCCCTCTCTTTACTTCTCTGTCCCTCTACGATATTCTATGACCATGTATTTTATAGAAATTTTTCTGTCACAAAAATTATCTACATTTAACTGTGTTTCAGTTATCACTTTCAATCCTACCAGTGCACTGAAGTCATCTGTTTTATTTCTTATACTTCTATCTTTGCAATAGTAACAAGTAAGCCTATTCTTATAACTACTTTTATACTGATTTCCTATGCTAAACTTTCCTCTACATCTAAATTATTTATTATTTAGTTTAAAACTAGGCTTAGTTTAAAACATCCTTTACAGCTGAATTAATAGCCCTTGCAAACATGCAAGACCCTTTCCTACTTAAGTGTAAACAATCCATTCCAAAATGTTCCCTTCTCTCACAAGTCCAAGCAGCTAACCTGCTCAGTCTTGCTTATTAATTTCATCTTAACATTTAGCCTTAGTGACCTACTCAAAATTTCATCTCCACAATACTTTTGGCAGTATCCCTGAAACAATAAATTTGTGGACTTTATTTTTAAATGCTTTTATCAACTCTTTGTAAATGTAAATGAAGTAGACAAGGTATCTACCATTACTTTTCTTTATTGTACATTCACTTTTTTTTTTTTTTCATTTTTTGTGTGTTTGGCCTTATGTGTGTGTGTTGACTTTTTTAAATTTTAAGTTTCCAAGTATCTAATTATTCAAATTAAAGAGTACCTCTTCAGTGTTTGCAAAAGTAGATGATTATTGTTCATTAATTTTTCACTATTTTTTGAATAGTTGGTAGGACCTTTTTATGCTTCTGCTGTTTAAGACATAGTAGAAATATGTGTAAAAAGTATTTCATTCAATCAATTTGACAATGCTGTTTAGAAAATAAAATATTTATTTGTGTCACTATGTGATAATGAGTCGTATTTGTAATTGAATTTTTTCTGTTATAACACCAATTATATTTAAAAGTGTTATAAACATTTGAAATAATTTGACAAATTTTTTAGTGAATGTAGGTTTTCATAAACAATGGGAACTCTTTTCTCTCACCATGTGAAAACTTGTACAGTTTTCATTCTGTAATGGGTTTTATATACAAAAGTATTTGATAAATTTGGAAAAATTACAAAGATTGTGTGATGGGTGATCTTTGAATTTTCTTTTCTTTTATCCATAACCTCAGATGTACTAAATGATGAAACTCAAAGAAAATTCATACAGGTATGTTATACCAAATGACACATCTAGTATTATTAAACCCACTTAATTTAGTTTTGTAGTAGTATTTGATAATATTGTGATGTTATTTTATTTATAAGGGTAAATAATTGGAAATTGTTTACAGTAGTTTGTATTATTTAGGCATGAAATGTCTTCTGCTTGTAGTCATATAATTTAAAGTTGTGAAATTTTCTACAGAAAAGATGTTTGTTGTATATATGTAATTTCTTTTCTAATTTTAAATAACAATATTAAGCTGCAAACTTGTTTAATTAATATCCACCACTGTTTGCTATTGCTATTTTGTAAAATGAAGTATGAAAGTCATGACTGTGTTATTATTTATGTAGCCAAAAATTATAACTAATTTCATTTTCTTTCCTTTTCTTTTTAGGCCCTGAAAAGACTGATGACCCAGTGTCAGAGATTTTATCCCACAGATCCATCTCGTTCAGTTGAATACAATGCTTAAACAAAAATATTTATATCATGTACTTTAAATACATCCAAATAGGGTCTTATTACTGTCACAAATTGTAAAAATTACAATAAAAATAAAAGATCTTGTAAAGTCTATCACATATTTAAAGAAATGTAACCCACACTCACTCATACAAAGACTCTGAGTTTTAAATCCTAGTATTAATGGATCGAGCTCTGTTGAGTACTAAGTGGTAGCCCCAGAAATTTTGCCAGGAAGCAATAATTTCTTGTGCGGCAGTTAGCTGCTTTGCAGGAAGTAAAAAAGAGTTCTTTTACTGATGTAACTAGTGGTCTATGATTATATACTATCTTATCTATTTTCAGCTTTTCCTAGCGACACAATTTGGTATTTTGTTTTCTAGAAGTTTCATTACCTCTGAATGTTGATGAAGATCTTCCTTAAGTGCTACTTTTACTTTATTAATACAGAGGAGGTTCATTTTTTACTTAATTTAACATGGGGGATTATTTTTCAAACTCATTAGTTTCTGCTCTTCTGTGTAGCCTGTCACCCTAGTCCAGATGATAATGTTGCTTTGATCTCTGCTGCACTATCATTCAGAATTTTTTGCAGTACATTATGCAAGTCAGTTGCAAATATTATGTTGATGACACTATTTATTTATATTTTTTAACAGAATTTGCAAGTTTTTATCCCATAAGATGTCCACAATTACTAGTAAGCCAATATTAGTCCACTTATAAGCTGCAAATAGTGGGATAACACAGACTGGTAGTTTAGGTAAATACCCTACCACAAATCAGGTTTTTTGTTTATTTTTTATTAACAATTTATACTAACACTGTAGTTTGAGTGTGTATAATCGGAACTAATGTTGCAATTACAACGTTTATTAAGGTTGTGAATTCGGCATGGCTCGTTGGTTTGGACACTTGATACCCAATTTGAGGGCTGTGGGTTCTAATCTCCATTCCATCAAACATGCCACCCTTTCAGTTGTAAAGCATTATAAAGTAACGATTAATATGTTGGTAAACATTTAGCAGGCGTTGTTTGGAATACACATGTTCGTCATCCTTTCACAGTATGTATATCAGATGACTTAGCATGTTTCTGGGAAAACGTCTAGATATAGCATGTAATTGGGTTCAAACACAACAAATATAATTCGCGCAAGCAATTGTTTAATAAAACTTATCACCAATTTAAAAATAGAAAGAATGTGATTCAGTACACTAATGCTCAGCAACATTGTATTAGCCTAGATCAAAAACTTACAACAAAATAATTTTTATATAAGCTTAAATTTTAGTTCCTGTTAATAATAATATTATTTTCTAATGACTAATGAAGACCAAACACAACGAAAATTTACTCGCAAAATCGATTTGCAGAAAAGTAATCGATTATATGAAAAAGAAAATAATTCTAATATTGCATATGACCCAAGTAGCCTACAGAAAAGTCGTGTAATTGAATCGCCAAGCTAGTTAAACAGGTTATCTTAAATCTACAGTGGCTAAGTTAGAAATTTGACTATTTTCAATTTAGCCTGCAAGTATAAGCCTAAAGGACTTTACATTTTCAACACCTATATCTCTTGTTACGTATGATAATTTATTTCGGACGAGTCTCCGATTTATTATGTTACGTTTGTTAACCTCTTACTATTTCAAATAATCGGAAATTTTAATTTGAAAGTTAATTAAATGTTAATTTGTATCAGATATATAGTATTTGTTTACATGATTCATGCGCACAATATTTTTTTACCACAAGTATATTTTAATATACAAAAAATACAATTCATAATAACAGTTATTACTAATAACAAGTATACGTGATGATTTCTATATAAAACGTTTAAAAACTTGCAAGCAGTAGTGAGTCTGGTCTGCAACTGAATCATTTATGAACATTTACAGAGAGCAAATTATTGTTGTTGTTTTTTATACGCCCAAACACTTCTTTTCGTGCCTGGCTAAATTTGAAGCACGCGTAAGTATTTACTGACGACAATATCTAATGTCCTTGTAGAAATACTAACTTCCGAAGTTGATTCACTGAAGTTGACTATTTGAATTGCTTGAAATATATTAACGTTTCTGGTCGAATTCTGTAGTTTACCGATTAATTGGTTTCGATCACAACCGTAACTCTGCAGCACACTAAAGAGAAGATTAGTATTCAGTATGTAGCTGAATAATACTATTCTTCTCTGTTTTTTGGTTAGATATTTTTAATTTGTTTGTTTCCTATCTGTGCTAGCCGTCCCTAATTTTGCAGTGTAAGACTAGAGGGAAGGCAGCTAGTCATCACCACCCACCGCCAACTCTTGGGCTACTCTTTTACCAATGAATAGTGGGATTGACCGTCGCTTTATAACGCTTCCACGGCTGAAAGGGCGAGCATGTTTGGCGCGACGGAGATGCGAACCCGCGACCTCGGATTACGAGTCGCACGCCTTAACGCGCTTGGCCATGCCGGGCCCAGATGCTTTTAATACAGATCGCTAGTTTCTTGAAGTTTCAACAGCGTTCGAAAACAAGCTATTGTTTTCATGAAACAAATATCGTTGGTTCTTACTGTCAAGAATATTCTACAAATTTAAAGAACATGTGGGACCTTCGCAATAAACTCTCAACAATATACGTATAATAGTAAATCAGTTGCTCTATTAATACGTGTGGCTGATAAATCATGTATCATAGATTAGTAAATGCTACCCTACTGTACATATTTATAGGTTAGACCCATAATGTTTACTGAATGACAAATTTTGTGGTTAAACAAACTTCTTAATTAGATTTTAAGAATCATGTTATCGGAATCTGTAAACAAGAGAGATATTTTGTCTAGATTAGTTCTCTGACATTTATAAATTGCTAATTTCATTTTGTAGGTTTGTTAATATCATGGGTAAAATGAAACTGATGATTCGGATAAAGATATTTAAGAAGTATCCTGTAAAATCACTGATGTATATTTTGCAACCGAAAGTGTAATTCAAATGTTAGACACAGGACGACCTATGCTGCCCTCACAAATTTCCTTATCACAAAAACACTTGCTAAAATAAAGCAAGCTTATAGTATACAAAACCATTTTTTCCTCGAAGTGTTCATGGCTAAATTATACTTTTCATAACGATAATATTCTCTGCTATTCTGGTCAAAACGCTTTAGTGAAAAACCTGTTCCTGAAAACCATGGTAGTTGAGAAAGTTGTCCACAATCATTTCAGTTACTGGAGCTTCTTTCATAAGGCTATAGGACAGTGCTTCATATAAGCTTTCAGTGGTCTTGCCTGGTTATACTGTAGTGAATGAATTGCTGGTAGAAGAACGTAATAATGAAACATTATTTGTCTCCAGCAAATCGTTGAAGTCCTTTTTGTATTTCACTCGTAAAGAATTACCTTCAAGACGACACAACTCCACGTAATATTTCGTTAACTACTACATTTATTGTCTAATGGAGATCCAGTGCTTCAATAATGGTTACAAAAAATAACAACTAAAATAAACAAATGTTGATATTTAAAATGAATGACTAAAATTACCACTCATCACGTTCTTCGTTACGACAACTCAGACATTAAAGCATCATTTAGTACAATATCAGTCGTTGATAAAATAACAGACAAAGCAAAAATGGAATAAAACAAGTTTCAATGTGGATACGTCGACATAAATTTCAAGTCCTAGAATCATTTGTCGGTTTGTATGTGATATGCCATTACAGGCAATGCTTCAAACACTTGGATATGTGATGTGTAAGTGTGGCATATGTCTTCATTCATTGCAGTCAGTGCTATGAACGTTTACAGTGATCAAGTTATAACAGGTGCAAGATCACTTTGATAACATATATTAACAAGTAAAATGCAAAGCTGTTGAATTAGATGTAGGCCAGTCTCAGTATTCAAGGAAAAGGAAAGCAACTAAAAGTCGTGATGTTGGTGAGTTATCAGAATTCCATTATCATGAAACACTCGAGGAACACAACAGACGGATATAATAAGCTAAATGTGACAACGTCATTTCATTTTTACAAAGTAAGTGTCAACATCCAGGATATGTAACATACGTAAACTGAACAAAGCGGCGACAGGTCGAGATTGGGAAAAATAACTTTGGAAAGTTTGAAAAATTGTATACGGGTGATATGACTGAAAACATATTACCATCAGATACGGCACAGTTTTCGTTGTCTCAGTTAATATACGAGGAGAAAAGAAAATGGGTGTCTAATATCAACTTGTAAGATATTAAATGTTTGTGTTTATGGACATGATACAACTATAACAAACATATCACAGATATCACTGATAAAATGAAATGTCTGGCCCGTAGACAACGAGATATTATACTACAATTTGATACTGAAGCTGAATTAGTTCTTTCTTACACAAATGCTGCCAGTGAGCATCATTTCTTTACACTGAAGAACATATAATCTTATCTGCGATAAAGCACCTCCTTTTCTATGCAAGAAACTTTTAATATTGTCCATTAATTTTTAAACGTGTCTTGCATATCTGTAGGTGTTATTCTTCCATTGTGTCCAAAAGTAAACTACATTTAGTTTGTTTGTTGTATTTTTACTTTAGTCTTTAGTCACGAAAATAACAGACAAGGTAAAAAAGTTTTAGCCTCAAGCCTGTCTGACCAATAATCTGCTCCTGAGCTCGCGCAGATAGCAATTGAGTAGCTGTGCTTGAAAAAAATCAAACCAGCAGAAATAAAGGTTGTGTCAACTGCCAAAACTGATAACTTGTCTCTCTAAGAACCTACTATGCTGCAAGATTAACTATAACTATAATTTAATAACTTATAATAACTATAAGTTCATTTTCGACTTGCGAGCCAACTTCATCACTTGAGTCCACTATTTTGTTGTTACTATGATATGTTTAACTGCTTTGTTAAATCTGGAGCACCAATTCTTTCCAATCTTTTAATCTGCAAGCCTCTTTCTCCTTTGTCTTGTTCTCGACTTTCTACCGGACACTGTCCTGAAGTTTTTGTATTAAAAGGTCTTTCTCTTGTACTTCCTTCGGTACCAGTACACTTACATATGAGATATCACTTTTTGAGATTTGCAGTGGTCTGATGTTGTTTTTGCTTTTCTTCTCTAAATCTAATTTGTTTAGAATTAAGTACAAAACTACATACTCTTCTACCACGAGTTTTTTAAATTTTATATATGCCTCTCGATTCCATGAAGGAACACAGGGCCGCAATCGCTTGCGGATTCATTAACAGGCTGTTTCTAAGTGAGTAGATTGTTAGCCCATTGCACAACCCCCAACCAGGAGGATAAACATCGCCCTAGTGTAAGACTAGAGGGAAGGCAGTTAGTCATCACCACCCACCGCCAACCCTTGGGCTACTCTTTTACCAACGAATAGCGGGATTGACCGTCACATTATAACGCTACCACGGCTAAAAGGGCGAGCATATTTAGCGCGACCCTAGGATTACGAGTCGCACGCCTTAGCACGCTCGACCATGCCGGGCCTCTACCACGAGTAATGAAATCCTATTTCTAGAGGTGTGAGTCGACAGATACACCTCTATGCCACAGGGATGCACCAAATTTAATGTTCGTGTTATATAAACTATCTCAATTTAAATTGAAAAAGTTTTGTTATATTTAATTATTAATTATTTCAATTTACGATAAACTAGCTCTAGGTTTTAATAAAAGTTTTAAATTTTATTCAGTTAATAAATAATAATGCAAGTATAAATAAAAAAAATGCAACATGATATTAACAACCAATAAGTATATTAGAATATATCTAGTACAACTGCATTTTATTTACAGTAATTGATGGCACCTTTCAATGAAAGAATTTCAACATATATCAGTGGCTAAATCTTTAGTTTGTAAAGGATTAACTTTATTTTTCGAAATTATTATTATTATTATTTTCACTCTGGAAGGCATCATCGTCTGATAAAAATTAAAATGCAATAAATTGGCTGTTACATAAAATTATTTTTATTTACAGAAGGCGCTTTTTGTTAGTTTCGTTTATGCATGGTAATGTATGTCATTTGTCGCGAAGTGGAAAATGTAAGTTGTTGAATTGATAATGGATTTATGCTGTATAAACTTCATTTTTAGCTTAAGCTTTGTTCATTTATTAATTTCTTATTTTCATGTTATCAACTATATATTTTATTAAACAAGAAATTAACACTAACAGGCAAGTATTTATAATATTCGTAAACGAATTTGAATAACGAAATGGAATTCCTTGGAATTTGTTTTATAACCAAATAGGGTAGCGTTATTAAGGAAGAATAAAATAGAGAAAACTGGAAAGTATAATGTAGGTACAAAATACAAAAATTGTTTTAGAAACCTAATGGTAAACTAAACTTTTATTGTAATGATAGAAACATAAGAAAATACTTCAAATAGGCAACTTTAGAGCACTCGTCAGAATTGGTGGATTTTTATGTAAAGAAAATAGCAAAAACTGAGAAAGTGAAATGTGATTAAATACAGACAATTCTGATGACAGGAACTTCTTTGAAATGCATAGTTATGGAGTATTTAATAATAATGCGTATAAAATTTTAAAAACATAAAATTTGAGTTGCATCTTGAAGATATGAAACTTAAAGCTAATAGTTAGTAATAATTGATTTTAATTTAGTTGTGTTTCAGTGTTAATGGCTATAACTTTAAAAAAAGAATAGGTTTGTCTATATCTTGTCTATATACATAATTATGTATTTTAGCTTGAGATATATAAATTGAGAAACCTAAAATCATGTGGGAGACAGGTTTTTCAGAAAATGTTGGGACTGTTTTTCTTTCACCAAATGGTCAGGAAATGCAAGGAATAAAACATGTTTATTTTTGTTAAACATTAGCTTCTAACATAGAAATGGACAATATAGTGGAGGTAAGGGAACATCTGTGAGCAAGTGATCATTGTTGAGTGAAATTTGTGTGTAAAGAATAATGTGGTTTTTAATTCCAAAAAGCAAAATTTGAAGGGATGAAACAAAAACCATCTGTTATGAATTAGACAACTAATGCAATAGGATATACTAATCAGGTGTGAACAACTTGAAAATAAATTTTGGAATATTTAAGATAGGTATGTTTCTTATAAAAACAAAAGGGTAGCTGCAAGAAAATAAAGTTTGATTTATAATGGATATATAGATGAAGATTAAAGAAAGTATTTTAAATTGGCTGCTGTGATGGGAGATTTAGGGAAGTACAGGTTTTCAAAAGAGCTGGTGTAATGTGAAAATATGAAATAAACAATATTACATGAAAAAGTTTGTAAAATTTGATATTAAGGATTTTTTGAAAACACTAAGGTTAAACATAATGTAAGGGGAGGAGCCGATCCTTTGAGGGATGAATTAAAAATTTTGGTAATAAATGCAAGGTAATGCATGTGAAATATTATAATTTCAGTTAAGTATAATTTTGATGGGAATATTTGCAAGTGTTATGGTAGAAAATGATCTTGGTGTTATAGTTGATCAATTTCTTAAGCTGTCCTAAAATGTGCTATTGCTAGTGGCAGGGGCTTATAGGATTTTAGGTTTGTCTAAGTGAATAATTAATGCAAGTCAAAATAGGTGATAATTTCATTGTGCAGGTTACTGATTAGGTCATATTTGAAGTATTTTGCTCAGCATTGGACTTCTTACCTCAAGAAAGATATTGAATTGCTGGAAGGGGTTCAGAGAAGGGTTACAAAAATAGTACTTAATAGTCAGAGAGAACCTGACTGAAGTGTTTAAGATTGAAAAAGGAATGGATGATATTCATGCTTCAGCATTTTTCATACTTAACAGCAAGAACTATGGTACTAGGGGCACATAGATTTAGGTAAGATAGAAGCCATTTTGAGCTTAGGTAATTGCTGTCCTCCAGTGGAGCATCTTTAAGTCTACAGATTTACAATGCTAGAATCTGGGGTAGGATCCTCCACTGTGGATACAGCAGTACAATGTGACTTTCTCTAATACAAACAAACAGGACATTGTTTAGGCCGCATTTGGAATATTGTATTCAGTTTTGGGTGTTTTATTTTAAACATTTCATGGAGAAATCTTTTTTTTATTGAAGAAAAAACAGTTTGAGAGGTGTTAACCTGTCCTCATATGGAATCCTTTCCATTTTGGATATTAACCTTGTAGACATCTTATAAACCATTTCCAATAATTTTATGTTCTCTTTATGACTGAACATAACACTTAAATGAGACTTGACCAATGATCCATACAATGAACTAATAACTTGTTTACACTTATGTTAAATATTTTTGTAAATACAATTTTACATCCTATTTAATTTAACACTAGTATTGGCTCACTGCTCAGATGGCTTAAGAGACTGATCAACTAAAATACTGATATCCTTTTTCCCATTTTCCCATTCCATTCTTATTCCCATCAAAATTATACTTAAATGTGAGCTATGATAACTTACATTACTTTGCATTTATAATAATTAAAAGCCATCTGTCAGTTATTTGTCTAACTTACCAAATAATATAAATCCCTGTGTGAAGCAGCATTCTTCTTATGGTCAACAACACCCAAAATCAGAAATTGAAGCAGTTTACTATCCATTACTTTATCTATGTCAGTGATATAAATTGAAGAAAGAAAAGTCATAACACTAACCTATGGCTATGGAGGTACACCACTGGTGAAATTAATCAATTTTAACTAGGTCAGAAGTAATATGATAATGTTTATCAGTCAGGTTTCCCTCTTGCAATTGTTCAGTATAAGGACTTCTTAAATATGTACACGTAAAAACTGAAGCCATTGGATAATCATCTAAAATAAGCTTTGTTATTTTTATATGCAAAAACAGCTCTTCTGGGCCCAGAAAACACTTCAAATAGAAGAGCGAACAACGTTTCGACCTTCTTCGGTCATCGTCAGGTTCACAAAGAAAGGGTTACTGGTCGGAAGCTGACCACATGTTTGGAAGGGGTTGTATAATTGAGTGTTGCAATGTAGAGGGCGCGGTTTGAATATATAATTTTGTCTATAATATTAATATAGGTATAATGGTGTTCCTTTATATTGGTTTATTTTGGGTTTAAGTTGTTGTATAAGTAAGGCTTCTTTAATTTTTCGTTTGTTTATGTTTGTTTCTTTATTTAGTATTTTAGTGTTTTCTATGGTTATGTTGTGTCCATTTGACTTGCAGTGTTCGAAAACGTGTGAAGGTGACTTTTTATGTTCTTTGAATCTGGTTTCCATTTTTCTACTTGTTTCTCCTATATAGAAGTCGTGGCAGTTATCACATTGTATTTTATAAATAATGTTGGTGTGGTGTTTGTCAGTGTAGTTCTTACATAGTATAGACCTTAGTTTTGTGCCTGGTTTTTGAATAAATTTAGTGTTAACTGGAATGTTATATTTTGTTACTAGTTTTTGCCAAATGTTGGTTATTTGTTTGCTGATGTCAGGAATATATGGTATACAGCAGTATATGGTTTCGTGATTTTTTGGTTCGTGAGATATATTTACTTTTGTTTGTTGATTTTGCTTTCTGTCTAGGTGTGTGCGTATAATGTTTTCTACGGTTTGTGGAGGAAACTTATTAATGTTGATGAAGTGTTGTTTTATTTTATCTAATTCATCGTTAATTTTATCTGGTGAGCATAGTTTTATGGCTGTGTTTATCTGGTTTCTTAGTATGTTGAGTTTTTGTTTTGTTTCATGTGCTGAGTCCCAAGGAATGTATAGTCCAGTATGGGTGATTTTCGGTGGATTTCTGTTTTGAATTGTGTGTCGGTTCTTATAATTTTGAGGTTGAGAAATGATATTTGATTGCTTTCTTCCTGTTCACATGTGAAGTTAATGTTGGGATGTATAGAGTTAATGTGAGTGAAAAAGTTAAGTATGTGTTCTGTAGATTCGAATCCCGCAACCGTGTCATCTACATATCTGTACCAGTATAGTGGTGGATGTAATGCTGTATTAATTGCTTGTTTCAATTTGTGTCATAAAAATATTGGCTAGAACTGGCGATACTGGGTTGCCCATGCTTAGGCCATTTGTTTGTATATAGTTTTGGTTGTTGAACATGAAGTTTGTCTTTATTGTGGTGAATTCTATGAGGGTTGCTAACTGGTTACTGGGAATGTCTATAATCGGGTTAGGGTCTCGAATATAGAGTTCTAAGGCTATCTTGCAGGCTTCTGTTGTTGGAACTTCTGTGAAGAGGGATATAACATCGAAACTGGCCATTAAGGCTTTATGATTAAGTTGATTTAGATTGGACTTGAAATTAAAAGAGTCTTTGATGAATGAGCTGGCTGATGTTGCATATTTGGAGAATGCCCATGCTATGTATTTACCAAGATTGTAGTTAAACGATTCATATGTTGACATTATTGGTCGTAATGGACAATCTGGTTTATGAGGTTTGGGGATGCCGTATATTTGTGGTGTGCGTGAGTCGGTTTTACGTAGGTAGGAATAAAGTGTTTGTGAAATTGTGTTGGCTTTTTTCATTTGTAGTAGTAATTTGTTTAGTTGCATCTCATGTGTCTTTGTTGGATTTGTGTGTATTGGTTTAAATTTGTTCGTGTCTGATAGGATGTTATTCATTTTTTGTATGTATTCATTCGTGTTCATTATTACTATAGCGTTACCTTTATCTGCTTTTAGAATTTTTATGTTTCTGTCTTGTTTTAGGTTTCTAATGGAATTAATGTCTCTTTTTGTAAGGTTGTTTTTTAGTTTTCTGTTTTGTGAAATTATGTTGATAGTTTTGTAAGAAAATTCTTTGAAAAAATCGTTTAAGATAATGTTTTTAGGTGGTTCTGGAAAATATAAATTTTTAATTTTACCTGGGAAGTTTGGCTGTTGGATGTCAATAAAGTTATCTAAGTTGTCTTCTTTCTGTTTGTTGTTTTTGTTTTCTGTAGAAAGTATCACAAGTCTCCTGGCTAGGTCTTCTAAACATGTTTTGATTTCTATGGTTGGAATGTACCTTGGTGCTATTGCGAAGTTGAGTCCTTTGTTAAGTAGATGTATCTCGTCTGTGTTTAATTGTCGGTCAGATTTGTTAATTATGAGGTTGGTCAACGGTTTGTCATGTTGATGTCTTTTCTGTTGCTTACATCTTAGTTTTTCAAGTTTTTTGTTGTGGCGGATCTTTTTGTCTCTATCGTTTTTAGTATTGATTTGGTTTATGTTTCGTTGTATTAGTCCGTAAATCTCTGGTTTAATGCAGCATGCTAGTTTATAGTCTAAGTTCATTTTTTGTTTTTGTAAGTCATGTAGTTCTTTGTATTTTGTGTTCAACATGGCTTTAAGAAGTTTTTTCTGTAAATTTTGGATAATGTTTGTGTATTTATTAAAATCTTTTGAAAGTTTTACCTTTACAAAATTAGGGGTTAGTTGTTCCTTTCTACATTGTTGAATAAAGTTGATGTCATTTCTTCTATTAATGATACGTAGGTTTAAATTTCTTAGTTTCTTAACAATCGTGTGAGCGTGTACTGTTAATGGTGGTGTACTGTATGCTTGTTCAGACATAATGGAAACAGGTAAGTACAAATACACTGAGAAAAACACAAAAAACTTACACTTCTCGAACAATTGCCGTGATGAAATAACAATCAGTGATGTCGAGAAACCCACTTGTTGAGAATTTTTATATGCAAAAACGGCTCTTCTGGGCCCAGAAAACACTTCAAATAGAAGAGCGAACAACGTTTCGACCTTCTTCGGTCATCGTCAGGTTCACAAAGAAAGGGTTACTGGTCGGAAGCTGACCACATGTTTGGAAGGGGTTGTATAATTGAGTGTTGCAATTTAGAGGGCGCGGTTTGAATATATAATTTTGTCTATAATATTAATATAGGTATAATGGTGTTCCTTTATATTGGTTTATTTTGGGTTTAAGTTGTTGTATAAGTAAGGCTTCTTTAATTTTTCGTTTGTTTATGTTTGTTTCTTTATTTAGTATTTTAGTGTTTTCTATGGTTATGTTGTGTCCATTTGACTTGCAGTGTTCGAAAACGTGTGAAGGTGACTTTTTATGTTCTTTGAATCTGGTTTCCATTTTTCTACTTGTTTCTCCTATATAGAAGTCGTGGCAGTTATCACATTGTATTTTATAAATAATGTTGGTGTGGTGTTTGTCAGTGTAGTTCTTACATAGTATAGACCTTAGTTTTGTGCCTGGTTTTTGAATAAATTTAGTGTTAACTGGAATGTTATATTTTGTTACTAGTTTTTGCCAAATGTTGGTTATTTGTTTGCTGATGTCAGGAATATATGGTATACAGCAGTATATGGTTTCGTGATTTTTTGGTTCGTGAGATATATTTACTTTTGTTTGTTGATTTTGCTTTCTGTCTAGGTGTGTGCGTATAATGTTTTCTACGGTTTGTGGAGGAAACTTATTAATGTTGATGAAGTGTTGTTTTATTTTATCTAATTCATCGTTAATTTTATCTGGTGAGCATAGTTTTATGGCTGTGTTTATCTGGTTTCTTAGTATGTTGAGTTTTTGTTTTGTTTCATGTGCTGAGTCCCAAGGAATGTATATTATCCTTCAAAATGTTCTACTTCTATCCTGTTATTTTCTCTTTACCCCAATATGTTTAAAGAAATTATACTATCAACTTTTACATTTTCAGCAATCTTTTTTCAAATTCTCTTTTTGAATGCATGGATATCCTGTTGAACTAATTACTGATTCTACATATAACTTTCTAAATCTTTCATTATAACAGGAAATCTGAACTAATGATGCTCTTTTTTATGTTTTATCCTTTAAATATTAGAGAAATAATTTGGTTTTTACTTGCATTCACCCTTTCATGAAAGTTTGTTTTAATATAAGAACACATTTTTCTTTTAAGTATTTAAAAATAACCTTTTCAATTCTGGAATAATTCTAGTAACTCTCTTCTAAATCTTTTCAAGTAGTCTATAGTATTCAAAATCAGGTCTAATTAGGGATTTGTATTATGACTTTTACTCAGTATCTATGTAGAAACACACCCTAATGTTCTGTTACCTTTGTTACTAGGAGCAAGCAACACCCTTGATGGTTTATGCAATGCCATGCCAAATTCCCTTTTTACAGTTACACTAGAAATCACCCTCTCTACAAGACATCTGAGCTAAATTATTAACCCAAATCCATTACTTGCATCTAATATAATTAAAGATCATTTACCAGATATTTATTCAACTTATCCTTTAATCCAAATCATTCAGTAGTATCCCCAATGCAGCTAGAAATATCCAAGAGTTTAAACCATAATGTTTTACACAAACTCTACCAATCAACTAGTTTGTCATTATCAGTATCATAATGTAAATAAAAAAAGGAAAGACAATAGCACTGATCCAGACAGCAGTCCAGTGATTTGTACAGTAACAATATTTTGAGAGAAAAGTGATCTTTTCACCTTTTATGATTATTTTGTTCATTTCATCAAACATTCTTTAGCGTATATCCAGCTCAGACTGTCCCAGTGCTCATCAAGCCTTTTTTGAATTGTTACAATTCTGTTATATCTACTATGTCTGAAGATAATTTATTCCAAAGTCTGGTCAACCTGTCTGAAAAATAAAATTATCAAACCTGAAAATGATTTTTCTTTGCTAACTCTTAATTTTGCATCTTCTAGCCCTCTCATTCTAACCATTAAATACATAAAAAGTTATGTGACAAATTTTATTCATTCCATTTATAATATTGAACACTTCAGTTGGATCCTAACCTCTTTTTAGGAGAGTAGATAGTTATAAGGATTCTAACTTGTTCTTGTGTCACTAGAGCTAGGTAATTTGTTGTTGTTAAATCATTAACCCTTTAGCGACAAGATTTTGTACAAAAAATAGTCAAATTTCATTAAGTGTATAGTAAAAACAAAACTTTCAAAATACATTTATAAGTACAAATAATACATAACCAATTAAAATATAAACCAAAATGTAATCTACCTGTTTAGCAAATTAACACATAAGGTGAAAAGCACTTGGCAAGCAATACTTACACCTCAAGAGAACTATAAGCTTCTTTTCTATTTCATGCTACAAATCCATATGCTGGTTGAGGTTTTTTAGGCTTATAACCAGCTAGTGCAAAATCTCTCTTTCTGTTAGTTTTAAGCATATAGTTCAACTTCAAACTGTCACTTGGCAACACGGCCTTGATTTTGATTTAATCACAAGTAGATGTGAAAGGGTTAAGCTGAAACCAGTATACAATGCTCAGTGTGTAATAAACATGAGTTTTAAGTATTTGTGCTTTACCTTTTGATGCAATATGTATATCTTTACACAGTTTGGTAAACTTTTAGTAAAGATTTCAAGTCATTTGTACATTTAATGACAGAGCTTTTAATGAAGTATTTTTATTTTTACTGAAGATTTGTTTGTGAAATAATGTCTTTCATTACTAGTCTGAGTGTAAAGTGAATTTCAAGTTATGATTACAAAACTACTTTTTTGTCCCAAAAATCTCAAATATTATTTGTGAAATCTCTAAGAACTCTTAAATATACTTCAAATATTTGTTTTCATTGTTTTTTTCTCTGCCCCAACTGTGTGGGATCTGCCAATGTAACTGACCTTGTAACCATGATAAAAACTTATTAAATAAATATAAATTGTACTTTTTAATTCTAGAATGACTACAGGTTACAGCACAAAAACACAAATTCCTTGCCTAAATGTATTAAATCTCATAATATTATACATTTATCTATATCTGTTTTTACTATATTGACTTTTCAGTCGTGCCTGTCTAACATTACAGAAACTGCACTGATGCAGTACACATGCACTTAAGATACCATATCAAAGAATATAAAACTAGCCTTTATGAATTGTCCTGTCTTGATTGTGTTTTAATGCAAAATAGTAATTTTCATTTATAGTACAATATGTATGTATTTACATTATTATTATTTACAAATAAATTCTTAGAGCTCTTTCTCTTAAAACATAGAACAGTAAATAATGGATTATTGGAAACTATTATCTCACGTATGGAGGATGTGGAAAGAAATAATTTTTTAAGGTTTTTTAATATGTGTACTTTTTTAAATAACCAAAATTCATAAATTACTACATCAGTACCATTGAATTCCACTATCATTTAACAAACTTAGTTATTAAGCAATATTTTTTGTATATAAAATACAAAATTATTAGTAGGCTGAAGACACAAGTTATGAGTTAGAATTCTTGGATAGGAAGAACAAGTTAACATAATATTTTAAAACATCTGAGAAAGTCACTAGAGAATCATTCCAGAGCTTTCAGTTGGTTATTCACACAAGATAGACAGAAGTACTTGTACATAAGTATTTCTGAAAATGGAAAGAGGTGGGCAGGGCCATTTTGTGTGTTTTGAAACATGAGGGATATTTCAGCATGTAGATAATATGTTCTTATTTTATATTCTAGGTATTTGATATTGGTAATTTGAGTTCCTAATTCTTATGAAAGTATTGACACTATATTTGGACATTACAAGCTTATTATTTAAACCTATGCTCCATTCAATAAGTATAGCATGTGATGCACAGAAATTGATATTTAGGTGTGTTACTAAAGTAGTTGCTTTTATATTAAACATTAATTAATACATATTGCTAAAATTTGAACTATAATGTATAATTTTATACTAAAATTATTGACAAAAATGCATTAAACAGTACTTCCATAAAATTTTGAATGCAAATTAACAAACATAATGACATGGTCTTTAAACCCTGGCACATTGCAATGGGATTAAATCTATGTAGGATAAATAAATTTCATTTAACGTTACAATTTGAAATCATTCTAGAAAGAAAAACAACCCCTCGAAGTGGATTCCTGTACGTGGTGAGGGGACCTCCCAGGGAAGGTTCTGTTCTGTCTGGTTACCTTCTCTGGGATCTAAACATCCACCCACGTGTTTGCCGTGCGTGGCGACCCGTGAAGGGGAGGAGAGGATCCTGGTGGTTGAGGGGTCCAACCCTAACACACCACTTTGGCCTCGAATTCCTGTAGACGGGCGGCCCTTGGGTGGCCCCCCTTGGGTCAATCGGCTGGTCCACCTGGGCTAGAGCCAACCAAGTACCAGTGTTGGAAGTTCTCAACGGGTGTTGTGGACATTGTGCCTGATGCTGGTGTTTGGGTATAGTGCTCACGAAACCCTGGCGTTGCTGCATTGTCCTTGCATGACTTTGTAGTGCGTCCCCTTGTAGGGCTCCATGGTGGGTGGGGTCAGTGAGTACTGAAACTTTTCTCTTTCCTATGGATCCTTCAAAAAATTTAAGTAAAATTGTAAAAAAACAGTCAATGGGTAAGCGACCACGTCTTGAATACACAGAACAGCAATCTCCGACATCAGTAACACACGTACCTCATTTTCTGATATTGCATTCTCTTTCAGAAAAACCTTTAGGGCAAATGTCCCCTTTTTTTATTCAAAAGGGGCTAGAGGGACTTGCTGGCTCTCCAAAGTCAGTAAAGAAGCTTCGATCTGGTGACATACTGGTTGAAACATCCACATCCCAACACAGTGAACTCCTCTTGAAATCAAAGGTAATTGGCGATATACCTATTGAGGTTACACCCCATGCTACTTTGAATACTTCACGAGGAGTTATTGTTGAAAGGGATTTGAAGAATGTTCCTGAATCGGAGATTCTCGCCGGTCTTTCCACTCAAGGAGTTTCTGCAGTGAGGCGCATCTCCACTCGCAAAGATGGAGTTACACTGCCAACAAATACCCTTGTTTTAACGTTCACTTCACCACGAGCACCCGCCACCATCAAAGCAGGTTATCTCATTTGCAGGGTTCGGCCATACATTCCAAACCCTCTTCGATGTTTTCAATGTCAGAGATTCGGCCACTCAAAGACATCTTGTCGTGGTTCCCTGACATGTGCTCGTTGTGGAGGCAAGGACCACGATGCCTATGATTGTGACGTAAACCCACATTGCGTCAACTGCAATGGTTCTCACCCCTCTTACTTTCATTCTTGTCCAAAATGGTTGGAGGAAAAAGAGGTGCAGCGTTTGAAAACGACACATAACATTAGTTATCCTGAGGCTCGGAAATTGATGTCCACAATCCCATTTCAGACATATGCTGCTGCACTCCATTCCACAACTACAGTGGAAGTGCAGACAGATCTCTCTGTGCCTCCAAAAGAATCGTTTTCAAAACAAATGAAAAGCCTTTTGACCTCCGTGGTTAAAACAGTAGATGAATCGACTTCCACACCCATCTCTGTTCCTCCCACAACTTCCAACAAACCTCAAGATCCATGTCCTTCAGTTTCAAATACAGGCATTTCTTCTGATACATCATTTTTTCCCACCACAATAAACAAAACAATTATTCGTCCGCGTCCTCAGTCACTTGATTCTTCTACCAATAACAAAAACCTGCCCACTCGACCCAGAGCAGGATCCATGTAGGTTGATAGACCTCCTCCGAAGAAAGACAGTAAAGACAAAAGACGAGGTCGTAAACCGAAGGGTTCTCCAACCACTTCACCTGCTCATCCTTAAAAATGGCCACCTTGATACAATGGAACTGTCGAGGTTTACGTTCTAATCTGGATGATATCAAAATGCTGATTGCTTCCTACCATCCTGTTTGTCTTTCTTTACAAGAAACATTTCTCAAATCTGCTGATACAGTCTCCATTCGGCAGTTTTCTCTGTACAGAAATGACAAGTTGTGTGATGGTCGAGTACATGGAGGGGTGGCACTTTTGGTTGATCAACATGTGCCCACCCTGTCTTTGTCACTCAATACACCCTTGGAGGCCGTAGCCATCCGTATTTCCTTGGGTCGTACCATCACTGTTTGTTCTCTGTACCTGTCCCCTGGAGAGACATATGATCAATCAGACCTGGATGCTCTTGTTGAACAGTTACCATCTCCATTTCTAATCCTGGGGGATTTTAATAGACACCATCCTCTCTGGGGAAGTGCTGTTATTGATGGGAGGGGTCGATCTGTAGAGCAGATGCTCTCTGATCACGATCTTTCTCTTTTCAATACTGGTTCTTCCACTTACTTTCATGCACCAAGTCAGTCATTCACTGCCATTTATCTTTCAGTTTGCTCCCCTTCATTATTTTCCCATTTTTCATGGAGGGTTGACAGTAATCCACTAGGCAGTGATCATTTTCCGATCATTTTGAGAGAGACTGGCCGTGGTCGATGCCACCCTACCCGTGTGCCCCGGTGGAAGCTGGATCAGGCAGACTGGTCCACTTTCAATGCTCTCGCAGAACTTGATCCTGTCATCGTAAAACAGCCATCAGTAGACAACTGTGTTGCAGCGGTAACTGATTGTATTATACATGCAGCTGCTCAGTGTATTCCTAAAACCTCGACACATTTCCCACGATATCCTCGTCCATGGTGGAATTCTGCTTGCAACTTAGCACGGAAGGCTCAAAAACGGGCCTGGGACACTTTTCGCAGATATCCCACACTTTCAAATCGGGTTGCTTTCCAGCGGGCCCGAGCACATGCTAGGTGGGTAAGACGTCAAAGCCAGAAGGAATCTTGGATTAAGTTCACTAATGGGCACTACACTTCTGTTCCCCTCTCGATCTTACTCTCTGATGGTCAGGAGGTGACTGATGTCCGAAACATCGCTAACACTCTAGGTGAAAGCTTTTCCCGGGTATCTAGCACTTCTGCTTGTTCCTCCACCTTCCTGGCCATCAAGACTCGGGCAGAGCGATCACCTCTGTCTTTTCAAACTGACTGTTTCTTTGACTATAATAGTCCCTTTACCCTGGTGGAACTAAAAATGTCCCTTCATCGGTCTGCCAGTACATCTGTTGGACCTGATGATATTCATTATGACATGCTACACCATCTCTCTCCTGATTCTCTTGATGTCCTTCTGACTATCTTCAACCGGATTTGGCAGGAGAATGTTTTTCCTGATGCTTGGCACCAGGCTATTATTTTACCTTTCTCTAAGCCAGGGAAAGATCCGAAGATTCCTTCAAACTATCGTCCAATTGCTCTGACGAGCTGTCTCTGTAAGACCTTAGAAAGGATGGTTAATGCTCGTCTTGTTTGGTTCCTTGAATCAAACAACCTCCTCTCACCCACCCAGTGTGGGTTCCGTCGACAGCACTCCACCATAGACCACCTAATTCGTCTTGAAACATCTATCAGAGAGGCCTTTCTCAACCGCCAACACCTTGTATCGATATTCTTTGACATAGAGAAGGCTTACGACACAACATGGAGGTATGGCGTTTTGCGAGACCTCCATACATATGGGTTACGTGGCCATCTACCCATGTTTATTAAAAATTTTTTAATGGACAGGAGATTCCAAGTTCGTGTTGGTTCGGCACTTTCACGTTCTTTTGTACAGGAACTTGGAGTCCCTCAAGGCTGTATATTGAGTGTTACACTCTTCAGTATAAAGATAAATGCCATCACTGAACAACTCCCTCTCACCGTTATGAATGGGCTATATGTTAACGACTTTCACATCTCATGTCAGTCATCAAACATGAGATATATTGAGCGGCAACTACAAACTGCCCTCAATCGTGTACAGAAGTGGACTCTTGCGAATGGCTTTAATTTCTCTCTTTCCAAAACTGTATGCATGCACTTTAGCCGCCGACGAGGTATTCACCCTGATCCTGA
The DNA here is from genome assembly GCA_011833715.1 of Carcinoscorpius rotundicauda. NCBI lineage: Eukaryota > Metazoa > Arthropoda > Merostomata > Xiphosura > Limulidae > Carcinoscorpius > Carcinoscorpius rotundicauda. The sequence goes on along the minus strand of CM022394.1, from coordinate 44,344,969 downwards.
ACTTCATATCGGTGAAGTTTTGCTGCCAGTGGTCCCAGAGACAAAGTTCTTGGGGCTTATCTTTGATCGTAAATTGACCTTTATACCACACTTAAAGCAGCTTCGGGTCAAATGCACAAGAACACTGAACATCCTTCGTGTCCTCTCTTCTACCAGTTGGGGGGCAGATCGCCGTTCAATGTTAAAGATATATCGTGCTCTTATTAGATCGAAACTTGACTATGGATCAATGGTCTATGGCTCTGCCAGACCCTCGGCCTTAAAGATACTGGACCCCATTCATCACCAAGGTCTTCGACTCTGCACTGGAGCTTTCCGTACCTCTCCAGTTCAAAGCATATACATTGAATCTCATGAACCTCCTCTACACCTTCGCCGTTTGCAACTGTCTTTACAATATACTTCGAAACTTCGTTCCTTACCAAAGCATCCCACTGGGAATGTGTTTTCCTTCCTCGGTGGGCAGTACTTTTTCAGAACAGACGATCTGTCATTGCTCCGTTCGGCCTTCGCATCTGGGCGCAATTGGATGAATTGGGTCTGTCCTTGGATAATATTGCAGATTCCACATGTCGACACATCCCACCATGGCTTATTACAGCCCCCAAGTGTGACCTTTCTTTCAATCACCTAAAAAAGGCGGATACTCCAGACTGGAAGTACCGTCTTTTATTCAATGAATATCTTTCAAACAATCATTCAGTTCCCATTTATACAGATGGTTCCAAATCAGGAAATTCAGTGGGCTTTGCTATGGTTTGCTGTGGGTCAGTGGTTGCACACAGAATCCCCTCTACAGCTTCTGTGTTCACTGCTGAACTGTATGCAATATCTCTTGCCCTTGATCATATTGCAGCTGAGCAGTACTCCAACTGCACTATTTATACTGACTCGCTTAGTTCTATTCTTGCCTTGGAATCACTTCACATTAGCTCACATCCTATTCTAGCAGATATTCGAAACCGACTGGCCCATTTCTCATTAGCAGCTACTTCAATTCAGTTTTTCTGGATACCAGGCCATGTTGGTATTCATGGGAACGAGCTTGCAGACATGGCAGCTAAATATGTATGCCTCAGCTCCATCACCCCTATGCCTATTCCGTACATGGACTATGGTGTTGTCTTCAAAGCTCGGCTCCGTGCCAGTTGGCAGTCCACTTGGAGTGAACAACGCAACAATAAACTTTTTCAAATTAAACCCAAAATTGGAGTTTGGCCATCTAGCTTCCGTAAAGTTCGGAGGGAAGAAGTTGTTCTCACTAGGCTACGCATTGGTCACAGTTTTTTAACTCATCATTTTCTTTTATCTGGAACTGATGCACCAATGTGTAGTTTGTGTAACACTCAAATCACTATCAGCCACGTTTTACTTTCTTGCCATCGTTACAATCCTCAACGACGGCAATACTTTAAACATATTTTTTCCCAGCGTCAGTCTGTAACATTGGACAGAGTTATTGGTGATGGTGACTCTGTCCACCTTAATAACGTTTTTAATTTTTTAATGGCCATTAATCTTTTTAATCTTATTTAAGTGTGGTATATTTATTTATTACACCTTTTTAAGTGTGGCTCCTTTTTAAAGTTTTATTCTCTCTCATTCAATGTGACATTAAACAATGGCCAGAACATTAAATAACTCGACACCAGGACTGGAAAGGCCAACTTCAGGTGACTAACGCTTCTGTTTGAACTGTCTGTTTGAACTACTCGTTAGTCTTCCTGGCGAGTTACTGTTATACTTTCGCTGCTTATCATTTCGTACTTTTACAACCTTTTTGTACTGGCCATATTGACTCATAACCCGGAACTAGGACGGAAAGACCAACTTCAGGTGGCTGACGGTGGTTTATATACTACCTGTTAGTCTTCCTGGCGGGTTATGATCATTCCCATTCTGCTACAGGTTGTCCTTTACAACTTTGTTGACTGGATGTCGTCATTGGTTTTTGCACCATTTCCTGTTTTAATTGCCATTTTGTTTTTATCTTCAATTACCTTTACACATTTTACTCCATTTACTTGACTTTTATCTTTTTACTGGACATTTGGCTACTCTTTATTATGATTTTGTTGAGTGTCTTTTTAAACTTTTATTCCATTACATTTTGATAATAGCTACTATGACACATAACCCAGAACCAGGACTGGAAATGCCAACTTCAGGTGACTGACGGTGGTTCTTGAACTTGTTCGTTAGTCTTCCTGGCGGGTTATGATCATTATTATTATGCTAGAGTAAATAGTTTATAACTTTGAAGACTGGGTGTCACTGTTGGTTTTTACACCATTTTCTGTTTTAATTGCTGTTTTGTGTTTACCTTCATTTTCCTTTACAAATTTTACTCCATTTACGTGACTTTTCTCTTTTTACTGAACATTTGGTTACTCATTGTTGCGCTTTTGCTGTGTGTTTTTTAATACTTCTATTCTTTTACATTTTGATACTAGTTGCTATGACACATAACCCAGAACCAGGACTGGAAAGACCAACTTCAGGTGACTGACGGTGGGTCTTGTACCTGCCTGTTAGTCTTCCTGGCGGGTTATGATTATACCTTTTTGATAGAATACCTACCTTACAACTTTTTACACTTTGCCCTCTATCTTAACCTTGTAGACTAGGTGTCTACACTGGTTTTATACTTTTTTTTGTTTTACCTTCATTTCCATTTATGTCTTTTACTACATTTTTACCGGTTGTTTGGCGCAGATAGCCTCGTTGCTTTGTGCCATAAAACACTAAATCAATCAATCAATCAATCAAGAAAAACAAAATAGTAATTTAGATATTTTTTTTTTGGTTGTTATGAAAGTGACTGATCCATGTAAAGATGTAGAAGATAAAAATAGATAAAATATAAAGGTTTACAAGAAATTTGTTTGTGTATTTAGGAAGATTCAGATATTACACAAATATTATTTTAGAGTTTTGAGGACAATGAATAGTTTTGTAATCATAACATGAAAATCACTTTGCACACAGTGTGTTAAAAGTGCTCAGTATGTTCATGGCAAATCTTTATTTTAGTTTTTGTTTGTAGTACATTTTTTTCATGTTGCACATTTGTTAATAGTATGTTTTTAGTAGACTAAATTTAAAGGGGTTTTCAGTTTGTTATTTATCTGTACTTTCACTAGGTATGTTAAGTTTGCAAGTTGGGTAGCTTTAATATTAGTAGCATATATTTCATTGTCCTGGCTGACTCAGTTTTTGTTGTTATTGTTAAATATGTGTCATAATTCTAACTATCATAAGTGTTGTACTTAATTATGTCTTTTGTCATTTAAGTTCATTTAGGTGAATTGTTACATATTTATTATTCATTTGTGTTCTAGGTAATTCTAGTTCTGACTGCAGCCTGTCTAGTAATTTGTCTGTATGGATTTTCCATACAGATTTTATTCAGGCCCACACATTACTTCTTTTACTTCATTGTGGGTTTTCTGTTTGACTACAGCTCTCAGTTTTATTGCTTTGAGGATGGGATATTCTATGGTCATACTCGTATACAAGCTCTTTTCTGGGCTTTTCAAGACCAGTGCAATTTTGCAAGGAACATTTGTCAGCTGTTATTACCTTTCCTCCTTCCTTTGCCAATCAGTGTTGATGGTTAGATATGTCTTGCAAGTTAACAGGTATTCCACTTCCTCTTCCTCATCCAGATGTTTATATTTCATGGACACAGCCCTTTGAGGATGAAGTGTATGGGTTGATTAGTTGGAAGATTTGGCTGAGAGGTCTTATCCTATCGACTTTCATGGACTTTTCATTGTAGGTTGTGTTTTAGTTTATTTTCTCCATCTGGTAATGATCCATTCTGAATTTTTATCAATAGTTGCTTATCTCAATCATTAGGGCTAGACCTGTTCTACATTCTGTATTCATGCATTGGATTTTTTGGGCTCTCAAACTTTATTCCTATCATTGCTTGTTATGTTTCAGACACTTTCTCTCTTGTAGATTGGTCCAGACAACATCTATTAAATGAAGTTGTCTTTCAATCTTTTTGTTTTCCAGTGATTTTGATTTCAGTGGGGCACTTCTTACATTGAGGCTTTTGCCACATTCCTTAACCACAAGTTGTCCTGGATTTAATCTCCAGTTCATCATTTCTTGCTCTAGCTATTGAGGTTTTCAGCCAGGATTGTGCCTATATGGTTTTATATGCTTACATTCTCCTTTTTTCTCTGGGTAATTTTGTTCATTCTTGACACTTCATGTTTAATTCTTTTGACAGCTCTTTTTGGTTGTCTCGGCTATGGTTTCTATGACTTCAACTTCCTCCTCTGTTTCCTTTTTCTCTGTCTCCATTCCTTTGCCACCATCACTGGTGTATTATCCATACCTTCTTGTCCTATGTCTTCATGACTGGTTTTTCCTCTGCACATTGGCAAAGTTATCTTTTACTTTTAACAGTTAGCCTCTTTTTTGCTTGTTGTTCACACTTCCTATAGGGAAGTGTCTTGATGCAAATGGAATTTTTTTGTAATTGGCTTTTGCCTTTGGAGTTTTTCCCTGATTAATCTATTGTTCTTAATCATTTAAATTTTCTCTCTTGACTTTTGAATCAAGAGTTTTCTGTTTCATCAGTTTGTTGGATTTTTTGGGAAGTCCTGTCTCAAATCTTTAATTTTTCTTGATGTGTCTCTTCTTAATTTATCATTTCGTGTAGCAGGCTACCCATCCAGATGGAGATATTAATATGATTCTGCACTGCCTTGCTTTGTCTATGTTCAAAGCACTCTCACAATGCTCATCATTTCTGCTTCCTTCTTCAGTTTGCTTTTGAATCTTTATGGTGTGTTTATTTTTTATTGGTGTTTCATGTACAATTTATACATTTATATATTATCTCGTTTCTCTTTATCATTCTCCTTCCCTAACACTGTGGTGAGTCATGAGGATAGCTTCTTTGTTTTGCTGCTTTCCTTTTGTTCTGTTTTACACTTTTATCTTCATCCAGATCCACATAGATTTGTGTCATGTACATGCTCTTTTCTGTTATGTTGTTTTAATGGCTATTTTCTATGGTGTCTCTTCTCTCCTTGTTCTTTCTTTTTCTTTCTTTATCAGTTGGGTTCCACTCTTCATTTGATTGAATTCTTCCTCTTATAATTTTTCACAGTACTTTTGTCCAAGTTTTTCTTATCTGCTTCCACACTTTTACTTTTCATTGGTGTTCTGTTTTCATTGTCTGTTGGAGGTACTTTTCAATAGGGCATGTGGACTACCCATGATTATTTGTTTCTTACTTTTTCCATTGTATCATGATTTTCTTCTTTGGGATATTGTTTTCTGCCTAAAGCCATTTTAGAATATTAGATTTCAGTAAAAGTTTGACTTTTTATGTTTTGTTTTTCTAATTTTTCCTTTCCAGTGACCTTTTTCCTGTGGATTCTTGTATGTGGTGAGGGAACCTCCTAAGGAAGGTTCTGTTCTTTCAGTTAACCTCATCTGGGATCTAATCATCCACCCAATTGTTTGCCATGCGTGGAGACCCATGAAGGGGGGTGGAGAGGATCCTGGTGGTTGAGGGGTCCAACCCTAACACACCACTTTGGCCTTAAATTTCTGTAGATAGGCAGCCTTGGGTCAGTCAGCTGGTCCACTTGGGTTAGGGTCAACCAAGTACTAGTGTTGGATGTTCTCAACAGATGTTATGGACATTGTATCAGATGCTAGTGTTTGGGTATATTGCTCACAAAACCCTGGCATTACTACAGTGTCCTTGTTTGACATTGTAGTTAGTCCCATTGTAAGGCTTCATGGTGGCTAGAGTCAGTGGGCACTGAAATATTTCCTTTTTTATTATGGATCATTTAACTAAAAACTTAAATAAAGTAGTTAAAAACAGTTCATAGGTAAGTGACCATGTCTTGAAGTTAATGAGTTGCAATCTTCAATATCTGTAACACCTGTACCTCATTTTCTTATACTACATTCTCTTTCAGATAAATCTTTTGGGCAAATATCTCCCTTTTTCATTTAGAAGGAACCAGAGGGACTTACTGGCTCTCCATAGTCAGTAAAGAAGCTTAGATCTGGTGACATATTGGTGGAAACATCCACATCTCAATACAGTGAACTCCTCCTGTATTCAAATGCAATTGGGGATATACCTATTGAGGTTACACCTCATGCTACCTTGAATTAATCATGAGGAGTTATTGTTGAGAGGAATTTCAAGAACATCCTTGAGTCAGAGATTCTTACTGGTTTCTCCACCCAAGGAGTTTCTCCAGTGAGGTGCATCTCCACTTGCAAAGATGGAATTATGATATCGACCAATGTTTTCATTCTTTCATTTATATCACCACATCCACCTGACACCATTATGGCAGGTTATCTTAATTGCAAGTTACAGACATATATTCCAAACTCTCTCAGATGTTTCCACTGTCAGCAGTTTGGTCACTTGAATATATCATGTCATGATTCCTTGATGTGTGCTCATTGCAGTGGCAAGGACCACGATGAATATGAGTGTGAAATGGACCATCATTGTGTTAATTATAATGGCTTTCACCCACCTGCTTTTGTTCTTGCCCTAAATGGTTGGAGAAAAAAGAGGTTCAGTGGTCAAAAATGATTCAAAACATTACTTACCCTGAGGCTTGAAAGTTGCTGTCCACCACTTTGTCTTGGACATATGCTGCTGCACTTTGCTCTACTACTACAGTGGGAGTGTAGACAGATCTTTCTGTCTGTCCAAAAGAATCATTCTCAAAACAAATGAAAAGTTTTTTGACCTTCATGGATAAAAAAGTTGATGAATCAACTTCACCACCCATCTCTGTCTCTAACATACATTCCAGCAGACCCCAAGATGCAAAATGATCATTCTTTCATGTCTTCAGTCACTGGAATCCTCTTCAACAGCAAAGACCTGCCTAATTAACCCAGGGAAGGATCTATGGAGGTTGATGGACCTCCCTCAAATAAAGGCAATAAAATTCACTCAATCCACCTACACATAAATAAAAATGGCCACCTTGATACAATGGAACTGTTGAGGTTTACATTCTAATCTGGATGACAGTAACACACTTATTGCTTCTTACCATCTTGTATGTTTTTCATTACAGAAATCATTTCTGAAACTGGCTGTTACAGTTCCCTTTCTTTAGTTTTCTTTGTACAGAAATGACAGGCTGTCTAATAGATGAGTGCATGGAGGTGTGGCATTGTTGGTTGATCAACATGTGCCCACCCTGTCTTTGCCACTCGACACACCCTTGGAGACTGTAGCCATCCGTGTTTCCTTGGGTTGTACCATCACTGTTTGTTCTATCTACCTGTCACTTGGAGAGGCTTATGATCAATCAGCTCTTGATGCTCTCATTGAACAGTTGCCATCTCCCTTTTTAATCCTGGAAGACTTTAATGGACATCATCTTTTGTGGGGAAGTGTTGATATTGGTGGGAGGGGTTGCTCCATAGAGAATGTACTCTTTGATCTCAGCCTTTCTCTTTTTGATGCTTGTTCTTATACTTATTTTCATACACCTAGTCAGTCCTTTATTGCTATTGATCTTTCAATTTGCTCTTTTTCAATATTCTTTCACATTTCATAGAGGTTGACAATAACCCATGAGGTAGTGATCATTTTCCTATAATTTTGAGAAAAACCATGGTCGATGCCACCTGACCTGCATGCCCAGGTGGAAGCTGGATCAAGCAAACTGGCCCTCTTTCGCTGTTCTCACAGAACTTGATCCTGCCATCATCTATAAACCATCAATAGACAATTGTGTGGTAGCAATGACTGATTATATTATACGGGCAGCTGTTCGATGTATTCCTAAAACCTCAACATTTTTTCCATGAAATCCTCACCTGTGGTGGAATCCTGCCTGCCACATGGCATGGAAGGTTAAAAAATGGGCCTGGGATACTTTTCATAGGTATCCCACACTTTCACACTGCATCACTTTCCAACAGGCTCATGCACATGCTTATGGGTAAGATGTTAAAACCAGAAGGACTCTTGGTTTAAGTTCACAACCAGCATATCTTCTACCACCAGCTCTGAAGTCATAAAGGACAAGATTCAAAAGGTCAGAGGGCAATATAATTCTGTTCCCCCCTTGATCTTACTTTTTCATGGCCAGGAAGTAGCTGATATCTGGAGCACTGCCAGTATTCTAGATGAAAGCTTTTGCTGGGTATCTGCCTATTCATTGTGGGATTCTGCCTATTTATAATATATAAGAGGATGTAATCTACTGCATTGGAAATTGTAATTTTCCTGCACTGAAAATATATTTCTGATAAGTACTTACTTTTTCTCAACCTTCCTTTACATTGAATCTGGTGCTTCCATCTTCTGCCTAAAGATGAAGTGATGGTTTGGTAGAATTGGATAGGAGTCATACATAACATGAAAGTATGTTGCACTCTTACTGGTGGAGGATCGATGTGAAACTGTCTGGTTTGTCCTCACAGTACCCATATTTTTGATAGTTTTTATTGCTCAAAATCTAGTGTTTCAGTTGAGGGTCCCACTGTTTGAATTTACCTCAAGTTTTTAAGTGGTTTTTGGGGTATACAAACGAGCCTAATATGTTTATTCAATAAGTCTGCACTCTTTATTACTTGAATGACCAGCTCTTGTTTGCTTCCTCCCATTCACATTTCAGAGACCACACTTATTCTTATGAAAATGAGAATGTCTATTTATGCTTTCACTCAATACTCCATTCATTTGGGGGTTTTCTTCAGGCCAAATATAGTTGGGTCTAGCTTTGTGTTTGGGATTTGGAGCAAGCAGTTCACAAGACTCTTACCTCACATTTTCTTTCGGCGTGAGGTGTTCTATTTCTGTGTGTATGTGGGCTTTTAGGAAAGTTCTTTTTCCGATTATTCAGGCTTATTTGTATTTCCGTCAGAAGACACATTAGTGGAACTTTTCCTTGCATCCTTTGGGACCACCCTTTACTCTTCCTTAACCAGTTATAACTAAATTGACTTAGTAGTTAAACAGAGACCAGACCATAGTGGGTTGGTGATTTCTCCACCTCATTTGGACTTGCATCAGTTAATGGTCTCATCTTTAGAGAGTTGGGGTACATATCTCAACTCCTGAAAGATTTCCAGTTTCTGTTAATCCTTGGACTTTTTCTTCATACTGCCATTCTTGAGGTTTCTGAGCAATTTGGTGAGCTTTGTGTGACTTTTTATCTCTCCTGTAGGAAAGGTGGTTATGGTACACTCCTACAAATATGCAGTGGGCATTTATATCATCCAGTAAGGGAGTACGAAATACAGAAATTTGTGTTTTCAGATCCCGGGCCTTTTTTTCTGAACTGTGACACCACATTATGATCTTAGTTTGTGATATTCCTGGCTTCCTCAGTTTACTTGCTGATTTATTGTCTCATCTCAACAGGATTCTTCTAGTAGTGTGGCTCCTTTGATCCACAGGTGTTTCATTGAGTATGTTCTTAGCTGGGGATATCTCATTTGTGCCTTGCCACCTACTTGAACTCCAGACTTTTTCTTTTTAGTCTCCTTTTTCACATCAGATAACATTGGATGTACATATTCAATTAAGATAAGTGAGGTCTTTACATCTATGCTTACCTTCTATTTTACTCTGTTTTTCAGTGGTCTGCCTCTAATCCAAACCACTATATATTTAGTTTTGGTGGTGGTTACATACATTGGGTGCCCTATTACAATTTCTACTAAAACAATCTCTTTTACCCTTTTCATTGTCTCAGTTACCACATTATGATTTTAATCAGACATTGTTTATTCGGAAATCACCATACCATGTCTTTACATGTGTCATTTGTCAGATCCATTGCTACAGTCTCGTTACTAACTCCACATGTTGCACCTTTTCCAATCCATAATATTTTGTGTCCAAAGACTGTGGTATACCTTCCAATTTTGGTCCATTTAACATAGTTTCCCTGCTTTCCACCCTTCCATTTTCCAAAATTTTTCAGTTATTTACCAATATCCTGTGTGTATGAATCATATTTATCTTCTAGTAGCCTTATCAAACACCTTTCATTTCATCACATTTAATTTTACCATTTCTTTCCTTTTCTACACATTTTGAGTTGTGCATCCTCCATGTTTTTTTGTATGATTGAGATATTATTGGAGTCCTTTATGTCCTTTTCTGTTTTCCTTTTGAACCTTTGTCTTTGTGTTTCATGTACCATCTCTCCCTCAAGATCTACATCCTTCTCATTCTTGCTTGCAGGTATTGTTGATCAGATGTTTATGCCCTTAATCATATTTGCATTTTCTACCATTCCTTTTATGTCAACCTATATCCTGGCCAGTCCTTCCTATCTCAGACCTGTGCTGCTTGTGAAGGTACTTTGGCTTTCACACACTTTTTTCTTTCTTTCTGTATCTCACCTATTCTTTCATTCCTACTCTCGTTGGTTTCTTTTTCTGGTTTCCTTCTTGCCATTTTATATGGCATGTAATGCCTCCCTTTAGAGGTCCGGTGACTTTTTATTTCCTGGAACCAATCTGTTTCTCACGATCTATTTCACGTTATGTAGACTGGTTGTGTTCATTAATTTGTTAGGCTGGAGTATTTGCAGTTATCTGTTGAAGATAACCATCATTACAGTGTTTCTCCTTCTCACACTCTTCATATCATCATGCCTTTGGCTGCTTACTTTCACCATCCTGTGGAGGAAAATTTTCAAGCCAGATTGTAGATTACTAGTATTACCTTCATCACTCACTATCTGCATGATCTGGCTGTATCTTCTTTCAGTGAATATCATATTTCTCCTATGGTGATTCCACACTCATCAGTTTGCCTTTAATTTAGGAAAGTCATCACTTTCTTTCACTAATGTTTTTCTCTTCAGAGACTCTTGCCACTAATAATGGAATTCTACTCTCAAGTGGTTGTTGCCTGGTTTGGTATGTTTTACCTTAAACCAGCATTATTTACTGATTAAACTATAACTCTTCTTGTAGAGATGAATTGTTTTAAAGACCACTGGTGTTTCTAAGTATCAGGAACTTCCACTCAGTTATGAACCATAACTCACAAACTTTGTGAAAAATACAGAAGGGGATTTTCATCCATTTCTGCCAGTCTTCTGATTAAATAAATTGGATCCGTCTGATTTTCAAAATAGGAAATTATGGACACTATCATGTATGACATATTGTTTAGAGTAGGTAGAATTATTAATTAATCAATTTTGTGTAACTTATTGATGTTGAGGCTATTGAGATTTCTTGGAAACCTAAGTGATAGAGATACGCTGCTGGCCAAATTCTTAAGGCCAATGAACATAAAGAAAAAATATCCATTTTGCATTGTTAGACTCGACCACTTATTTGAGTAGAGCTTCGAAAGATGACAGTATAAAAAGGGGAAATAAATATAAACTTTTTAGCATTTAATAGGAAAAATGTGAATACTATGAAATTAGCCTAGATACTAGCTGGCCAAATGTTTAAGACCATACTGAAACAAAGTGTTAATCAGTAAATACGTAACATCAGTTAATGTATGACATGTTAACTTATGGTTGAGTTTGAGTATATATAACATGGTCCATCTGCTCTAACTACTATGTTTATATTGCCATATATCACATTGTTACAATTCCTGTTTTTTGATCTTGAACCTTCTTGTGTTGGGGACATGTTATCGACTCTTGTCTGTTTGGTTGAAGTTATGAATATACTTAGCTAATTCTATTTATATTTTACAATGGAATGCATCTTGCAGGTAAAATTACACTTGTGTGCATTTTTGTGTGTGTGTGTGTGTGTGTGTGTGTGTGTGTGTGTGTGTGTGGAGCCTGCCAATTCTCAAAAGTGAAGACTGAGAAGGAATAGCCAGAGAAGTGCAGTGGAAAGTGATCATATGATACATACATGTTCAGAAGTGGCATGAAATTAATGGGGTGTGTAGATTAGTGTGCTGGTTACAAAAATTTGTTAACAATGCTTAGAAAGATCAAGTTACCTCTGTGGGAAAGAAGGTAAGTACCTGTCAGAAATACATGTTCAATGTAATTAAAATGTTATATTTGAAGATCAGGTAAATATGATGCTTATTTTTGTGTCATGGTTGCAATGTCACTTGAGGAGGAGACAGGGGTAAATCATCAATGGGATCCATTGAGAAGTGAACAAACCAACAGAAGCAATTTTTCACACGGGAGAACACTTTTATGCAACTTGTATTGATTAATCATGTTAATTGTCAAGCTGTGGGAGTAATTTTGTTCTCATTTTAATTGGTTTATAAATGAACCATCCTGTCTGATCAGATGATTTATCACAACTGCCAATTAAAAACCTTGCTTATTTCAAATTCTTGTCTTGTGAACCATATACGTTTTACCTCTTCCATTTTTGATGTCTTCAATTCTAACAGGCTGTATTTCATTCCTTATACAGAACTGTACAACCCTGATGAAGCTGTAAAGGTGAAACGTTAGCTAAAATAAAAGGTTCTTTTATAATTTTTGTAGTATAATGGTAATTTTTCTCTCCTTTTTATTATAATATGCAAGTCCCTCTAGTTGGCATTACAAATTTTGGTAATTAACAAGTCTATCACTCTTAAGAAATGTATGTCCTGAAATTTCCAAATTTCTTCATCTTTGAATATTCTCCATAGCTAACCAAGTTTCAGTGATTCTCTTTGTACTATAATCTTCCATTTCAGTTATAACTTTGAATGCTTCTATTTTGATCTTAACAAATGTTTTCTCTATTTACTTGTTTTTTGTTGTTTTTTAAATAGCAGGAGACTTGGGAGAAAAACAAAATTATCTTGTTACATCATAATGTGGAAAATAGAAAGGCATAAAAGCTTTAATATAGGCAGAATAGACATGGATTTGTGAGTGTTAATGGACTGTATCCATCTGTTGTTTAAGGTATGTTATTGTAATTTTGTCCCAACATTTGTTGACATTATACCTTAATGTTTTCTTTTTCATGTTTCAGGATTTATTTTGAGTTATTTTTTCACTGAGAAAAATCTAATGCAACAGGAAGGAGTAAGGAAATTGTTTTATTAAACGTGAATGACATCTTCATTTGTTGAGTTTCGAGGATGTTGAGAATCAGTATTGAATACTAAACAAATTAGAAACAACGTAATACAATAGTTCCATGGCTTGTAATAGTGAAGAAACTCTCCAAAATCAAAATACAAATGTTTTAAATCCTCGTAAGCAAACAGCTAATGGTCTCACTTCTTCACCAAGTAATGTAAAAGCAGCATTCAGTTCACCTCTTGATAGACAAATAAATGACTACCTTGACCAGGAAGATAATGAAGAATTTCCTGAAGTTATGACAGGTTCATATGGGGAAATATCATTTGATCAAGAGCTGACATGTGATACAACCAAAATAGTGGCAGGACTTGATCATGATACATCTGTTTCTGATACTGGCAAAGAGGATTTCATCACAAAAGACCAGCATGTGTCAAAAAGTAACTTTGCAGAAACTCGATCTAGGCCAACAAGTTTGATACTGGAAAGCACTCAGTTACCTGTTCTACATATGGAAAATGCAGATGTATTTGAGAACAAACATACTGGAGATGAAGATCAAGAATATGATCGAGTTAATAGGTCTCAACAGACTTCTGAAGCACTGATTTTAAGTTTTGAAGATTCACCATCAATTAGCTCTGAAGAATTTGTATCATCTTGTGGACATCGTAGGACAGGAAGTGATACAAGTGGGTTATCAGAACTTCAAGGCATGTTAACTTTTGATGGTGACATGGTTTCATTTGTTGCAGATGATCTTCAGGAAAAGATTAGACTAAGCAGCCCAAACTCAAGAAGAGGTGAGCATTTCAGTTTTAACATTATGATACATCACAGTAGATCTTAATGGTTTAAGTTCATTCTTCTCGTAAGCTTTTCTTTCTTCTGTGTAAATAAAATACTCTTAATTTGTTATTCTTTCTAGTTGTTAATGGTTTATTTATTGGAGGTTGTCTGTATAGAACTAATCAGCAAAAAGGAATGGATGTTGCTTTTCTGCTAAAATTGATGATGTATCACATATACACTGCAATAAACACTTGAGAAATGATTTCAGAACTCTGTGACCTGGGGGGAAATCAAAACTTTGAATGTTCATGCCAACCATTATCAACAATTAAAGACTTGTGTAGTACAATGACAATTGAAGGCTGTGATTTAATGTAATTTATAGCTTATTAAATCTTTTACTAAAGGTTTGAAAAATCAATTGTATACTTATAATTAAGATGTGCTTATTTTGTAAGTTGTGAAAGTGGTAGCCATAATATTTATATATTATAGGTCCATACCTCATTTCAAGACATTGTTTTTGACTTTAAGTTTATTTCAAAGTTAGAATTGTAATTGCATCCCAACAGTAATGCAGTAGAATTATGTTGCTGAGTGTGGCCCTTATATATGAAGTAAATGCATGAAAGCCCTTTGCATTAAGGTGTAAATAAGACATATATCTACCAAGAGATTATCAGAGACAAGTCATTTACAAGAGATGCTGCCAGGTTTTTATCTCTGGATGAATGGGTCAAATTCTTTAGAGTAGGTGTCTGTGGAAATAGATTTCATTAATAAAGAAACACTACACTGCTTACTTGTTTTAAAATAATATACTTAAACAAGTCAAATATATATGCAAATTTTCAAAACATACTTATCTCTACTTGCATATATTTTTCCCTACAAGTGGGTTTTCTCATCATCACAGACTTATCTCTACTTGTAGTTATTATACAACCTGTAGATTTCTTCTGTTGCCCATGTAACCATTGGTCTGATTCTTTCTTGATTCTTCCTGTCTTTTATACCCTGTTAGATTACCCTTGGCAATATTTTTCTTTTGATACTCTTTACTTGTATCAATGCATCCTCTGTCTTGGCACTGAATGTAAGCATATAATGTTCTCTTCTTCTCAACATAGTATTTTGACATGGGTTTCTCTAAAAACTGCCATGATAGAAAGTCCTTAGATGCAATTTCTGTGTTTCCTAGTTGATTTCCATTCAATAGTATTTTAACAAATTTCAATAAAATCATTTGTTTCAACATGTGATTTTGAAAAATGAATTCTTGATTACTGTTTCCAGAATAGATGCTAATTGGATCTTTCTTATCTAGCATCCTTCAGTAGTTGGGGAGGGAGAGTCATTCTCATTTTAGGCTGTCAGTAGGCTGATTTGCTGTGGGAAAGAGATATATATTTGGTCTTGGGATGTCTTTTGGAGGTGGGGAGCAGTTCCTGAGGATGTTTATGCAAACTGCTTTCCTTTTCCAGCACTTTCATTTACTTAGTTAGTCTTTTGTGAGGCTAGTTTGGAGCAGTCACTTTCTGCTTCATTCCTTCAATTAGTCTATGAGATTGTAAGTCTTTTCTTAGCTGCTTTTGAGTCTACTCTTTCTTTAATGGTGAAAATAATTGAGGGTGAATACTTAGTTCTTCCTCTTCTATCTCCTTGGTTGAGCACAACTGTTCCCCAAATGGAAGGCTTATTGCTCACTCAATTTGGTAGTGAGGATGAATGTTCATAACTTCAGACTAGATGAGTTCTATGTGGTGTTGTCTTTCAGGCTTCTTCAGGTGATAAAGGTTTGTCTGCTTCAGCATTCCTTATTTTTTTTGTCATTCTGGTGGTTTAGAAAACACATCACTGTGTGGCTAAAGGTTGGGATCTAATCAACTATGTATATGCCTGTGTCTATATATAATGTTATGGCCCATTTGTTTTGTACAACAACATTGGATATAGGAATCAAGACCACTTAATCCCAACCCCTACTAGTATAATGCCAGCTATCTGGCCTGTAGTGGTGATCACTTAGGTAAAATTCTAACCTTGATAGAGGTATTAAATTTGGAGTAAAGAGCATATCTGTTGAGGATGTAGTGTAGTTCTTCACTTGGGTACCAATCTTCTTTTGGTATAGTCATGATCTGTTCCGATGCTTTCTTTATGGATGATGCCCTCACTGGCACTTTCACTTCATTACTGTGAAATTCTAGATGTAAGTGTCAGCAGAAGTTACTATGTTTTGCAAGTTAACATTTTTCTTAATTGAAAATGTATTTCCAATAATATTTATTTCTTCTGACACTCTCCTGCTCTTCTTTCTCACTAATAGATGGTGTTAGAGACAAACATTTTTTATAGGTGGCTATTTTGGGTAATCAAATCTTTTAACAAATCTTTCTTTAGAATAAACCTGTACCACTTCAAAAGTTAACATCTACTCTTGGGTTTGCTCACAAGGGTCATAAAAATGCATGATAGTTTTCAACTTTCAACATGAACATTTCAAAAGTTTTTGATTGTAACTGCTGGACTAAAGGTCATATGATACAGTACCTTTAATTTTCTGTAACAGTCTCCTAAATCTCCAATTTATAGTTTTGTCATTACACAAAAGGCTCGTAATTGACATGAGGTTTTAGTTTGTCAACATTTTAAACAAGTTTTTATGCCATATGATTGCTCGAAGTTGTGGTGTGATGAATTTATAAAAGCTCAACAAAAGTAGTAGATTGACCATTTAATTTGTAACTTTTATTTATGAATTTGGATTTGGGTCGACGTGGATATACACTAGGACATTATCAAATATCTTGTTTTATTAAAGTGTTTACTGGTGTGCATTAAGATTTAAGTAATCATTGGTTGACTTCTTATTTTACAGCAATATCATATGTCCTATTTGTTCAAATAAAATGTTCATACCTTCACAAGGACTTCACTATGCTTGGCTGATGATGTAAGATGCTCAAAGTTGAAATCATATTTTGTTTGTCTTCACACATACTATGTTTGTTTGATGGAAAAAGTGTAAAAAGGTGATTCATCTTATCAAACCATATTCCATTAATTTGGGGTAAAAATTCTTTTAAGTACAATTCTGCTTGAGATCTTGTTTTTTTTTGTTATTAGAGCTACCTGAATAGTAGACCTGCCATGGTAACTTCCAATGTGTGGTTTCCTTTATTATTTTAGGTGTTTTGGGCATAGAAATCAGCTATAAGTACACCTACAATCATATCTTTCTGGAAGTCTGATAGTAGTTTTGAGCTTCATATTTTTTAACCTTGTTTTGAAAAACAGTAACATGCTACTTGCATACAGACAAGTTTATTGATATGTTATTTAATGTACAGTATAATAACTTACAAGATTTTTCTCCCATTTAAGAGATGCCAAAACTAAGAGAGAAAAGGCAAAATATTTTCAATATTTTGTCCAAATTCTAGAGTTGTATAAGGATAACATCAGAATCAGTTCAGCCAGAATTGAATTTCTGTAATTAAGGCATATAGCAAAGACATACACTGTCTTCAAGCTCAAACTTTTATTACTTTACATCCCCATGCATATGTGTAATGGTATCTGCAGGAATGTGGTCATTGGTTGGTACACATGTAATTGGTGTATTTAGAGATGTGATCCATATATCCACTGAGTTATTTTAAATATCTGGACATTATTAAAATGGAAAAAAGTTTACTATTGTTTAATATTACATCATGATATGCATCAGGTATTCATTCTTGTCAAAATATTCAGATAAACCATCAGGTTGAAGAACATATAGTGAAGTATGAATCATCACTCGTGCCACTTAGCAAAACTTTACATGTTGAATGTTGATTTTTGCTTCTTTATATATGGTAATTTTTTAAAATGCTTTAAATCACTATCATATGTGCAGCTAACTTACGGTGAGTGACTGCACTGATGTGTCAACTAGTGGACAAGTTTTAGTCCACTTGATAAAAGTAATAAACAATAACCACCACTTACTGATAATCATTATGCATATCTTGGATACCACCAGATATACCCAGACTATTTTCTGCCAAGGAAAAGCTACAAAAACTCGATAGAACCTTCCCTAGCATGGTTGGAAATTTTTTCTAAGCAATACACACACATTGCAGTGTTCAAAATCATTTTTTTATTGGCATCTTTGTGTAAATACAACCAGAAGAAATGGTTTTGTATTCTCAAGACAGTTGTTATGGATATTAAAACTTTAATTAAAATAAAGTACAGAATAACATTTTAACCTTTTTAGGTCTTGAGAGTACATTTTTACTTCATGTGGTTTTCTCGTCATCATGAAGAAATGCTTTTGATTGTTTACAGCAATGCAAGATGCTTTGTGATGATCTTGAATTATTTGGAGAGCTTAAATTATTCCTGTCTAATAACATTTGGGACCACTAACTGCATGGACATTGCATTTGTGTTGTCTACAGAGTTATATGATGCATTATCTTGTGTTTTTGATTACTTGATGACGAGAAACCCACTTGAAATAAAAATATTTCTCAGAATGGCTGATGTTTCCAAAAAAACTTGCAACAAAACACAACATTCCAGTAAACACCAAATTTATTCAAAAAACAGGTATACAAAACTGAAGACCACACTATGTAAAAACTACACTGACAGACACCAACATAATTTATAAAATACAATGCAACAACTGCATGACTTCTATATTGGAGAAACAAGCAGAAAAATTTAAACTATATTCAAAGAACACAAAAAATAACAATGGTTTACAAAGAAATTGAGGCAAGCACAAAAATAGCTGTTTTAACCTAATTTGGGGGTGCTGAATTCAGATTTGAAATCCGTTTTTACTCATCACCTCTAGTTTTTTAGATATGCATACTGTACATAAAGGCGTATATGCATTCAGGGTTAATTTATAATATTGTGTGACTTATGTCTTCTTTTTGAGTTACTATGCAATAAATGCAAATAAATCAGATGAAGAAATGCCTCCATGGGAAGATTCTGCCAAGTCAATCTCTTCCGAAGATATGGACTCTTCTTATTCAGGAACAAGTGGCAACGATCCACACTGGATCATGCAAGAAGACCTGAATGACCTTACTCGTGATTTGTATCTATCAATACAGCAGTCAGAGCTCTTCGCTTTTCAGCTTAAACAGTGTAACCTAGTCCAGGAAGATGTAAGGATCACCAGTTTCAGGAATCGGAACAAAGACCTTACTTCATTTTTCGACATGGAAAACAAGTTGTGCTACTGCACAAATGTACCTGGCTTGTTCACTTTCTTTCGTTTGCCACGTAATCCTTCAGACTGGCGTCTTTTCATAGACTCTTCCAAGCGAAGTCTCAAGGCTGTGCTTCTGCACAACGGGAATAAATATCCCAGCATTCCCACTGCACACTCTGTCCATCTAAAGGAGTCCTATGACAATATGGAGCTTCTTTTAGAAGCTGTTAAGTACAACCAGTACCAGTGGAGTCTGTGTGGGGACCTCAAGGTCATTCATTGGTCTTTTTATGGGTATGCAAGCGGGCTTCACAAAGTACTGTTGCTTTCTCTGGGATAGTCGAGCTGTATCCCAGCATTACAAGCAGAAAGACTGGGGGTCTAGAAGCACTTTCGTTCCTGGCAAACACAGCGTCAAGGAGAATCCTCTGGTTGACATGAAGAAGGTGGTTCTTCCTCCTCTTCAGTCAAGCTTGGTTTGATGAAGAATTTCGTGAAGGCCATGGACAAAAATGGTGCTGCCTTCCAACACTTGTCTACTGTGTTCCCAGGTCTCAGTGCTGCTAAGCTTAAAGAGGGCATCTTTGTCGGACCTCAAATCCGAGAAGTGCTGAAGGATACTTATTTTGAGGAGCTTCTTACCTTAAAGGAACTGAGAGCATGGGAAGCATTTAAGTCAGTCTGTAGTGGCTTTCTTGGTAACAGACGCATACCAAATTACCAAGCCTGTATTGAGAAGTTGCTAAAGACTTATGAGGATATGGGATGCCGAATGTCACTCAAAATTCATTTTCTCCATTCCCACTTCAACTTCTTCCCTTCAAACCTTGGAGCAGTGAGTGATGAGCATGGAGAAAGATTCCACCAAGACATTACGAAGATGGAGAGCAACTACCAAGACAAGTGGAACCCCAGCATGATGGGAGATTTCTGCTGGATGCTCTTGCGTGACATCTCGGAGGCAAAATACACCAGATCATCTAAGAAAACACACTTCTAACTGTCTGCAGTACTATGAATTGTGTACATTGTGTCATCCAAGTATATTTATTCCATCAATGTTCTTTATCTATCCTGTTTTATCTGTAATAAGCTGCTGCAACTGTTGAAATAAGCACGTATATACTCTGTATATACTAAAATGAGACCATTTAAAAGCCAGAAAACTAGAGGTGATAGAGCAAAACTGTTTATAAATTTGAATTCAGCACACCCAAATTAGTAAAAAAACACCTATTCACATTCTTTCCTCAGACAAAAAATATTTTTTTGTAAACCAGTGTAACCATTGCATTTTCTAACACTACAAATCAAATAAACACAACATAACCACAGATAACACCCAGATATTAAGTAGGGAAACAAATATAAACAAATGCAAAATGAAAGAAGCCCTACTTACACAGCAATGGAAACCAAAATTAAACTGATATAAAATAACACCTTTATACTTGTACTACAGTCCACCTGCAGTGCCCCCTACAGTCCTTTACCCATTTATACTCTTGTTCTTAAGATGTATTCATCAACAATCACATTCAAACTTTCTCTTTCTCAATCTGAACATGACCTAGGAAAGTTAAAACATTGTTCTCTCCTTATTAATAAAAGTGTTAATACCCATACCATTCTGAAGCTTTTAATGTTCTGTACTTGTACTCCATTTGTTAGTGTTATCATTGCCTGTGTAGTTCACCATTGCTGGTGCTTTAATAGCTTTTACAGCTCCATGGTGTTTAGAACCAGGAAGTTCAAGAGATAGATAAGGTCTGACCATTAGGTTGGGTAATTCATCTGCATTTTGTTTCTACTGTTAGAAACAACACAACTAGCCAGAATTTAATACAAACATTAATAAATTTACAACATAAGTATCTGTTTAAGACATATGTTTAAGTTTAAGAAATTGTTTGTAAATAGTTATAATCTGTATACATATACTGTATGTAATAATTGTAATGTGCCTATTTTACACTGAAGCAAGTCAATACAGGTCACTTTGTGAAGACTAACAGTCAGTTTTATATAATTAGTTATTGTAATATGGGTGCATGTGTGCTACATCAGTGTAACTTCTGTATAATTAGACAGGTACAGCTGAAAGTTCAGTATAATAAATTTTATAAATCTCTGTAATGTTGTGAGATTTGAGTCTAAACATTTAATTTGTTAATTTCTTGTCATTCTAGAATGATAAAGGCATAATTTATACTTGCTAATCTTTTATAGTAGTTATGAGATTAGTCAGATCAACTGCCTATTCAACACACACAAAGGCATGAGAAACACTCTGCTTAACAAACCTTAAGACTTCATAAAAACATCTGATATTTTGCATATGATAGAATTATAAATTTTACCACTAATCTGCCATATTTCATGAACACTAACAAGTACAAAATGGTTGAGGTCTGTCCCAGGGGACTAAACTCATGTTGAAAGAGTTAACCAGGATAAATATAAAAGGTTTTCAATTTTACTGTTATATATCATTGCTTACATTGCTGCTGTTCATTGTTACTCAAATTTTCTGCCTCTACGTGGATTTCCTCGATTATTTCAGCAAGTTGTAAGTCGACAATTATTATAGTTGTTCTTACACATATGACTTTATTCTATTTACTCTTATACTGAGCTGAATCATGAGTGCTTATTCAGTATTTATTACCACTGCATATAGCGCCACTTGATATAGCTATTGCTATTTATAAATAGTTAATGTTAAGGTAACAATTGCAATTGTAGTGAATAATTGGTGAGTTACACTAAGTGTGTTGTTGTTGTCAAATCTGCATTCATTATTTGTCACCTTATTCCAGGAAACACTTGTTTACATCAGGTTGTTGAAAGATGTGTATATGTATTATGTAGACCTA
Source organism: Carcinoscorpius rotundicauda (assembly GCA_011833715.1). Taxonomy (NCBI): domain Eukaryota; kingdom Metazoa; phylum Arthropoda; class Merostomata; order Xiphosura; family Limulidae; genus Carcinoscorpius; species Carcinoscorpius rotundicauda. The sequence goes on along the minus strand of CM022394.1, from coordinate 44,323,058 downwards.
ACAAGGTATTGTTTACAATACATTAATCTGTTTTATCTTAGAAAAAACATTATTCCATTCTGATGAGATTGCTTTGTTGTTATTTGTCTTTTGTTACATTATACAATGACAATGTACATCTTTACTCTCACCAACCAACCAAGTACTACTACACTTCATCAGTGACTTGCATCTTTACACCACCATCTCTGGGGACTGGTCTCTAGATGAGTTTTTATCATATCAACTTAATGGAAATTATTTTGGCTTGTCCTCTTATTTGGTCACAGTATCCAGTCATCTTGTGATGATACACTCAGAAAACTCCACAACTGTTACTTCAATCAAACACTTAGGAGGCATACACTTTCAGCATCTTTTTTTTTCTTGATTTTAACTTCCTTTCTTGGGCCTAAATTCATTGTATTCACCTTAAAACATGTAATGTCCCTGAGGTTTGAACCAGGTGGCAGATCTTTTGTTTTGATAGATATCCCCCCACTGATTGGCCATTTTGATCTTCCATAAGGTTTATTCCCTTTTGCATCTCCCAGATTGGAAGATTTTCCTTAATTAAATCTAGTTGTACATTTTTCATGTCAAGATGTTTCACCTTTGTTGTTACCTTTGGCATTTGTTATGATTCTTTCAAAATGTATGAGATTTTCCTGCAGAGTAATATTTTATTTCTCATTAATGTGGGCCTTTATCACTTACCTTTTACCCAGTGGAAATGGGCTATTTACCACCATTAGTCTTTCTGCCATTCTCTTCAATCAAGTCATCATACTCTTTCATGTCTTACTTCTTTCCTTTACCTGGCTTTTCAACAAGACCCTATCTGTCTCAGACATTGCATATTATGGACTGTATTGTTCATGATCTTCCATCTTTGCTTCTTTTCCTTTGAAATTTGCTCACAGACCTCTGGAGCGCCTTTTTCATCCATTACATCCCTTGCCCTGTCCTTTCTCCTGGTTGGGACTTTCGTTTTGTTTGATGGGCTCTTATATCATTTCTGCCCTTGGATTTCCTGTTTTTTAAATTATTGTCTTTCAAACTAAGTTTTATTTTTCTTGCTTGTGGTCATTATCATTTAGACATTCCTGCCTTGAACATCTCTATCTTAGGGACTGACTTATGTTATTTCTTAATTATTTCTGTCTTCTGAAAATCTGAGTAGGTAATCATATATTTCTTCCTAGCTTTCTATTTTGTTTCATCATTATCTGATCACTCTTATTTTAATCATTTTTTGTGCTCTCATCAGACTGTCTGTTACTTTTCCTCAGATTGCCTCTTTTTAATGGACTGTGCATTACTATTTTTATTATGGCAGACCTTCTCTCAAGCTTTGTTCCTTATCACTTATTTGGACTTGCCATCTCATCCATCTCCCATTTTATTTTCTGAGCTAGTCTGACTATACACTCTCATTGGTCATCCCACCAGACATAGCATATCACAATCTCTCTTGCCTCTTCTTGTTACTGAGCTGTAATAGAAATTTTATAAAATGGTACGTGGACTATAACTATCACATTCATCTTGCATAATATGCATCATAGAACATTTTTATGTGCCTCCTTGGTAAAATCCTTAGCAGTTGTGTGTAATAGTGGCATAGAGAGGTAGGTATGTATCTGAAATACATTTTAAGGTAATAAAAAAATGTTAACTTTCTTATTTTTTAATGGCTGATACCTTCTGCACAAGACCCATCCTTAAATTAACAATTATCCATATTAGGTCAGCTGTAGTAACATTTTTCCTACAAGTGATAATACAAATAGCAGTGTTTTTCACATATATCAATTCATTCTCAGAGTAGTAATAGTATTCACTGGTCAGAATGATAACATTTAAAGTGTCTGATTCATTATTATATAAAAAAAAATATTGGGTAGCATCAGTGTCTACCAGAAGCTCATCTTTGCATTTTATGTACTTTTACTGCCAAGACTAAGGTATGCACAATCCAAGATGGAGAAAACTGGCCACCACACTTTTGTTCACAAACTGCTGCACCCATCTGGTTTGATGACCAACACCAGTTTTTCTGAGGAATTGTTAAACATAGTTTGGCCACTTCTGTTGTTGCTATTGTCTGTCAGTTAGTTATAAAGAAATCTGTTTTCTTTTTTGCTGCTTGATTACATATAAAGAATTTTCTTTCTATTGTTCAACTATCCTCCAATTAAAACAAAAGCAATGTTTTTCCTGTGCAGAAAATCCTTTGCTGATACATAACTACTGTAGTGATGGTGTTGCCATGGTAATAGTTTGTATGAACTTCTAAATTCCCACTGGTAGCCAGTTCTGCTAGATTACAGCCTTTGATATTATTTGTGACAGAGAAGCTGAGGGTTTGGTATTTTAAGCTCAATGAGCAATTCTATTTCTGAAGAACTTTGAGAAGTTTCAGACACTAAGTTCTGTTAATCATCTGCTTTTTTTGGTAACTTTTTTGGCATGATCATATCAAATTGTGTTGCTAAATAAGCAGGTTATTTCAAGGACAAAATGTCTGTAACATCTTTGAAGCTATATAGATTCACTCAATAAACATATCAATAAAGATCTTTTTATGGCTTTTTAGTGTCATATTTGAATAAACGTATTAGGAAATACAGGTAATTCACATAAACAGCCAAGTGTTTATTTGTGAACTCTCTGTTCTTGTGCTTTCATTTTGGCTCTATGGATAGCTTGCTTCATTGTGTCCTGAATTAAATTAGTAGGGCAGCTCATCCATGACTGTGCTGTAATCACCTAAGTGCTAATTGGTCAAGTACTGTACAGCATTGGGAGCTGAACCATACAAATTTGGCATCAGGTATTACATCTTTTCCCAAGTCCAGCCATTCTAAGCAATTACTTGAAATACTTTATATTTCATATCCACTTTGTAACATCCCTACTTAATTCAGGATGTATCTTGTGAATGCTGAATAATTTGTTTTATGTCATGACCATTGGACTTGACAGTGAATACATATGTCCTCGTTTGACTTTTAAGCCTTATATTACTTTTAAGAATCTCCATCAGTGCTTGTACGCCAAGCATGTTTTTCCTCTAAAGCACTCCATCAGTCATCTAAGGGATTTTTTTGGGAAGCCTTCTCTCTCTTTGTCTGTGTTAGTACTATTGTCTTCCTCAGCTCTGTCTCTTCAAACTTTTTTTTTTTTTTTTTGCTGTTACGATCTGTTAGAGGGATGCAGTTCTGTTCCATGTTCATTTACTTTCCACTTATCTTCAGGACTTGCAGATAGCTTCTTTTTTCCAATTATTCAGTTCTTAGTATATTCCTGAAACTTTGGAATTATATGTGAAGTCTTTAAAGCAACATTGAACCCTTTTGTCTCACCCTTGGTTCTTGCAATTCTCTGTGATCAGTATGTCCTGCCTAATTCAACTTCAACATCTTCCAGTTTCACAATGGAGTTCTTTTCTTACACTAAGGTGGGGTTTCTCTGTTTTTTTATGGATGATCAAAGTAGACACTTTGAATTATTGTCTACATATTTTATATTTCTTCCAGGTGCAAATGCTATCTTTAGTTTGTCCTACAAGGTTAGTACTGGTTATGTGTACTCAGAAATGGTACCTTTATGTTACACTTGTTCTTATTATGCATGTAGTTGCTCTAGTGGGTTTGATTATCATTTTGAAGAAGTCTCTCCTCTATCCAATATCTTTTCACTTGAGGGGTCTCTTTCAACTTCCATCTCAGCCACGCCTAATCTTCTCATTGACTCCATTTGATGGAGCTTTCAGTTTTCCAGCCCCTTGTTACTCTCTTTCTTACCGTTTGCAAGATTTTATCGCTTTTGGTGATCTGTCCTTCTTCAGGTACCTGTGTGGTCTTTTAAGAAGACTGCACAACCAATGAAATTTTTCATTCCCAATACTTGGCAACTTGTGAAGGTAATTCTTCTTGCTTATTTCCCTTATTTCTATCTTTCACCTTTATTTTGTATCAGGTCTGGATAGGCTTCTATGATTCTTATGTGCATTTTGTTATGTTGCTGGCATTGTTTTCTTTATGGTTTTTATTTCTGCCTTTACATTTCCTGGTATCTTCTGTATGTGGCCTTTCTTGTTTGCTGAGCAACTGGGTTTGGCTTATTCCTCCTTGTTTCTTTTTTTTCCCTAAAATCTGTTCCAGGTTGCATCACATCAGATCAGGCATCTTACCATTTTACTAGTATTTTACTTCTGTTGTCCATTGAGAAAACTTCAAGCAGGCATGTAACTACTACTCGTACAGTTCTCTCTTGCAACTTGCATTGGACAGCTTTTCTTCCTCATCACGGCATCATTTTCAAACTGTCCATACTTCACATTATGATCGAGTAAATTATAATTTTTATGTACATTTTAATTTCTTTCAGAGGCATATCCCTTTCTTTGACATCATGTAATAAGTGTGTGATGTGTGTTTTCTGTCCAGGTTTACTTAATGCATAACAAATATGCACTGTGCAGCCATGATGCTATCATAAAATACAGTATTTACATAGCCATTAATACACACTGTTGAGATGGGCTGTTCTACATTATTGCTGGTAGGTTTTCTCTTGTGATATGTTCACTTCATTATTATGCCTGTTTTAAACCTTACAAATCCATGAACATATGTGGGTAAAGCAGAAGGGGATAGCTGCCATTTCTTTGATTGGATAAAGTTTGGGTAGGCTGCTTTTCAAAATGGGTTTTTCTTGCAACACCTGTTACATTGTTTTTGTCTTGGATGTCCTCTGAGCTCTTTAACACATTTTATCCCCCTTGTTCTTGTGAAGTATGGGAAGTTTTTCCACTTTCCATTTCTGAGCTGCTGAGGTGGTGGACTATGAAGTTTTTCTCTTGAATGTGGTCAACTGCTAATAACTAAATATACAACATCTATTCAGTGGAAGTACAGAGTAGGGCAGTGGTGTTCTGCTGGTGTAGATGACACTGGTCCTCTATCTCTGTATGGTGGGCTTCAAGGGTTGATGTTGCATACAACTTCTGTGACTGTTTTGAGGGTGTGGTTGTATATCATGTAAAGCTGCAGTTCACGTCCATGTAGTGTTTAGTGATGTGCCCCAATGCTGTACGGTCGTGTCTGAAGGAATGAGGTTGCACATACACAAAACTAAATGCACTCTCTCTGGGTGGTGAGCTTTGAAGATTGATGTTATGTTTAGTTTCTGTGACTATCCAGAGGTTGAGGTTGTGTGTATCATTTATATAGGCAATTCACTTGCAATCTCCATGCTGTCCAGAATATGTTAAAGAACCACAGGATCACTGACTCAGCTCATTAAAATTATCACATCATCCAAGAAATAATACCAATAATATTCTCAATAATAGTCCTATATCACCTTTTCTACTTCAAAGCAGAAAACCACACCAAAAAACAATTCTCTCTACCTACTTTCAAAAAACAATAAGCAGCCATGATTAATCCTTCCCCACCAATCAGCTAGTCAATTTCACCTACCTAGATAATCCCAACCTCAAACCAGACTAAACAAACTTAAAAATGAAAAACCAATGATTTATCAACTTTTACTACAGCTTACACTTCGTTGCTCAGTCCACACAGATGAAGCCTTACCAAAAGAAAAAAGGGACCCTGAAATTTCCACTCGTATTCCATAATCACCAACAGACTGTAGATTACACTTAACTTTATTGACCTCTCACCTCTGATTTCTCCCAATGCCTGTTTCTGTCCTGTCTATCATACACCACTGCTACCCACAAGAACGTTTAATGAATTGTAATTGCCTTTCACTTATCCCTACAATATTCAAATCAGTCCTTCTTTCTTCCATGATAATGGTGATCAACCCAAACTTGCCACAAGCTAAAAACTTTTCTTTAGCAGATTTCATCTAAAAAGCTATGCAATTCTTAATCCTGTAGATCATTTCAGAACTCTCCTTTATTCTCGTGTTACAATGTTGGAAAAATATCTTGCGCTATTAAATCTTTCAAGAATCAGGCACTGGTCAGGTATACTTTATAGTATTTAATCAGTGAATGTGGGCTTTCTTGGCATTGGAATTTTAGAACAACCATTGCCCTAAAGGACCATAAGTTCTTCAGAGGCCTCTTTTTTTTTATTTAAAGAATTTCACTTTACATATTACAATATCTGAGACATCAAGAGTGTGGTAAAGAGTAGCTTTAAGCTTTTAAGTACTTTGGAAATATTCTGAGACAAAGCCTTAGAAGACTTTGTGCTAAAAGAACAGTCACTGTTGAAAATAATGATGAGATGTGATGGTACCCATAACTTCACAGTGTTATCCAATGCTATATGGTCCTGTCCTAGGTGATGATGATGTGCAAGTCAACTAATAAATATGTTCCATCTTTAAGGTGGGCTCTGAGGGTTGTTATTGTGTCTGATCTCTATGACTATCTGGAGGGTGTAGTTTCATATTACTTGTAGGAGCAGTCTACTTCTGTGAATTGGTATCCAGAAGTTCATATTGTACTTCAGTGCTATATGATACTGTGCAAGAAAATGATATTGCTTTTTTAGTTGAGCTGTGATACTGCAATTTAGTTTTTGATTTGGATTACTTGTCCTATCATCACATGGATGTCAGCTCCCAGTGAGTTGGAATGGTGTTAGAGTTAGAGCAGGACCAATTAACATAAGTTTTCACACGAGGTGCTTGTGTTTCTCCTATTCTTCACTCAATTTGCCTCATGATCATATTAAACAAAGGGTATGATGCTGAAGGAGGTAATAGTTCTTCTGGTGCTCCATCTCAAAGAGTTTTTATGGACTGAAGTCGCTGTGATGTGGTGGGGGTGCCTCTTTGATTGATTTTGAATATGATGTGACCTCCCACAGAGGCACATGTTTCTATCATGATTTAGATGTCAAGTTCATGTATGTCTGGGTAGCTTTAGATGGATACACATGTTCATTTCATAGATCAGTTTGCACCATATATACTTCCATTCTAGTAAAGTTGAGGACCCTCCTCCTATTATTATATTCCTGATACTGCTTGGTTTGGTCTACTTGTTGTTTAGGATTTATCATGTCCTAACCACTCTACACCTTGGAGCATATCCAGTTTTGCTTTTTCCTACATTAGTGTCTATATGATTTATCTAAATTTTCTTCAGTGGGATTATGATTATGATATATGATGTGGATTCCAATTCATCATTTTTTCTTCCTTTTTGTTGTGCTCCTCCATCTTTTGCAAGTGTCTGTGACACCTCTTTTTTACACTGGGTGAAGTAGCTTTATATATATGAATAGAGGTAATGCATTGTATTAGAAGTTATGATTTTCCTGTACAGAAAATATAATATTGAAAGGTACTTACCACCTTTCATGCTTCCCAGCTGTCCTCTTTACTGAAAACCTGTAATTTCTTTACTGCTTATACTTGAAGTGATAATTCAGTAGAATTGAACAGAGGGAAATTCATGCATCATAAATGTGGCGTATGTGGGAGTAAGTCACAGGTGTGTGGCATGAAAAGATATTTTGTACATAGAGGGCAGTACTGAACAAGAATGGCTATAGCAGTACCTCTGGAAAATATATTTTCAGTATATAAAAATTGTAATTTTTGGTTTTTCAGGATGATATAATTCATGGCTGTTGGATTATTCAAGATACCAACTGGAGATTTCAAGTACAAGTCCAATGTGCCAGTGCCTAGCAATGTTTCTGAATTAACCTGAGCTTACTATATATTGTTCTCTTTAGATATGTCATCTTTTCCAGGGTCCAGATCATCAACTCCAAGTTTGTATCGGCAGGCTTTGACCCCTCAAGTGCCCCTGCTAGATCCTGGAGCCCTTGCAGATCTGGAAATTCAGGCACAGAAAGTAGCTTCCTGTCTAGACAATATGTTGGAAAATCTCAGTGGCACCCTTCATAGTGTATGATAGATTTAGTTAACATACAAGATTTTGTTGTAATGATTCATTGTTGAAATATGCCTTCTGTTTGAGTCTGTTGGTTAAGACTTTAATGTATAAGGTATTTCATAGTTGAAGAGAGCATGTGTATTTGAATTGTTTTACACCTTTGTTAATCAGTAGTGTGGTAGTTATTTTACCATAAAATGCTATTTTTGTGTATAATAAACTGATACATTTATAATATTGGAATTAAAAATAAAGAATAGTTTTGTTGACTGTATGATCAAGTGGTGGCTACCTGGTTTACCAAATTCTAAGATATATAAATAGTTCATTATAAAGAGAACATTTTAGTGTAATAAGATTATGAATATAACACCTTTAAATAAAAATGAAGTCACATATATGTATCCATAAAACTTTTCCAAATAAAATTCCCTGTTGGACTTTGGCTGTTTTCCTTCCATAAGGATTGGAAGGAGGAAGTTGTATTAACTGGCCTACACATTGGTCACTTTTTTTTAACTCATTGCTTTCTTTTATCTGGGACTGATGCATGATGCATCATTGTGTTGTTTGTGTGACAATTTAATCACAATAAGCCAATTTCACTGTCTTATCATTGTGATGACTCAACAATTTTAAACATGTTTTGTCCCAAGGTTTATCCATAATGTTGGACATTTTCATTGGCAATGGTGACACTGTTCACCTTACAAATGTTTTTTTTTAGTTTTTTTAAAGGCCTCTAACCTTTTTAATCCAATTTAACTTTATAATTTATAAATTAAACAGTTTTTATATGCTGCCTTTTTAAGAATTAAAGTACAACTAGTTTGATATGAAATTAGAAAATGGCTGTATGCCAGTATCTCAAAACCATGACGGGAAAGGCCAACTTCAAATGAGCAATGGTGGTTTTTGAACTTACTTGTTAGTCTTCCTGAGGAGTTATGATAATTACAATTATGCTACACAAAGTCCATTACAACTTGTATTACTGTAATTTCTCTCTTACTGCTGTAAGTTAAATATATAGAAATTTGATTTAATGCTATTTATGTTTTAATTCAAAAATGAAACTTTATTTTGTTTTACCTTGATTCGTCCCCCAGTGGCTCAGCGGTATGTCTGCGGACTTACATGCTAAAATCCGGGTTTCGATACTCGTGGTGGGCAGAGCACAGATAGCCCATTGTGCAGCTTTGTGCTTAATTCTAAACAACAACAACAAAAATTACCTTGATTCCTTTTTATGAATTGTAATTATTTTAATTTTAACTTTTTATCAGATGTTTGGCACAGGTAGCCTAGTTGCTTTGTTCCATAAAATGCCAAACCAACCAACCTTTAAGTACTGTCAGAGGGCTTCACTTGTCAATTTTTTCTTTCCTTCTCCTTTATATCCCACTTCCACATCTCTTCTCTAAGGGTTATTGTTTGTTGTCAGCATTTGTCTGGGACAGTGTTGGACGTATTAGGGTTATTGAATTTATTTTTCATCCTTCTTTGAGATTTTATTCATATCTGTTTATAGTTCCCAAGAAAATAGGGGACTGGCATCCAGTATAGATTTTTGACACCTCATTTCTGCACTCTCCCTTTTGGCCTGCTAAGTTTGCCAGGTAGTAAAAGCTTTTGCTTGACATATTCATTTCTTGAGACTGACATTTCTCCATTATATAAATAACTTGCTTGATTTGACTCTGTCCTAACAAGCCTCCTATCACTATACTTTCCTTCTCCAGTAGAATTCAGTGTGTTTGAGCTAGATGATCAAGATGGAAAAGTCGAATCTTACCCATCCTCAGTATTTTATTTATTTGGGTGTCTTTTTAAAATCACAGCTTAGCAAAACCCAGCCTTGTCTTCATTTGAGGGACATGGAGTAATTAACTTTCTATCCCATATCCTCTCCTCTCAATGTGTGGGAGTTTTTTCCTCTTTAGAGTACTTTTGCTTCTTTTAAATCCCTTGTCTTTCCTGCTCATATGTATTATCTTCAATGGATTCTGAATGATTAGTGGAACTTCACTTAGGATCCTTTGTCTTCCATCACTCACCTTTCTTCTTTCTTGCTCATTGACATCTCCTGATGGCTCAACAAAACCTGCACCATCTCTCTTGTCTTCATCTCCACATATTTACAGGTATGCTCTTGTCAGTTCAGGAGTGTTTTCTTTTTTCTGAAAAGATTTTAGGTTAACAGATCTATGGTGAATCAGCCCTTCATAACAAGTGTATAGAAATTTTAATGGTACATCAAACGTTTCATTTTATTATGGTGATTCTTAGATGTCCATACAAACAACTATACAACTATAGGATCTATACAAACAACTTCATAATTTTCCTGTATATCAATTGCTAGGGAGGCAATCAGTTTCACTCTCTATTTTTTCCACACTCGAAGCCTATTCTTTACTGTATGTCTAGTAGCTAGTCATATTCTGGGTGTCCTGAATCTTATCACAAATGGTCTTGCCGGGTCCAACAAGATATTTCTAACAGAATGATCATTCAGTCCTCTAGCGTTCAAGTGGCTGTGCTCTTGTCTGAGCACTTCTTTTATAGGTGCATTATTTACTACCTATCTCAACACCATTTCCTTTTTTTATTTGCTGTTCCTCATTCATCAGCTTTAGCTGTAATTGATGCATTAAGTCAGGACTGGTCCATTTTCTTTCTCTGTGTCTAACTGCTTATTAGTCTTTTATTCTTGTGCTTTCCCTCATTCAAGACACTGTGATAAGTTTTCCTAGTAGTTCTATATTGGTCAGCACAGTTGTGGTTTCCTCTTTTGAATCTTTTCCAGTCTTCTCATCATGTCTTCTACCTCTGGCATGCTCCATACTCCTTTAGCGCCACTAAACTCTCTCGTCCATCTGGAAGACTTCCTTCTTTCTTGTTCTGTTCTTCTTTCATTCCCTTCTTGTCATCCAACAAAAATTGCACATATTCTGTAATGATCTCTGTATTATACATTCTCCCTTTCACATCCTTCCATTTCTCTGAATTTTTTACCATTATTCATCCAAGGTTTATTGCTATTGGCCATTACAGGCTACAGGGCAGCATTTTCTGATATTTTCAAATTTCCTGTTATTTTCATATATTCTTATTTCCTATTTTTTTCTTTTTTATTTCCTTTTTGCTAACTTCTTCCTTGTTACCCTGCTGTCCTTCCTGATTGGGACCTGAATGTTATTGTTCTTTCTCTTACCTTTTCTCCCTTTGACACACTTGCCTATTGTTCCTTCTATAACCTTTCATTTTAAACCTATTTCTTACTATGTTTTACATGTGACTGTTAAAAATCCATTGTGGATGTAGTTGGTGCTTCTCATATTCTTTCAACTGTTCTATAATATACTTCTTTATCTGGATCATACTGCTCCACCTACAATGTTTGTGGTGTCTGAAGGGGATGGCACATTCACTCTTATTTTCCGTTCATCCATTTTTACTGTTATACTTGTTTTGGTCATAATCATTTTCTCTGTCCCCTACTGGTAGTTTGACATTATTTGATTTACACTGCTCTTTTTTGAGGTTGATGTTGTCTCTCTTTCAAATTCCTCGTCTAATCACAATACCTCTTCCATTACTCTCACTGAAAGGCAATGGTAGCTTAAGTATTTAGCCTATGCTGTATTAGATATAGGTTCATATAGATTTTTTCCATGTAACTTCCCAAATCCAATCTTTCTTGGCTGCTCATTCTCATTGTCCATTGGAGGAGGTCATGCAGGCTGGCATGTATATAACCCTGCATAATTTCATCTTGCATTATCTTCTTTAGGTTGCACACTTTCTCTTGTTGCCAATCTACATACATCTTATTGTTTCTGATTGGACAAGATTTTCTTTTCTGTCTTGCTTTTCCAATAACCTTATCACAATATTTCAGTGGATGGCATGAGGTGCCTGCCAGGGTATACTTGTGTATAAATTATGCCATTTGGATCTGATAGTGCTCATAGATAAGATCTAGTGTGGTGTTCCAGAAGACTGACAGAGCTATCCTCACAACATATTAGTTGCAAATAAGGTCCGAATCAAATCATTCATACTTGTCTATTATAAGAAAAGTAGTCTGTGGGTAACTACCCTTCCTTTCATTCTAAGTTGAATAAATTGGGAGTGGTATGCTTTTTAAAGTAGGATTTCATAGTCACCCCATTCACTGTGTTAGTTTTGCATCCCTCTGGGCTTCTCAATTCTTTTTCATTTCCTTCCTCCTTCTAGTGGAGCATAGAAGCCCTTACCAGTTACCTTTTCCTAGTTACTTTGGTAGTGGATTGTGCAGAAGCTTCCTCTTGTGTGTGACTAATTCACTCAGTACAAAATATGATTGTTTTCTATTAGTTGAAATGGTATAGACCTTCATCCTACTGTAGAAAAGATGAACAATTCCCAGTGCTACCTGATTTTTGACAAGAGATGATCCACCAAGTATAGTTTTACCTCAGACTGGCTTTCCTCATGTGTTAACACTGCTTGGATGTCAGCTCTTATGTTATCTGGTGTTGAATAGGTTCAGAAACTGTGAACATAAATTGTCATTTATGTGGTTTGTAGGGCTCCTCCTCTTACTGTAGACAGTACAAAATATGTCCAGTGGTGCCTGGTTTTAGACTGGAGTTGACCAATCTAACATGTCCTAGCCACATCACTACATTTTGATGTATCCACCTTTTTTAGTCCAATTTTGAATTGTGCTCATTTTCTACTTGACTTGATGACACTTCAATATGGGTGATGAGTATATTCTGATACAAAAGGAATGCAGTTTGCCTTAGGTGTATCTGTATACTTTTCTATGGTATAGGATATCACCGCCCATGCATTCACTTAGGGTTCTTTATGGAGGAAGTTCATCTAGGTAATTTTTGCTTCCACCATTTTAGTTTGAGATGTACCTAATGTCCAAGTGTAGGTAAGATGTCATATTAGAAGTTAACATTTTCCAACACTGAAAATGTATTTCTGATACATACTTACCTCTTCCACACTTTCAGAACATGTCTTTTTTGACTAACCCGTACAATTAATATAGCAGCACTAGAAAAGTGTGTCATATTCCTATTAGTGGATGGTTATTGCATGCTACTGCAAGGCAGTGTCATATAGAAACATATGAGATTATGTGGGAGCTCAAAACTAGTGATAAACAAAAATTGTGCATGTAGAGGGCAACACAAATTTAAAAAAGCTAGTATACTAAAACATATTTATTTGAAATATATTTTCAGTGTTGGAAATTGTTAACCTTTGACATGCAAACTGATAGGACCAGTATTCTTAACAAAAACAAAGTAATCCACAAACACTAGTTATATTAAACCATTACCATATTATCAGAGAGCACATCCCAAAGTTATACAAGAGAATGTATTCTTCTCTAAGTGATACAGAACTTTGTGTTTTATTTATTTATATTTTTTTTGGAATTTAGGAAGTTTGAAATCCAGTTTGGAATGAAAGATTAATATTGAGCTATTGTGTTAACAGTAGTAACCATAACTAAACCTGTAAGTATGGGAATGAGTATGTTTGTTGTATGTATGGTTTAAAAAGAAATTGTAAAATGTTTGGGTCACAAAATAGTTGTGATCAGTTAAACTTTTGAGTAATTTTTTACGTGGTTTTCCAATTAATTTAAAGTGTGATATTATTTATGTTTTTATTGTCTGCAGATATCCTCTTTAACGGTAGACTGTATGGAAAACTATGAAAAGGCAGTTTGCAAAACGTGTGATGCTGTGGATTCCAATACAAAGGTTTGTAAAATTCTGCCAAAATCTATCTTGAGATAAAATCATACTATGCTTAGCCTAGAAATATGTTTAAGTTTTGTATATTCTTAATTTTAAGAATATTCAACATAAGTCTGCTATATTCTCCTATATGCTTGACAGTAGTTATTTTTATTTGATATGAAATATTGTTTCTTATCTTGACCCTTTTTTTAACCAAATTAAAATGAGTACATGGTCAAAACATTGTTCATAGAATCTGTCTTTTTCAGTCTATGTTGTTTATGCACGACATAAATCTACTGTATAAAGATGAAAAGTTGTGCATCTATTGTGTTGATATTCAATTTGTCTTTTAAAGTTTTTCCACTCATATAGCTGTGTATATAATATGTGAAATGATTACAGTAGATTTAAGGGGAGGTTGGTAGAGTTTGTGATGAGTAATAACATTAGATACATGTATGTACCATGCTAGGTATTACTGACAAACAGAAATCATAATCACTGGCTGAAATTCCCCATTACATTTTCTTAGTTGTTAAAGAAACATTGATGTACCATCACTAAATTTTGCCCAGTTGGAAACATTGATTACAATTCTCTTATAACCTGCATGTTTTCTGTGCAGCACATTTTAGTTTTGAAAATGCCCAAATTAAAGTGTTCTTCAGCTCAGAAAGACTGTTCAAATAGAAGACCCTCACGTTCATAATAAAATTCCTTTACCTTTACCATCATAATAATTTGCAAGGCCTTGAAGTTGAACATGTTGTTAAATGAATTTGAGAATCAGTTTTTAATATATGGTAATTTATTAAGAAGGAAAGTTGAACATAAAAATATACAGAAGTCAAAATACTAATCAAGCAATACCTAAAAGGAGATTACTAAATATGCATAAGAAACAAAATTTATTTACTTTCCCAAAAGAATAAATCTGTATTGCATCATAAATTCCTCCTGAAGAAGCAAGTCAGATACTCCTGAGGTTCAAATGTCACCATCCCTTATGTGGAACTATTGACAGGAGGGAGAGAACTCGTCAGCAGCACCTACTACTTTTTGTGGTTGATCTGACTGAATAGTGAGAATGAGTGTTGCAGTTATAATACTTTTATAACTGGAACTGCAGAGCTTATTCATCATTCAACAGAAAACTAGTTTATTTCTGTTTCTAATACCAGCATTAGTGATAAGTACATGAAAGCATTTCCATGTACATATTTTTTAATTTTATTTGAAATTAAGGTCTTTTGTCTTTTACAAATATAACTCACTCAAACTATGTTTAAATGTCAGAACACCTCTATAAGCATTGACTGTTATTGTCATTGGAAGTAGGTTTAACATGTGACTTGTTAATCCTGTTTGAATGATATTAGTACTTTGCATCGGTGCGGATTTTATGAAGTTATTTGAATTAACGTGTACTATAATTTCAAATTTAATGTATTTTCATGAAATGTGTTTGGCATTTATTGAAAATTATTAATATATGGAACAGAAAAATACCATATCTCTGAAGTGTTTCAATAAAGATTTGTTTGAGAATTTATGAAGCCTTTATAAAGTTAGACTGACTTAAAGGTGGTTTTCATGCTAAAAATAAATGCATGTCTTTTTCTTTTTCAAAGTATAGTTTTTATTTTATTTGCATGACGTCTAGAATCTCCTAAGTAAATATTTTTTTTCAATTTATTTACTATACCCTAGTATGTGACTTTTCAAACACCCTGTACATTTCAAATCTGGGTACATTTAGTTTTATTGTTTGCAGCTGCATATAGATTATTTTAGGATATACTAAAAACCATTTAGCACAACTGGAAAGCAGCAGATAGAAAGTATAACAATAATGAATTAGAAACATGTCACATGAAGTAGCATGTTATGATACTGAATATCTCATTGTTTTCATTTAAATGCTCTTATTCTAATAAATTGTTAATGTTTGCATTAAAATTGTTTAAGTGTGAATGAAAAATATTCATAAAAAATCAGATTCACTACTTACTCATCTGTACTCCTGCTTTTTACTATTGATAGCTACTCACCATAGGCTTTTTTGTAATGATATTAATGGTCCAAAGTATATACTATTGAACAATATTGATCACATATAAACAATTTGAGGTAAATTGTCTAGAAATGTATGCCAGAAAGAAATGTTTATCAGAGTCTTATCGGGGATGAAATTCTCCCAAGTGACAAGATGGGAGAATCTTCAGTGATGGTTGCTGTATATTTCTTTGTCTCATTGATTCAAGAAAAAAGTGCAGTTTAGGTTTTATATTGTGATCTGTGGCTTCAATTTCCATACTATGTAAAAACTACCCTGAGAAACATAAAGCCAACATAATTTGTAAAATACAATGCAACAACTGCCACTACAAGTTTTGGATTGGAGAAACAAACAGAAAATGGAAATTAGATTCAAAGAACACAAACACCTTCACACGTTTTTGAACACTGCAAATTCAATAAACACAATATACCTAAAAAAACACCAAGATACTAAGTAGGGAAACATATGAACAAATGCAAAATAAAAGAAACCCTACTTCAACAATAACTGAAACCAAAATTAACCCAGTATAAAGGAACACCTTTATTCCTATACTAATTATTAACTTAACATCCAACTGCAATGCCCTCTACAATCCCATACCTGTTTATATTCTCATCCCGAAGACATGCCTGGCAACAGTCATTTGCGAACTCTGTCTTTGTTAACCTGAAGATGATCTAAGAAGGTCAAAACGTTGTTCTCTGCTTACCAATAAAAGTGTTAATACCCATATCAGCCATTCTGAGATACAATTTTATTTCAAGTGGGTTTCTCAGCATCAAGAATAGAGTTGATGCTACTGGCTCATCCTTTATGAAACTTTCTGTAGCTTTCAAAACTGATCGATACTCGTAGCCAACCAGTTCTCTGAAACCATTATTCCAAGCTTTGGAAAGGTTTTTTTGTGCAGTCTCTCCAGGCTAGTGTGACTGCATGAACACTCCATATAGTTGAAGACTATTGAGAAGGTATTTGATGCATTATGGCAGGTACTTTGTTGCAAAAATTTGGCATTACTTTGGTAAAGCATAAGATGTGTACTTTGTGAAAAATTATAACTATAAGACTTGAATATCATAATCAAAATTTCTCTAATTTTTAAAAATATTCAATAATTTATTTTGAACAACATTTCAATTGTTGGCAGTTGCTCCAAGTTTTTATGTGAATTTAATCCTCATATTTGTTGTTTATTGTTCAAATTTTTTTTTGTTTAAGTATATCTTGTATTTTCCAGTCATTTTTTGAAAATTTTTACTTTTATACTTGACCAAAAAATGCTTAACAATTGTCTTATATAAATAGAACCATTTCTATCTAATGAGATGCCAGTTTTATGCAACAAAGTGACAAATGTTTTTGCAACATTGTATAATTTCTCATTTTGAAAAATACAAACTAATTATCATATTACTTGCCTAATTAGATTCTTACTTGGAAACAATCGCTGTTTTGAAGTAATTTTTTCTGACATAATTAAGTTATCACTTTGAAACAAACAAACCTAAAATTGCTAACAAACTTTCAAGATGTCTTAAAATTAAAATGTAATAAAAAATAAATAAATAAAATGTTAACTATATAAGAAATATTTGGGTATGTAGGGGATTAGCTTTTACAGTGCAAGTCAAAGGATTAAAATAATGTATTATGTATGTTTAAACACATTTACAATTTTAATAAAAAATTACTAAACACGTTTAACTGCAATGTTAACATCATATGTGCAGTTTTTGAGAAATGTAGGGGTGGGGAGCAAATACTTCTTCCTACTGTCACCCATGGTGTTAACCTATAAAATTATTTTAATTTTGTGTGTTTTTAATTATTGCTATGTTTGATATTTTGCATGTTGTAACTTCTTTGACCACACAATTCCTTTATTAGTGAAGTAATATAACAACATTGAGAGCACTAAGGAGCATGTTCATTTATTTAGGCAGTCCCATCCACTTAATGAAAAAAAATTGACATAGGAGGAAGTAAATAATGGAATTCAACAAAAAGCTGAGCCATGGTAAAAAAGCAACAGACCGTAGGAGGGAATTCTTCAAGTAACAAAGAGAAGTTTTGTACCAGGCTCAGATGGTGTGAGATACTCTAAAGTAATGGTTCTTTCCATGTAAGAAAAAGGAATGTTTAAAAAAATAATTTATCAGTGATGTATAGGAAAATATAAAAGCTCCTGAGAGACTGCTCAGTTTCATCATTGTTCAAACTCTTCAAAAACAATATCTCACTAAATGGATATAGACTAATGACAATGCCTAATGTACTTCTCAAGCTAAGCAAAAAGGTAACAGGAAAAAAGATTTATTTGCAATTTAAATGAGACATTGTCTTTCTACCAAAGTTGGAATAAGAATGTGTAAAATATTCTGCATCCAAGAAAGTACAGCAAAAGAAGCTTATCAGTTTGATGAGAGTAACAGTAATGAGCAGAATGGAGTTTAGCACCCACTTTTGTGCTTCAACAAAAAAGTAATTACCAAGTTACTGAGAGTGCAGAATGCATCATGAGAATAGCAACACCAAACACCTTACAGTTTGGGCAGTATTACTACAAGGCTACTACTGTTTAGGGAACTCACAATCATTTTCTCTCAAGATGGTAGTACAGAGTTTGAAATAATTAACTCATAGGTCATTCACATGAAGAGAAAGAGAGAAAGGTTATAACTAGTCATTATAGCCAAAGTCATGAAATGAATATATGAGAGAGACAGACAGTGATTATACAAATAGATGGCTCAGTTAGGAGAGTTGTTACTGTATGGGCGTGAGCCATGTGTAGATGTGAACATTATTGTTTGAATAGTAATTTGATAACTGTGTGTGTTGCATGACACATCTGCACTTGCACTTCTCGTTTATAGATTTTCTTGTTACCTTTTATGGGTTTCAAAGAACTTCTCACCATCTTTATCTTCTGAGATATCAGTGAATTTATCACTCTCACCACAAAAGCTCTTTTCAACTATTCAGACTTTTCTATGGTTTTCATGGTTTGTATTCATAACCAAAAGGCCTGTCAAGATTTTATGTATAAGTGTGTGAGATAGGTTTTTTTTTGTTTTTTTACAGTAGATGTTTGTGACTTGGTGATGAATTTGAACAATAAATGGACAGAACACAGTCCACTTGTTTTAAAATGGTTTATTCAAAACAAGTCAAACCTATGTACAAAACTTCCACTATAGGATATCACAGTTCTGTCTGAAACTAAATCATTTTTTGTCAAGTATCCACACAGGCTGGTTCAATTACTTTTTATAATCCAATTAACAAGATGAATTATTTTTCTCTTGTCTCTTTTTTAAAATTGGGAATAATTTCATTTTGTTACTCTATGGGCTTCACAGTTGTATCTGAACTTTAAATAACTCTTTCCTTTTCATCAAGGTCCACAAAACAGGTTTAATAATTTTCAAACACCTTTTAACTAGGTAAATTATTTTTCTTATCTCTGCTAACTTCATGTTTTCTAACATTTTTTGACTGAACTATTTACCTCCACTACGGTTCAAAGATTATATACAGTTTCATGAACCTCATTTGCACCTCCACCATTTTCAACTGTTTTTATTGTATGCTTTGAAACTTCCTTCCTTACCAAAGCATCCCACCTGGGGTTGTGTTCTCCTTTGTTGGTGAGTCATGCTTTTTCAGAACAGATTATCTGTCATTGCTTGTCTTTGCCTTTGTATCCAGGAGCAGTTGGATAAATTAGATCTTTCCTTGGATAACATTGCTGTATCCACTAGGCAGCCTATCCCACCATGGCTTATTACAGACCCCAAATGTGACCTATCTTTAAGTCATCTTGTGTTGAATAGTTGCCTAAGATCTAAATTAAAATTCATTATTTTCATGTAAGAGAATGTTCAACGAGTGCACAAGTTTTTCTTGTTTCTTTTTTAACTTCTGTGCTTCCACAAATAACTAATAAAATGACATTTATTCTCAGACACTATATTTTGTTGACTGGTGCAACCACCCATAAAATTTATTTTTTAGGTTTCAGGCTTTGAAAGTGAGGGAATTTGTATTTGAGTGTCCAAAAATAATTCATATATTTAAATTATTACAAAAACAAAATATCTTAACATTTGAAGTTAAATTTAATGAAAAAATGTACATACAGTGCACCATTTTCAGTACTTTTAAGTTGATCTATTTGTTTATTTTTATGTAAATAGATTTCTTGTACCCTTTCCAATTTCACTTGCCTGTTCTTTTATGTCTTGCATCAATTCAGTGAGCGTTGATAAAAATTGCCACTTCAAAAATAATTTTTTTTCTATTTGTATGTGTGAAAGTAAATTATTGCACTATATCTAAAGATTGCTTTGAAATATCTTGAGAAAGTGCTTAAAACTTATGGCTCAAAAATATAACTACAAGCTGTTGGTTAGGAAAGCTGGTAATGTACTTATGTTAAAATGTCAGTTATCCATATTTATGCATTATTACTTGTGTGTTTAAACTGTCACTTAATTTTATTATAATAGTTGAAAAGTCTAGTAATATGTTGTGTAGTATGTAATCTCAAAGTCATTAGAATTTTGAAAAAATCACAGGCTGCATTAATGCAAAAGAAATTTCTTTTATGTTTAACTCAATAACTGTTTAACTGAGTTGAATCAAAGAAATTTTTAATAGTCTTAGTTCAAATCTGATGAATATTTGCAGTTCACTGTTTAGTGGTTGATATATTTCAGAATTTATTGTTTCTTTAATAAAAGTTTTTGTTAATATAAAAGATTGAATTTAGTGTTGCACTGATCTCATTGTAAATAAAATGCCTCAACAATTGTATCATCATATTTAAGGGGAAATGTACATGATTAGACATGCTAGCAGATATACCCATATGGCACATGAGAACAGGTTTATGAAAATTAGCAGTTCATATATAATGTTTCTGTTTTTGTCCTAAATATACCAGTAATGATTGTAAGTACATGGACATTTTGTACACCCCTTATAACGAAAGAGAAAACTGGAAAACTCCCTTCAATAATTCTGTTGGGCATTCCTGCTGACACTTATTATTTACCTGTCACTGGAGCTTTGAAATGTATGCATTTTAAAAGTGTAATACGTTCTTGGCACGTCCCAAATTATTCTCAGTTGATTAAACCATATTTGATAGGTTCAAATGTAAAAGCCAAGGAAGAATAAAAATGACAAATTTATAGTAGGATTGTTCATTAATTTATGAGAAAATATTCCAGGCCAACCTATTTATCATGCCTATTTCTATCTAAACAGAGTAGAGAAGACAACAAATACAAGATAAGATGCAAGGCAAGCATTGAGCAATAAAATAATCAACATAGTACCTATTCATCGTAACTAATTCATATAAGCACGTTAACACATATGACTCTTTGAGAAAGAGTAAAAAGGGATGCATGAACCTCCCTGAATAATACTTGGCACCAATTTAAGTTATAGTTCTGCTGCAATGTAAATCATTGTTTTCTGTTATATTTTATGGTTCTCTTTCTCCATGTGCTGCTTTTTATGCTTGGCTAGGGCCTGACATTAACGACACAGTAAACAGTTAACTTCTTCATTAAAATATTTACTGTCTATGAACATAATTTTAATGAAAGTGTGATTCTTTTATACAAATGAATCAAGTTAATTTTGAGTAAATAAGAGATGAATAGTAACTTTTGCTGCAGTTGAAGTACACGTGTTTGTAAATATTGTTCTGAATTACAAATAACTGGCTAACACAATTGAACAATAGTGTTTGCAACTAATATTTTTGAATTTCAAGTAAAGCTGATATATTTGTTTGAATTCAGTTATTTTTATTTCATTGTAGAGTTGATTAGTTGATCACTAATTGATTTAATAACAGCAGATTCAAATACACTAAGATTATAATTTATTTTGTACATTTGATCTGAGCAGGTAAGTTGTTTCACTTAAACTCATGAACAATCCATTTTAGTATAAAAGTATGTTATCTGAATCTTCTTAAGTGAAGCACATTGTTATGCTGCTTAGTAAACTGATAATTTTGATAAGAGTTTTTAATTTAATTCTAACAGATTAGAAAGCAGTTTTAAGACATAATTATTTATTATATTTGTATTTAACAGGCCATGTACCAGTTGATGGCTAAGTGTGAAGAACTTAGTAATTCCATGAAACCAGTGTACAAAATGTCTGAAGAAATGTATCCTTTCAGATACATTGCAATCTTTAACGGACTTTTCAGTATATAGTATTCATTATACTAAGAAATAATTTGTGTTTTGAATGCTTGAAAATATTTATTTTCTGTTATTTTAAGGTAGATTGTATAATGTGGTAAGCTTAATGTGAAACTGTTGAGCAGTAAAAGATGCACATATATACACACATGTAGCTGTTAGGAATTCCTGCAGTGTCCCTGCTTTTATGTAGGAGCTGCATGAGGATATCAGAATTACAGTGATGGAAAAAACATTATTGCATGTCCTTTTTTCTTTTTGCACTTTTCTTAGCTCTTGTACTTTTTATAAATTTGTGTGTTGGGGAAGTGTCGGAACTAGAGTAAAATGGTTATGGACATTGTGTGGTCTCAAATGACTCACATTTTAGTTATCATTTGTACAAACCATTTTTATTAATAAAGCAACTGTGACAAACATATTACAACAGATATCAGTGAATATTGGAAATTTACAAAATAATTTTTGAATAAAGAAACAGCTTTAAAAACAATAATACTAATGTAATTGACAAAAAGTGGTCACAGAATCTCTGATCTTTGTAACTGCGTGAAATCTCTATGGCATAGTGTACATAGTGAATTGAATGTGGACTGCTGTGAGTTCATGGTGGTATATTTGTATTAAGACTTTCTGCAATTCCAAGGTGCTTCTATGTCTCTTTTCTTGCACTTCGTTACCCATTACCTTTCATCAGTTTTTGAAAGGCTTGAGATCTGGACTGTTGCCTGGCCAGCAGTGTCTTAATTCTCTCCCTTTGAAGACTGCACCTGATGTAATAATATGAAACTTAGATGTATTTTTCTTACAGGTAGTGAAATTTCTTTATTTCACTTCTATTGCATAGAATGCATGAATGTTATCAACCTTAGCCCTGTAGCATAGAAGAAAAACATGCTGGATGGAACACTTATCAAAACTTGCATCATACAAAGTGCTTTCCATCAGACTTGTGCATGTTGGACTTGGATTTGTCTGAAAAAAAAACTGCTTCAGTCTAGTTAACATGCTCTATGGCCTAATTGAGCATCATCTGTCTTATTTTATTAGTGAAGAAGTGGTTTCATTTTTGGCTGTCTTGCTGGGAGACTGGCTGAACAAAGGCAAGACTTGATGGTGCGTGCAGTAGCAGGCTTCTCCATTTTGGAACATGATCATCAGCTAGTATGGAAGTTTTTTTACCTGTTACTTCACTTTTGGTTCTCTTGCAGCTGAGTCTTTCTATATCCCTGTACTTAGCAATTTACTCTTCCCCTCACAGCTCAAAGAAACAATGAATGTTTGTTTATTTCCATAGAATAAATGTACAACTCTTGTAGCAGACACTTTTAAACTGAATTTCAGTAAGAACTTCTATTTATGACCATGAAATGGCTGATACAGTATGAAGACAAAATAGAGAGCTGCTAACATAATACTTAGACAGTATTGCACCATTCATGAAACATTTTCATCTACGTGCATTAGATCTTATTAAGAATTCAAGAAATGAATGGCATTGTGAATAGAGGAAATATGGTATAATATTTATTTTTCTTGAATGAATATCAGTTCATCTTTAGCCAGTGATTTGAAAAAAATCGATGAAAAAATTGGGTGATGTAATAAGTTTTTCCACTACTATATTTTTTATATATTGTGAACTGTCTGTCTCCCATTGATTGAGGCTATTTCCCATGCTGTGTCTGAAAAGCTGCTCATTTATACAGATCACAAGATAAATTTTTGAAATGAAGAAAAACATGAATAATGTTGATGCCAAGTTTTATTTCACAGGCAAGATGTTCTGCACTTAATTGTTAAGAATTGATCACATTATCATTCAAATTCCAAAATATATATTCTTCAGTTCCTAGATGTTGCTGTAATCTACATCCACTAAAAGAGACTTGCCCACTTGATCTAGGGTAGAATTCATGTAAATCGAAGACCTCCTTCTGATAAAAAAAAAAAAAAAAAAATGACACGATCATAAACTGAATGGTACTCCATCTAGCTAAAAATGGCCATATTGTTACGGTGAAACTGTCAAGGTTTTTATTCTATCCTGGATGACATTAAGGCCTTGATTGATTCTATATCTTGAGTGTCTTTCCTTACAGGAAACATTTATGAAACCTGCTGATGTAGTTGGCTCCTTCAGAGTTCCCTCCAATCTGCTGTTACATAGTATTTATTTTGAATGAGTCTCTGATTTATTATGTTACATGCTTTGTTTTACTGTTTAAATTAACCAAAACTTTGAATTTGAGCTTTGTAGTTAATTAAATGTTAATATGTATTAAATTTGTTATTTGCCAACAAGATTCCATTTTAATACAAATGTATTTTAATATACAAATATAAAATCAATACAGTTTATAATAACAATAATTACTAAAAAATTACTACAAATGATGGCTTATGTATAACAGTTTTACAAACTTACAGGCAAAACTAAGTCTTATATCTGGTCTAGAATTGAATAATTTATCAATAATCTGAGTAAACAACAAGCAAGTTAATCCTGAGTTGATATTGCTTCACACCACTTACCAATGAGGTAATTTAACATATCATAGAAATTCTAATATTCGAAGGAATTCACTGAAGTTGAATACTTTGTAAGGTTCAAAATCAAAGACATTCCTGGTCAAATCCTGTTTACAATAATGTTAATTACAATTATAGCTTCCTAGGCCTATAGCACACAGACTGTAGCTGTCAAGTAATATTCTTTTCTGTCTTTCAGCAAACTGCTTTTTTATACATATAACAGTAGTTTTCACTTGGCAACAATGATCTAACACATTTTCAAAACAATTATTGTTGCTTCTTACTTTCAAGAATTCTCTACTAGTTTAGAGAACAGGTGGGATTTGTGCAATAGACATGTGCAATGTACATTACATAAAAAAAGGAATACAGAAATAAGTTTAGGTACTACAACAAACATGTAACAGTAAATCTGTTTCACTACATATAATCTGAACACCTCACAACTAGCTCCCTTAAAAGTGCATAGTAGTCCAGAGTTCCCACAAAAAACCTATTTGTTGCACCTATCACACCTAATAGTCTGCAAATGCTTAACCTCCAAACTAGACTGTATTTTTTGTAGAATCAAGATAAACACTTGATAATATGGCTAAATACCCATAGCCTCTGTTGTTAACACTATTTAGTCTACTTTTGAAAATTAACTAGTTTTTAGACTGCATTTGTTAAATATAACAAGGCATTTAATTTGTCTTATGGTCTCACTGCTGGTTAAATTGCAACTAAACCCAAAGAATCACCACATTTACTAAGCCTTATCTGACATTATACTATACAGTACACTACTACAACTTAAATTATAAGCTTATACTTATTTAGTCCCCAATCTAATTTCTAAAGATAAAAATAATAAAAATCAAAAATCCACTCTGTTATAAGAAAATAGGTTACTAAAATAGAATTATAACAAAGCCTAAAGAACCATTAAAAATATTAAGCCTAATCTAACATTATAGTACACATTACACTACTTAGATCTTCAGTTATTGACAGAAAGTGTTCATACCTCTGCATCCCAAGTAGTTTTTTTGCTCATGACTTAAAACATATCACGATTAGGCTAATAGACGTATAGTATATTATAAATACTATACTAACACAGCTACATAAATTTTTTGTAAATAAAATGACAAATAAACTGTTAATAACAAATAGCCAAAAAATAGGAGAAGCAGAAAGTGTTTGTACATTTCAGAACGTGTAAAAAAACATATTCCCATAAAAATTTTGTTTTGTTTGGCAAATAAACTATATTACACCATTCCAGAATTAAACATTGGGTTCATAATTATTAAAATTTAGCGAGCAAAAAAATTTTCGGCAATTTAGCACCTTTCCGTTTTTATCTGCTTGGTCATCATGGTGAACATGAAACAACTGTTCAGTCATTTAAAAAAACTGAATTATTGTAAAATACAAGTCTCATGTGTCTCTTTCCGGTATTGCTACACAACTTAATTTGCTGAAATTTACTGTTCAAAGCATTATTGCCAAGTTTAAGCTTACGGGATCAACTGCTAACATCTCGTTCTGGATGCCCCACCAAAATTCTAGAGAGAACCAAGAGGAAGGTTCTCAGAGCAATTTAGTAGGAACCCTCTTTTAACACATAATGACATACAGAAATTGGTAAGGGAAACTGGGGTTGAAGTAAGCATCTCTACAGTTACGAACATGTAACGCTCTTCTGGGTTCAAAGCATGCCGTCCTTGTAGAACACCATATTTAAAGCCTGTTCATTTAGAAGCATGATTGAGGTATACAAGAAAGCATCTTGATAAACCCTTTACCTGTTGGAAGAGTATTCTTTGGTCAGACGAGACTAAAATCGAGCTTTTCGGCCACAATGATGATTGCTATATTTTTCATAAGAAGGGGAAATGAAATCTTCCAAAGAACATCATCCCTAGAGTTAAACACAGGGATGAAGTTAAACAATGTGAAATTGAGGTGTGTTTCAGTTTTTTTGTGTTATGCACAAGTGTCTTGTCTTGGTATGTTGATAATGTTTTTGCATTTCTTAGTGAGTTTTTGAAATTTTTGTGCTGATTTGTTGCTTGGTTGTTGATAGATATTGATGTGACAAAGTCATTGTTGCAGTGAGATAGAGGATGGTTAAATTTGAGTTAAAGAAGAAGGAAATAACTATCTTCTTCATACTGTAAAATGCATTGCTGGTCATTTTGGGAGTTTATACTAACAGATGAAAGACTGCTGTGTTCTAATGAAGATAATTCTACAAGAGACTGATCAACTGATTATGATTGTAGTGTGAAACGTGGTGTTTATGCTGGTAGTGAATTGGTATGGTTATGGAGTTAAAAGCATGGAAAGATTCATGTGTAAATAAACAATAATGAACTTTTTTTTGTAATCCAGTTTTCAAATTAATATATAGTTTTTGAGGCAGCTAATTTTATATCATTGTAGGAGATCAGAATTAACCATTTTCGTTCCATGGAAACATTTTCCAGACTCCAACAGATATCTACTTTCCCCTAATGTCTTGTTTACAAGATAATTGACATTTTCTGGTCATATTAACTTGGAGGGCTTTAGAGATTGTAAGGTTTACCGGAATTCTCATTACTTTTGTGACTACCAGTAATTCAATAGCAACAAAATTTCTCCTTTCTTTCCACTTGTAAGAATGTCAGGTGAAATAATTTTTCAATGAATATCAGATAGATCTTCTAAAAGTAGCAGATATTACAACAAAACTTATGGAGTGATCTGTGTTTGAAAGTTTGACCAAATTTCCTTTTATCTGAGAAATAATAAGAATGAATGAATTTAATACAATGAATACAGTCTGTATCGTAAAACAATCAAAATGAAAATTCACTGTACTTGCACACATTAAAAAGAAAAGTTTCTTTTACCAGATTAAAATGAGGCCACTAGCCTTCTCTTTATCTCTCTCAAGATAAATTTCTGTGGAACTAAAACACCACGATTTTTAAGTATAATCTGGATTTGAACTTAATCAAGAAAGTGCTCTTCATTTTTACAGTTAAACTCGCTTTCTTTGTTCAGTGAACAGTATCAGTTTGTGACCCTTGTTCTCTCACAGTATCAGTTATATAAACATACACACACTATCAATTTGTCCAAAAAAGATGCCACAATTGCTAAACCACAAAACATTACTGCTATGTGATAATGTAATACCCCACAGACAGAATAAACATTATCTACTTTAGAAAACAAAGAAGTAAAGCAACCTCAGTAACTCTTTCCCTTATGATTATGCTAAAACTACGTTAAAGCTAGTTAAATAAAAAAATGATTAATTATTGTATTTCCAAAAGCAACAGAAAACACATCTCTGCATATTTTACACTCTAGTATCAATTTTTAAAGTGATAAGTATCACTATTTTTTGTAGTTTAAAAATAAAAGTGGTTATTAGTGAGAAATGCAAATTTCATGTTTATGGATTAAAAGTTTATAAATATACTTATTAACAAAAGCAAAAAGTATGACTATGGTAAATTTTGTAGCTTATTTGAAAATGGATATTAGGTCACTTTGAAATGTTTCTGTACATGTATTTATATTAGAAATGCAATTAAAACATTTCTTTGTTGCTTAATAACTTTGAGTAGTATAATTATAATTTGGCAATAGAAAATGAGTATCTAATATGAAATTTAAAAACTAGTTTTTTCTTTGATACATCAAGAACTTTTAAGAAATCCTCAAATAATGTAAATTTTAGATAATTGTTTATATAATATAATGAAATTTGTAATTGTAACGATCATTAATATTATGTCTTCAAGACTTTATCTTTCATAGTTGGAGTATATTGATCGTCTTTTGTCTAAAAATAATAATTGAACACATCAGTTAATTACTATTAACTATTTTTTTTTTAGTGGTATTTGGTTTAAGCGTTCTTAATATTGTTAAAATCATCAGGTTTTCAGAAGAAATAAAATTGAATATTTTGGAGTAATTGAACACAATTTTTCCTTAAGTTTTTTCAGTAAAGAAATAAAGAGAGTGATAGACTGCTTTGAAAACATCATTGAAAGAAAAAGTTAATTGGTGCCACTGTGTGACATTGTTTGTTATTAAAGTTAAGCAATTAGTCCATTACATCAATTAGTATCACATAAAGTAATTTTTAATTGAACTTATAATTAAATCTATTGATGTCACAAAAATAACCTTCTAATTTAAATGACTGTTTCCAATAATATCTATTTTTGATTATTCCAACTATCCAAGTAATTGAAATATTGCTATTATGACTTTTCATTATTATTTCCAATACTTCAAACTTTTAAGGATAATCTGTGTCATAATTCAAGAAAAATAATTGTGTATTCAAAATTAGTGTTTCTGGTTATTACAATTTTTAATTTTTCTAACTACCAAAGTCTCATGTAAAAATAATCAATTAATGCATTCTAATTGATCACCAAATTCCAACAATTGTCCAGTTCTAGTTGTGATACACATTGATACTTATGTCAGAACTGTTTGTTTAAATGTAGGTATAACAAAGTATAAATTCTGAGTTTTATTTGTGCTTTTGTATTGTGTAATAAATTAATCAACTAATTTGAAAGAGCTAACTAATTTTATTTTCTGTAATAGTTTTGTATATATCTCAAAAACTTGACAAACTGTCAAAACTTTTAATTAAATATAACTGAGGTCGTACTTGCAATCAATCCACTTTCGTAATTTAATATTTATCTGATTTTATTTTCTTCTGTGAAATTCCAAAAACAAAGCATTTATTGTATGTACAAGAAATTATGATTAAATAATTTATATACTGTCATGATACCTTAGAGAATGTAACATGCCTCTTTGTTTTGCTACAGTGAATCCCAAGTTGACAGCATGTGTTGAAAGAAAGGATTTAGCAGAATGAACCTTTACAGTCATTTCTGGTATGAAAAAGAACTTTTAATTCTACAGACACTTGAGGTAAAGAGCAGTTGAGTGTATATGTTATGGAAGCAGCTTGTGCACATACACCTGACTTTACTGCTTTTTTTTTCACTGGGATGCATACTTTTGCCTGTGGCACATGGATGCTTTTTCTGCTGACTTTTGAGTTTATAGATTCTCGTGTATTACAAGATGCTGTACATTGCTTACCATGACTGGAGTACAACTTGTTGTAGGTTTCTTTCTAATTGATGTTGGTACTTCCAGATGATCCATATTCATATTTGTTTTCACAATGCCATTCAGTACAGAGGATATCCCTCTCTTGAAAATTCTAAGTCCTTGATTTGAACACATCTTCACGGTATGAATGAATTAATATTTTTTACTGAAGAGGGCTGTTGTGTATCTTACTCAGAAGTAATCAATGTTTAGTGGTATGACATTGTCTACTAAACAGTAAATAATGTCATGGTATAGTTCGTATATATTTTGTTCCATAGTGACTTTAATTTAATTGTGGCTATTATATGACTTGCTGATTTGCATATCTAAAATCATTTTTATGTAAGATGTTGAAATTTTTGTAGAAATTGTCACATGACAGATTCATTGCTTCTGAGTTATATGAGCTTTTCAGTGTAGAAGAAATAACCAGTTTAAACATAGCAAACAAGGATTTTTAATTTTTACTCTTTTACACTATAACACACGACTAATACCAACAGTTTGTCTGACGTTTGTCTTCATTCCTTTTAATTTACCTATGCTGCTGTTTTGTATAAAATGGTACTGAAATTAATAGTGTTGAACTTACTCTGTGCCATAAGTATGAATATGTTGGCTAGGCCAGTACTTTAGTCAAACATGTTTGTTCTTTCAAAATTATAGTAGTTTCATAACCTCTAAAGCATTTATCCAAGGTGTCATTGATAGATAGCAACAATTTGCTTTTATTACCAGTCAGATATGTTGTAGTTTTCACATTGTTCAGTGAGTGCTCCTTCAATTGTCATTCATTACATCTATTCCAGAACTCATTTTCCATGGAGTATTCTTCATCTTGCATGGAAAGTACCACAATCTGTGCACATTTTGGTTTGGCCAGTATGCTGATCATACTTGTATCATTTTACTGAAACAGTAAGGAGACAATACTGATTGCTCTTAAAATATCTTGAAATAGTAGCATCTAATAAACTATTTCTGAGTGTTCTTAAAAGAGAACACATACCATTGCTTTGTTTTTATCATATTTCTTTTTGCTTTGAGAATAGCTTTTCATATGCTCAGTTATACTTGGTTTTATTACTGAAACTTGGAAAAAACAATTGAAAAAATGTTTTATACATTTTATCTTTTTTTACCTCTGCTATGTGTAAGAAATGATCCAGCATTTTCTACTTTCATGAAGTTTTTTGTAGAACAGGTTAATAGATTTCAGCTGCTACTTTTCTGTGTGATGTCATTTAGAGCAGCTTCGAAGTATATGGATCGTGTAGTGTACTTGAGCAGGCCGAAGTGGCATTTATTATTCAGGTATATATAATATCATAATATCTTTATCAGCATTAGTTCTGTTAATCACCAGAAAACAGAAATCAACGTTATGTAATTGTTGTTGTAATGCACTCTGCAAAGAATCAGCAGTTTCAGTGATGAAAGTCCTGAATGTTTTTATCATTACTGTAGGCTGTTCCCATAGAGATAACATAGCCTATTTGCTTTTTTAAACAAATTTCCACCTTTATAAGAATGTCAGAATCCTGTTTTTCCAAACATTTTTCTTGTTTGTTTATTCTTCTAGCTTCTTCAGCACAATGATCAGTAAATGCACTTAAGTGAGCATCAAACTGTATGTACTGTTTTACTAAGTTTCATAGAAAATAGACATAAGATGTTTTACAAACATCATGCTAACTGCAACTATGTATGAAATGTTTTAAGTTGTCCATTGACATTAAAAAAATGAAGAGTGATTCTGATTATCGCGCTTGAAACAATGTTTTATATCTGCAGTATCATCACCATGATACTTAAAACTGTATTCATTAAGGAGAAGAACCAAACATAAGGAGCCTCTTCCTTTTTCTTTTTACTTTTCAACATCAAATCTACTTTTTGCATTTGACAACTTGATTTTTGCTGATTGCTCATAAATACATCTAACTTATAACTGAAACTTCTGTACTTCACTGATAGAATTTGTCTATACTTTATAACTCTGGATTATAGTGTTAGGAGATATTGACTGTGTTAATATTGAGTGATCAATGATGCTTGTTACCTTTAATTTTTGTGATGAAACCACTGTGTTATCTTTTTCAACCTCAAATCATTATTATAAATTTCTTGTATTTTTGCTGTTAATAGATATGGATTTTTAATGAAATCTGTCATTTTTTTGTGAAATTGAGCTTTGGGCATTTGGATAGATGTTAGTTATGATGCAAGCAACTGATTTACTCAAAGATATGATACTGATTGTATTGCTTGCATTATCAACAAAAATTTATATTTTCATTATATAGAACTGATTAAGTCGCTATAAACAGCTGGGTTGAAATTCCAAAATAATTGAGTTCCTAGTGTGATAATTTAAGATTTCCTATAGAAATCTTAAGGTGTGAAAGTTTATTTTGGAAATAACAGCTTTATGTATAAGTACTTCCACTCTTTATTATTGTAAATTGTTTTTAATTTTGAATTTTACATGTTTTTTTGTGTTTGCTGGAGAAAATTAGGCATAACACAGTAATGCCATATAATATCTATAAATTTCCTGAGTGTCTAAATTGAATTTGATATCTGAAATGATTGTAAGATTTGGTAAAATAAACTAAAAAAACACCAATTCAGCCAGTTTGATATTGGTATAACTAATGAATGTTAATCAACTAGTTTTGAATTTGCTTCATGGATAGGAGATGAAATTTTACAAGTGACTGTCGATTTTGATTGGAGATTTAGGTTTATCACTCAGTTATCTTCAGTTCATGAAATTGTGTAAGTTGTAGGTTTTGTTTGAATAAATTAAATGCTTTACTTTTCATTAAGCAGACTAGACTTTACATTATTTTTACTAAACAGTAAAAAAACGAAGCTGCACAGTGATACAACAGTATAGTTAAAATGAGATTTTGATAAAATAATTCCCCAGTGGTACATCAGTATGTTTGTGGATTTACAACGCTGAAATAATGGGTTAGATTCCCCTTGGTTGATTCAGCAAGATAGCCCGATGTAGGTTTGCTATAAGGAAACACACACACGTATCTTGAAAAAAATATATTATCTAGATTAAATTTTAAGATAAGTAAGAAAATTCGATGGAGGTGATAAAACACGGAACAAAAATAAGCAGATGTATTACATTAAGAGAAGATCTAAGAAGAAAGAGAATATTACAGAATACCAAAAATAGAATTACAGAGTATTAAAATATCCAGAGATAAGACATGAGAATTTAGAGAAGGGTTAAAAGAAAAACGAGAATTTTAATACAAATTTTTATAGAATTGAAATTTTAAAAAGTCCGTACAGGGTGTAAACTTGAAAGTACAGTCTTGAGGAAAGCAAAGACAATTTCACATTTAAAAAATCTATATTATAACTTGTTTCTTTTGTAAAGATATCGAGCTTTATGAATATGTGCAGAAAGGTTATGATATCAAATTCAAGGAGTTATAAAAAGAGCATAAATGACTGGATAAAATGTCTGGAAAATGAATTTGTAAATGCAAGGATCAAACCAACCAAACTCATCACACCTGCTCAAACATTTCAATCTTAGACACAATTAACGATGAAATAGGAATAATGTAACCTAGCCGATGTACATCTGTCACTTATAATACCTAT
The DNA here is from genome assembly GCA_011833715.1 of Carcinoscorpius rotundicauda. Taxonomy (NCBI): domain Eukaryota; kingdom Metazoa; phylum Arthropoda; class Merostomata; order Xiphosura; family Limulidae; genus Carcinoscorpius; species Carcinoscorpius rotundicauda. The sequence continues at coordinate 44,289,809 of CM022394.1, read as the reverse complement.
TATAGATATTTCGTAAACTATTCCAGCTATATTATAATCTTACAGAGTACCAAAATTTAATAGACTAGTTCAACAACATCACCCAACGGGAAAAAATCAACAGATTGTAAAGAAAAATAACATGAACGGTGTATTAGGCTCAGTTCGAAATCATTTCAATTTTAAGTAAGTGGAGTTGTGAAGTAGAAGCTATTCATCTTGCTGCCAATTTTAAATGTACTAGCCTTTCAACTAAAATAACTTCTGTTAGTCATTGGTGGCTGCCTTGTCAAGTGGGTTCAGAGTTACAAATCATAAGCAAGATTTCAAAGTAAAATTTTAGAGTAGAGAAAGAAGAAGGATGAAACTTACCCAATCTTACAGAATATACTGAAAGACTAATCAGACATTATATAAATTACGTAATTTATAGTTTGGAATACGATTGAAAATACTCAGTGTACCTGAAGCTCATTATTTAAAGAAACTATTCCACATGTTTATAGATTTATTGACAGGAAGCCCAGCAACATGTTGATTGATTTCAGTTTTACAACTGCAGTATGGTAATAATTGGTAGTAAATTGCTATCGGAAAGAAAGAAAATAAATTAATGGAAATAGCAAGTGAACATAAAATTTCTAGTAAGAGCGAAGTTAGAAATCACCTTCGTTATGGGAAGTTTCTCTACACCACATGATGTGTCAGTAATTTGCAACAAATAGTTCATATTGGGAATATGTTTCATTAAGAAAAACGTATTTGACGTTGGAATTGATTCTAACAGTTTCAAAGTTTGTGGTATGGTTTATTTTACATTTCACGCAAAGCTACACAGGGCTATCTGCGCTAGCCATCTCTAATTTAGCAGCGTAAAACTAGAGGGAAGGCAGCTAATCATCACCGCCAATACCAACGAATAGTGAGGATTGACTGTAACATAACACCCACATGGTTGAAAGGATGAGAATGTTTAGTGTTACTGGGACTCAAACCTGAACCCTCGGATTACGAGACAAGTAACTTAACCACCTGGCCATGCTGGGCCCTCGAAGTTTGCGACCAGGAAATTTCTGTGCAGTGTCATAAGAGCAACGTCATATGTTGCATTTCCAATAAGTGTACGACCAAAACTTATTAAAAATAAACTTTCACCTAGTGGTTGAATCATAGTAGAATTAATCGTTTCATTGTATCTTGTGGGATTATTTGCTTGAAGAACTTTTGTGGATCTAAAGAATAAGGATCTTATCACTAAAGCAATGAATAAAACAAATCATGAAATTCAAATCTATTTCGGACGAGATATTGCAATGTATTTGTCAATGGGTGGTTTTTCCACACCCAAGAACACCAAACTAGTTACCAAAACAAGGAAACAAAAGACGGCCTTGTGCAGGAAATGTATTGAGGCAATGTTTTGTTACCAGTTGAATAATACAACGCACCTGCTACATTTTTAATGATCAGGTGAATCTTAAGGCACGGGATGAATGGGACCTAGCCAAGGATTCTGAACCTTTGAGGGACTACTATCCAAAATATAATTAATGCAAATGGTGTGCTAAATTGTTTATTTTTGCTGTCCAAGCCAAATTAGCATGAGGACGATTAATTTCTGCATTTTATATTTACGCTGAGATGAAAGTTATCATTCTGAAGATTTCTATTTGATATTTTTTAAAGTAACTGTTATTCTTGTTTAATATACTTAATAAAACTTCATGTTATCTATGGCTGAAATCACATATTTTTGTATGTTTTTTTATTTGACTTTCGTAGTAATAGTTAGCAGCTGCACATTCGACATTTTTTCATCTATTCTGTAAAAATTTGTTCCATATTCCATTTTGTTTGTAAAATTTTGTGTTCTTAATTATCACAATTTCTGGATTACCCCAGTGACGTGTTAGAAAAAGTTGTCCGATGAAAGTAGTGCTGTAAAACAAAAAGAGGCGTTGAAAGAAAAAATTACTGTATAATCAGTCTTACCATCTTCATTTGTTTCTGTGAGCTCAACAGTGGAAAAGATAACACTGAGAATGTTACTTCGTCTTCATCTACTGAAGGTGTCGATCATTATGAATATGATGTAATATTAAAAGCAATATGGTCGACAATAGCAAAAAATGCCTCTGCTGAAACAAATCCATGAACTGATTTCACGTTCTTTTTGGGTTAGAAATGATATTTCTTCATACTAGAATAACGATTTTGATTTCTAGAATTATATACTATATAAAAAGCCCAGAAAAAAACTGTCACATTCTGCTTTTAAATGATGAAGGCCCGGCATGGCTAAGCGTGTTTAAGTTGTGCGACTCGTAATCTGAAGGTCGCGGGTTCGCATCCCCGTCGCGTCAAATATGCTCGCCCCTTTTAGCCGTGGGGGCGTTATAATCTCACGGTCAATCCCAGTATTCGTTGGTAAAAGAGTAGTCCAAGAGTTGGCAATGATGACTAGCTCTAGCTGTCTTCCCTCTAGTCTTACACTGCTAAATTACGGACAGCTAGCGCAGATAGTCCTCAAGTAGCTTTGCGCGAAATTAAAAAACAAACAAACATTATGGTGAATTTGTTTGTTGAGAATGTTATAATTCCTTGTCAACTGGTCCACTTAACTGCTTCGTGTACAGGTAATTTTCTGGTGAAAAAATAATGAAAAAATCGTGAAAATTTTAGTTTTTAAGTGGAAAGAAATGTCCCCAAACTAGGGTTTTCAGGGATAGGGATATGCTTTTTCTCTCCACTCAGAAAAGATTAAAACAGCGTTAAAATTATACGAAAATGGAAATACGTGTGCATATGTAATACTTACCAAAAGTGTTAGGACAAAGTCAAAAGTTTAGGCTATTTACAAAGAAAAATAGAAAGTAAACCATCAAAATGTTATTAATCTTCATGTTTATTACAACAGAAACAAAGTAGAAATACTTAAGTAAATAATTAATAGGCCTGGCATGGTTAAGCGCGTAAGGCGTGCGACTCGTAATCCGAGGGTCGCGGGTTCGCGCCCGAGTCGCGCTAAACATGCTCGCCCTCCCAGCCGTGGGGGTGTATAATGTTAGGGTCAATCCCACTATTCGTTGGTAAAAGAGTAGCCCAAGAGTTGGCGGTGGGTGGTGATGACTAGCTACCTTCCCTCTAGTCTTACACTGCAAAATTAGGGACGGCTAGCTTTGTGCGAAATTCCAAAAAAAACAAACAAGCTACCTAATTATTATTCTAATTCTACACAATTTATTCTCATTTGAAATTTCTTCTAGCACAGATAGCCCTCGAGTAGCTTTGTTCGAAATTCCAAACAAACAAACAAATAATTAATAATACTTGGAGTCCCCTTTTGCCTTAATAACTGCAGACAGTCTTTCAGTAATTGTGTCCATTGGGATTTCACTCCAAATGTGTCTTATAAATTCCTATAAAGTTTATTGGGAAGTAACTTTTGATTTGTCAAGTTTTGCCTATCAAATCCCGTATTTACTTAATTGGGTTGAGATCGGGGCTCTGTGGGGACCATTATATCATCTGAATGACTCCAGTAGCTTCTTTTGTAGATAAGTAATTTCTGCCTTGGTTGAATGAATGTTTGGGGTTATTATCTTGGTAGTAGAATTGCTTACCAATACAGTGTTCCCTCGCCACTTCGCGGCTTCACCATTTCGTGGGCTCGGCCGACCCCCCCCCCACATATATATAAAATAATAAACATTAAATCTAAAATATAGCATTAAATGCCATTAAAATATCAAAAATAAATATAATTAATAGTGTAAAGAAAAAACAGGTATATTTTGAGATATAAACATATATTTGAGTTTATAACAGCGTAAAAATGGAAACAGAACCAACTGGAAAGGCTATAGATGTACGCATTGTGCGTCTGCGAAGGCTACGCGAGATCAGCTTCATGGCGTAGCGATGTGCAAGAGGGGCTATGATTGGTGCAGAAATGACAGCTACCCATTTTGATTGTCTTTCACCATTGCTACATGTCTTCAAAATGTTCATAAGGCATTGCAAGAAATGAAGCCCTGCACCGTTAATGCAAGCTGGAAGGAGTTGTGCACGACGACAAGGGATTCACACCTGAAGAAATCCAACACTCGGCTGTTCAAAAAGCTGTGCAATTAGCTTCGTTAATCAAAGGTGAAGGATTTGCCGATATGACGAAGGAAGACGTAGATGAACTGATTGACTTAGAATCCGAACCACTCGCCGACCAAGACTTAGAAGCACTGACGAAGTCTGCTGCCGAGGAAGACGACGAAGAGGAAACACCGAAAGAAGCCGAGGAAACAATCGAGCAAAGTGGATGGTCGTTAGAGCGGTTAGGTAAACTAATGAAACTAATTAACGAAGTGAAGGAGTGCTCACAGGAATGGGACAACGATATGGTTCGATCAGTACAATTTTGCAATAAAATAGAAGAACTGATGACTCCTTATCAAAGGCTAAAGAGGCAGAGAAAACAACTGCCAATAACAATGTTTTTTCAGCCGAGCAAGAAAGAAAGGGTACCGGTGGGAAGTACTGTTCCTGAAGTTGTAACGACCGACTAAGAAATTGCCGATTCACCTTCCACAGAAGAGGAAGTGGTGTCCCCCGAAAAGACACCACCTGCTGAAGATATGCAATTTTTAATTTTAAGGCTTAATATCTTAATAATTGTTCTTATTATTTCAGCAATAATGAACAGTATTGTAATGGGAGGTTAAATAGTTGTACAGGGAGGGTTTTAAAAGTCTAAATGCACATAAATATATACGTAAAAATCGGCGATCCCACTTCGCGGAAAATCTCCTTTCGCGGGGGGTTTTGGAACGCATCTACCGCGATACACGAGGGAACACTGTAATATGCAAATCACTGGATATTCCACGATGGATCGATATCTGATGGTACTTGCGCTAGTACATTATACCATACATGTGGCAAATATATGCAGAAAAACATCTCAAACTATCATAATGCATCTCATATCCTTCATAATAGGTGTTATTCGTTAAAGTATTTTTCTTCAGCTAGACTTGAAACCTACGCTTTAAACCAAATATTTTAAACATGGACTCATCTGTACATAACGCTCTTTTTCCAATCATTACTAGTCAAGTTTTGATACGTTATAAGCAAGTTTTAGTCTTTTGACAATATTTTGAGATAGTTGGAAAGGTTTTGAATTGCTACACGACCAAATATTCCATTATCGTTGAATCATCTTGATACTGTAGATTTGGACATTTTCTATCATTTGGTACATTGTCGTTTACCACATTGTTGAGATCAGTGGTAGTCTTCATTTTGCCTCAAATTCTGTATAAACAAAGGTACCTAACATCAGTATCGTTGAATGTATGTGTTCTGACTATTTTTTTCCTCTTTTCAAACTTACCTGTTTCTATTTCATTATCATTCGTGAAATAGCAAAGAATATAAGGTCGAGGCAATGAAGGCAAAGCCAAAGCTGCATTTCATTCGTTGACAGGTCGTTATATCAAACGTACAGGCTTATAACAAGGAAACAACTAAAATGGCTTTTAATGAAGATGGCGGGGATGCTGCAAATTCGACTTCAATTAATGGGTTGTGAAGATTGCATGCATGGAGACAGTCGAATTTCTGAATGTGAAAATGACCCTGAAAATCGAAAGTATATGATTATTTACTGCAGTAGTGAAAAGTTGGTTGGTCAAGTAGACTCACCATTATTAAAAAAAAGTTTAACAAAGAGCCACTTTACTGCTAAAATTTTTTAAAAATGATATTGCTGTTATGAAGTTCTTGACAATAGGAAGTTTGGCATTTCATGGAATTAATGACAATATACGGACATATTGGCAATTACTTAAGAGCATTAGAGTTGCTGAGAGAATTTGATCCATTCCTCAAATAGCACATTAAAAAACATGGAATCGTTGGTTAGAGAAATCCCTCATACCTTTCTGCCAATATCCCTGAAGGACTTATCAACCTTCTGAAAGATAAAGCGTTATCTTAAATTATTTTTGAATCAAAAAGCAAAGTACTATTCTAGATGACGAGAAATCACCTTGATTGTTTTGTTTTGTTTTTTTAATTTCGCGCAAAGCTACGCGAGGGCAAGCTTTTCTAGCCGTCTCAGTTTAGCAGCGTAAAACAGCCGTTTGGGGCATTATAATGTGACGGTCAATACCATTATTCGTTGGTAAAAGAGTAGCCCAAGATTTGACGGTGAATGTTGATGACTAGCTGCCTACCCTCTAATCTTACACTGCTAAATTAGGGACAGCTAGCGCAGATAGCCCTGGAGTAGCCTTGCGCGAAATTCAAAACAAAAATAAAATGTTTTTTAGTTTGTTGTAGGCTTTAAAACTTAAAAAAGCGGCTCCGAAAATTGAAAATGAAGGGCAATGTTCAACAAAAAGTAAGTTTAATGCACGTGGCATAACTCTAGATCAAAATATAAATTTAAAAACTGTAATTGAGCTGGCTAAAGAAGAACTAAAAACTACAGCCTCCCCAGTGGATATTTCTCAATTAAAGCTAAGAGAAAAAAGAACAAAATATATAAAATAACTGAAGAAAAAGTAAAATCTACTGCTGTCGACAATAAAGCTGAGGCTACATTGTTAGACAATGAAGAAGTAACAACTAGTAACGAAAATGATGAAAACCCCACTCTGGATATTAAAACTAACATTAATTCTGAACCAAACTAAATAAATTCTGACGAAGAAGGCTTCACACTAGTGAAGACTAGAAGTCAGAAAAAACAAGAAAAACAAACACTAACAAACACAAAACCCAAAAAATATTTCAAAATTACCAAAAAACGTCGTGATTTTACAAGGCATACCAGGAAACTACAACTAACCACAACTACTAAGAGAAATATTCAGGTGTAAACTTAAAATTAACATAACGAACATTAAGCGTCTGTCTCGTGTGGGGGTGTTCTCGTTCAAGGACAGGAATCCGCTGACTTTAATAGTTTACTGAAAGAATGGCTTTCGGACGCTTTTAAAACAGGGACATATTTGTACACTTACCTGAAGCTAGACCAACACCCAAATCTTTTGTAATCAGGAGGATACACCAAACTATTGACATAGAAGATATAAAGGATGAACTGACTGAACTAAACATTAAACACGTTTCAGTTGAACGAATAATTTCTAACATAACCAAAAACTAACTAATCTAATTAAGTAGTTACGAAAAATACCCAAGAAATAACCCAGCTAATAAATAATATCACATTATGGTATCATAAATTCAGACTAGAAGAAACCAAAACACTATTAGTGATTAGTGGTTATAACACAGTGCTACCAATGCCAAAGGTTTGGACATGTAGCAGCATTACATCATCAACTGCGTGCTGTGTAGGCTGTAGAAGGTATCACGACATATTACAGTGCACCAAACTAAACCCCAAACCTAAATGCTGTAATTATGGGGAAGAACACACGGCTAATTACAATGAATGCCAAAAATACAAATCTATTAAGGCCCACTTACATCACCTTAAAAATCCACACATGAACAAACCACACACAAACAAAATCCAAGAACAATCAAAATCAATCACTACTCAAATACCACAAAACACAAAGAAACTCATATGCTGCAGTAGCCATGAAAACATCATTCATGCAGATAAAATCACCAACGAGTAATGAAGATTTACCTAAAACAAACATAAAACAACTCCTATGAATATTGAAAACACACTAATCAATGCCATTACTTCCACCTTTTCTGAAATATTCACAGAATACACAAATCCTAATAATGAAAACAGCCTAACAGATATAACCATTAAAATAATTATGAAAAACATCAAAAAATACCTACCACAAATGTTAATTTACATAATGAACTCTATTAAACATGGATAAATTCACAGTGTTACACATCAATATCCAGAGTGCTGTTGCTTTCAATACCTTTCCCCTTTAAATTTGTATATTTGATAAAATCAAATTTAAATAATATTAATTAATAAAATATGCTAAAGTATAACAGCCACCTACGTAATAGGCATAAACAAAAAAAGAAAAAGGAAATATAAATGGACATTTCCCTGAAAGGGACCAGTCTAATGCTAATATTAATCCATAAAATTCAGTCAGTTCCAACAATGCAATGGAAAGAGGAAGAGGTCTCGGTGTACTTGACCCTCCTGGGTATAAAAATTGTATATACCCAAATATGAGAGAGAGAGTTTGTTGTATCTTGGGATTTATTGTTGTTCGTTTGTTGTTGGTCTAGGTATAATTTTTTCTACGGTGTTTTTAGGAAATTTGTTGATGTTAATGAAGTGTTGTTTTATTTTGTTGATTTCATCGTTAAATTTTATCTGGTGAACATAGTTTTGTGGCTGTGTTAATTCGGTTTCTTAATATGTTGAGTTTTTGTTTTGTTTCATTTGCTCAGTTCCAGGGAATAAATAATCCAGTATGGGTGATTTTTTGTGGATATATATTTTGAATTATGTATCAGTCCTAGTGATCTTGAGGTTAAGAAATGCTATTTGGTTAGTTTTTCCTGTTCACAGGTGAATTTAATGTTGGGGTGTGTCGAGTTAATGTGAAAATGCTAAGTGTGTGTTCTGTAGATGTGAATTCAGCAATTGTATCATCAACATACTTGTATCAATATAGTGGTGGGTGTAAGGCTGAATTGATCGCTGGAGATTCAATCTGTGTTATAAAAATATTGGATAGAACTGGTTACAAGGGATTCCCCATACTTAGGCCATTTATTTGTAGGTGGTTTTAGTTATTGAACATAAAGTTAGTTTTGGTGGTAATGAATTATAAGGGTTGCTAACTGGTTGCTGGGGATGTTTATCAATGAGTTGGAGTCTTGGATATAAAGTTCTAAAGCTATCTTGCAGGCTTCAGTTGTTGGAACTTCTGTGAAGAGGAAGATTACATCAAAACTAGCTATTAAGACTTTACGGTTTAGTTGATTAAGAATATATTTAAAGCTAAAAACAGTCTTTCAAACAGGAACAGGCTGATGTTAAATATTTAGAAAATTTCCACGCTGGATATTTACCGAGGTTGTAATTAAATTATTCATAGGTTGACATTATGGATCGTAGAGGACAATCGGGTTTGTGAAGTTAGGGGTGCCGTATAGTTTTGGTGTTCATAAATCGGTCTTTTGTAGGTAAGAATAAATGTTTTCTGATATTATGTTGGTTTTTTATTTGTAGTAATATTTTATTTAATTGATTTTTATGTGTTTTTGTTGGATTTGTGCTAGAGATGCTCGAAAATTTCCCAAGATGAAACTACTTAAAACAAAATATGCAGATAATATCCCTGCTATCTGCATGACTGTTAGAAAAGCCAACTCATTTTTAGGAGATCTCTCTGCCAAATGTGCTTCATGCCAATATCTGCTGTACAGGAGGGCAACAAAGAGGCAAATATATTTCGATAAATGTTTTCATGAGGAATAAAGTTCATTTGCTTTCTGAGAAGAAAAACATTTCAAGGGATAGATAGCCTTTGTCATCCAGATAGCCAGATGAAGGGATTCTGTACTTTCTAGACAAACATCCCCCAGTGAAAATTAGATAAAGATGAATGAACTCCATGCAATACATATCTCAGGAAGCTGCTATTCTGAAGAGTGTGGGAGAGAAACTGTATGCTCACCTGACGAATATTACTCACGTTTTTCTTCATAAAGTTCCATTCCTACTGTACTGAAGTTTTCTTTGTTGTTAGATGGCCAATACACCATTAACTGTTTAAATATGGGGACAGTTATTGTTAAAATGCCCAAGAATACCATTTACACATGATAATAGTATGCTATCCACGTCAGAGTCGCTGACAGTTTTCTTGGTTAGAGTGCAAGTTCCATACATGAGCCCAATATTTGATATTGTTATGTCAACTCTTGAAACTGGTTTCACAAACATCAATTACCCAACATTTTAAGGCAGAAATCAGTGTGTGCTTCCTTCATTCCACGAGGGACGAAAAACACCGAGGAAATTTATTTATCCTCCTCCAGAAAAACAAATGTGATGCAATTAATTTTTTGTCCTATTATGTCAGGAAGTAGCTTCCTGTCTCAGTGAAACATGAGCTGAATGTTCAAAAAGAGATTATTTTCTTGTGGTTGCAACAGTGTGTCGAATCTCAATCCGAGATTTTGTAGTCACTGCAATGACAAATTCTGCATTGCGATTGTTTACATTGACACAGTCACGTGTTTATCATATCAGAGATTAATTTATTTTTGTGCTTAGAAGGAGAAGGTCCATATGTCGATGTACACAAACAAACTGTAATATTAGAGTCTGTAGACAATGTGGACGATAGATAGATATCACTGAGACAGATGTGATACATTGATAGTTGCAAGAAGGGTTTTCTCTCTGCTCGATGAATAATTCCTTGTTTTCTTTAGATATCTAATTGGGTAACTGTTACGTATTTTTTATGTTTTATGTTCTTCGTAGACTAAACGCAACAGAAAAACGCAGATAACAGCTTGTATAATTTATTACACTAGACTATTAACAAATATAACATAAATTATATAATAACAGTGACAGATATTAAGTTACAACATTCGAAATTAATTACAAAACAAAATAATACTAGTTTCAAACTTCAAAATTAATCACAATACGAAATGGTACTGGCCTGTATCTAATACAATGATCTAAAATGAAAGTCTCAAATTCCAGTCTAGGGTGTGAATTTGGTCCCACGAAGAAATTCCGAAGCTTAAATTAAGAAGTTCAGAAACAGTTCACAGGTCAATAAATTCGCCGACTCTCAGCACAAGGAGTAATTTAGATGAATCGTAGAGATTGACGAAATAAAATCACAGCTTCCGTAGACCTAACTTTAGTCACAAATCCAAGTTGAATAATCACAGCAAACACTTAATCTTTCTCAAATAACTGACTCTCTTCTTTTCTTCGAATAATAACTGATGTCTGAATCTCTCTCCCTTTCTTCGAATAAAAACTGATGTCTGAATCTCTCTCTCTTGTCTCTCGCATCTTCGTCTGTTTATATATTGTAGGCCTAAACTCCTAGAAAGATCGCGAAAGTTCTACAGGTCTCCAGAGCAATACATGCATGTCCGTTCTTGCACGAGACTACACGTCTAGGCACGAAGTCACCAGCACCTCATTTACAAACATATGATTGGTCTACTTAATTCAAGAAAATTCTAAATGTTACCCTAAATGAATAACAAAATATTAGTTTAAACTTCGTTGTTTGTTGTTGTTTTGTATTAAGCACAAAGCTACACAACGGGCTATCTGTGCTCTGCCCACCACGGGTATCGAAACCCGAATTTTAGCGTGCAAGTCCGCAGACATACCGCTGAGCCACTGGGGGGCGTTTAAACTTCGAAACAATAATATAAATATAGAAAAATGAATAATAGAAATGAAAATTTAAACACAACACGACATGTTGTCGCTTACAAAATATTTACACGACATTTACATAACAGTAACATCAGAGAGATCTTCAGAATTGAATTTGAAAAGTTTTACTTCATTATGCTACTTTCCCAGGAGGTATTTCTATTTTTCTTGGGAGTGGAATACTGTTCAAATATCTTTCTTAGTTTCCTTTCGGCATTGTCGGATTTTTGAAATGGAATTATTTTATTTTAGTTTTGAAGAACAGCAGAAATAGTGTATTAAGACTTAATTGTTTGTTTCTATCCTTATAACGAAATAGGAACTTACATAGAATTTCATGCTTTGAAGGTAGTGAAGAGGTTATAAGATCTTTAGTAAGTTTACCAAATAGCATTGGCAAAACTTTGGGTTTAGGTAATGTAACCCATATCAGTAACTGTAACAAAAGAAAGACATTACAGGTCTTTACAGAATTACTCATCAAAATATATTCTTAAGTTAATTTTTGAACTTCATCTAACTTATGATCTATTTATTCCCTCTATGGCTAACAAAGAGATATTATTACCCTTCAAAACATAACAAAATCACTAAATATACAATTAAGCTGTTGTAGCTACAAGTAGATACAATTTATAAATCTTAAAAACATCAGCAACAAATCCCCATAGAAAAAGTCAATATTTTATACTAACTTTTTTAGTTTATTCAGGTTACTGTGATTAATTATACCAATAAGTCTCCTTGTTTGGTGTTGGCACGAATGAGAATGATGAAATTCATTTAAATGAACATTCTTAATATCTATTAATTAGGTACTAAGCAATAAAATAACATCACACGGGCTTCGCCCTTACAAGTAACAGATCAGATTGTCTTCCACTATGCCACATGAACAAACGTTTCAAATGTATCACAAAGTTTATCCAATCGCTTGCTTGACGAAGATTAAGTTTAATTAGATAACGAAGGTCTTATATTACCAAAGAAATAATGCGAGTGTATTGTATATGTGTTTCGTTTGTAACCTCCTTTTTAGACCAGAACGTTCTATCTCAAATATGCAGCCTTGACTGTGAACGTTATTTATCCCCGTTTGTTACTGATTTATCTGAAAAACAAACAAAATTATGAAAATTGTTATAAAGAAAGTTTAAACCATCTACCTCGTAAAATGTTAAATTTCTAGCGAGAATCTTAAATCTTTACCAATTTGATTGAAAATTTGTGTTTGTGTATCTGTTGAATAATACAACACGGGGAGATTTAAGATGAATGACATTTGAAATTTTAGCCTATGATCTGGTTGAAGTGCCTATCTCCTGGATGGAAGTTATGTAAATTCATGATTAATGAAAGGCTATCCTCGAACGTGAAAAGTTGCTTCCCTTATATGTAACTGTATAAAACACAAAAACACCTATAGAAATTGCAAAGCATAAAATGTAAAACCACAAGTTTGCATCTAACTCTATATGGTCCCAAAAATTTTCATGTCAAATTTGGTGAAGATCTAGTAACAAGGATGAAACAGTGGTAAAACCATCTTTAAAAACCTTAAAATACAAAATAAAAAACCAGAGATGGGCTTAATCAACCTCTATACCAATTTTGTTAAAAATTAATTCATGCACTGGGTGATCGTTACATGGACATACAACATACAGTATTACTATATTTATATAGCTATCTAATTTCTTTTTCACCTACATCTTTACATCACTTACACCAAGCATTTTGGAGTTCTAGAGTTAAAACAACAAACCCAAAACCGAAATCGTTTTTGAATTGGTTGAATAAGGAGAAATATCTGTATCCAAATTTCGGATACTCCTTCATAAAACTGCTTTGCTTATGATTTATATACTTCCATGACGTATTTCAATAAACACTTTGAAAAATAGATCATTGTTCTTCTTAAGTGGCTGGAAAAGACTCGACTATCACAAGACTCACTAGCATTTTTGTAAAGATATTCTCGCACACGAGTTGGTGAAAGTACTTCCAAGTGAAATGATTTAGCATCACCAGTGTTTGGACCTCCTTAACCTTACAAAAAGCGTTTAAGTTGTATTGCAGTATAAAGTAGCAACTTTGAACCTGTGACAAAAGAAAGAAAGGACCTGTAACAGCAGCTTTAGTGACTTCATTTCAAATAGATCATTCTACCCAGATATCCACGTCAAACCACGCTGAAGTCCAGTTCAGAATTAATTAGCTACCACGCATCCCCGCTTTACAATAAACAACTATAAAATCCAAAGAATGAGCATGATTATCGTGGTCCTCCCATGGTCTACATGGTACAACCTATGTTACTGATTCCTTCATCTAAATGTTATTGTAGAAGAGCAAGGTGCTTGCTTTCTCTGTCGAACATTGAATAAATTTAATTAACTGTTGATACTTTAACCAGAAGTAAGGTATACATAGCTGTAAGTTTTGATTGATGGTTCAGCAGATGTAGAAAAGTCAACAGCAGGTGGTAAATATCGCTGTTATAACTCCAAAATTGTAGTAATCAAACATCTAAGCACGCCCTCTACATTCCTATACTCAATTACACGACACTTTCAAACATGTGGTCAGCTATCGGTCAGTTACCTCTTTCTTTCTTTGTGAACCTGACAATGATAGGTCGAAACGTTGTTTGCTTCTCTACATAAAAAAAATTCTCAATCCATACCAGCCATTTTTACACATATATGTAGGAATCCAAGTTGAACCCGGCTATCATTTTGGAGAAGAAATTAACAACTTGCACTAGCAGTGTGGTAGATGGCCCATTATTTTCAAAGTTGGGTGGATTTTAATAAGAGAAAGAGAAATAAAACTCCTTGTTGATATAGAAGCAGATAGAAGACTGATAGACCTCACACACTATATGTGGCAAATGCAAATGTAGAAGCTATGCTCAATGTTTAGGAGGCACCTCTATTAGAATAGAATTAGTCATCCTGGCTCCTGTTCTGGTAATGGTTTCTTTGTGATAGAAGTACTAAATAGCTTGTCAAAATTTCCTGTAAAACCATGTGATATTTAGTGATTGTTACCTAAATCAACCCTTAGAATAATTAATTACTTGCACGTATATGAGAGAGGGAGCCACAGCAGCAGCAACTCAATGAACTGTTAGCAGAATATGCCAATGTACTGATGGGACTGGATGTCAGATTGGGTTGGGCAACAGTAGCAAAATCAAAGTTTATAATAAAAAAATTACCTGTTTGGCGGACCATGTATCATCGAAATGGTTGATATACTTTACAAACTATAAATGTATTATCACACTGAATAAATGTAATTTACTCAAATAATAAACATGAGGCTAGATTAAGAGACACCACTCATTTTATAAGAAGTCCTATGTTTATTGAATGTTCTGATTCTAGACCCTAAAAGGACAAGCATGTTTGTTTATTTTCCAACAAGATTGACACACAATATTTCATTTTTAAACAGAAATATATTTTAATATACAAACATAAAAACAAAAAAATTAATGATAACGGTTCTTGCTAATAGTTATTACAAATAACGGTTTATATACACGAGTTTTACAAACTTACAAACTATACTGAATCTTATATCTGATCTAGAGCTAAATATTTTATCGGCGATCCAAAATAATAAATAAAACTGGCGTGAGACAGTTTTTAACTAAGATATTATACACACACTGAGAGCAATACAATAGATTGTCAGAGAATTATAAAATTTTAAAAATCACGACAATATATAACATAATGAATACAAAAATCCTTATAATAATAAAATTACGTACTTAATAGAAAAGTACTTAATCATAAATGTTATATTTTTGAAATACCACATTCAATAATCATACGACTTAGGCGTTCTTCGAAAGGTTCGATAAGTTTTAAAGGAATAACATAAATTTTCTGATTAGATTTTCTAGTCAACTGACATATATGACAAATTTTACAAAAGTGAAAAATATCTTGCCTAATTTTTGGCTTAAAGAAGAGTCTTATAATTTTGTTACATCTCTTGTCGACACCTAGATAACATCCTATGGGATTTCATTAGCAATTTTCAATATTTCAGAACCATATGCTTTTGAAACAACCCTGTTCTCTGAAAGTGGTGGTCTCTACTTTTTCATGAGCACATTATTATTGCAAAAGTAACCATCTGGAACTTTCAGAAAAAAAAATATCTGCAGATCCATTTCTTGTTTATCGATTAGTTTGCTTACAGTAAATGGAATTTTACCAGCTGAACCAAACCCATCATGTTCCATCATTATTAGTCACCGAAGGATTGCCAATAAGACAATCAATCACAAGATTCATGTTGAACCCAAAAATGTCTGTTACAAATCTATAATGTCGTTCTCTGAACATGTGTCTATCACGTCTTTGTGGCTTAGTTTCTTAGTCTGAGCTCTAGTCACAATAGACAAAGGAAACACTTCCGGATTCTCCTCAACAGCCACATCATCCTCAGGTGAAACAGTGATTAGCTCGCTACCCATTTTGGGTCAGGTAACAACGTTTCTCCAAATCAATTCGTTTCCCAACAATAATGATACACCCTTAATTGGCAGAGTAAGTCTCACTCCAACCACAACTGGTCCAGAAACGGAATCAGATGTTAAATACACTGCTGGCCAAAATCTCAAAGCCAATGAACATGAAGGGAAAATATGCATTTTGCGTTATTAGACTCAATCACTTATTTAAGTAGAGCTTCGAAAAATGAAAATAAGAAAAAGGAAAATGAAAAATAAAACATTTTAAGCATTTAATGAGGAAAATGTGAATACCATGAAATCAGCCTAAATACCAGCTGGTCAAAAGTTCAAGACCATACCAAAAAGAAGTCTTAAACAGGGTAAGAAATACCCAACAAGATCTCAGTAGTGAGTTGCATGGCCGTCATTGCGAATAACTTCAAACATTCGCTTTGACATGGTCGATATAAGCGTTTGCAAAAGGCTGTTTGGAATGTTATTCCAAGTGGTGAAGATGGCTTCACGAAGATCATGCACTGTTTGGAATTGACGTCCAATTCTATAGACTTCCCTTGCTATCCACCCTCAAACATTTTCTGTGGGGTTCAGTTTGGACGAACACGCTGGATGGTCCAAAAGAATTACGTTATTCACCATGAAAAAGTCATTTGTCCTGCGGGCAATGTGGATTGCACGTTGTCCTGCTGAAAGATCCATTCATTTCCACACAAGAGAGGGCCTTCACTCAATAAGGATGCTCTCTCTAACATGCCAATGAAGCCAGCTGCTGTTTGACGCTCCTGTATAACCTAAAGCTCCATTGTTCCATGAAAGGGAAAAACACCCCAGATCATGATGGAACCTCCTCCATTGTGTGGTGTAGAAAATGTCTCCGTTGCGACATTTTTATCATGCTAGTAATGTTGGAAGGCATCTAAACCATCCAGGTTAAATATTTTCTCATCCGAGCACAAAATCTTTGTCCACTTTACTACATCTCATGTTTGGTACTTCTCAGCAAAGTTTAACCGAGCTGTTTCGTGTCTTGTTCTTGAGCTGCATTCTGTATCCGTAAGGGCCTTAATCTGGTTCAAAGATCGGCTGGTACCTTGCTGGACAACCAGTCGAATCCTCCTGCTCAACGCTGGCGAAATTTTCTTGGGCCGACCACTTGAAATTCTCGTTCCGTATCCCTTAGTTTTACTACACCCAATCTCATCAGCGATTGCACGTTGAGAGAAGCCTTGCTTTTGCACCTCGACAATTTTGCCACGTTCAAACTCTGTCAACGTTTTAGCCTTTGCAATGTTTTTACCCAATGTAACACAGGAGATATCAATGGGAATGGTTGACAACGCTAATGCTTGAAAACACAAATGACTAAATTTCGTTATGTGTTTACCGATTAACGCTTCGTTTTAGTATGGTCTTAAACTTTTGACCAGCTAATATTTAGGTTAATTTCAGTGCTCACATTTTCCCAATTAAATGCTAAAACAGTTTTTTATTTTTATTTTCCATTTTCTTATTTTCATCTATCGAAGCTCTACTCAAATATGTGGTTAAGTCTAACAATGCAAAATGCATATTTTTTTCTTTATGTTCATTGGCCTTAAGATTTTGGCCAGCAGTGTATATGTTATGAAGAGGAACATTACCAAAGCCACCCTCAATTCCCTATGCAATACGAGACCCACCAGCGGCAGAACTCGAATGTAAAAGTAATACACCTCTAACAACAATAACTGAGGCACCCCAGTATCACGTAAAATACTTATGGGTATGAGATTAGCAATGTCATTTGTTCAAGACACAGAACTAACAGACACCAACGCACTAAACTCCTTCCTAACTGGCATGGCCGAGCGCGTTAGGCGTGCGACTCGTGATCCGATGGTCGCGAGTTCGCGCCCGCTAAACATGCTCGCCCTTTCAGCCGTGGGGACGTATAATGTGACGGTCAATCCCACTATTCGTTGGTAAAAGAGCTTAAGAGTTGGCGGTGGGTGGTGATGACTAGCTGCCTTCCCTCTAGTTTTACACTGCTAAATTAGGGACGGCTAGCACAGATAGCCCTCGAGTAGCTATGTGCAAAATTCCAAAACAAACAAACCTTCCTAACTACACCAGCATTTTTATTAGTGGCCAAAAAACAACATCTTGTGATCTGGTGAAACTACGTTTGTATGTGTACACAAACGTACTTGGTGTTGCCTCATTTACTTTCTTTGTTTTAAACTCTAATAAGTGGGCATGATATGACCAGACTTTTTACAAAAATGGCAGACATGTGGCAAAATTTTATCCCGTCTGTAATATGATTTCGAACGAAAGAAGCCGGATTTTTCAAAATAATTCTCAACTTTAGAGGATTGGAGAGATATTAGTTTTTACTGAGATGGTAAGAAGTTATTTTCGTGAAAAGTGATTTTATATGTTAAAGTATAATTATCAAAAAGAAAAAAATACTTCCTGTAGTGCTTCAACTTCCTTTTCATTCAAATACAACCTTGTTTAATGTTTAAATTCTTCATTTAGACATTATTGCTTTGATTTGTCGAAACTGTTGCTAGTATGCATAGAATTAAACCATCAATCGAAATTAACCTTTTTTTTTTGTCAGTGAACTCTATATGTTTGGCCATCTAGCTTGTAATAACCTCGATACTTCAGCGATAAGCCTCTGATATTAATTCGTATACCTTGAGAATAACTGTTTAAACTTGTAATCTGTACAATCTTCTAGAAAAAGGGCAACATTAGCTTCTTGAGCTTTACTAATTAGAATACATCGTAACAAATACGATTATTTTTCAGTAGGCCATTCCATGATTTGTAAAAGTTTTTTTCAAAATGTTGAAAATATTTATCAACTTCATTTTCGTTAAAGGGTAATATCTTTATATATTAACTGAGTTCAAAGTTGCGATTTTGCCTTGGTCTATCGGAGTCAAATGTCAATTTCTTTCAGCTTAATTTCCTTTCAGGCTCAAAATGAGCTTGTTCGGCCTCGATACGATCATGTTTAAGGTTTAGCTGGATTTCTAACTTACCTTTATCTGATTGACTAGTGGAAACAATACGCTTTTCAGTTCAGTTTTTCTTACTGATTTTTAACCTCTAATTCTAAAATTTTGGCAAATACAAGTAATTCAGTTTTGTTATATTTTGTCTAGTTTCAAGAAAACTTTGATAATCAGTCGTGATCAAATCTTATTGAGACTGATAAATATAAATTGAATTTGATTTAAATTTTAATTTAGAAGAAATTTTGTCTTTAATTCATATTCCGGCTTAATCTCCAATTTATTATGTTATGCATTATAACTTTAGTTCGGATGAGTCTCTGATTTATTATGTTACATACGTTACTTACTACTTCTTCAAATAACCGGATTTTTAAGTTATGCTTAGTAGTTAATTAATTGTTAATATGTCTGAAATTTATGTTATTTGCCAACAAGATTGATACACACAATTTATTTTTTTAATATTTAATATTTAAATATGACAATAATACATCAATATATAATTATGGTTATTACCAATAGCTTTTATAAATGATGGTTTATATATAACAGTTTTACAAACTCACAGACAATACTGATTTTTATATCCGGCTTAAAACTAATTATTTTATTCATAATTCAAGTCCAAAACGAGCAAATTAATTCTGTGTTGATATTATTGCACCTCGCTTGAACGAACAATGTCTTTCTTAACTAACTTCACACCGAAAAGAGATATTTAATGTACTAATATAAATTCTGAAGTTTGAAGTTGAAAGGTTTGTAATTTTGGAAATCTGTAACGTTCCTGGGAAATTTTTTTATTTTCCGAGTAACAGAAGCTAATCATAATTATAGCTTCCTTGGCTTATAGCACACCGACTGTAGCTGTCAAATAACATTACTACTTGGAGCGTTACTTTTATACAAATCACGAGAGTCTCGCATACTTCTGTCAAACAAGTATTGTTGATTTTTACTCTTTCAATAATTCCCTATAAATTTTGAGAAGATGCATCATATGCAAAAAAGAAAACTATAAAGAAATAGGAGTGGGCACTAAAATAAATTTATAGCAGTAAATTTTACATGTGTGTCACCTCGAGCAAATTTTATTCTAAGCAAAATGAATTCCAACAAAGAATTGATGGTTTACTTCTATATAAGATCATAGGTACACTCATTGAAATGAAATGAGAGCACCTATAAATACTTATTGTCACCAACTAATTCATAAAGGAAATCAAGGATTATTCATTGATCGACTTGTTCACACAGTAAATTGTTGATATGCTGGCAGAGTAAGGAATAGCCTGATTTTAAAGAACATGGATTAAAGGGATAATTTCAATGTTTTCTGAGCTATGCAGTAAAGATGTACAATTCACCTTGTGGCTCCCAATCTGAGGGTTTAATGGATTGGATGTAAACCATATGTTTATTAAGTTTGTTAATCTTGACTGAACTGACTTGGACAAACACTATCCTATGTTATGATGTCATTCTGTTTGTTATTTTTGAGAAAGAAGTTTTGCTTTCTGTACATGTAACAAATATACCAGTTCAGTAGTTCCCACCTTTTATGACCCTCGCACCCCATAGAAAAATCTCAGTGGGAATCCTGCTGTTGATTTTCTTTAATCAGAACTTTAAAGTTATGGATAGTTTTGATAAAGCAATGTGCATATAAACTCCGACTACATTTCAGTCCCAATATATATTTTTGATAGAAACTATTACGGAAATCCCAGATTCACACAGATAAGTAACAGTGAATGAGATCATAACACACATGGCTCGCTTCACAAGAAAAGGATAGGCATCAGATAGGACACACCATAAATCACCCAGATTCTTACTGTTAAACTCATGTTGCAACATTTCATTTGCTTGTAAATCAGTCAAATCAACCTTAGCATGATCAAAATCATTGGTGGTGTCGAGTTCAGCAAGAAATGGATTCCAAAATAATTCTTCAGTTAATAATTTTTTTTTTTAATTATCAGAAAGAAAATAATTGTTCAACGGAACCTGTAGAGTTTCCAAGTACTTAGCAAAATCTTGCTGCAGGAAGACAAGCAAGTTCTTACTTTCAATGCCTTTCTAAAGAAGCATTTCTTCCAGTACAGGAATATGTGTGTAAATATCTTTTTTCAGTCTTCACTTCCAGAGAGGCAGTTTAGCCAAAAACTCTTAAAGCTTTTCAATTGAAGGGAGAAATTCACCTCGTTCAAGTGGGAGAAAGAGTCTTAAATAAGAGCCAGAGATATCTTTGTGCACGTGTGCACAGCGGAAAACATGTGGTAAGAGGAGGTGGAGAGGTTTGCTCCATCTTCATGAGTGTCCCATTAAAGGAGAAGTTTGATAACGGGTCACTACGTCACAAACGCCTCAGGTTAGAGAAACATTTCCTGCTCATAACCACGCGGCATACGCATCAGTTGTGATGAAAATATATTCGGCTTTCATAAAATTAAGCATTTTCTCTTTGCAAAATTTGAGAGAAACAGACCTTGCATAGGCCTCTTCTACGCACTCCCTGGACCCTCATTTTGTGTTCTCAGGGAATACCAATACCCATGGTGGAGAATTCCTGATCTAAAGTGTACAGTCATGTGAAAAAATTAGGACACTCTATAAAAGCCTGTATATTTGTGTAACATTTTGGATATATAGATATTTAATCTCAATTTCAACAATGCTGAGAAATTATAGGAATATAACTAAACAATTAAAACTGAAAAAAATACTTTTCAAGATCTTCCGTAAATGTAATTCTGCAAAAATGCATATTCTAACTGAGGAAAAGTTAGGACACCCTACCCTCTAATAGCTACTGTTACCATCTTTGGCTGAAATAACTGCAGTAAGACACTTCTTGTAGCCATCTACCAGTCTCTGACATCGGTTTGAAGAAAGTTTGCTCCACTCCTCAGTGCAGAATTCTTTCAGCCATGAGATGTTTGAGGGGTTTCTTGCATGTACAGTCAGTTTCAAGTCACCCCACAGCATCTCAATGGGATTAAGATCTGGGTTTTGACTCGGTCATTCCGAGACTCTCCACTTCTTAGTTTTCAGCCAGTCCTTGGTGGATTTAATGGTATGTTTTGGGTCATTGTCGTGTTGCAGGGTTCAGTTCCGCTTCAGCTTTAATTTTCGTACAAATGGTCTCACATGATCCTCAAGCACACTCTGATACACAGAATTCATGGTGGATTCTATGATTGTGAGCTGTCCAGGTCCTGCTGCAGCAAAGCAGCCCCAAACCATGACACTTCCATCTCCATGCTTCATAGTTGGTATGAGATTCTTTTTCTCTTATGCTGTATTTGGTTTATGCCAAACATGTCTTCCGTTGTAGTCTCCAAATAATTCAATTTGTAACTCATCTGTCCAAAGAACATTATTCCAGAAATGCTGGTCTTTGTCCACATTCTCTCTGGCAAACTTCAGTCTGGCCTTGATGTTTCTCTTAGAGAGCAAAGGTTTCCTCCTTACACACCTCCCATGCAAGTTAAACTTGTGCAGTCTCTTTCTGATTGTAGAGGCATGCACTTCCACATCAACAGTAGCCAGGCCTGCTGTAGGTCCCATAATGACATGTTAGGGTGTTTGGAGACCTCTTTTAGCATCTTGCGGTTTGCTCTTTGGGTGAACTTGCTTAGACGACCAGATCTGGGCATGTTGGCAGTTGTTTGTAAAGGCCTTCACTTGTTGACTATTTTCCGGACAGTGGAATGGCTGATTTCAAAATCTTTTGGGATCTTTTTAAATCCCTTACCTGACTCATAAGCTGCTACATTTTCTTTTCTGAAGGCCTCAGACAGCTCTTTTGCTCTCACTCTCACTTCAACAGTCAGGAGCACACCAAACTAAATGTTTGAGGTTTAAACAGAGCAAGCCTCATTCAAAATGTTTAGCAACGATCTTCCAATCATCTGCACCTGGTGTGATACACCTGTGTGTGAGTTGAGCCATTTTAAGTGGGAATAAATGTGGGAGTGTCCTAACTTTTCCTCAGTTAGAATATGCATTTTTGTAGAATTACATTTATAGAAGATTTTGAAAAGTCTTTTCTTCAGTTTTAATTGTTTAGTTACATTCCTATAATATCTCAGTATTGTTAAAATTGAGATTAAATTTATATACACAAAAATGTTACAAAAAATACACAGGTTTTTTATAGGGTGTTCTCATATTTTCACATGACTGTATATATTATATTGTGCACAAGAGTATGTTAAGTGGTTTAAGGTCTATAATTATTTGCTGAAAGAGTTTGCATCAACCGCTATGATTGGTGTGTTCCAGCAGTGCAGAAGTCATTTGGTCTGGCTGGACAAATCTTGTGGTGTGATGAATTACATGTATAAATAAGTGAGTTGTTGTGTGCTCATTGACAAGTATTTTATAATATGAATGTAGCAAAATTAAACTTAGAACGCAACATATGAACAGAAAAAAAAAGATTTAGTGTAGTAATAAGACATTTTAATATGGCTATGATTACTTCCTTCGACTGAAAATATTCATTAGTGTGTGTGAATAATAAATGAAATTTCAAACATTTGTTTGTATATCATAAAGGTAAACATGGTATGTGCATTATTTTGTGTAATTGTGAATAAGCATTTTCAATTATGCAGATTGAAGATTAGACTCTAAAGTCAATCTGGAAAGGACATAATTTGATTCGATCATACCCTAAACACAGGGTATCAAGAGATATTTTGGGTATGTCCATTTGGAGATTGTAATAAAAATATATTTTTAATATGTATCTTCACAAATTCATACTCTGTAGTTTGTGTGTTTCTTGTTTTTGATTTTTCGGGCAAAGCTATACAGGGGCTATCTGCACTAGCCGCCCCTAATTTAGCAGTGTAAGACTAGAGAAAAGGCAACTAGTCATCACCTTCCAACGCTAACTAGTCCACTCCACTACCAATGAATAGTTGGATTGACCGTAACATTATAACGCCCCCACGACTGAAAGGGCGAGCATATTTGATGTGACGGGGATTTGAGCCCGCCACCCTCAAATTACGAGTCAAGTGCCTGAACCACCTGGCCATGCCGGGCTATCTAGTATGGAAACACAGATTGTATCACTTTGTTATATCGTTATACATAACAACCAAGACGTTTGTTGCTATGAACAACTGAAAGGATAAGAGTAAATAACATCTTTCAATAAAAAAAATCACTAAACATGAACTTGCGTGAACTTCTTTGAGTGTTATTCTTTATTTCATTTTTGCTACAGAGAAGAATATATAGGGGGTATAATTATTTTCTTTTCTTATTTAGTTTTCCACCATGTGCAAATGATTAGAGTATGGTGGATTTGAAATGAATTAGTCACTAATCATTTCATTTTCCTGCAAGAAAAGTTCTTTAATATGCGATTACATAACAGGTTTACATCTCTTTTTAACTGTATAACTAACATTCAAACGGAATGAGAGTTGATAGGTCATTTGGATCTAGTGAGCACATTAGAAAAATGCACTTAGACATTTGTAAGAGAAGACAATTTTAATATCTGTGGAAGCAAATTGAAACACAAGATAGTATTAACAAACATTATTCCTGTGGCACAGCAATCTTATAAATTGTGAGTCAGGCACAAAGTAGAATTAAAAATATGTACAAGGTATTTGCTTGAAAATGAAGTTATAGAGGACAGTGTTACTCTACTAGTTTTAGTTCGCTTCACTAGTTGCTCTCGCATAGTTTAGGAGAGCATTTTCATTTCTATTGTCAGAGAGAGTGTTGTTAGATATTGCGTGGTATCATAGTTTGAGTATAACTCAACAGAGAACATGTTGATGTCACTAGAGGGCGCATTGGTATGATGAGCATGCAGATAGTTTGCCTACGAACCACTAGAGGAAGATTCTGATCAACCTGACATCAACTTTATAGTAAAAACCAGTCTTAAAGTGAATAATTTAATTTACTTGACGTCAAGATTATAGTTGTCGTTTTACTGTTTTAATCTTATTAAGTATAGTTTTTGTTTATATGATGTGTGCGTTTTACATCGGTGGATGTTCTTTCTATAGAAATATTGTGTTACGAAAGGTAGTGTTTCTATACATGGATGATGCTATTAAAGAACGTATTTCCCTATTTTATGATATTTTATTTTACTCTCATATACATCTGTGTTGTTTCTTTGTTTGAAATTAAGCACAAAGCTACACAACAGGTATTGAAACACGATTTTTAGCGATGTCATTCCGCAGATATACCACTGTGTCACTGGGGGACGTATCTCTACTGAAAAGGACGAATTTTTGTTACATCAGTTCTGAATGTCACGCAATAAATTAACATCCAATCTTACTATTTCACAGGTTTGACTTTATTTTTATGCTATTCCGCCATCTGTATAACTATGATTTTCATAGTGTTTAATAGAAAATAAGTTCTTGATGAAATATTTCCTTTTCACATATGATGACAGTTACTTAATAGTTTCACTGGCATATGTTTTACAAAAACTGACAGTGCTTCTATGGGCAATGATGTTACAGTAAGTGAATGGCCTTACTGGGCGTATTGTTTGTGCTTTTCTAAAGTCGAATTAATATATTTTTAATGCAATATCTATAATATTTACTTATATATATATATATATATACATATAAGTTGCATAACATACATTTTGCATTTTCTGTAATTTTGTAAGAAAAACACTTAGTGCTCATTCTTTAAATAATTAATATATTGTATAACATTTAGTTGTTCTAAAAATAATGTATATTTAAATCTCTAATTAATGTAAAATAATTTAATGTTTCATTT
Source organism: Carcinoscorpius rotundicauda (assembly GCA_011833715.1). Taxonomy (NCBI): domain Eukaryota; kingdom Metazoa; phylum Arthropoda; class Merostomata; order Xiphosura; family Limulidae; genus Carcinoscorpius; species Carcinoscorpius rotundicauda. The sequence continues at coordinate 44,264,134 of CM022394.1, read as the reverse complement.
TTTAAGCTAATTTGTTCCACTAAAATTTAAAGAATCTTTTGTACCTTTCAAAAGTTTACTTTAGGTACACTGTAACATTTAAACTTACTACTTTACTAAAATGTTAAGTATATTTTTAAGATATGAAATAGTTTATAACATAAAAAGAGTAGTCAGTTGTAACTTTAAAAAAATTCCTTTAATTGCAAATCAGGTGATAATTTTTTCACATTCTGTAAATCCAACACATTTATAGTCTAACATTGTAGAACATACCTTAAAACAGCAATGTAAAGCCACAGACAAAACAAGCACACTAAAACATTGTTATAAAAAACTATACTATAAACATCTTGGCCAGTAAAATACTGAATTAAGTTTTATAAAATATTTTATATATTAAAGTACTAATGGTGGCACAACCTCGCACAAAGAAGGCCTCCTCATATTGATTGGCTGCCTGAATGTCACGCAATAAATTAACATCCAATCTTACTATTTCACAGGTTTGACTTTATTTTTATGCTATTCTGCCATCTGTATAACTATGATTTTCATAGTGTTTATGTCATCAAAGATAAAGACAAAATGTTCCATGTTCTGCCGCCAGAGGACGAGTCCCTAAAAGCGCCTTACTCGAGGCCGCCATGACAGGTGGCATTAATTGATGATTATATAGTAGTAATAAAGATAACTCATTTCTATGGCTACCAAGATAGGCAGCCATAACTCATACAATACATGGTTTATTATGTTAATAATTAATCATTAGTTAATCAAATCGTCCTTGCAAAAATGCTTAATACTAATTCATTAAATCATTTATAATTAATTCGTCCTAAAAATAACGCTGAACACTAATTCATTAGTTAATTAAATCATCATAAAAAGTATTTAAAGATTTACAGCGATATAATACATTATCAAAAACAATATTTAAAAAGAGATCACAACTCATGTAGAAAATCACACGTCTATAATGAGCAAATATATTTCACAATAGTGCATAAAAATCACAAGCTACAGTGAACTACCTATTTTATGTGAATTGTAAATATATAGCGATAGGTTATTACAGTTGTCTTTCATTCCAATAAAAGTTTTTTGTACACTCATACAGAAGTTTTATCCGTAATAACTAAAGATTATACAATACATCGTGTTTAACTCTCTCTTGACTTAATTTCGATATCATGTGGTGAATCGGGTTTTTATTTTATTCTACGTGGCCTTAAATACTTTGATACTTTTTGGTTTATATACTTTATCACATAATACTGTTTTCTATATTATGTCAAAGTAAAATAATCAAATAATTATAACACCAGTGATATTCTTTCATGTATTTGAAAAAAACAACAACTAAGTTTCAATGTACATAACGTTTTGAATATTGTAGATAGGAACATGTAATTTTCCTTTCATTGTAACTCATAAGAAAACGTCAAGGACTGGTTAACTGGGAAATTCACACACCTCTACAGTGTTGCATAACCACTAGACACTCTTCAAACAAACCTGTCTTGATGTTACAACTCTGACCTTTGTAATTTTCAAAAGTTTGTTTCCAGATTGTATGGGTGTGATTTGTTATTAGTGTCTTAAAATGCCTTAGACAGTCTGAAAGTTCTGATGCTTTGAATAATTGTAACTAGTAAGTAGCTTGTTTATTATATTTAGTTGTAAGACAGATATTGGTTATATTACAGTCTCACTCAAATAACATTAAAAACTTGTAAAATATTGAAACTGAAAGATGTTATGTATTTTAAACTATCGGTGTCAGATAAAAAATGTCCACATTGTAAGACGAATGATATCTGTATATATTTATGTATTTAGATGAATACACCTTCAAGAAGTTAAGACTCTATACCAAACTTGCATGTTATATATTAAATGGGTTTGAATCCCCCGTCGCACCAAACATGCTCACCCATCCAGCAGTGGGAGCGTTATAAGTAACGATCAATCCCACTATTCGTTGGTAAAAGAGTAGTCCAAGAGTTGGCGGTGGGTGGTGATGACTATCTGCCTTCCCGTTAGTCTTACACTGCTAAATTAGGGACGGCTAGCGCTGATAGCCCTCGAGTAGCTTTGCGTGAAATGAAAAAAACAACAAAGCATTGGCTGTCCTTTTTTATGACGATTTAATTATATACGAGTTAATTAACAATCGAAATACTGATTATATTCTTGTTGAAACATGTAATGAATAAGTCATGGTTTCTTATAAACATGTTTTCTACTTTATGTCAGGATGATTTATCAATTAAATAGTTAAATAGCATTTCCTGTTCTTTTTAGAATTAAATAACTAATTAGTGGTAAGCATCCTTTTTAGGGTGATTTAATTACAAATGATTTATTTAATCAGTCTTGAGCTTCCTTATACGAATTATTTAATTGGTGATTAAATATCGACATGATTGGACATGTAAGAGCCATGACACATCTGAAAACGGGTGGTAGGAATACACAAAGCACTAGTAGAGAAGAAAACAACGTTTCAACTTTCTTTGATTATGAGCCTGCAATGGCCTAGCGCGTTGAGGCATGCGCTTCGTAATCTGAGGGTCGCGGGTTCGCGCCCGAGTCGCGCCAAACATGTTCGCTCTCTCAGCCGTGGAGGCGTTATAATGTTACGGTCAATCCCACTATTCGTTGGTAAAAGAGTAGCCCAAGAGTTGATGGTGGGTGGTGATGACTAGCTGCCTTCCCTCTAGTCTTACACTGCTAAATTAGGGACGGCTAGCACAGATAGCCGTCCAGTAGCTTTGTGCGAAATTCCATAAGAAACAAATTCTTTGATTATCGTCACGTTCACAAAGAAAGGGTTACTGACTGGTCGTTGACCACATGTTTGAAGGCGGTTGTGTAATTAAACGTAGGAATATATAGGGTGTTATTTGATTATATCTATTAATAAAGGTGTTCCTTTGTATTTGTATTGGTGCCCCCCAGTGGCTCAGCGGTATGTCTGCGGACTTACACGCTAAAATCCGGGTTTCGATACCCGTGGTGGGCAGAGCACAGATAGCCCATTGTGTAGCTTTGTGCTTAATTCAAAACAACAACAACAACCTTTGTATTGGTTTATTTTGGGCTTGAGTTGTTTCATAAGTAAGACTTCTTTAATTTTGTTTCTTTTTTAGTATTTGGGTGTTTTCTGTGATTATGTTGTGTTGATTTGATTTGCAGTGTTCAAAAACGTGTAAAGGTGACTTTTTGTGTTCTTTGAATCTGGTTTCCATTTTCCTACTTGTTTCTCCAACATAGAAGTCGTGGCAGTTATTACATTGTATTTTATAAATAATGTTGGTGTGATGTTTGTCAGAGTAGTTTTACATGGTATAGAATTCAGTTTTATGCCTGGTTTTTGAATAAATTTGATTTTAACTGGAATGCCATATTTTGTTATTAGTTTTTGTCAAATGTTGGTTATTATTCTGCTGATGGCGGGAATATATGGTATACAGCACTATATGATCTCGTGATTTTTTAAATCGTGGGGTAAAAAGTTGATTTTGCTTTTTGTTTAGGTGTGTGCGTACAATGTTTTCTACGGTTTGTGGAGGAATCTTGTTGATGTTCATGGAGTATTGTTTTATTTTGTCTAATTCGTCGTTAATTTTATCTGGTGAGTATAGATTTATGTCTGTCACCTTTACACTTTTCGAACTATGCAAATCAAATAAATACAACATTACAACATAAAACATCTAAATCCTAAATAAAGAAACAAGCATAAACAAACGCAAAGTTAAAGAAACCTTACTTATACATCAACTCAAGCCTAAAATAATCCAATACAAAGGAACATCTTTATACCTATACTAATAAATATATCTAACATCTAAGCGCCCCCCAGTGGCTCAGCGGTATGTCTGCTGACTTACACGCTAAAATCCGGGTTTCGATTCCCGTGGTGGGCAGAGCACAGATAGCCCATTGTGTAGCTTTGTGCTTAATTCAAAAAACAACAACAAACAACATCTAAGCACGCCCTCTACGTTCCTGCCCTCTATTACACAACCGCCTTCAAAACATGTGGTCAGCTGCTGGCCAGTAACCCTTTCTTTCTTTGTGAACCTGACGGTAACCGAAGAAAACGTCGTTCGTTCCTCTACATAGAGTTTTCTCTATTCATATCAGCCGTTTTTAAATATATGGTTTTTCTCTACAAGTGGGTTTTATCCTCATCACGGAATATTAGAAATACGTTCCTTACTTTATAAAAATGAAATGGCAACCCTATAACCCGAGTGCTTTTGAAAGGCGGACCTTTCTTCTTCGGGAGAAAACTCTATGGTACTGTTATGTAGCATAACTTGGAACAATGACGTTTTTATTTTTCATTACATCATCCACTTCCCTTTCACTGAGGCAGCCAGTCAGCGTAAGGCGGCATCCTTTCGGAGCGATCGTTCCGCTTTTACAACTATCATGTCTGTATCAATATTTCAATTACTCTTTGTTTTCCTTTACGTAATAATATGAGAAAATGAAAATTGAATTTATAACGACGTATTGTATTGTACTAAAGCCGCATGTAAATAAATAATAACTATTTTGCATTATATATTTTACGTTTTAAAACTGGTTTGAAGAGGTCATTGTTTTACTTTGTGCTGTGTTACTTTAATTTACTGTTTTCATAAAGGATTATATTTTGTATTTGTTTATGTGTGCTTGTATGTTCCATTAAAGGGTTCATTTCTTTTAATATTTTAAATTACTGATGAGACGTTTAACTTCCATTTATTTATACTTATCAAACAGCCATCTTTTTTAAGCTTAAAGTTAGGGTCAGCCTAAAAGTCAAGAGGTGAAAAGAAGTGTTCCCTATGAGTGTACACTGTGTTTTTTAACTCCTTACCTTCCGACGTCATTTTATAATCCCTTATTCAGATGGTACTGTTGAATCTTTAAATTTTAATTTTAACCACTTTACTGTCAATACACATCAATGAAGTTAACATTATTTAATTATATGTTATAACTTGAATTCTTATCTTATATAAGTTATAATTCATTCGTTTAAAAATGTTTTAAAAAAGAATATTTTAACTGTAGTTTTCTTGTTATGTTATTAATGTACTATGAAAAATGTTAACTTCAACAGTGTTTCACTCTTAGCCATATAAGTTGACAATGTAAATGAGTGTTATGACTCTAATGAACGTGTGTTTCTACTATTGTCGCGTAAGATATAAAATTTTGCAGCTGTATTCATTCGAAAACAGAAATACATTTTTCAACCAGTCCAATAATGTATATATAGTTATTTTATATAAGTGTTATATACAAGTGTTTTATAGTCGTTAGAGAGCTGTAAACTCAGCTCTCTCTCTCTTTCGGGATTTGGGTTATCATACGTACACTAGAGGGTCATGTGCGCTTTGACCTCTTCCTCCTTCCTTAACTTGCATGATCATGCATTGCAAGTTGGTATGGTTACTGCTTTAGGGTCAGAGTGGTCTGAGTTTACTTCAATCATTTTCACGACAATGTCCATGTACTGGATTCATGCATTTATAGATATTATTTGCCCAAGCGTAGGAAGTCTAGTTTGATGGTGGCATCTTTTTCTTCTGCCTTATGTACATGAATAATTTTATTTATTTATTTTTGTGTTTCAGATATATATTGATCGGGAAGAGGATTTTAGAACTACCTTCATCATGTATGAGGTACCTGTCTAGTTCGCATAATAATTCATTTTTCATCCAATTTTATCAAAATACGTTATTTTACTGTGTAAAAGTCTACCTACTTTGGTTGATATATTTAAATATTTGTGTATGAAATTAGAAGATATGGTTCTGGGGACTCTATGCTGTTGTGAGGAGTATGTTTTGTATTGTTTGCAGTTCGGTTTTGTTTATTTTGTCACTTACGGTATTTCTAGCTGGAGCTGAAAGCCAATTACTGATCTAATATATGTTTTGCAAGTTTTAAGTATATTGTGTGTTGATGCTCCACTGTTTTAACCGGCTAGATTCCTTGCGTAGTTGGTTTATCACGTAAGGCCCGGCATGGCCTAGCGCGTTAAGGCGTGCGCTTCGGAATTTGGGGGTCGCGGGTTCGCGCCCGAGTCGCGCCAAATATGCTCGCCCTCCCAGCCGTGGGGGCGTTATAATGTGACGGTCAATTCCACTTTTCGTTGGTAAAAGAGTAGCCCAAGAGTTGGCGGTGGGTGGTGATGACTAGCTGCCTTCCCTTTAGTCTTACACTGCTAAATTAAGGATGGCTAGCACAGATAGCCCTCGAGTAGCTTTGTGCGAAATTCCAAAACAAACAAACAAAAAACAAACAATTGGTTTATCGCCAGACTTTACTTTTAATTTCATTTAAACGGTTACAGTATACTCTACCAAGAGTTAATTGAAATTGGCGCACAATTTTCGTAATGGTGAACATGTAGCTGCTGTTAGTACTGTTGTCAACTTGATCGACTATAGTATTTACACTTCTTACCTAAATATGCTATATCTAGAGAGGGTGTTAAATTGTATTTAGATCTTACTTTTATATTTTAGATAATTATGTGTTATTTGTGTTTCAAAGTTCATATTTGAAAGTTTTAATGATTTTTATAATTTTTACGTGTTGTTACTTGGACTACGAAAATGGTCAAACAAGACGGCGTTATTCACTCGTGCAAAGCATTCCTAAAATGAGTCTTTGTATGGGAGTTGCTGTATAATAATAACTACTTAAAATACTAACTGACATGTCAGCATGAATAATAAAAAAAAGCACTGGAAAGGAAAATTAAAAGTAAACAATGAGTGAAACGTTGTAAACGTATGAATATTAAAAAAAATACGTTTTAAAGACTTCTGCTAAAAGGTATGTACATATTTACAATTCTTAATTTTAAAGATTTCACTGATGTGCACATTGATGGCAAGAGAGGATTAGTAATATAGTATTAGGTTGTCCAGAAATAAATGTCGTTTTTGAACTGCGAAGTTTGGAAAAGTATAAACCAGTGTTCTAAAACATGTTTCATTCAAAGTAAGCATCATTTGTTCCAACACACTTTTACCAACATGTAACGATACTGTTTATGCCCCTGCTGTAGAAATAAGAGTTTCTATGGTCAATAAACTTTTTGAAGTTCTTTTGCAGCTGGTTTTGAAAGCGTTTATTGTCAAAATGTTGTCAAAGTGCTTAAAGAAATGAAAATCTGTAGGGAAAGGTTTGGGGAATAAGGTGGATGAGGCAGAAACTCAATTTCTAATTCGTTTAACTTTTGGAGTGTCATCCCTGACAGGTCTCATAACACCAATTTGATTGATTTTCGGTCACCTCATGCGGAATTCAATTATCCAACTTTTTGTCTTTCCAGTCTCACTCAGATGGTTGGCAATGTTTGTGTCTAGCTTTTCTGGAAGCTCACGTACTGTTATGCGAGGATCTATCTCAACTGCTTCCCTTAATGTGTTTACATCTAAGGATGGCTTCCTTCTATGATATTTGTGGTCTTCAAAACTTTCATCTCCATATTGAAACCTTTGGAATCAACGCTAAACTATACGTTGAGTAACAAATCCATGATTGAATGCTTGGTTGATGTTCTCTGTAGTTTTCGTAGCTTTTCGTTCAAGTTTTAAGTTATAGAGGAAAATCAGACGAAAGTCCTTCTTGTCCATACTGCTTCGGAAACTGCAAAACTTACTTTGAGTGGAGTTTAAACAGCAAACAATTAAGACACCTTGTAAGCGATAAACGTTGGATTAAACCAGCCAATGATAAGTTACTCAATAATCATTTTTTCAATGTCATCGTGAGAATTCCGACAGTTATTTCTGAATAACATAATAGAGAAAGTGGACAACAAAATATTAACATTTATCTTTAAAAACCGGTTTTCATGTAGGAGGTTCTAAGGATTGTGTAAATAAAATATGAGTTTGTTTTTTGAATTTTGCACAAAGCTACTCAAGGGCTATCTGTGCTAGCCGGCTCTAATTTAGCAGTGTAAGACTAGAGGGAAGGCAGCTAGTGATCACCACCCACCGCCAACTCTTGGGCTTCTCTTTTACCAACGAAAAGTGGGATTGACATTATAACGCCCCCACGGCTGGGAGGGCGAGCATGTTTGGCGCGAATCCGCGACCCTCAGTTTACGCCTTAACGCGCTAGGGCATGCCGGGCCTAAATAAAATATGAGACTGTAATATAATAAATAGTATTTTTATATTTCATAGAAAAATCATCCTGCTAGTGAATTATTCAGAGTCTGAAGAAATACATTAATAACGGTTTTTTAAAGTGGAGATGGTAGAAAAAGTGAAAATTAAATATTTTATTTTTCTAAACGTATATACTTTTAAGAATGTTTCAGTTTTGGAAGGAACTATAACAAGATCGTTGTTATCTTCTAAAAATATTAGAAGCTGAATTTCAAAGTTTTAATATTTATAATTTTCAACATACTTGTGCATATTGTACAACTATACTTAATGTGGAAAGTTGATCAAGAGATTGATTACGTGTTCTTTGCATATCTACCTATGAAACTAGGTAAATTAATTAAGGGTATTATATGCTCTTTCTCGTGAGAAATTGCTGTGTCATAGAGCATACTGTATGGTAATAGAAAAAAAAAAACCCCAGTGGCTCAGCGGTATGTCTGCGGACTTGCACGCTAAAATCCGGGTTTTGATACCCGTGGTGGACAGAGCACAAATAGCCAATTGTGTAGCTTTGTGCTTAACTCAAAACAACAACAACAACAATAGAAAAAAAAATTCTACTGTTCAGATAATGACCCGTGGATACAATATCCCTGAGAGTAACCGCATTAGTATTATAAAAAAAATGTCATTGTTGTTTGTCGTACATAATATCGTGTTTTCTTCCATTATAGGACAAAATAAATTACTTTAACCTCTAAATGCTTGGTTGTTATTAAGCAAAACATTGAGAGTAGTTTAGGAAATTAAAAAAAACACACAACAAACAATTTTACACTGATATGTTTGAAAAGTTTTATCTTCTGATTTCCACCCTAGTTTAAAGTATATTTTACCCAAAGTTCATTGAAATACCTACCAAATCCACTATGTCCAACGTTGATTCTATGTTTGCAAACTCCCCATGTTTTACGCCCCATTTCAATTAAATGAGTATTTAGTAAACATTTGTTATTTTTAAGCACAACACTGCACAATGGGCCAATTGTGCTCTTTTCGCCATCAATGATTTTAACTCATTTTAGTGCCTCATAAGTCTTTATACCTACTACTGAGGCACTAGATGGGTTTAGTTAAGGGTTCATTCATATCGCTCTTGACATCCCCCAGATTTGTAATGGTGTCTGCTACAAATGTGCACAACAAAGAGTTTTTAAGATCAATAGAAATACAGTCGAATGAAAAACTACATGGATTTGTGAAAAAATCATGAAACTTGACAAATGTAATCTATTCAGTAGAATGAATAATTTTTATAAAGCAGAGATTGATCAAGTCTCAACTGGAGCAAAGTGCTATTCTAATATTATACTCCTAAATGTGTCTGCATAACGAAATGTTTCAAGAAGTTTCAACCAAAAATTTTTCCTAAATAAGCTTAAATAGTTTGTAATGCAGTTAAAACACTGTAAATCTTTCAGAATAAAATAACTTCTTGATAAAAGCAAACCCACGTATTGGAATAAGAACGAGAAGAAGCACGACACAACAAATAAGCTCACCTGATATACAAGAATTTGTATCAAGTAATTGTCGTATTTTCTGTATTATAACTTTAATATTAAATATTGTGGACGAGCAATTACAAATTTCAATTAAGATTTGTTCATGAACGAATAAAGTAAGAGTGTTAAAGTCTATGAGTACAAAGTGCTTTTTCAGGGTAAGATTAAAAATAAGTTACTCCATCTCACAACTTACATTTGTTTAACCTTGAAAATCTCTAATTAAATATGAGACGTTTTGTAGTAAAACTATATTTTATCTATTATTTTCTCTACTCTAACTCCATACTGTCTGTTTGTTTTGCATTTTGCGCAAAACTACTAAATGAGGACTATCTGCACTAGATGTCCTTAATTTAGCAGTGATAAACTAGAAGGAAATTAAATAATCTACACCACCCACCACCAACTTTTCAGCTACTTTTTTACAAGTGAATAGTGGGATTAACTGTCATATTATAACACTCTTATTTTCATAAAAAATTAACTAAAATAATTTAATCATGTGTGCTTACTTTTGAATAGAAAACAGTTAAAATTATTTGTATGATGTGGAGAAGTCTATAGTGCAATGTAGAATACAAAATTGTGATTGGCTGTCTCCATATTAAGTTACTATATGTATTTTATTCTAGTATATCTATATATTTCGGTTCTTCGTCCTCAAAGCTTTATATTTTGTTCGATCATTGTTAAAGTAATGTAAGGTAAGTAACAGTATTCTAAGCCTTTAAGCTATTCTGTATCAATTATCTGTGTCTCTGGAACAGAATTTGCAAATTATTGTCCTGTAAAAAATCCACAATTATTTGTAGGTCCACATTGATTCACTTGCCATCTGTAATTAACTCGATGACATTTAAACAAAAACATTATTTAAAGGTTAATTTGATATAGTTAAACAGTTAGATAAATGTAAATGATATGCAAATCAATTTTCTATAGAGCATTCACTTTGAACTGCAAAACATTATACACAAATTTTCTTCAAATGACGATAATTCATTTACGAATCAAAGTAGGAAATCTGAAGATTTAATTCACGAAATGGTGGCATCATAAGCAATGCAATTGTAAATACTTACCAGACAACAAACTTAAATGATAATAAATTATTGTTTTTGTTAACATTAATAGCACAAAACACGTATATATATATATACACACACACACACATATACACTTTAATTTTGTTTGTACTAAATTCTATTTGACATATGTATATCATTTAAATTTCTGTTTGTACGTATTATGCTTGAATTTACAGCTTATTATTTTAAAAATCTATGTACAGGTTCAACAAGATTTTGTATATCGCGAGCTCTGTTTTACTTTTTTTCATTGCAGCTTCAGTTTTGACTTATCATTGTGATGTTACCTGTTTGGGGGTTTTACATTAAGTTTCATATTGGGTAAAATATTCCTAAAATTTAATCTTTCAAAGAATTTGTGAATATTTATTATCTCATAAAACAAATCTATTTACCGTTGATAATGTCATGAAAAAAAACGAACGTTTAATTTATCAATGTATTACACTGCAACCATGTACAATGGTCAACTCACACCTTCAGGTAGAAAGAAGTTCAGTAGTGTTAGATCAGATGACCTTAAAGGATATTCATGAGGTGTTATATGAAAATCTATTAATGCATCAGTTAAAATCCTTATAAAAAAAAAGCTCGAACATTTCTGTGACAATATGGTGATGCACCATCATGCTGGAAGTAAACCTTGGTGCCTCCAAACAGATGTCTTATGGCGAGAACAGTATCACTACGCGATATATCCAGATAATTTTAACCTGATACAGCACCATTAATTAATAAACAGTTAATTATTGATTTCCATTGAATAGATCAACCTTTAAATAATAAATGACTAATTACACTGGTTTACAAAGAAATTGAGGCAAGCACAAAAATAGTTGTTTTAACCTAATTTGGGGGTGCTGAATTCAGATTTGAAATCCGTTTTTACTCATCACCTCTAGTTTTTTAGATATGCATTCTGTACATTTTGTACACATACTGTACATAAAGGCGTATATGCATTTAGGGTTAATTTCTAATATTGTGTGACTTATGTCTTCTTTTTTAGTTATTATGCAATAAATGTAAGTGATAGCATTACATTATATATATATATATATATATAGCTATATATCAAGACGGATCACCAGTTTCAGGAATCGGAACAAAGATCTTGCTTCATTTTTCGACATGGAAAACAAGTTGTGCTACTGCATAAATATAACTGGCTTGTTCACTTTCCTTGGTTTGCCACATAATCCTTCAGACTGGCGTCTTTTCATAGACTCTTCCAAGCGAAGTCTCAAGGCTGTGCTTCTGCACAACGGGAATAAATATCCCAGCATTCCCACTACACACTCTGTCCATCTAAAGGAGTCCTATGACAATATGGAGCTTCTTTTAGAAGCTGTTAAGTACAACCAGTACCAGTGGAGTCTGTGTGGGGACCTCAAGGTCATTGGTCTTCTTATGGGTATGCAATCGGGCTTCACAAAGTACTGTTGCTTTCTCTGTCTCTGGGATAGTCGAGCTGTATCCCAGCATTACAAGCATTACAGGGGTCTAGAAGCACTTTCGTTCCTGGCGAACTCAGCGTCAAGGAGAATCCTCTGGTTGACATGAAGAAGGTGCTTCTTCCTCCTCTTCACATCAAGCTTGGTTTGATGAAGAATTTCGTGAAGGCCATGGACAAAAATGGTGCTGCCTTCCAACACTTGTCTACTGTGTTCCCAGGTCTCAGTGCTGCTAAGCTCAAAGAGGGCATCTTTGTCGGACCTCAAATCCGAGAAGTGCTGAAGGATACTGATTTTGAGGAGCTTCTTACCTTAAAGGAACTGAGAGCATGGGAAGCATTTAAGTCAGTCTGTAGTGGCTTCCTTGGTAACACACGCGTACCAAATTACCAAGCCTGTTTTGAGAAGTTGCTAAAGACTTATGAGGATATGGGATGTCGAATGTCACTCAAAATTCATTTTCTCCATTCCCACCTCAACTTCTTCCCTCCAAACCTTGGAGCAGTGAGTGATAAGCACGGAGAAAGATTCCACCAAGACATTACGAAGATGGAGAGCAACTACCAAGGCAAGTGGAACCCCAGCATGATGGGAGACTTCTGCTGGATGCTCTTGCGTGACATCTCGGAGGCAAAATACACCAAATCATCTAAGAAAACACACTTCTAACTGTCTGCGGTACTATGAATTGTGTACATTGTGTCATCCAAGTATATTTATTCCGTCAATGTTCTTTATCTATCCTGTTTTATCTGTAATAAGCTGCTGCAACTGTTGAAATAAGCACGTATATACTCTGTATATACTAAAATGAGACTATTTAAAAGCCAGAAAACTAGAGGTAATAGAGCAAAACTGTTTATAAATTTGAATTCAGCACACCCAAATTAGTAAAAAACACCTATTCACATTCTTGCCTCAGCAAAAAATATTTTTTTTTGTAAACCAGTGTTATGAATAGGTACATTATTTGTATTGGCATATTTATTACAGATGATGCCACACTGCCTCTTCCATAACTAACTATTAACACAGCGTAAGCTTTAAAAATAGTGTACGATACATAACAGTTATTAAACTAGTGTAACTCAATCACAAATCCAACTTGTAACTACGTTTTACGATATTATCAAGTATAAGAAAGGCTTTATAAGATTACTATTGAAAAAAGTTAATTTGGTAACACTTTAAAACATAAATCTTAGTAGCTCTTTGAAGTGTGCTGTGGTTTCGTTATATTATGTGGTAATGTTATTTAAAAAGTTCTGACCATAAATCATCATATACTACTTGAAGTGTGTTAAACTCAAACTAAAAATGTGCTAGTAGAAGGTGTACTGCAACTTTTGTCAAATAAACAAACATAATAACGAAAGTTACTGATCTTACTGGTTATCAGACAAGAAGTATCTGCTCATAAACACCCGTTTACATTCCATAAAAGAAACTGGAAACACTTTTTATTTTTAGTTAAGCAAAAACTATGCAAGGTGCTATTTGTACTCTGCCCCACGGATGTATCGAAACCTGGTTTTTAGTGGTATAAGTTCACATACTAACTTAGTTTTCTATTCAGTTTCAAAATATTAAAACTTCATCAATGTAATTATAGTTTGAAACATTTCTGATATAAAACATTTAAATTCACAAAGCATTTTTTGCAAATTAGTTATTTTTTAGTTCGTTTTTCGAAACATTCACTGATTCCATTGAAGGTTGTTTCTCAATAGAACAGCGACATGTTTGCGAACTATACTGCTATCAATCTGTTCTGTGTGAAACTTCATGCTTAACAACAAATATCAACAATAAAAACATTGGATATCATATTAAAATTGTTATTAACATTGTAATAACTGTTCTTCTCTGTGATGAATACTTTTAAAATTTTAAACATCACTTGTACAGTTAGTTAGCAAATATTCCTCATAACATTCATATTTTATGGATGAAATATAATTGTTATCATACATCAGTGTATCTAAAAGAACAAAATAAAAAGTGTGTGCAGGTGAATGACGGGAGTGAGACATTTCACATTTTTTATCCCAAACACATATTTAAATTTCCAATGAAGTATACATTTCGCAGTTTTTCTTATCAGAAATTATTTTCTTGTTATACCTACCGTTGCATCTAATTTCCAAGCTTCAGTATAACATGTAAGAACAAGTTGTTCCTTAACAAGCATGCGCATCTCCTTTCCCTAATTACTTCATGCATCACGCATCAGTTCACCTAACAACATCACGTTTTCCCGCGGATTCCTTGTAATGAGCTGAAACAGCATCTTCTCGAATGACGAGAACCAAGGCCAACCACTTCTGTTAGCAACATACATTTAAATTATTGTGATCAGATTCTGTACCACGAGTAAGTTTAGATCAAAAGTGTGACTGTTTGTGCAGAATACTAAAGAAAAAAATTGAAACTTAAACCGTTTGTTGTATTTACAGCTTTTGACAGTTTTTGTCGTATTTCTCACAGAGAAAGTAGTCACCAACCACCAATTTGTGGGTCACTGCAATTCAATAATGAAATAAACCGTCACATAATAACGCATAAATGGTGGAAAGACGATCATGTTTCAGTGATGCGATTGAAGCCTACGACACGCAAATTGTATTTGTGTTTGTTTGTTTTTGAATTTCGCACAAAGCTACTCGAGGGCTATCTGTGCTAGCCGTCCCGAATTTTGCAGTGAAAGACTAGAGGGAAGGCAGCTAGTCATCACCACCCACCGCCAACTCTTGGGCTACTCTTTTGCCAACGAATAGTGGGGTTGACCGTAACATTATAACGTCCCTACGGCAGAAAGGGCGAGCACATTTGACGCGACGGGGATGTGAACCCTCGACCCTCGGATTACGAGTCGCACGCCTTAACGCGCTTGGTCATGCCGGGCCCCGTAAATTGCAAGTTCGTGTTCCTTAACTACCAAATATTACGCCAGGCCTTTTTATACACGAAAAAAACGTAGTCTTCTGTTTGAACCTATTCTTCCAAACTTACATTTCTTGATTATAATTATTGTCCTCTTAAAGTCAATGAATTGATACTCTGATACTTTCGTCTCCTCTACACTAGTTCCAGATAATAAAAAAAGATAATATTATTTTGTGGCGAAAGTTTTTTTCCCTTACAGGTTCACGTTTGTCTACAGTGAAGTACTCAGCTACACAGATGAACTAAACAAGTTGCTATGTTATTCGACCTTTACCTGGATAATGATCTTTCCAAGCACATTCACATTTTAAAATTATTTAAATCTTTTGTGAATTATTTAGTAATTTTGATTTTTTTTCAGGCATTTATTTTCATAATGAAAAATGCATATAAAATAGAAAAAATATTCATTTTTATTTGTGGCGAATTTTAAAGAGTTCGGTAACAAAACAAGTACTTGACGTTAAAGATAATGTAGTTTTATCTGAGAAACTTTCAAGGACAGTTTTCTGTCACTCATGTGTTATTGACAATTTGATACACTGAAACCTTTGCTCTCTCTCAAAGCGGTTTGTTTTAAATGCTGCATCTATATTTAGTTATCTGTTGCCGTAACTATCATGTTCTCATAAACTTCTAAAAATAATATTCATGTTTACTATCTCACAGTGCCTGCTTATAAATAAAATAAATACAATGAAATTTTTGGTGGGTGTACAAATACCCACCCCCTGTGCTGTCGCTTTGTCGAAGGCGTATACTTAATATGATTATATTTAAAACAATGAGTTTTCGCCCCTCACATAGTCTGCATGCCTGCAATGACAAAATAGGATACAGTACAGAAAGATTTGCACTTAACAGTAACAAATCAGAATTAACGTTACAATCGTTTCACGCTGTCATGCTTGCATAGTAACTTCCGAAGTTTCATCCTTGTGTTTTACAAATATATTTTTTTTGTTTATGGCTCAACACATAGCTGTATATTAGGTTATCTATATTCTTACCATCACTGGTCTCGAAACCCGATGGTTAGCGTTGTTAAGTGCACAGACATATCGCTATGCCACTGGGGAGTCGAAACATTTTGTTGTTACGATCCATCAGTGATCGTGAATAATTTGTCACTAAGTGGATATTAATTCGAAACACATTTATTAATACGTGAAAGGTACCATTTTTACCGAATAATGAAATTTTTGGTGTACTTAATTGATTTTTTTAACTTATAGTCACTGCTGTGTTTCATATGACCATAGTGAAGTTTTCATTTTTTTGCGATATACTACATTTTTGCTTAAAAAGTGCAGGATTTGACTTACTTTTCTAGGTAATTAAAATAATGCGTCTTCATGAAAAACAAACACGATTCAAACAACATATAAGAATAAAGTATACATCACATTAAAGAACAGGTTAATTCCCTATATATGCATTTCTGTAGTACGTATTTTTCGTTTCCAAATATTCTAGCTCGTTACTACAGTCTGGAAATATACTCGTATAACAGCTTATTTAATATTTGTAATGTAATTTTACACTACGCTTAAATCTTTCCAATCTAAGGTTTCAAATCTTTAGTAATTATCTCTCTGGAATCACTTAAGGCTAGCCTGATGGCAGATAAAATGAACATTAATTTGAAGTGTAACCTTAACCTAACGAGTGCCAAGTATTTGAGCTGCTACGGCAGCTCCCATGCCGGTTTTTTTTGTGTGTTTTTTTTAGCAAAATTGAGTACTTTTTAAAATAAAGGAAATAAGCAACAAATACTATTTTTTTCTCTAAGCTAAACGCCTCCTAGTGGCTCAGCGGTATGTCTGTGGACTTATAACGCTATAAACCGGGTTTCGATACTGGTGATGGGCAGAGCACAGATCGCCCATTGTGTAGCTTTGTACTTCATTCAAAACAACAACAAAGCCAAACTTATTATAGTACACAAAATGAAGAAACATGTATAAAACATGAAACAATAATGCGCAAAATGTCATTTTGGGGTATTGAAATACATGACACATTTAATAACACACTTTCGTGTGAAATGTTTTGAAGCAAGGGTCAACGCAAAGAGCCACTTTGCAATCAGCACATTCATATCTGCTTTCCTTTTTTGTGGATTTGTCAGAACACACTTTACACTTTCTGGTGGGGTACTTTTTCTCATCTGTTTGGGGAATAAGTGTTGGGAAGTCACGTTCTGTGAGGCGAAGGGGGTTTTTCAAGGAAGGCCGACCTCCGGTGAATTTTGGGCGCTGGGTGTGGTAATTTTCAATCAGGGTACGGATGACACTGAGTCTAAACTCCAGGAGAGACAGGTTGTTTCCCAGTGATTTGTAAACTACCAAAGCATTGTACACTGCTATATCCATCATGTGAAAAATACCTTTATGTATCACTTGACAGCCTTGTGCATACTGGGATAAGCATGCAACACACATAAATCAAACCCTCCCATATAATGATTGTAATCAATGATACATTTTGGTTTTACAATAGCTGCACCAATAGCACGGTTGATCTTTCCAGTGTTTTGCATAGTATTGCACTCAACATGAAAATGTCCCTCTTATTCTTCCAGTGAAAAACACCAATGCTGTATTTTTGTGCCACCTCCATTTCTCCCCTTTGGATATTTGTAAAACATTTCGGCATTTCAATTCGATTTTCCATTACTGTCCCACACAAACAACTGTCACGATCAAGCAATGACTTCGCTAAAGTGGGATTTGTAAAAAACGAGCCAAATAGAGTTTATAATTTTGTCCAGACAATGGTTCCATTGATGTGCGTACAACACTTTCGCCTTGTCCGCCCTCTATAGTATTGTACTGTGTAGTAGTACCAGCATAGATGAAAAAGTCCCAGATATAGCCTGTTACACTTTCACATAGCTCATAACTTTTGACTCCAAACCTAGCTCTTTTAGATGAAATGTACTGTCGAAATCCCAGTCGACCTTTCCATAGTGTCAAGAGTCTGTCAATACAAACATGTTTGTTTGGTACATATGAGGTTTTAAAGTTTTTTCTTAAACGGTCAATAATGGGCTGTATCTTGTGCTATCGTTGGTGAACAATATTTTCCTGGGTATTGTCAGCAAAGTGTAGTATCGATAGCAGCAAAAGAAACCGGCTTTTTGACAAGCATTGACCAAAAATGGATGTAGCAAGCAAAGAACCAGTACTGAAGTACATGGAAATAATTGGTTTTCTTTCTATGCCCATTAGCATTATCAGACCTATAAATTCATAAAATTCCTTCTCATTAGTTGGCTTCCATGATTTTACTCTGGAATGTTCCTTCAAATAAGCGCGGACCATCATAGTTTCTGCATATTTATTGGTCTCTGTTACAATATGGCTGACAATTGTGGGAGGGAAGAACTTTTGCAAAAAAAAAGGGCTTTGAGTCTTGGCTCAATTCGTCGTACTGGACACCATGATTTCCTGAGAAGGGGTTTATAACGAGCAGCAAAGGATTCAGCATTCCAATCATTGTCATTAGGGCACTTTTTCTTGGAATTGTTCTAACCACGACTTGAAATTTTACGCCATGGTGTTATCTCCTGTTTACCAATGCTGGTTGATGCCCAGTTATCATCATCTTCACTTACATCTGAGCCTTGTATTTCTGTATATTTCAAAAAAATTTCTCAAAATCCGAATCTTCTGAATTGCCACAGCTACCTTCAAACTCTGAACCAAGTTCAAATTACAACTCCAATGTATCTTCATTTTGTAACTTTTTCGTGACGCCATTTTGGATCAAAAGTGAAACACTTTGTAAGTAGGTCAAATGTATGTATGGTGCTGACATCTAGCGTTGAAGTTAGGTATTATTGAGAACGAATCAATTCGTCCGTGGCACTGTATTACAGATAGGCTTGGACGAGTTATCTCGTCTACGGCATTGAACAGGTAAATATAATTAATAAAGTTCTGAATAGTGTGATATTTCTATCTCTTGCATGTGTTCTGCAATTTAAAAAATAATCGTAGTTGAAACAAATCATTCCAGTAAAGAAATCAATTTTCCGTGGATAAAGTAGCTCGGCCCGACATGGCCAAATGGTTAAGATACTCGACTCGTAACCTGAGGATCGCGGGGTCGAATCCCCGTCACACCAAACATGTTCGCCCTTTCAGCCGTGGGGGTGTTATAATGTTACGTCCAATTTTACTATTTGTTGGTCAAAACGTAGCCGAAGAGTTGGCGGTTGATGGTGATGACTAACTGCCTTCCCTCTGGTTTTACATTGCTAAGTTAAGACCCTAACCAAAACTTGCCGATTAACTGTAAAGTCATTTCTAAAAATGTTTCTTGGAAACAAAATATTGAATAGCATGAACTAAACTATATTGAATATCTATTCAATTTTCCAAGTATCCTCAACCAATTAATATTCACCACATCTATTTTAAATGAAAAAGGTATAAAGTTACAGTTTATCAGTAGTGATTTTAACACAAGATAAACAAGTTCTTTATCATGAATTATCAGAAAGCTCCAAATCTCGTTTCTGCAGCTACGTGAACATTCCACCTCCATACTAACCACTTCAGCGTATTTCCAATTCCGTGGGCGCAGGGGCGACATGTTTAATATAGTCCAGCAATGCAGAAACCGACTGACCTTCTACCTTCTCCCTCAATGGTAGGGATGTTGCAACAAAATCAGCATGCAAGTTTCCAGATTGTTCCTGAACCTCCGTAGAATGTACTTCATCACGTTCAATAGATGAAAAACATGGTTAAATTAACCCAATATCAATGGCAGTAGGTCCATCAATACCACTAGCTTCACAATCCACATTCACATTCGTTTTGTCTTCTCATACAAACTCTGAATCTAATTGTGCATTGATTAGAGGTTCTTCCTCACCCCCCCCCCCCCCCGACAACGTCGTGCAACGCGACGACAAATTAGCTGGAGACAATCGCTGAATAGATATCTCCAATGAAACACATACGTCGTTTATGGTCATGCTTTTTTAATAAGAAACTTTCACCTGAAGGATCCAACACTTTAATCACATAACACAAAGATGTACGGAAACCAAAAACAGACACACCTACAAATCGAATACCTTTATAATTCTCTTGTCCCGTTTCCACGATAGCATTGTTAACACCCAAATACGGCCGTTAGCAGCAACATACTCATGTACACTATAAAAATAAGAATCCAGGAATTAAAGTCACAGGATAAAAAAGTCACAATGTTGGCTAGTCACATTTTATTTAAATATTATAAATAATTAGCTAATAAAACAAAAACTACCATAAATAATTAAGAGAACCGCAAGACTGTTTGTTTGTTTGTTTTGAATTTCGCGCAAAGCTACATGAGAATTATCTGCGCTAGCCGTCCCTAATTTAGCAGTGTAAGACTAAAGGGAAGACAGCTAATCATCACCGTCAACTCTTGGGCTACTATTTTACCAACAAATAGTGGGATTGACCGTGTCATTATAATGGACCCACGACTGACAGAGCTAACATGTTTGGTGTGACGGGGATTTAATCAGTGACTCTCGTATTACGAGTCGAGTGCCTTAACCACCTGGTCATGCCGGGTCTCGTAAGACTGTGGCACACTTGCTGTCAAATAGAATATTCGTCTTAATCGTAAGTATTAAAAATACTAAATATGTGTTAACTCGAGAATATTATATAAGGTGGAATTTTTATTTCCGGCCCCTAGTGGCACGTGGAACATCTGCGTTTTCGCACCGCTAAAAACTGTGCTTCGATATAATGGGCTGTTATACAGATGACACACTGCGTAACTTTGCGCTTAATTCGAAACGAACAAACGAATGTTTTATTACTTTAATTATTTATGGTATTTAAATAAAATTAACTTTTTTCGTATTCGAAATTGTGGATTTTTTCTTGACTTTATTTTCTTTCAAAAACATTAATCAGTCAATGTACTTCTGGAAACCTTTTGAGCTGCACAATTCTCGACATGAATATTCAATCCAGAATCTTCCAGAAGTTTAATGTTTTCGGTTAAAACAAATGCAACGTCATAACCACGGGAGAATGGTGAAAAGAAATGGAATAAACACCAAATTACGTAATAACAGCTTGTATAACCTCACCTTGATTAATCACGAGACGTCTTTTCATTACATCTGAGGAGTCGGACTATTCTGCTCTAACATCAAGTAACGTAAATAACTAGGTCCAGAAACCTCTACAGTCAAAATAGAAAAAAAAAATACTTAAAATAACGGTTCGTATCCCGCGAAAGAAAACAACAAAAAGCGTAAATGGGGGCCGATTGAAAACACGCCCTTACTAATCCTCGCACATTCTGCTGTGCCACTAGGGTACGCTTAGAATATTAAAAAAAATGTGTTGTGAAATACACAGTAATATTTTTCAGGAATTATATTACTTATACATAATAACATTAATTATGTGTAACCAGTTGCTCTAAACATGAAGAGAGATTTGGCCATTGAGGAAAAAATATATTTATACTTTTAAATACCAGCATTATTATTATTATTTCAATAAATACTGTTCAATTTGAAAATGTTCCTTTCTTTTATGAGTTTCAGGTTTTCTATATAACGATACCCTTCGTAACACTTTGTACACTTGTGAATGAATAACGCTGTCGTCCGTTGAGCGAGCAGGATGTATTGGGTAGATATTCTGGTGATTGCTATTTACTTTTTTGTTGTATTAGCAGTGGGAGTATGGGTAAGTAAGTCGTTCAGCTATAAATGTGTTGAGTAAATAGTATATCAGTAATTATCTACTATTGATCGAAAGATAAACATTTTGAAGTATAATAAAGTTCATTTAACGTTCGTTTTTACATTTATAACTATGTTTGTTGTTATTTGTCTGTCTTTGGAATAATTTTTTTTCATTGTCGCTGATTTATCCGATATAATTATCATGTGCTATGTAGTCTTATACTGGAAAATTCTCATTTTAAATTATCTTTCAGAATAAGATAATTCTGCAGTATAGTTATATCATGTGTGAATACAATGCAATCATTTCTAAACAAAACCAATGCCCCAGATTGTATTAAAATATTTTAATTGTTAGTTGTAACAAAGGAAAAACGAAGTAAATATAACGAATGCTAGACGGTTGACGTGTAATACATGCTGTTTCAACAAGAAGCGTAGAATGAGATAAAAGTTTAAATTATCACTACGAATGTAAAGTGGTTTAAGTAGCTGTATAAGAGCCCTGTGGACATTGCCCTGAGAAGGTTGTTGTTTTGAACTAAGCACAAAGCTAAACAATGGTCTATCTGTGCTCTGCTCACCACGGGTATCGAAACCCGGATTTTAGCGTGCAAGTCCGCAGAAATACCGCTGAGCCACTGGGGGGCCGCTGAGAAGGACCAAATACAGACAGTTAAGATAATAAGTTCAGGGAGGAGGAAGAGGTGAAAGAGAACCTGACCCTCCAGGGCGTAAAATACCCAAACGCCATTGATTGATTGATTGGTTTAAGTAGGCGTGGAATATCGAAAATCCGCTGACTTAGGATATTGGGAATCATTTGTTACATGGTACAATGTCATAACGTAAAAGTCAAAACAAGAACAAGAAGATACCTCTGAAGCTATTATTGTGAAATAAAGATGTGCCAATTCAAAAGTTGTAGACCTACAGTCAGCAATTTCAATATTCCACAATTAAGTCAGAACAAAATTGTAAATCAGGACCTTTGAGTCACCTTGTGAGTTTGTTAGAAATATCGGTTATAATATATATTTACATAAGTAACATTATTTTGTTGTCGTATATTTCATTTTTGTAACTTATTTTGAACTGAAGGATCCTCCTAGGAGTTAGAGATGAGAGCAGTAGTGTATTTTTAAACAGCGTGTTCGAGACAAATTACCACTCTGTTAGCTTGCTTGTAACGTCTATTTTATAAGTTTTTTACTAACTGGACAGATACTTATATTATTTGACCGCAGATAGTTTAAACAGCACTCATTTTAGATCACGTAATGTGTGCTGAATAGTTTCTTTTAGTTGTCATTCCTGTTTAAATTTTACGTTTATATAAGATAATGCTAAAACAATCTTAGTTCACTAATCTCTATTTTTCATTTACCTGTTTAATTTTTCTTTTATTCGGTTTATCAATTTTGTAAACGTGAACTTCGTAAATGCTACTTTTGGGAAAAAAAAGAACAATTAATTCATTGTTTGTTTTTTCTTCGATAAGTACAAGCAATCAGATTGAGAACATTTACTATTTTATATATATTGATATTAAATGAGTAACATGCAACATGAATGTGTAATTCTAATAGAATACAGAAAACCCAGGATCGTTGTTTACATCTAAATCATGTAATAAACATCAGATAATAATAGGATACAAAGAGAAGAGTTTAAAATTCAAAAGGATCATGTGTTTTGTGTTTAACGTTGATTATGCATTCTAAATGTTAGCTTACATATTAGTTGAAATGATCTAACGTATCACAATTGGAAATTTTAAATAACTAGTTTCATCATTCGTTAATTAGATTAGAATACATCTATGGTATGGTATATTGTACAGTAATTATTCAAAATTGTCACGCAGATATTCTGCAAATAGTTATGACATTTTGCCAAAAGTTTGTAAATGTGTATAATTATTTTGTTCGGAAAAATTGCATGCGACAATGACTATCTCATGAACTGGTACCATTTTTGCCCTGCTTTTCAGCTGGGTATTGCTGAAACAGGAAATGATCATTTCGTGATGTAAGAGTTTCTTGTACAAATTCATGTAAGTTGACGATTCTGTCTCTTGAACATACAATTTAAAATAGTTGTTAACACAGGTAATATTGCAGGAATACCACGTTTTCCACTTCTGTAGTATTTAGTTTCAAAATTTCTGTGTACGTTAATTAAAAATATTCTTAATTTAGAATATGAGTACTTGGAACCAGTAAGTTCCCCTCGTCCAAGTTACTCATGAAACTAGGTCATCTTATGGTGTTATATGAACTTTCTTTTTATTTAATGGCAAGTCAGGTGGTGCCCCAGGGATACATCCCTTATTTTGTAGTGAGAATAGTTACAGCGTTGTTATAAGTACATAATGCAATATTGAATAAGGTTATTATTTTAATTTGGTTATCCGTAATATGCTTTTCACCATACTTGAACTCTCTAGTAGAGATGCACAAAATATACTTTATATTTTGATTGTTGTAGCATGTAAGTTATGATGGTTTCAATGGTCATAAAATAATAAATATTTCCCTTTTATTGCTTCAAACTTATCCAAGGTCGAGATATTCGTTTTTTGCCCCATAAAACGTTTTACGCAATTCTTCTGTTATTCTGTAGCTGCTACTTCATAATTTGAAAGAAAAATCACTAAATTTAAGAATATAATAGAGTAGGTAATGAGAAAATTGCGTGCATCGACCAGTATTTGCAGAGTGCCTATGTTTATGTTGAAAACTGTATTTGCCTTGCACTTTTTACCTCTTGTGTTTATTGTGTTGAAGTTTCTAGTGTACAAAAACGACATTTTCTTCGAGATGAAAGATTTAATTGCAAGAGGAAGTGTTTGGTATTGAAGAGTGAAGTGTGTCAAAAGAGATGTTTGATTTAAAAGAATTTCTGTTCTGGAAATCAGACTTTGTTGAAGCTATCAAAATCTTTACCTTTCATAATGCGTTCATAGACCAAGAAAAGAGAGATGCTTCAATCTGATGCACTCAGAAAGCTCAGTTTCTGCACTCCCAGGCATTTACCAGCTGTAGTAGTATAACCATAATTATATTTCATTTTACTTTTAACTAAGTGACTGACAAGTGACTGAAAGAATAAGTATCATCCAGCAGGAGCTGTTTTGACAGAAAGTGATCCATTGGATATGGACTGGTGGAGGTACAGTGTTGAGGACCTGAACTTGCAGGGCAACCAAAAATCATAGAGGCATTGGGTCATAAAGAGTTAATTCCCGAACTAATTCCAGTAACTCTCATTCTTCAATTGTGAAACAGGGATCTAATGTTCATCCAAGTCTGAAAGCTCACTTAATTGTACCCCAGAATTTTGGACCCCAGATAGATTTTAGACAATAGCCTGCCCATGGTGTGGATTACTGTATATGATAGGGACCATCCCAGGGAAGGTTCTGTACCTTCAGCTTACCTCCTTTGGAATCTGAACATACTCACGTATTTCCCGTGGGTGGCAACCTGTGAAGGGAAGAAGATAATTCTGGTGGTTGAGGGGTCCAACTCAACTTTTGGGTTTGAATTCCTGTAAATCTGCAGCCTTGGGGTGGTTCCCAGGGTTATTTGCGTGGTCCACTTTGGCTACAGTTAACCGAGTATCAGTGTTAAATATTATCAGCGGGTGTTGTGGACAATCTGTTTGATGCTGGTGTTTGGGTATATTGCTCATGGAACCCTCGCATTGCTGCAGTGTTCTTATTTGGCATTGAAGTGCATCTCCTCGTAGGGTTCTATGGAAGGATGGATCAGTGACACTGAAATTTCTTTTTTGTTATGGAATACCCAAATAAAAATAAAATGGTAAAACAGATCATAAGTAAACAATTTTGCCTTAAAATTCTGAACAGGAATTTCTAACTACTTCAACATCTCTACCTAATTTTCTGGTATTACTTTTTATAACACAAATCTTTAGGGCAGATGTCTTCCTTTTTTATTCAGAAGGGTTTTCCTAAATTAATCAGAAAGTTACGTTTTGGAGACAACTTGGTGGAAACATTCACTCCAAAATACAGTGAACGCCTCTGCATTCGAAAGCTATCGAAGTTATACCCATTGTGGTTATTTCCTATGCTACTTTAAATTTGTTAAAACGAGTTTATTGTTAAGGGGGATTTGAAGAACATCCCCGAATCAGATATTATCAGTGGATGCTTCATCTGTTCCTTGGTGTAGATTCCTATATATGGTGAAAGACCTTCCCAGGGAAAGTTCTTTTCTTTCAGCTTACTTTCTTTGAGATTTAAACATCTACACACGTGTTTGCCGTGCGTGGTGACCCGAGACGGGGAAGGGAAGATCCTGGTAGTTGAAGGGTCCAACCATAACACGCCACTTTTGGTTTTAAATTTTTGTAGACGGGTGGCCTTGGTGTGGACCCCTAGGGTTAATTAGCTGGTTCACTTGGGTAGGATCAACTAAGTATTAGTATTGGATGTTTTCAGCAGGTGTTGTGGGCATTGTATCTGATGCGGGTGTTTAGGTATAGTGCTCACGAAACTCTGGTGTTGCTGCAGTGTTCCTGTCTGGCATTGAAATGCATCTCCTCGTAGAGCTCCATGGTGGGTGGGGTCGGTAGGCACTAGAACATTTTTTGTGTGTAATGGATCCTCCAAATAAAATCTTTATTAAAATTGTCAAAAGAGTCTATAGATAAACTACGACGTCTTGAAGATACTGAGCGACAATCTTCAACATCTGTAACACTTGTACCTCATATTTTTATGTTATGTTCTCTTTCAGACAAACCTTTAGGGCAAATGTCTCCCCTTTATATTCAGAAGGGATTAGGTCTTTTGGCTCGCAGAAGTCAGTCAAAAAGCTTTGCTCTGGTGACATATTGATGGGAACATTCACATCTCAACACAGTGAATTCTCTTGCATTTAAAGATGATTGGGGACATACCTATTGAGTTTATCCCTCATGCTATTTTAAATTCGTCACGAGAAGTTATTGTTGAGAATGATGTAAAGAACATTCTCAAGTTGGAGATTATTGCTAGTTTTTTCACTCAAGGAGTTTTTGCAGTGAGGCATATCTCCACTTGCAAAGATGGATTATGATGATGACAAATTACCTCATTTTAACTTTTACATTACTGCATACACCTGTCACTATCAAGAGAGGTTATCATAATTGCAAGGTATGGTCATACATTCCAAACCCTCAGATGTTTTTTGTGCTAGTAGGTTGATCACTCGAAGACATCATGTCGTGGTTTCTTGACATGTTCTTGTTGCGATAGCAAACATCACGATGCCTATGAGTGTTAAATTTACCCTCATTGCGTAAATTACAATGATTTTCACCCGTCCTGCTTTCGTTCTTGCCCTAAATGGTTGGAAGAAAAAGAGATGCAGTGTTTGAAGACCATTCAAAACTTTACTTACCCTGAGACTCGAAAGTTGTTGTCCACAATTTCATTTTGGACGTATGCTGCTGCATTTTATTCCACTACTACAGTGGAAATGCAGACCTCTCTGTGCCTTAAAAATATTTTTTTTCAAACAATATAAAAAGTCTTTTGACCTCCATGGTTAAAAAAGTTGAATCAACATCAACACTCATCTCTGTTCCTAACTTTCATTTCAGCAAACACCAAGATCCACTTTCTTTGGTTCTGGATACGGGCATTTCCTCGGTTACATCTTCTTCTTTCACCCCAAAATGCAAAACGATTATTTGTTCACGTCCTCAGTCACTGGAATTCTCTTCCAGCAACAAAGACTTGCCCAATCGACCTAGAGTAGGATTCATGGAGGTCGATAGACCTCCTTCAAATAAAGAAAAAGACGTGGTCAAAAATAGAAGGGTTCGCCTACATATAGATACAAATGGCCACCTTCATACCATGGAACTGTTGAGGTTTCCGTTCTAATCTGGATGACATAAAGGCACTGATTGCCTTCTACCATCCTTTGTCTATTCTCACAGGAAATATTTTGAAACCTACTGATGCAATCACCTTTTGGTAGTTTTTGTACATAGATGACAGGCTTTATGATGGAGGGGCGGCACTGTGGGTTGATCAGCATGTGCTCACCCTGTCTTTGCCACTCAACACACCCTTGGAGACCTTAGCCCACCGTGTTTTCTATAGTCATACCATCTCTCTATATGTCTCCTGAGGAGACCCATGATCAATCATACCTTAATGCTCTCGTTTAAGAGTTGTTATATCCCTTTTTAATTTTTGGAGACTTAAATGGACATAATCCTCTTTGGGAAGGTACTGGATATTGATGGGAGGGGTCGCTCCATAGATCCCATCCTTTCTCATTTCAATAATGGTTCTTATACACTTACTTATTTTTATGCACCTAATCAATCCTTTATACTTTTGATTCCTCAGCTTCCTCTCCTTTACTGTTCTCCCACTTTTCATGGAAGGTTGACAATAACCCACGAGATAGTGATCATTTTCCTATGATTTTGAGAGACTTGCTGTGGTCGATGCTACAAGACCTGTGTGCCCCTGTGGAAACTGGATCAAGCGAATTGGCCCTCTTTCACTGCTCTCGCGTAACTTGATCCTGCCATCTGTAAACTGCTCAGTGTATTCCTAAAACCTCGACACGTTTTCTAAGATATCCTCGTCCGTGGTGGAATCCTGCCTGCCACATGACAACGAAGGCTGAAAAACGGACCTGGGATACTTTTCATAGATCATTGAGCAATATAATTTTGTCCCCCTCTCGATTTTGCTCTTTGATTGCCAGGAAGTAGCTGATACCTGGAGCGTCGCCGATACTCTAGGTGAAAGCTTTAACCTGGATGGTCCAAGATGGCTTCCAACGTTACTGGCACGATAAGAATGTCCTACAGGAGACGTTTTCCACACGACACATTGGAGGAGGTTCCATCATGATCTAAGGTGCTTTCTCCTTCCATGGAACAATAGAGTTTCAGATTATACAGGGGCATCAAACAGTAGCTGGCTACATTGGCATGTCGGAGAGAGCATCCTCATTGACTGAAGGCCCTCGCTTGTGTGGAAATGACTGGATCTTTCAGCAGGACAACGCTGCAATACACAATACCCGCATTACAAAGGCTTTTTTATGGTGAATAACGTGATTCTTTTGGACCATCCAGCGTGTTCGCCCAAACTGAACCCCATTGAAAATGTTTCGGAGTGGATGGCAAGGGAAGTCTATAAAAATGGACGTCAATTCCAAATAGCGCATGATCTTCGTGAAGCCATCTTTACCATTTAGAATGATGTTCCAGCTAGCCTTTTGCAAACGCTTTTGTCGACCATGCTAAATCGAATGTTTGTAGCTATTCGCAATGATGACCGTGCAACTCACTATTGAGACCTTTTGTTGGACATTTCCTACCCTGTTTAGGACTTTTTTGGTATGATGTTAAACTTTTGACCAGCTAGTATTTGGGCTAATTTCATAGTGTTCCCATTTTTCCTGTTAAAAGCTGAAAAGAGTTTTTAATTTTTATTTTCCCTTTTCTTATTTTCATCTTTCAAAGCTCTACTCAAACAACACAAAATGCAAATTTGTTCTTTATTTTTATTGGCCTTAAGATTTTCATCAGCAGTGTATACACACATCTTATTTTATAGGAGCTTTTCCCCTTTTTTTACTCTATGGATTCTACTGTTATAAATGGTGCCATACCAAATATTTTGAACTAGTCAAATCTGCATTCATGTCATGATAAATTGACATTTATAAGATTCTCTACCATATTTTATTCCTTCCATTTTTTTTCTACCAGTGGAGTGAAGAAGACATTACTATCTTTCAGTTCCAAGCCACTGAGGTTGTGAACTATTAAGGTATCTATCTGAATGTGCTAATGATACATGATATCGAATGAATTTAGTCAGTTGAGAGTAGTAGGGTATTGATGCTCTGTGTGTTAGGATTATATGTTCTCTCATTTAACGCTTTTATTCTGAACAAATTTATACGTGGATATGTTGAAGCTTTGGAGTAAACCATCAACATTGTAATTCACCACTTTAATTGGGTACCTTTATCCAACCCCAACATGGTGTTGTTTTCCAGTGATTAGGTTTTGGATTTAAAACTGGATTAATTGATAAAAACATCATGGATGTATTACAAATGTTTCTGTCCCCTCACTCAATTGGTCTCTTATTCATTACTACTATGTCGTGGGTCATGGTAAAGGAAGTTGCAGGATATTACATTTCTTTTTCTTACATTGTTTCTCAAACATTTATTTTTAATTATCTGACTTTGTTATATATATATCATGTGTCCTGTTAGCAAAGAGGTGACCATGATATACCCATTTCTGGTCTGCTGAACTTGTAATGAAAACCAAATGATCCTCTTTCCTATCCCCACTTGGTTTCAGTTGACTTTCTGCCGATATGATTTTTTTTCCTAACTCCACAAGAACGTCTGTTCCCAATGGAGGGGTTTGGGTTTGTAGTTTACTTACAAATGATTTGATCCTAATCTTACTCTCCATACGAAAGTCAATTCCTGTTCGCTGAATTTTGGATGCAGTTGACGTACCATGTACAGTCCATCATTCCATAGCCACTCACAGTATGATCATCTAAGGAATTTAAATTCAAAATCAATCAGTTTAGACTCTCATCCAACAATAGTTTTTTCCTATTTGATGTGCTTCTATAATTTCCACTCGTATTTGTGTCACTTTATTTCAACACTAGTGCAAAAGTGGTGTGGTCTTTCACTTATGTTCTTCTAATGCAAGGATCTCCTCTTTCAGAGGGTTCTTTAGATGTTTTTGAATAATAATATTTTCTTTCCCTCGTACCAGTTCCTCCACTTATTCAATCTGAGATTCTAGTTGGATATATTAGTGAAAGTAATGCACCATATTAAAAGTAGCAATTTATTTTCCTATAACGAAAATATATTTCACATATGTACTTCTCTCACAATTTCTACCCTTTATCTCAACTGAACACTGGTCCTTCATTTTCTGCTGAAACTTGAAGTGGTAGTTCAGTAGAATCGAATTAAGAGAAGTCGCATGCATCACGATGGTGTGTCATACTCCTTTTGCTGGAAGTTTGTTGTGTGACGATTTGCAAACGAAATGCAATTAAATCACATTGATTGTGGGGTACGTGGGAGCTCAAAGCCTGTTGCATTCAAAATAATTTTAGCATACAGAAAGCAACACTGTAAAACAATACCTATTTATGTTAAAGGGGGTAAGTAACTATCAGTATAGAATAATTATAATTTTTGTTTTGATTATTTTCCTTACCTTGTAACTGAGGAACAACATATGTTTTCATATTTCACCTCTTCTTTATGTACACCATTTTATCCATTCGGAACATTACTTATATTAACTTTTAAACCACTTCAATTGATTTCAACATCAGATTAAGTATTTAAGGTAAACTACTATATCCAGCTTGTTTATGATAGAGTTTAACATCATGTAATCATAACGAAGCATACTTTTATCCACATCAAGATAACTCGTGTCATTACTTCTATTTCTCAAGAGAACAAATTTCACATATGTAAACGTTTCGTGATATTATTTAAAAGAATACAAAGAACTGTTTAATCCGTATCCATAACTTTATTCTTATTTTTTGTTAGATATTTACCCCGATTTTCTGAAGCATTGGTATAGAAGAATATATTAAATGCTTTGCTTGTGCTGTAACTGTCTGAAAACTTCAATACTTGTACAAGAATTCAGTCCATATTTTACCAAAATGATATTGAATTCTTAAAAACGTATCTTCTCTTTTGCCAAGTGTTACATTGTGTTTTCAATTGAGAAACCACCTAGTTTCGGAAATTTTAATTCTGGACAAATATAATGCACATTCTTTATCACTTATATATTTAATGTTGAATTAATTGAATAATAACTAAGTACACTAGCTAGAAAATATATAAGATCCATCTATTTAAAATTAAAACATTTTAAATCCACATCGTGTTTGAAGTTCCTTGTTTAAAATGGCATTTTTCTTGGATCTGTTACTCGGTTTACTTTCAGTGTATTTATCTACAATAATGTTTTGCTTTTTTTCCTTGAAGCTTCATAGATTTCCTTTTGTTTTATTTAAAACATCAGTAAAATCATTCTGACTTTTCACAAACAAACGATGCTCATTATAATTCATTTATTATTGCTTAATTAATAATAATTACAAAAGTACATACTCTAATTGTAACTAAATTAAATTGTTCGATGTCATTACTTTGGTTCTTCAGTTATCATGAAACAATGAAGAAGAAAGAACAAGAAATTCAAACTTTTTCCTGTGATATTTACATACATTTCCAGAACTTATTATTACTTAGTGTTTCCATTTGTAACAATATAATAACTACATACTATTGTAAAATTCTGATGATCTATTGAAGAGTTATACCATTTCAAGAATAACCTATGATAAATCCCTACTTAGGCAGTGCTACTGCCTGTATAAAAAGGATAAAAATGGTAAAAGTCTCTCCACCATTTTCTTTTATCTTTTTATATTGTGGTTCCCTTTCCATCTGATTATTTTCGTTAAAATAATTTTATTAAGCTTTTTATATTTAATCTGTTTAAAGTGAAATGATGTTTTATATTTTTCTTTTCAATCATCACTTCCACACTTACTATAACATAACTCATTATATGTTATAAGCTCTTTTATAATATTTTATTTCTTATTATTTATTTAAGTAACGTCACATAGGTCAACAATTTTATTATATGGATTTTTAGTTGTTCCCTACTACAAACTATCAGCCAGTGTCTCCAATTCATTGATTATTCCATAATTTATTGTTATACCTTTTAAACATACATCAAAGATTGTTTTATATATCAAAATATAATTTGTTGTGATTTATTGCCCCTTAATACAAATTTATAAATTCTTCTAGCATGTTTCTCTTTCAGATGGTTTTCTTTAATTTTAGTACTTGTTTCAACCAAATTTGTTTTGTACTACCAAAGATTATTTACTCTTCCTTCTTTTTCACTTTTCTTCACTTAAGTCAGGTTTTGTTAATTTGGACGGTAATACAAATTCTTATGCTTTGAATATGGAACATCTTATACTTCATCTAAATCAATCGTTTGTACACTTGCTTCTTTAATAGCTCTTAATACAAAGTGATTTGAATTATGATATTGTAACGTTGTGAATTATTTTTAGTAATTCCTTCAGTTTTGTCTCATTTCTTGAATATTTTTAGAGGAATAGTTTGTGATTCCTGTTTTGGTTGATGAAACTTCACTCGTTCTTCTGCATGTCTTGTGCTTCCTTCTTTGTTCAGTTTTAATAGCCTTTTCAATTAATTTTATACTTTTTAACTTCATCACGGATTATTTATTTATGTTTAATGTGCAGTTTAATTTTTAATTGAAGCTTTCTAACTTATTTTAAACAAAAGAGAGAAATCTAAAATTATTCAGAACTAAAAGAGTTTAAAGATCCAAATGAAAATTCTTTATTACTTAAATATCTATTTAAACTTTAAATTGATATCGTTCTTGTTGAAAAACAAATTTATTGCTTCGTCTAATATACGATTAATGAAACCACGATAATCTATATTTAAGAGCAAAAGATTTAGAACAACCTAATTCAGTAAAATTAGGAGAAAACTACAGAATTTTTATTGCACTATATCTGTGCTTAAATATAAGAATTTTTATGATTTATATAAAAACGTTCAAAAGAAAAGTACCTTAAGATAACTTCAATTGAAGCAGGTGAAAAAGAAAATGAATGCAAAGTATTTAATAATTAATATAATGTAACAATTATTCCTATTGCTGAATATATAGATGGTGATAGAATTAGAATTTCAAGATATAAAAACATTCGAAAAAACATTTGTAAAAATGTTGCAGGAGAAATATGTATGATATTCGAAGGTTTGAAAATGAAAATTTTCTTTTCGACAGCACCTTTATTAACCTATCAGTATTTTGTTCTATATTTTACTTATAACTAAAGTTACTGATGATTTTTTAAGAGGTTCTATAAATTTATAGGTAATTTTGTATTTGGAAAGTACATGGAAGATATGAAAATTTTTGTGTTCTCACGCAAAGTTGAAAAATCAATAGCTGAAACAAACTTCAAGGAGAGAACAATATTTATAGCAACATCCACTATTCCTGAAAAAAAAAACATTCAATGAAGAAACTTGTGTTGATATAGACAATCCAGATCTTATAAAGACAGTGGTGTATGATTTCTGCTATAGATACATGAGAGTAAAGTATTGTTATGATGTAAAATTATTATGTCAAGGTACTGATTCTTATGCTTACAATCTAAGAACGGATGACCTCTCTAAGAATATAAAAGAAAACATTATTTTATACGATTCTTCTAGTGCTCCTTTAGTTAAAAAGATTTGGGTAAAATGAAAAATGAGAACAATGAAAAAATAATAACTGAATTTGTAGGGCTCAAGTGTAAGATGTACACTTTGAAATTACAAAAGTTGTGAGAAGCGTGAAGGTGTTAGAGATATTAAAATAGAATTTCATTTGATGAATGTTAAGAATGTTTAGTTAATAAAAATGGAACATATAAGACAATACATCTAATAAGAAACATGAAATATATTTTACTTAAATTAACTGGAATGGACTAAACTCGAATGATAAGTGTCAGATGTCATTAGATAACTTAGCATGATATTTTCTCTCCCATAAATTAAAGCAGGAAAAACATAATGCTTTTTAAACATTCCAATATGCTTAAACTTGTAAACTGAGAGAAGTTAACCCAGGAGATAAATTCCATGTCTCTGAATTGATAAATAATTAAGTAAAATTTGGATTAGTGATAGAATTTAACTGCGTAAATGATGAGAGCTGAAACTAATTCAAAATATATTTACGTCATTGATTTAATAAAATGTTAATTGAGAAAGGTATTGAAATAATAAATAAATCTCGAAAAAAGACGTATTTTGCATACTAAAGCTGTGCAATGTTTACTTATAAAATACAAAATTTTGAGGAGATACGTTTAATAATTTAAGTTACAGCATAAAAACTGTAAGAAGCACAAAATGATTACGAGATCGCTCAATAGGACCCAATCCACGTTTACAGGGATATACGTTAATGAATACTTTGAATGGTTGGTTTTTCGCTCAGGGTTTGTGTAAAGTGGTTTTTCAGTGCGTGACTTATTTGGAATCTTTATCTATCCATACCATTACGTACTTCCATATTTAAAATATAAATGGGGAATTTAAACTCTTCAAAAAAGCAAACAGTAAGGGAAAATATATAAACAGTATAACAGTATTTGTAGTAAAGAGATTTTTTCAGTATAAATGCATATTACCTAGAAATTTGATACTTAATTTTTGATTAACCTGGGCGTATGTGAAAAAAACGGTAAAATAATATAATGTTGAACTAGTAGAATGATATTCGGATAATACGTACATTGTGTAAAAAGGTTTACACTGAAAAAACATTGATAGAGATAGTGTAAAGGGTATAATGAATTTATACAGTGTTTCATAATTGATCTTATGGTAATACTCACAATAGGATGAAATCTAAACAGTATAGATAGCTGGGCTAGAAGAAACCATAAAGTTAGGATTTCTTTCCAAAATATTTAACATATAAACAATCGCTACTAAATTTTTATACTTTTTAATGTAAACCAAATTATACTAATAAGGCTTTACTACAATGATTGTATTTAAATAAGAAAAGCGTTTTAATTATCTTTAATTGCTTCTAGACGAGAATGTAAATGCTTAATTAATAAATATGCTTTGAAGTTTCAACAGACTATCTAAATAACAAATAGAGTAAAAGTATGACTTTATAGAAATGAAAAACGTGATGTCAAATTATCCTGCTGATGGCCATTTACTTTGCATGAGCATGGCGTAAATGGATCACCATAAAATTTCTGTTTATTTGCTTTGATTCATCATTATCTTGAAAGGCTATTTTATATTCCAAATATCTATATACTTTATTACGGTCTTTTGGGAATAATTGTTAACTTAAAAACATTACGTTAGGCAATATATATTAATGTAATGGGTGTAGTTGACGACGATCATGATGTACTTGCTTAAAGAATGTTATTAGCCTCAAACGGCATATATTATCACAGTTTATTGCACATTGTTCAGGAATGTTTCTCATTAATATTATATTTTACGTGATAGTTTTACCTGATTTTTAGATTAATCAAACCTTCTACTATGGAAACATACTTTAAGATTTGGGTGATTTAACTTGTTAGTTTTAATTTAGCGGCTAGAATTAGTTGTGTTATACATGTAGCTTGTGTGATATCAGTTATATTTTATTTCAACATAAAGGTCTTGAGTTAACATTAAAATCGGTGATACAATGAATAATAATTTTTGTTTTTATTGTTGTCGTATTTGAAATTAAGTAGAAAGCTACACAATGGGCTATTTTTGCTTTACCCACAACGGGTATCGAACTCCGTTTTATAGCGGTGCGAGTCCGCAGACACAGTATGAAATGGCTCTGTGCCATTGAGGGGCGATAACTTCTGTCTTGGTCTTTCATACAATATTTCTATAAAATTTTCATAATTATTTTTTGAGAAGGTCGCTAATTAAAACTAGTTTTCCAATAATAATATAATTGTATTGCGTTCATGGTAAACATTATTTCATACCGAAATTAATATGTTTTTTTGCAAGTCCTCCGTGAAGGCCAAACGAGACAGTGTCAGTGGATTTTTCTTGGCCAGCAGAAACACTCCTTGGTTTCTGGTATGTGACATTTGATACTCAATTAAGCTCCTCCAAATGTGTATAAAACTTAATGTTTCAGTACCTTATGACTTGTTTGTTGAAAAAGTGGCTCATTTTTAAGTTTTTTCAGTGCATGATGTTCTGTGTTCATGTATAACCAATTAATACAATTATTTATTCACTTCAAGACTTTTTACATTTTACATCTGTTATAGGTAGCGTTTTCGCTGTTTGCTAGTAATGTAGGAAGCAGTATGTTTATAGGATTAGCAGGAGCTGGAGCCAGCTCCGGAATAGGAATGGCTGTATTCGAACTTAATGTAAGTATTTCAGTCTTAGAAACACGAATGATAACTTGCTTTTGGTAAACTGAAAATTTTCAATCAAAGTGATATTCGTACTTTATCAGTTTTGTGTTCCATTGTATATTATGGTCCCTCGCCAAAGACACAGTTTTACCAATATCCTTCTTACTACTATATTTATTTAAAAAAAAAAAAAATCATCCAGTGAAACCAGTATTTAAGTTTGCGCTAAAAACCATTATGTTATCTTCTCATTTCGTAAATATATTTTATTTCTCCTATGTCATTTAACTTACATTTTTAGATCTAAACGTTTACAATTAATGTGATATGTATATATATATGTGTGTGTGTGTGTGTGTGTATGTATATATATAAAGACATTAAACTCAATAACAAGTTAAAATGATACTCAATTACAACTTTTATGGGGCTGCAATCGGGCTTGGAATTTTACATCTATTTTCTTCATAACTGAAACGTGTCCTAGATTGTTTTTTCTTGCCTCGCATTTTCTCTCGCTTATCGCAAATTGTCTATTAATAGTTCGTAAAATGTACAGAACGGTAGGCGTTATTTCGGTGACTAGAAAATACGTTAAATTCACTTGATTTATTATTTTAGTTGCAGTAATAAATAATTCATAGGCAAGCCATTGTCAGGTCTGAAAAGCATCAGCTATATCAAATGTGAGGTTGGGAGTGATTAAAAACACCTACTTTTAATCTAAATTGTAATAAAAAGTTATATATTTTTTAGGATGTTGCTGGTTGGTTTTGAAATTTCGCACAAAGCTACTCGAGGGCTATCTGTGCTAGCCGTCCCTAATTTTGCAGTGTAAGACTAGAGGGAAGGCAGCTAGTCATCACCACCCACCGCCAACTCTTGGGCTACTCTTTTACCAACGAATAGTGGGATTGACCGTCACATTATACACCCCCACGGCTGGGAGGGCGAGTATGTTTAGCGCGACGCGGGCACGAACCCGCGACCCTCAGATTACGAGTGCACGCCTTAACGCGCTCGGCCATGCCAGGCCATATTTTTTTGTTTTTTAAGGAATTAAAACTTCCATGTACATTTCCAAAAACCCCAGTCGCCTCCCATATTCCTTTCATCATCATTCTTTAAAGTTTGTTACTCAAGTATTTTTTCAAACTTAGGTGTTGCCTTACAACTTACTTTAATTTGCTTAAACCCAAATAGATACTTAAATTGCAATGATAAATCTTAGGTTTTAACCATACAGGTCCGACGTATTATAAAAAATCTTATTAACACCCACCCATTCGTGGGTTATTAACTTTAATATGTCAACAACTTAGCTAAATAACTTGGAGCTTAGTAAACTGATCCACCGACCACTGCGAATACAACTAAACGTACATCTGAACTCCACTGAAATAAAGCTGTCTAATAAAGCGCGATCAGACAACTTCTTTGGTGCGGAACATTATTACGCACTGATAAATTTGTTTCGTAAAATATAACTTAAAAGTAATAAGACTTCATAATGACCCAGTCGTAAAGTTAAATGACAACACATACTGTGTTCATTAACTTGGGGTTACAAGTTTTTTGTTTTTGACTTTAAAAACTGTATAATTTGAGTGTAAAGTGAATCAAAAATCGTTTTACAACCTTTAAAAATGTATTATCAATCAAGTTATATTTAAAATTGAATCTAAAAGTGGATCATTAATTTCTCTTGGATATTGTTGTGGGAAAGAAAACCCGTTTCTAATTATATTTTTTAAAGAAATATATATTTTTATTTCGTAGGCAATTTTTGTCCTGTTGTTAATGGGCTGGATTTGTTTACCTGTTTTTATGGCGGCAGGGGTAAGTTTCATATTCATGAATAAATTATTTCATAAATATTTCAATATATTTTAATAAGGAATTAATATCACGGTTATTATTTTAGTTATTGGCTAATGAAATGAACTGTGTGTGTGTAATATATATTTTATATTATGTTTTCTAACTTGGCGCTACACCTACATAGCTATTAAATTATTTAGATTTTTCACCTTTTCTTCTAATTTCTATATTATACAGGTGTTCACAATGCCGGAATATATGCAAAAAAGATTCGGAGGACAAAGAATTCGCATTTATCTGTCTATTTTGTATTTATTTCTCTGCATCTTTACCAAGATATCCGTAAGAAACATTTTAAACTCTGCTTTAAATTTTATTCAATGTTTTAAAAACAACTCGCATTATTATACTACAAGATTTTAGGCCAAAATAAATTACTTGGTAATATTTTGTTTGTGTTAAGCTTAATTGTAGTCACTTTCAAAGTATGCCAGATGAGATCAGTTTAAGTTCAAAATATTAACTTAGAGGAATATATGTATATATATTCAATCTAATATAATTAACTTGTGTTTGAGAGCTTGTTAAAACCACTCAAGATTTCCAATGCTAATCGTTTCTTATATATTTATAGCTGACATCGTGTGCTCTTGTAATAAGATAAACGAGAAGTTCGTTGACTTTTTTTTTTTAATATCTTATATGTATCTGTCTAATTTCAATATTACATCAGATAAGTTTTAAAATGCTGCTATACAATTTGAAACTTTGTAACAGGGTTGGATTTTGTTAAGCACAAAGTCACACAATGTGTTATCTGTTCTCTTGCTAACACCGACATCAAACTCGTTTTTTGTTTTGTTTTAACGTTATAAGTCTGCAAACTGCTTGGAACAGAAAATTCAAAGACTAAAAAAAAAAAAGGCACACTGTGTAGTTCCTATCGAAAAGATAGCTTTTTAATTACCTCCGTTATATGTGACTGGTATATATAAAAAAAAATGTAAATAGAAAAGACAATTTTGTGGTTGACTAAATATGGTATTTTTCCATTCTCAGAATTTCGATATTCGGAAATTATTTTAAACAGGAAACTAAAATCATACCTTGTATTATAATCATTGTAAAATGACGAATGAAATTTTCCAAGTAGAAGGAAATATTAATGCTATAACAATTTTATTAAAGTAATAATAATCTATTGGTTTTCTTTCTTTATTATCTTTAAAAATAAAATTATTCTGGTACACAACAAGGAGGCTCTCACATTTTGTTAACTAAATATTAAATTTTCCCAATTAAGTAAGATAAAATCAGATAATAATCATATTTGATTGTAGAGCTGTCAGCAATTTGTAAATTACTTGAGGAAAATTATACGCATATATTTTTTAATCATTCTAACTAATGGTTGGTTAAAATATCCACAGAAGATTTATAAATTATCACAAAGAAAAATTTTGTATGATGGTGAACGATTTAAACTTATTTCCAAAACATATCAGATACCTACATCTATACATGATGACAATGAATCAGTTCTGTAATCTGTTATATTACGTAATCATAATCTGACATTTATTCTACAGGGTGGTCGCTAGAAAAGCGGAAAATTTGTCAAACAGCTATTTATTTTTACAAAGAATAACTTTTACAAAGTTTTTCAAAGGCATATGTTATATTACACTCATAGATGCTCAAAATTATTAAAATCATGCATTTTATTCATGATGTGAAGAAATCAAAATAGAAATGAGTAAGCACGCATTTTCCTTGGTCGATGGTATTTGGGTATTTTGCCAATAATATAATCATAAGTTTGATATAAAATATTCAGAATACCATAAGCACATTCAATTAAGCAGATGGTTAAGCATATTATGCAATTTTAGCCTTGAGGTTTTATATTCTATTTAAATTTTTCAGGCAGATCTTTACGCTGGTGCTGTTTTTATCAAGCAGGCATTTGACTGGGACCTTTACATTTCAGTGGTGGCTCTTCTTCTTATTTCTGCAATCTTCACAATTGCAGGTATAAAGTTGTATGTATTGGTCTATGATTCTTCTTTATAACTAAATTTTAATTGAATATTAATAAATACATTTACTTTGAAGTGGCGGTATGTATTTCTTGTTGATCTGAATACTAGGTGACTATCCCTGTGCTGACGGGAGATGACATTTCATTGGGAGATTAGGTGCCTCGCAGAAATTGAAAAAAAAAGTTTCTTTATTAATATTTATTCTGCTGTATACTGTACCATAGATCTGTCGTCTTCTTTTCCTACCAACTTTCCTCTGTGTGGATTTCTAAACGGGGTGATGGAACCTCCCAGAGAAGGTTCGGTACTTTCATTTTACCCCTCTGGGAATTAAACATCCACCCACATGTTTGTTGTGCTTAGTGACCCATGACAAGGAGAAGAAAATTCCGGCAGTTCAGGGATCCAACCCTAACACATCACTTTAACCTTGAATTCTTATTGACTGGCGGCCTTGGTCAGGCCACTTCCAGGGTCAAATGGCTGGTCCACTTAGCTTAGGGTTAACCAAGTACCAGTGTTGGATGTTCTCAGCGGGGCTGTGGACATTTGTGTCTGAAACTGATATTTGGGTATAGTGCTTACATTGCCGCAGTGTCGTTGTTTGGCATTGCAGTGTGCCTCTCCTATGACTCAGAGTATGTGAAGATTCTTTTGCCCTCTGTGGTTAAGAAAGTAGACAAGCCAATGTCTACTCTAACATCTGTAGCTACCAATCCTTCCTGTGACTACTCGGGTCAACTTCCTTTAGCTCCAGCTTATGGTATATGCTCGGTTCCAAGATGTTAAACAATTATTCCTTCTCGACCTCAGCTCTTGGATACTACTACTACTGACAGAAACCTGCTTACTCGAACCAAGACAGAATCCATGGAGGAAACATCCTTCTGTAAGGATTGGAAGGAGGAACTTGTCTTGGTTAGGCTGCACACTGATCACAATGTTTTAATTCATCATTTTCTTTTGTCTAAGATTGAAGCACCAATGTGTGATCTGTGTGACACTCAAGTCACAGTAGCCAACATTTTACTATCATGCCATCTTTACGACTGTGAGCGTCAGCAATATTTTAGACATATTTTTACCATGGGTTCACCCTTGACATTAGACAGTGTCATTGGCGATGGCTACACTATCCATCTCGGTTGTGTTTTTAAATTTCTAAGAGCCATTTGCCTTTTCAATTCTATTTAAAATTTTAATTCGAAAATTGGACTTTTGTTTTGTTTTAACATGATTCCTTTTTATGTATTTTAATAATTTTATTTTTGAATTTTTACTGGTTGTTTGTTGAGCTGGTAGCCTAGTTGCTTTAGTCAATAAATGCCAAGCAACCAACTTGCCAATATTGTGAATCATAGAGGGTACTTTGTTTCCCAGCAGCCTCATTGTGTTCAATTACTCGTAACTATTTTAAGATTGTTTTAAACATTTGCATCTATATAGAACTGTATGACTTAGCTGTTGTGGATGAGAGTTTTATAGATACGTTACGTCTTTAACGATTTCATATGAAAATCCATTTTTTTAATTTTCCTTTTTGTAAAATTGTTATAATGGATTACAAATACATTGCTTAGAAATTGAGTTTTTTAAAGAATTGTCACAAAAGTACGTTTGGGAGCAGAATCAATATGTGGTTGCATAAAATGGTAAAACTTGCTAGACATCGTATTTGCTAACTTTGAAGAATGTTTTCCTAGGAGATTATCTAAGAATTGTTTGTAATCTTTGCAATGACTATCTGATGAAGATAGTCTGCATACTCTGATGAAGAAACTGTGAAATAGTTTGGACCAACTGATTTATCACAAAGAGGTCGATGTGAAAATACTGAAGCAGGTAATACAGGTTTGGACTTTCCATAGTTGTGCCAGTTGAAGCATGCAGTTTCATACATACAGAAACACTTTTTTAGATAGTGTCTGAAGTGTTCAGCAATAATAAAACATACTGCCTTTTTCATACAAAAATCTGATCTTGCTGTGTTTTAAGCATGGATTATTTTTTATTTTGTATTTAGCATGACCGTTACTGACTCAAATGCAAGAATAGTGTGGTGCTGTGTATATAAAGGGTACTAAAAACAGATTTATAAGCACTGGTTTCCATTAAAAAAAAAAAGCGTTCAAAGATGCTACAACAGTCATTATATTCCCTTCTGGTGGTTCGAGCAATGCTAAAAGTAGAATATGAATACTTTAATTCAGAGAATAAGATGACCTTTACATTTTTATGAGTAAGAACTAAACTATATTATAGGTAGGTTTCTGATAATTCCTATGGTTTACAAAATGTGTGGGTAAAAGCGAATACAATATCTGTAGCTAAAGAAACTTAAAGGATAGGTAAAAAAATCCACATTTTATACATTCTTCTTGTCATTGTATTTCAGGTGGACTTAATGCTGTT
Organism: Carcinoscorpius rotundicauda; assembly: GCA_011833715.1. NCBI lineage: Eukaryota > Metazoa > Arthropoda > Merostomata > Xiphosura > Limulidae > Carcinoscorpius > Carcinoscorpius rotundicauda. The sequence goes on along the minus strand of CM022394.1, from coordinate 44,220,901 downwards.
ATCATGACAGACTTCGTTCAGACTTTACTTATTGTAGGAGGTGCTACAGGACTAATGATTCTCAGTAAGTTTATTTAGATACTAGTATATCATTGCCGTTCAGGAAACTTATTAACTAACTTTTCTCAAATAATTTAATTTTATTAACCTCTAATCTATTTAAAATGTAGTTGTGTGTGTGTGTATGTTTTATTACAGCAAAGCCACATCGGGCTATCAGCTGAACTCGCCGAGGGGAATCGAACCCCTGATTTTAGCTTTGTAAATACGTAGACATACCACTGCACTAGCGATGGGAGGCCAAAATGTAGTTATTGAATACAGAATGAAACAACATTTTTATATGTTGAAACATATTACTTCAAATGGAATTAGATATGTATTCTTTCTAATAATATTAAAAAACAAAATAAGACAGTAAATGTATTAGTCCCCGTTTTCAAATACCTATTTTGTTTTATGTTGAATGACACAACTTCTAGCACTATTCTTTTCCTTTATAGGTCGCACGTTTGCTATCAGGGAATGCTGTAATCATTTAAGTTACATTAGGTGGAACATGTACAATCAATCCTTAAAATAACATTGCTTTGTTATTTTATCAAATTATGTACTACTTAGAGATCAAAGACACCAATGTACAGGAGCATTAAATTAGAATCTAGTATTTAATCTTATAAAATTATATTGTACAAATTCGGATTTCGTAATATATTTTACAATACAATAACTTTAATCTATTAATGAATATGATTGATATGTTTGTTGTCACTATTAGAGAATAACTATTTGTTATAATACCTTATTTTTTTTCACTCCAGGTTTTGAAAAGGTTGGAGGTTACAGTCAACTAATTCAAAAATATAAAGAAACTCACCCAAACAAGTCCTACGTAGGATATGATATAAATAATGAATCCTGCAGCAAAATACCTGATGATTATATGCACATTATCCGAGAACCAAGTGACCCAGTAGTTCCTTGGCCTGGAACTACTTTTGGTCTGACCATTATCTCAGTATGGCACTGGTGTTTCGATCAGGTAATCAGAATTGATAAAATTACTTTTATTATCTAACAGTGACTGTGATTTACTTATATTAATATGCCACTTCTTTATTAATTAGATTAATTGAACCTTGTAATTAGAAGTGCATCTTGACTCTGTGAAGTGAAGTATATTTTCTGATTAAGGGTAGTTTTGTGTATTAATTGTTTTCTTCATCAGCTTTGCATAGAAATAAGCTTCAAATAGCTGGTTCACTCGTAGTAAAACATCGAATGATAGTAAAAATTACTATTGTAAATTTGGATATTTTAACTGGTATTTTTGCTACCAGCAGCACTGTAGTAGTGCTATTGCACCTGAAAGACCTCAATGCATTAAAGTTTGAAAGTCATGTTTCTGAAAAAATAATTTTAAATGGTAATGTTTTTGGAAGATTTAAATTTTGTGGAGAAAAGTAAGACGTTATAGCATACTTGATTTCATATTCAGAAATCAAATAAATTGACGTTTTAAGAATGAAAAAGTAATTATATAATATCTATAAAAGACATAAATGCTGTATTCACACAAAACTGTAGTGAAACATTTTTCCCTCTTTTAATTGGATTTCCTTTTTATAATAATACTACTTATCTATTATAAATAAAATATTTTAGATAATTAACATGTGATATTATTATGTAGTTTTATAAGTTTTCCTTTTCAAGCCAGTTTGCCAAACTCTGCACACTTTGTTCAATTTGTGTTAACCTTTTTGTTAACCTAAGAAGGTGTAAATGTTGTTCTGTACTTTACTTTTAATTTAAGTTTTAATACCCATACCAGCCATCTTGAGAATACTTTGTTTAATTGCCTGTAATAAATAATTATGCACATGCAGCTTTTGAAGGCATGTTATATATAAACAAGTAGATTTATTATTCATACAGTATAGTATATAAACACATCATCGATTTTTATGTGCTCTACTTATATGGTTAATGAGTGTATGGTTTGAGCCTGGTCAGTTAAGGTTGAAATTGTGGTATACAAAATTGTTTCTGCATTTTCCACCGAAGTCCTGAACAGTGATTAAGAATAATTTTTCATTGTTTTGTTATTTAAAAGATTAGTCATATTTTAATTTTACAATAGGTTTTCGTTCAGCGTCTGTTGTGTGCTAAGAACATATCGCATGCTAAAGCAGGCTGTGTTGTGGCTGGTTACTTGAAGATCCTACCAATGTTCTTAGTTGTGTTTCCAGGAATGGCAGCAAGAATTCTCTTTACTGGTACGTGACTAAAACTACTACTGCTACTACTTGCATTTTCTAATAACAAACAGAAGAATAATTAATGTAAAGGGAAGATGTAAACACTTTTCTAGCAATATTACAAAAATTTTGGAGACTGATATTTAGAACAATGAGTATTTTTTACAAAAGCATAGACTGTGCAAGCTTCAGTAATCCATTTGCAGTTTCTACCTAAGAACTAAAACCAGGGCTTTATTAAGATGTACAAGATTTTGATGAAGTAACTTAGCATCTTTATTAGGATAAATTAAAAACATAAACATTTCAGTTAGATAAATTTTAAAAATGACAAATAATAATACATCAACAAATCCTCCATGAATAGTTTTAATATCTATAAGTCTGTGTCTTTTAAATTCAATATTTTTGTTATTTACCCAAGCAATTTATTATTTTTGTAGGGAAGTATAAACCTTTATGTCAACAAGACACCCTACCTTTGTAGTTCTGTTATATTCTCTAATTTCATGGAGTTGGTTGAATTCTTCTCTTCCAGTAAACTATTATCAAAGCAATTTTTTGTTCCATTATCTTATCTTTAGTAACATTAATGAGTTTGAAATAGGGAAAAGATATTTGCAAAGTTGTTTCGATTGTTAATACACAGTGTTCAGAAAGTCACTATGCACTTGTATATTTAACAGAAATGTTTCAATATAGAATATAGGAGGTAAATATGAATGACAATCAAAAACAATGTTGAAAGTGACTCCAATTGGCATCAATACAGGCTTGGATTCTTCTTGTTTTGTTTCTAAACACTGATATCAGTTGCTGGTTTGAAATAGACTGAATAGACATATGAATACAAAACTGCACAGTGACTTTTTGAAGACCTTGTATTTGGTGATTCTATGTAACAAGATATACATATAGTGATTATTCTTCTTGATGGCAACTAGATTAATTATTCAGCCTGACTAATACTTATAACTTCGCATCTATTTAGGCAACTTCGATAAGCAACAATACAAGTTATAAAAAAAATTTATTTTGAATTTGCTGTATGTACAATTCATTATAACATCATTTCATCAAATATTTTGTTATTTGTTTTAAATTCCAGGTTCAGAGTTTTTTACAATACGTAAAGGTGCTATTTTTTAGTCTGTTAATAATTAAATTATGAAAGATTTATATCTATCTTACCTTATTTACTATAACCTTGTTTCCAAATTACTTAGACAGCATATAAGATGTTTAAAATCAATTTTTGCAGGATATTTTGTTAATCAGTTTTCAGTAACTAGTTACTATGATACAGAATAATTTTATTATAGTTTTGATAAAATATATATTTTTGTATAATTTTCAATTGAAGTTTTTCTACCTTTTTTTTAAAATAAGTAGCTAATTGAAACTTCCATTAACATTGTGAGTTGCTATTTGATTTACTTACAGAAACTATGTTTGTATGTGTTATGCTTATGCTTTTGTTAAAATTATTCACTGTTTTCATTATTATCAAATAAGTTAATATCTACTATAATGCACTTTAATCATTTCCACACAGTAGATTATTTTGTACCAAGTAAAATTGCCTTGTGACAATCAAGTAAAACAATAAATAACTGTTTATAAGAGGACTATTGTTCTTATATATGCTTCTAGAACATTTAGAAAACTTTAAATAAACTTTCAATACAATGTTAGTAGTGTTTATTAATTTATTTTTTATGAAATGTAATTAGTGACATTAAACGGTATTTTTAATTACAGCTTGGTAAATATGTCGAACTGTTTCACTTTATTTAGATGAAGTTGCATGTTCAAGCCCAGAAATGTGTGAAGTAATATGTGGTAGTAGAAATGGCTGTACAAATATTGCATATTCTCTCCTAGTTGTACGTTTAATGCCAGCTGGTAAGTTAAAGCTCCATACAGAATTCTTTATATTGTTTTACCATATTTATTTTTAGCTCATCAGTAATAGTTATTAACATCACTGTTTTGTTGCTGATTTTCATGGGAATCATAATCATCCTACATTACTTCTCTATGATTTGTATACAACTGTGTATGTATACACATAATTAGTTTTAACCATTACACTTTACAAATTCATATTTGAGTTTATTAATTCACAGTTGATAAGACTGATAATAAGTGAGATAACTGTAATTTTATGAACTCGTAATGCTAGAATTTTGGGTTTGATTCCCTGTGGTGGACACAACAGGTAATGCAGTGTGGTTTTGCTCTAACCTGAAATAAAAATTTATCCTATATGTTTACACTATTTATTTACTCTACAAAAATCAAGATGTGATTAGAATTCACCTGTTTTAACATTTACATTTCAAGCATGTACCTTTGCTCATTTTCAAACTGTGTTTCAGGGTGTTTGCATATACAAACTTTTGTGTTGTCTTCTGAATATTCTTTCAATTTTATGCTATTTACATGTAATTATTATGTTTTCAAACAGAAGTCTGACCTAGGAGATTCTGGCTGTAAATTTCTTTTTTGCTTGTTATAGGTATTTATATTCTTTAGCAAATGTCCCAAGTACCTACTGTCAAGGAGGTTGTAATGAAGTGCTCATTTTTTTTTTTTTTAAGCATCTGGTATTAAAAATTCTGTTCATATTTGAAATTAGTTAGCCCACGACATCCATTGTGATACTATTGAGGTAGCTTGACATATAATCTAGGGATTTAGCAACATCTATGGGTTTTCTTTTAATCTTCTGTGGTTTTTGAGTTTTGTTTCTTGTACAAGTCACCAAAGTATAGTGTTCTGTCTTGGGTTCCTTACCTTACAAAGAACATCAGTTAATGAAAATGGTTCAGTGAATAACTATCTGTATAACTGGAATTGAAAGGATATCATATGAGGACAAGTTTAGGTCTATAAAATTGTTTTCTCTTGAATAAAATAAGAGTTACAGAAAATCTAATTGAGACGTTTGAGATTTTTAAGAGAACTTGTAGTGTAAAGCATTATATTTTCTGGTGCTAATGGGGAGAATATTGAGATTAAGGAACACAACTATAAATTTGTGCAGGATAGTAGTCATTTTCATCTATGACAGCTTTATTTTCCTAACGTAATAGTTGCCTTTTGGTATGGGTTAACTTTAGATGCAGTGCATTCAGGAAGTTTAAGGTAGTTTAATGGAAGGTTTGCTCAATATTTTTATATAATTGTTGTCAAAGTTGTTTTTAAGTTGACTTTATTTCAATGGTTGGGGCAGCCAACATGTACCAGAAGTTCTCTTGTTGCTCCTAAATTTTGCATTACTTTGTTATGTGAATTAGAACACCCAAAAAACCCAGTTTGCTTTCTGTGTTTGATCTTTTTAGCTCTCAAAAGGTAAAAGTTTGCAGACCAACAAATTAAAAAATGTACAAAGTGAATTAATGTAGATTATAAAAAAAATAAATATGAACCAGACATGAGAAAATAAAAGAAGAGGAGCATTTTACATTCGCCAAACTGATAACTTACACATTTAACCTTCCTTTGAAGTTAGCAAAACCTGGATTATCTTTTTGATATTAGTCAGATAAGTTAGTTAATTTTAAATCATGATCTAATGATAATCAAGTTAGAATAAATGAGACAACCATATAGAATTATGGTATCAAAAAACCAAAAAGACTCGAGATGTATGAAAAAGTAAATTATGTAATTTTGTAATGAAGAAATGAGCAAGTTGAACAAAAAGGAAATAAAGGAATCTTGGTCCCTTTTCATGTTGCTGCATGTTCCAGTTGCAATATTAAATTGGCTTGATAATTTTGCCATACAGTGTTTCACCAACATGAAAGAAATTGTAGCATATTACCATAAATATTTCCATGCCCTACTGGTTTGTCTAATTTGAAATAAATATACTTTCTATGACTACAAAGTGAAGTTATACTGTAATGACATCAGTATGTAATATAGTTGTATTCTACTTGGAAAATTTAGTCATAGTTTGTTTTGAATTCCGCACAAAGCTATGTGAGGGCCTATCTGCACTAACTGTCCCTTATTTAGCAGTGTAAGTTTAGAGGGAAGGCAGCTAGTCATTCTCACCTACTGCCAACATATATAATGCCCCTATGGCTGAAATTACAAACATGTTTGGTGCGACTGAGATTCCAACCTGCAACCCTTGGATTATGAATTGAGTGCCTTAATCACCTGGCCATGCTGGGCAAATTTAGTCACAGCTAGAATGTCCCACAAAAGTAAAAGAGTGGAGAGGCTTTCTTTTGTAAGTAATTTTTAGGTAAAAGATATGCTATGATTGTCCAAGCAGTGGGACATTGGATTAAATATGAGTATTTTCAGCAAAAATAAAGAGGTGTCAAATCTAAAATTTAACATTTAACAGTGCTCAAATAAAATTATTTTGATTGGCATGCAAGAATTCCACTCTACCTCCTTGAGCTAGAATGGTAATCATCCTAATACCAATACTTAAATATAATAAAATATTGTCAAATTTATTGAAAATAATATTGATGAGTAGATTTTGAAATTTAACTAATTACAGTTTAGCCATCTAGATGGCTTTTGGAATGCAACTTAAAGAGATTTAAATTATCCTCTATAATATTAAAGAAATAACATTATAGGTGTAGTGTTTTATCAGTTAAAAAATAAGATTCAAGAATTGAGAAATGTTTTATAGTTCCCATTGATAAAACTAATTGTAATTCTGGATTCATTTGTAAAGCTTTATACAGCAGTTTTGATAAATGTAATCAATAGTTTGCAAACATTTAAACTTATTAACCAATACAAAGATACAGTAATTAATAATTTAATTTAAGCTTAGCAAAAAAAACTCCATTCTAGACAAAATTCTTTTGAGGATTTACCTTTTTTACATGCTATTCATGAGCTCCATAAATTTTTAATTAAATTTAGATTTATTTCTAGTTCAGCAAAAAAACGATTATTAAATGAACACCCTATCTTGTTTAAAGGTTCTGCAGAGTTTGAAAATTAGTGGTTATGCTAGACTTAAAGGTTTGTGGTTGTGAGTTATACTAGTTAGTCTAGGTAACTTGGTTGGGATTTTATACCAGTATCATTTGTCTATTGTGTTTCTATGTAGTGTTTTAATGCTACAATGGGTATTGTAATGCCAAAATCAAAAAATATAGTTTTCATACTTACCTCCAAGTAGAATTATTGTATTCCTTTTTCTTTCTTTATTACTTTGGGGAGCAGTCACCTTTCCACAACCACCTGAATGCAGTGAAAGACGATGTTGAAGTAGGACACTGTGAGCTTCAGCACCCATGTCTCACTCTCTTAATTTCTGTTTTTTTTTATTAATTTCTACATGTTATACTGTCAAACGGAGCTTAAAACTAATGGATGTGTGTCTCTGCCATAATTTGGGTTCTACTTCTGCAGTCACCTACATTGTATCCTGTACCATAGGGATCTTTTTTATTTGGTTTTTGTTTTGGCTTGTTTTTATACATACAGGAGGTGTAGAAAAGTGTCCCTCTTTGAAAATACTGTTAATTTGTTATATCATTTATTAGATAACAGAAAAATATGTAAAACTATGTGTTTTTAGAAGGTATTTCATGAGCTTTGTTCAAATATGATTTTAAATTCTAATTTTAACACTGATTTTTGTAAATAGGTGAACTTTTCATGATTTCAGTTGCATATTCTTATAAATAGCATTATGCACCTACTGTAGTTTGTTAAATTTTCTTATTTCAAAAAAATTAGTCTACAAAATGGTAAAAAGTTCTTCTGCAATAGTCAGACATAAAAATTAAACAAACCATTTTCACAAGTTAATATTTAGTTCACATTCCCATGGATTTCAGTACTGCTTCACATTGATGTGTCATGCTTTCGGTGAGTTTGTGCAGATATTGATTTTTTTTTTTTTTGAGTACTTCTAAAAGTTCATCTGTGTTTGGCTTATGATCTTTTGTTAATTAGTTTAACTCGGTTCATAAAATTTTGAATTGGATTGATATCAGGTGGTTAACATGGCCATTCCATAACATCAATTCTTTTATTTCAAAACTATCTTTTAACAGCTCAACAATTGCAGAGAAACATGTTTGGTCATTTTATAGGCTACTTGCAATAAGATCTAAGAAAGTACAGCAGGAGCACAACACTTTTTATGAGAAAATGTAATAAAAATCATGAAAAGCTCAGGTATTTATGCAAAGCAGAGTTAAAATGAGGATTTGAGATCATAGTTGAAGAAATATATAGTTTTACATATACTTCAATTACCTAATAAAAGATACAACAAAAACAATAATATTTTTAGGGGGATGGGGCACTTTTTGTGTCCACATGCACAGATGAAATGTAAATTGATGTTGTGGTTAAATATGTGAAGTTGTATGACAAAAACCCTCTAGGAAAAAACCTAAATGGTTAATGTTTGTCATCATGTGCCTGATGTTTTTTTTATAGATGTGTATAGTATTATTTGCAGAGCATGCATATTTGCAGATTATCAGGAATGGATTTGGAAATCTTGTTTTTTGATAGAATGAACATTCAAGATTGTTATTCCACAGTGCTGTGATAACAAACATTTATCCCTCACTCTTCTGAATTGATATTTTAGTATACAACTCGTACATTGCATTGGCTTGGTGTTAAGATAATTTTACTGATGGGAAGCTTTAAATGTATTCAATATTTCTCTTGTTTGTATTTAAAATAAGATCAAGCCATTAGAGGTGGCTGGTCTTGTAAACCCCAACCATGATGTACGCACCCTAGTGGCTCAGCGGTATATCTGCGGACTTACAATGCTAAAAACCAGGTTTCGATACCCATGGTAGGCAGAGCACAGATAGCCCATTGTGTAGCTTTGTGCTGCTAATCCAAAACAACAACAACCATGATGTACTCTTTAAATTTTTCATTTGAGATTGAATTCATCTATTATTGAATTATAAGTTTGTTTATTCAGTCAATCTTCACTTATATTCGGAAAAATCAAACACTAACCATTGGACCTATGAAATACTGAGCAGTCACCATCTTTACAAACATGACCTTGTATTTTAAATGATACATGTTACACGTTTTGTTATTTTTTCATTAGTTGAATCTCATGAACTGAATCCTTTTACATACATAATAACCTCATCATTCATGGAGAATTAACTAGCCTTAATAAGCAACATATCAGTCATAGAGGCATAAAATCCAAGTACGCTGGATAAATGTAACACTCACTGTATGACTTGTAGTTCATGTAAATGAATAAAAAGTTTGGGATTAAAAGAATTTTTAAAACTACTCTAATCAAAATATACCATTTGGAACTGAATATTTATGGGTTATTAAAAAGGTAGTGGTTTTAAAACATCATTGGAAACCTACCTCTGTTTAGTCTTTTTAACATTATCAAATATTGTAATGTATATTTTTTTTTTAGCTATAAATAACAATATAACAAATTGACTTTACCCTATGCAAATAAACAGGTAATCACTGTGTTCTTTTACTATTTGGAAAAAACCTGAAACTAACAGAAAAGCAAGATTTTTAACTTATTCCTAAGATTTAAACATTACAATAAATGATTTATGTACATCAAGAAACCACTGTAAATTCCAGAACTATGTTTTATTTGTTTCACTTGTTTTGTTTTTTCAAGAGTGACATTCTACTCTTGCTATTAAACTTGCAATGACCAATGGGCAACAAAGGTTTAAATTTGTTTTATTTCACAATGGAAAGCAGTGGACAAGGTCATGCCCATAATATTTCTTACATTCATATAAAACAATGATTTAACTCTCATCAGAACATGGGTCCACACAGACCCCAATTATGTTCTCAGTTGTATAACTTTTAATGTAATTACTACAAATATATATAATTCATAAAATTGTTAAGCAGAAGCCCTGTATTATTATAATTCTTGTTTTTGAAACGAGCTGTCTGACTGAACATGTGGCTGTAATCAAATGCTTATTTGGAGTTCACACACTGCATACTAACATTGACCATCACTATACATGTAGTTCACCCTGTACCATACAATCAAATTTCTAAACATTTATTTCACTATGTAAAATGTTATAGAGGATAAATCATGAAAATAATACAATATCATATGGTCTGTTCATTTATATCATCATTGTGGTAAGCATGTATGTACATCTCAATCCTCAACACATGCTTCCTGTAATGACTGTTTATAATGCTTTATCTTTTAAGATAATTTTTGTAAATAGCTTGTTTATTGGCTTTTCAGTCCATAGTCCACTATAAGGATACATTTGTGTTAGGGTCTGTTGGACCCAACGTGACCCACAATGTAAACTTTCAGTTTTCTATAAGTTGAATTTTGCAGTATTTTGGCAACTTCATTATGTATTGTTGGATAATGACATGAATATAGGAGTGGAATAAAACTTTGGCATGTTTTGAAACACTTTTAGTATAATTAATAGTTTAATACTACTTATTTTTACACTAGAAACTATAATTTCTTGATTTGTCAATAGATTTCCATCAGAATACACGTATTTTTATGTTGTTCACATTGCATGTCAACCATAGTAAAATTTGATATGCAGTTGATTTTAGGAATTTCTATCCAGAGCATACTATATTGGTAAGTTTGTACTGGGGTCACGTTGGAACCCAGGTGTTTCACAACAAAACGTTTTAAAGGTGTGTTGAAGAGGGTTAAAATTATAACAACTTTTAAATGACATAAATATAAATGCATACTTTAAGAATTGAGACACAAAGTCCAAAGAAAGTGGTAAATTATCTCTAAAGATGATTAAGTTCAAGAAACATAATCCCAAAATAACTTGTGAATTTTTGTAATATACATGGTTTGAAATCTATGTACAGGTTCTAATTAATGATATCAAACCAGAAGCAAGCTCTGCAGCTGTTAAGTTCATACTGATGAAAATGGAAATTGATTTTGACAAGGGTTAGAAAAATATTCCTGAAAATTAAAATATGCACAGCTGAAATGTTTGTTAAATAGTATATTTGTTGAATTGATGACTAGATCAATATTCAAGAAAGTATAATGAATCGTTAAGTAATAAATTAAGAAAACTGAAATGCAACTACCCATAAGTGACTCATATAAGGTACTAGATAATGTGTTTACAGCTTTAGTGGTTCATAAAACTAAACATATTGAATTGTGTACATTTTGTAGTAATAAGGGCAATTAAATTAATATTATAAAGCTTTGTATATAAATGTAAACCATCAATTATACAGTTTTGAAATTTATCAGTGAAGTAATTTACTAATGCAGTATATAAACAGCAAATATGTAAGAAAATTAACTTAAGTTGGTTCTATATTTTAGGAGCAAGTGGTCTTATGCTAGCTGTAATGATGGCAGCTTTGGTTACTTCTCTGACTTCTGTATTTAATAGCAGTTCTACTTTGTTTGCAATTGACATCTGGAATAGGTTTAGACCACGAGCTACAGAGATTGAAGTCTTGGTTGTTGGAAGGTTGGTAGTATTAAACCATAATTTAAAACTTATGAATTATCTTAGAAATGATTTTATTTATATATTTTCCACATGTGTAGGTAGCATATCCATTTTAAGTTTGTTTTATCAGTTTCTGTGATATGCAGTCAAATAATGGTGAAAGAAGTGAGAAGCAGTTTATCTGTACTTGTGTGTATTTATAGTAGAACTTAGTACCTCAGTATGCAAGTATTAAAAGGAATAATACAAGCAGAAATATAATAAATATGCCAATAATCAGAAGAGAGGTAAGTCTGCCTTTATGAAGTTAGTTTGCACATAGATTGTTATCCATTTGTAATAAGATGTAAATGATTGTTTAAGCCACATAACCCTATGTGTTGAGTATGTGCTGACTGGTAGTGCTTGTGTTGTGGAAACTGCTGCATGTAGTGACTATAATATCTCATTATTTTATGATAAATCTTATATGTATAAAGATGAAATGTATCTCTTTGCACCCTAACTCTTCTGAGCCTGTGGCTGCAAGTGGTTGTTTCAATATTGTATTCTTTTATGATGCATGTGTGTGTGTGTGTGTGTGTGTGTGTGTGTGTGATATATCATGGAAATTTCATTTCTTTTACCCAAACTATTCTGACCCTACTAAGCCAATCTCGACCAAAATTTGTATGTAAACACTACGAACTGTACTTTGTGGAACGTCCTAAGGGGATCAAGATTCAACTTAATTGTATTTCTATTTTGTAAAGCCTGTTCATTAATTACTCCCAGCCTATTGAGTCAATCTCAAACAATGTTAGCAAGTTGACACTTTAAATAATGTTGAACATTCTGTAGGAATTTATAAGATTCTCTCATGGTTAGTGAGATGCAGGGTGTTCAAAGGTGAGATCATCTTAAAATCTATTTATTGGTGGATAGAAAGCAAACTTTAAACATTGTTTATGAAGCTTTGTTAAAATTTTGAGATAGTTTATGTTCAAATAATTACTTTACCAACATCATATATTTAAAATTACATTGTTTTAATTAACTTTAAGCATTCTCCATCAATTAAGGGTTATTTCAGCTTGTTAATTATATTTTTATACAATAATTAACATTTTTGCATATAAAATTCTCAACAAGTGGGTTTCTCGACATCACTGAATAATTAACATTATATCTTATTACATCATATGTTTTGAGAGTGTATGCATAAATTACATTATATTAGATTCCGACAGTATCAAAAACCAATTAAACAAGTTTCTATTATCTATTATTTGGGCACGTTCTTCTTGATTGTTCTGTAGAAATAATGCAAATTCTAGTTCACATTTCATTTCTTCAGTGAAAGATTTGCAAATTTACACAGATTCTCAAACTAATAATAATCAAGTGATAGTCCTAACCAACAAACAGTACTTTGCAGCCACCCACTCGTTTAATTTCCTCTTTATCTGAAGGACAAACTGAAGAAAAATGTACAACATTCACTGTTTTGGTAATCAATGTATAACGTTCTAACAGACTTGCTCACTAACTAGGTAAATGACTAACTTGTGCATTTCAATTATTACAGTTTCTTTTTTTAAACTTAGAAAATTCAGATGCCATGTAAATTCTTGATGCTGTTGCAAACAGTAAAAAATAAATTTAAAAATTAAACACATAGGTTACAATAATACTGATGCATTATGTTTAATGTTAAACAGAGGAGTATTGATTTTTAAACTAAATGAATCAAAGAAATAACGTTATGTAAACTAATATATAATTTACTTGTTTTCAGAATTAAGAGCTTTGCACATTTCACTGTTGAAATCCACCTTAAGAGTTTTGGATACTTAATATGCTGTGGCAATTATATGTTTATAGATGAGTTTATCCAAACACTGTCTAATCCTATGCAACAACCTATTTTCTTTATTTTATTTTGAAAGAACAAGATAGCATTCTAACACATGAAAATGGCTGAGAAAGCAAAGCTATTTAATTAGTTATTCACATTTCATATACATAACTAAGTGTATATAAAGAACCGTTACTAAAAATTGATAAAGGTGAGTGAAACCATTGTTTGATTCAGTACCTGAGTAATATTTTGGCAAATAGAAAATGCAGGAGGTTCTTATTTTATATTCTTGCTTGTTCATACTGGTAATCTGAATTCCAAATTTTTCCAAAACTATAAACTTAGTATTTTGATATTGCAAACATCTAATTTGAACCAGTGCTATATTGAACATTCTACAAAACACATACAACTCAACATTTTAAGTGTTGTTTCAGTATTTACTTTTTAATTAAGAAATTGAATAATGTATAATACTAAAATTTGAATTGCAACCTACAGTTTGATCCTAAACTTATTGACAAAAATTCATAAAATAGTATTTCAATAAAATTTTGAATGTAAGTCAACAAACACAATGACATGATCGTTGATCTATGCTAGGGTTTGTGCAACCACAATCTTTCCAATACTATCGATGAACATTTATCTAATTACTCTGATGTTGTATTTCATGTAAATGTATTTTAAAATAACTTGTGATGTTGATACATTCCTTTGAAGACATGCAATCATGTGGCTAGCAAAATAAAGTAAATTTCATAAAATGGTTTTGGTTTGGACAACCATTACCTGTAATGATTTGTGTACAAGTCCCTTTGTAATGATCTGTTAACTAATATTTTTATGATGTTATTGTCTTTATATATAATATATAAATAATAAATTAATATCTAATACATTATAAATTATAACCAAAATGATCATAACGTGCTGAAAGTGTAACTGTAATTGAAGTAGTTGATGTGTTTTGTTGAAATTCTGAATATTATGTCAAATACACTTAATCATCAACATCACAGGATAGTGACTGTACCAGTTTATAAAAACTATTCTGAAAAAGAAAATTTGATAACATAAATCTATCTCTGTAAATCTACATCTAAAAGAAAAAATAAATGCAAATCATTCCTGTATTTTGCTGAAATGGTTCAATTGTTGCTTAATTTTCCATAATGTACTACCTCTTACTAATGTAATGCTATCCCTCTTCTTTAGAAAATAAGTGTCTTAAATGAAGTCCAGCTTTTTGTTTATGAATCTTAAACTATCATGTACAACAGATGAATAAATATGTATTGCAAGTAACATCCTACAAATATAGGATTCCCCAAAATAATGAACTTGTTGCAAACAAAACTAGGTAAATGCTCATTTGAAATTATTCAAAATTTAAACCCAGAAAAGATAAATGATGAATGCTTTCTAAACTTAAAGCTAATCTGCAGTGCTCTAGAGAATGATACTGTGGTGCTGTATTGGAAAAGACTGTGTACCATCGAGTTTGGTAATTCTTGAGTGATGGGTTAGCAGGATTAGTTTCACTGAGCTTATAATTATATAGACAGAAACTATTGTTGGGACCCATGCAGTATCAAATTATGTAACATAATTATACTATGTAACACAGATTTTGTTCCTGGATAGTATGTGTTATTTCTTATTTGCTTATGTTGTTGCAAAAGTACAGAAAATGGCCATTATTCATTTCAAACTTTGCTTTTGTGACCTGGATAATGAAATTTAGAAATTAACTTATTTTCTATGTAAAAATAAGCAAATTTGCACATTTTCATTTACATAAGGCCTGAATAAAACAATATATGAATCAAGACTTGCGTGTATTTGTACCAAAGTTACACAAAAATGTTTAGAAGTAAGTAGTTTTTCGAGATTTGTGACTGTAGTGTAAATCACTTTCACATATCAGCCCCCAAATATAGTCTTGGCATTTGACTTTGTTAGACCAATATCTCTGATCAAGTCATTGAGGTCTCTTTGGTTGGGTAGTATGGGTTTCTCTCACCAGCTGCACATCTGAAATTGTAATCTGGATCTTCAATGTCTATTTCCTCTTCTGAGGATGGCTGCTTTCTCTCTGGCAGAGTGAGTACAGGGAGTTCAGGGCAGTGTGGCACTGGATGATGGGAGGTATGGACACATGATAGCAGATGCATTCTTGCCAGCCTGACATTTCAAAGGGTCCACCATGCAGAAGTAGCAATTGCTGGAGTGGTCAGTTGGTTCACGCCAAATTCTTGGAATAGCGAACTTCTTGGATGTCTTTTCCCCTTTGTAACATCTTTCAAAATAGCAAAATAAAATTGTTGTTGTTAAGAATAAATTTATTTCATCTACAACTAATGTATAAGAGGTTCATGCAAAATATTTTGATATATTTTCTATGCTCTTGGAAATTTAAAAAAAAGATATTTAAATTTTAAAAGGTTTAAATTTTTTATAATATAAAATCATACTATTCAAGCAAGTAAAGATAGTCCATCTCACCTTCTACAGTTTTTTTGCGGTGCTCGGAAGTAAAACGGTGGTGCCCAGGGTTTGTGTTTGTCTTGATAGGCATGTCAAAGTAAGCCTTGTGGGCTTCACACATTTTAGCAGATGCTGCTACTGAGTACTTTTTTGCTCTTGTCTTCATAGATTGGCCACATACTTCGCAGAATGCATCTGGAAAATGCTTGAAGCTTCTTGATGCCATCTCTGATGAAATCAGATAGGTCTATGTGTTCACTTAGGCAGCTAGAACTAAATTGAAGTGATGAGTAGTGAGCCCCTATATATATTGCAATTGAAAGTTCTAGAAAATTCTTGTAAGTTTGAGAAAATTCACTATCAGCTACTCAGCACTGAATCTACCTGGAATGTTTTGGAAAATGGGTAAATTTGAAAATTTCATTACCCAGGTTGCAAAAGCAAAGTTTGAAGAGAAAAATAGTTCTTTTCCATTTACTTCAAGCATAAGCAATTAGGAAATAACACTTTCTGCCCAGGAACAAGAAAAAGTGAAACTTTTGTTACTTAGTGTTATATAATGAAATACCTCAGTGCTATTTAACACTTCCTTACAGATGTGAAGAAAAACTCAAGTGTTCTTGAGTACTACAAAAGAAACTCCCTCTTATATATTAAATAAGAGAAACTATTTCAAGGTTAGAAAGGTTTTAATTGTTTTGGATGGATGCTAGTAGCACATATGAATAGAGGTGATGATTAACTGAATCAGTTTCAAATTCTGTATAAAAATATGCACAATATGTGCATATATTTATACAAAACATTTTAAATATGTTTTGAATAGTTTTTTACTTCTTTTCCATAATTAAAAACTTTCAATATTTTTTCCATATACTAAAAGGATTGCAGAAAGGGAGGTGAAGAGAAAATCATAAATGAAACCTGGGGGATAAATATTAAGACCCCCAACTATACTAAAATTCATCATAATGACTGCATAGCCCTTGAATGTCTCAGCCATATAATCTTGTAAATGTGGCCACTACTTTTGGCATCATAAGCATAAACAAGTAAAATATTAAATGTAATTAAATTTAAAATACTGATCATTGAAATTTACTTTCTACACGATGGTTAAGGTTTTATTTAATCTTTTCTTGCTAACTTTTGTATATATATTTTTTTTTACTTTACCAAAAAATGTAGCCACTAAACTTGATTTCCTAAATTATCTTGAATAAAAATACAGTAACTTTAGGTAATATCTTTAGGTAATATTAAACAATTTTATATTATGCTCACATTGTGAATAGTCGCATATATAAATGTCAGTGCAAATGTCACTTGAACATTACTGGTGCTGTTTTTGTGAGTTTCACTTCATTGGGTGCTAAGTAGAAAGTAGTAAAATTAGGTATATGGTTATTTTACATTTTGTTACCTGAATTGAACCAACTCATATTTATTTCTGTATTATATTTTTATTTTCTGAGAGTCTTCATCGTTGTCCACATGGCAATCAGCATTGCTTGGATTCCAATAGTTAAACAAGCTCATGGCAGTCAGCTATTCCACTACACACAAAGTGTCTCCAGCTACTTGTCCCCACCAGTCTGTGCTATATTCATTCTTGCTTTGTTGTGGGAAAGGATAAACGAAATTGTAAGTTTATTTTCCATTACTTTTCCACATAAATTAAAAATGATTTATTATGTTTTATGGATATGGTAACTAACATGTATGTAAATCAATAAATATTGATAAAGCAAAGGAAATTTTAAATTGTTGAATAATGTTTATGACAGAGCTCTTAAATTTGTGAATTCAATAATGAAAATAAAAACACCTATGATTTAAATATTGAATTTGATTTGATATATAAAAGTATTCCCAATAATGTTTTTTTAATTTTTAGGGAGCTTTCTTTGGGTTAATGGCTGGATTTATCTTGGGCATGATTCGTTTTATCATGGATTTCTTCTTTATTCCTCCACCTTGTGGTGATGGCAAGTCAGATTTACGCCCATTCTTTGTCTCAAAAATTCATTATCTACATTTTGCCATCATTTTGTTTGTAGTCACAGCCATTACTGCTACTGCTGTTAGCCTTTTAACAAAACCCATCAACAAAAAGCATGTAAGTAGTATTGTAACTGTTTTTAGTTACCAACTAGTATTCATTCAATCTTGTTTATTCATTCATGTATCTGCACAAGGTTTTGTAAAGTTATGAACTATGCATTGCATATAATTGTAATGAAGAAATAGTATGAAAATTCAGTTATTTGTAAATATTTTGTGATAGATAAGAAGACTGAATGATGGGGCCAGTGATCAAATCAAGGCCAGTACAATGACAATGTTAATGGTTTTCAATAATTTATTTTGACTGCATATAGTTGGTGCTATTTCCTCTATCATCAATAAATTAATTAACTTCTAGGTAGTAAAAAGATTAAATTTGCCTGTTGTTGTTTTTTTGAAATGCAGACAAATAACACAAGTATGAATGTGAAAAATATTTTAACAATAAAACTTGCGTTATTCAAAATTTATTTGGAATGTTATACTAGTGTTAAATTATCACAAAACTTTTGAAGGCCTTGCTGATTTTAGTTGTACCTTTTTTCTTTTTGTGTAGTTGTATCGTTTGACATTTAGTACTCGATGTAGCACTCAAGTTCGAGCTGAAATCAACCTGCCAATCAGTACATTGTCTCAATCTGTCTTACAAGGTTCCCATATCACTGAAGAAAAGGAAGACACTTCTATAAGCTTGAAAACTACAGAAATGAAATCCTTAAGCCACAAGAAATCTCAAAGTGAACCAGGAGGAACTTCAAAATTTCGTAAGTTGCACATAAAATATACCTCAATATTAATACAATTACATAACAGGAAAAAAATGCTGCATTACTAACTTGTAAATGGAAACGTGTTTTAACAGTAAATATATGTATTCTCCTTTTCTGATTGTAAGTCCATTATATTGTGTGCTTAATTCTGTGGAGGTAAGAATTACTTCACTATAGAAAAACATTTTATGTCATAAATATTATAGTTCATGATGGCTATTTGAAAATACTACATTCACCATGATATAATTCATACTCTTTTGCTGTAAATCTCCTCGGTGTGGATTCCTGTACGTGGTGAGGGGACCTCCCAGGTTTAGGTTCTGTTCTGTCTGGTTACCTTCTCTGGGATCTGAACATCCACCCACGTGTTTGCCATGCATGGCAACCTGTGAAGGGGAGGAGAGGATCCTGGTGGTTGAGGAGTCCAACCCTAACACACCACTTTGGCCTTGAATTCCTGTAGACGGGCGATCTTTGGGTGGCCCCCCTTGGGTCAATCGGCTGGTCTACTTGGGCTAGAGTCAACCAAGTACCAGTGTTGGAAGTTCTCAACGGGTGTTGTGGACATTGTGCCTAATGCTGGTGTTTGGGTATAGTGCTCACGAAACCCTGGCATTGCTGCATTGTCCTTGTATGACATTGTAGTGCATCTCCTTGTAGGGCTTCATGGTGGGTGAGGTCAGTGGGTACTGAAATTTTTCGTTTTTCCTATGGATCCTCCTTCAAAATATTTAAACAAGATAGTGAAAAAACAGTTAATGGGTAAGCGACCACGTTTTGAAGACTCTGAACAGCAATCTTCATCTGTAACACTCGTACCTCATTTTCTTATATTACATTCTCTTTCGGAAAAACCTTTGTGTCAATTGTCCCCCTTTTTTATTCAGAAAGAACTAGAGGGACTTGCTTGCTCTCTAAAGTCATTAAAAAAGCTTTGATCTGGAGACATATTGGTTGAAACATCCACATCCCAACACAGAGAACTTCTCTTGAATTCAAAGGCAATTGGGGATGTACCTATTGAGGTTATCTCTCATGCTACTTTAAATTCATCACGAGTAGTTATTGTTGAGAGGGATTTGAAGAACGCCCCTGAGGCAGAGATTCTTGCTGGTCTTTTCACTCAAGGAGTTTTTGCAGTGAGGCACATCTCCACTTGCAAAGATGGAGTTACACTGCCAACAAATACCCTCGTTTTGACATTTACCTCATAATGTGCACCTGCCACCATCAAGACAAGTTATGTCATTTGCAGGGTACGGCCAAACATTCCAAACACTCTCCAGTGTTTCCAATGTTGGATATTTGGCCACTCAAAGACATCATGTCGTGGTTCCCTGACATTTGCTCGTTGTGAGGGCAAGGACTACGATGCCTATAAATGTGACATGGACCCACATTGCATCAACTGCAATGATTCTCACCCCTCCTACTTTTGTTCTTGCCCAAAATGGTTGGAGGAAAAAGAGGTGCAGCATTTGAAAACGACACATAACATTAGTTATCCTGAGACTCAGAAATTGCTGCCCACCTCTTCATCTCGGAGATATGCTGCTGCACTTCATTCCACAATTACAGTTGGAGTGCAGACAGATCTCTCTGTGCCTCCAAGAAAATCATTTTCAAAACAAATGAAAAGCCTTTTGACCTCCGTGGTTAAAAAGGTTGGTGAATCGACTTCCACACCCATCTCTGTTCCTCCCATACGTTCCAACAAACCTCAAAATTCACATCCTTTAATTTCAAACACAGGCATTTCTTCTGATACATCTTTTTCTCCCACCCCAAGAGGCAAAACAATTATTCGTTCGCGTCCTCAGTCATTGGAATCCCCTTCCAATAACAAAAACCTGCCCACTTGACCCAGGGCAGGATCCATGGAGGTTGATAGACCTCCTCCAAATAAGGACAGTAAGAAAAAAAGACGTGGTCGTAAACAGAATGGTTTTCCAACCATTTCACCTTCCCGTCATTAAAAATGGCCACCTTGATACAATGTAACTGTCGAGATTTACGTTCTAATCTGAATGATATCAAAACACTGCTTGCTTCCTACATCCTGTTTGTCTTTCCTTACAAAAAAACAATTTCTCAAACCTGCTGATACAGTCTCCATTCGACAGTTTCCTCTGAACAGAAATGACAGGCTGTGTGATGGACGAGTACATGGAGGGGTGGCACTATTGATTGATCAGCACGTGCCCACCCTGTCTTTGTCACTCAACACACCCTTGGAGGCCATAGCTATCCGTGTTTCCTTGGGTCATACCATTACTGTTTGTTATCTCTACCTGTCCCCTGGAGAGACATATGATCAATTAGATCTTGATGCTCTCGTTGAACAGTCGCCATCTCCATTTCTAATCCTGGAGGACTTTAATGGACATTATCCCCTCTGAGGAAGTGCTGTTATTGATGGAAGGGGTCGCTCTGTAGAGCATATGCTCTCTAATCACCTTTCTTTTTTCAATACTGGATTTTCTGCTTATTTTCATGCACCTATTCAGTCCTTTACCACTATTGATCTTTCGGTTTGCTCCCCTTCTTTATTCTCCCATTTTTCATGGAGGGTTGATAGTAATCCACTAGGCAGTGATCATTTTCCTATCCTTTTGAGAGAGACTGGCCGTGGTCGATGCCACCCAACCCGCGTGCCCAGGTGGAAGCTGGATCAAGTAGACGGGTCCACTTTCACTGCTCTCGCAGAACTTGATCCTGCTATCGTAAATCAGCCATCAATAGACGACTGTGTGGCAGCGGTCACTGACTGTATTATACAAGCAGCTGCTCAGTGAATTCCTGAAACTTCGACACGTTTTCCACGATATCCTCTTCCGTGGTGGTATTCTGCTTGTCACTTAGCACGGAAGGCTCAAAAACGGGCCTGGGATACTTTTCGTAGATATCCCACACTTTCAAATTGCATTGTTTTCCAACAGGCCCGTGCACGTGCTAGGTGGGTAAGACGTCAAAGCCAGAAGAAATCTTGGATTAAGTTCACAACTAGCATATCTTCTACCACCAGTTCCAAGATCATATGGGACAGGATTCAAAATGTTAATGGGCACTACAATTCTGTCCCCCTCTCGATCTTACTCTCTGGTCAGGAGGTGGCTTATGTCTGGAGCATCGCCGATACTTTAGGTGAAAGCTTTTGCCGGGTATCTAGCACTTCTGCTTGTTTCTCCACCTTCTTGGCCATCAAGATTCGGGCAGAGCATTCATCTCTTTCCTTTCGAACTGTTTCTTTGACCATTATTGTCCCTTTACTGAAAATGGCCCTTCATCAGTCTGCCAGTACATCTGTTAGACCTAATGATGGCATGCTGCACCATATATCTCCTGCTTCTCTTGATGTCCATCTGATTTTCTTTAACAGGATCTGGCAAGAGAATGTTTTCCTGATGCCTGGCACCAGGTTGTTATTTTACCCTTCTCTAAGCCAGTGTAGATTCCTTCAAACATCCGTCCATTTGCTTGGACGAGCTGTCTCTGTAAGACCTTAGAAAGGATGGTTAATACTCGTCTTGTTTGGTTCCTCGAATCAAACAACCTCCTCTCGCCCACCCAGTGTGGGTTCCAACGACAGCACTCCACCACAGACCACATTCGTCTTGAAACATCTATTAGAGAAGCCTTTCTCAAACGCCAACATCTTGTATCAATATTCTTTGACATTGAGAAGGCTTACGACACAACATGGAGGTATGGCATTTTGCGAGACCTCCATACATATGGGTTACGTGGCCATTTACCCATGTTTATTAAAAAAAATTTTAATGGGCAGGAGATTCCAAGTTTGTGTGGGTTCGACACTTTCCTGTTTTGAGTGTCACACTTTTCATTATAAAGATAAATGCCATCACTGAACAACTCCCTCTCACTATTGCAAATGGGCTGTACGTCGAAGACTTTCACTTCTCATGTCAGTCATTGAACATGATAAAAATTGAGTGACAACTACAAACTGCCCTCAATCGTGTACTGAAGTGGACTACGGCGAACGGCTTTAATTTCTCTTTCTCTAACACCGAATGCATGCACTTTTGCCGCCAATGGGGTATTCACCCTGATCTTGAACTTCATATCGGTGAAGTTTTGCTGCCAGTGGTCCCTGAGACCAAGTTCTTGGGGCTTATCTTTGACCGTAAGCTGACCTTTATACCACACTTAAGGCAGCTTTGGGTCAAATGCACAAGAGCACTGAACATCCTCCATGTCCTCTCTACTACCAGTTGGTGAGTAGATCGATGTTAAAGGTATATCATGCTCTTATTCGATCAAAACTCGACTATGGATCAATGGTCTATGGCTCTGCCAGACCCTCGGCCTTAAAGATGCTGGACCCCATTCATCACCAAGGACTTCAACTCTGCACTGGGGCTTTCCATATTTGACACCAGGACTGGAAATACCAACTTCAGGTGACTAACGCTGCTGTTTGAACTATTTGTTTGAACTACTCGTTAGTCGTCCTGGCGAGTTATTATTATACTTTTGCTGCATGTCATTTCACACTTTTACTACGTTACCTTTTGGTACTGGCCATAATGACATAACCCAGAATCAGGACTGGAAAGACCAACTTCAGGTGACTGATGGTGATTTTTATACTTACCTGTTAGTCTTCCTGCTGGGTTATGATCACTATCATTTTGCTAGAGTAAGTACTTTACAACTTCTTTTACTCTGCTTTCTCTCTTAACATTGTAGAATAGGTGTCAACATTGGTTTTATACTTTTTATGTTTTTCAATAATGTTTTGTTTTACCTTCATTTTCTTTTATGTTTTACTACATTTCATTTATTTTTACCTTTTTACCAGATGTTTGGCACAGGTAGCCTAGCTCTAAATCAATCAATCAATTAATTTGCTGTAGATAGGTCAACTTAATAAAATGTACAAGTTTTTTTATATATTTCTATTGCCGAAAATTTACAAATTAACTTGTTGCTTTACAATTTCACCTGTAGAAAAAGTAATGATGTTTTGGTTTTCAGAACATTTATAGAGAAATGTATATTTGTGTTAAATGTTTGCTAAAATATAAATTTCAAATTGCAAGGTTAAATTTTTGGATATTTCTTCAAATGAGTTTATTTTACATAGAAATGGTGAAAACTCTTGTAAATATTTTATATTCACGAATGTTATTTAACACAGTGACAGAATGATTCTCTATTTTGTTGGAAGTTTTGGGCATCTTCCAAAAGCATTTACAATAAACTGTTTTGTAGTATCAGAAACTGTTCTTTGACTTTATTCAGTGCATTTGTATTATTTTTTTATATGTATTATTTGTTATGAAAATGAATAACAATTAGTACCAAACAGATGTTTTACATATTTTTTAATAAATTTCAAAAAATAAGAAATGATGACTGTTTCTATTAAAGGTTAAAGATACCTTTTTAAACAAACAAATAATTCTTATAGTACAATGTGCGTAATTTAAAGTGCTTTACATATTTCATTTATGAATTCTGGTATCCTTGAAACTTTTACTACAAGAACAGCTACTTAATTTTTACTTAAAGTGTATTTTATGTATGATTTACTTGTAGCATCCTTACAAATATTCTAATGAAAGCAACCACTTGACAACAGTTGTATAAAAGAAAAGCATTAATAATACCGTATTATGCATGATCCACATTGTATTGTCTCAATAGGTTTACCTTGGTGGAAAAGGGGTGTTATGTTCATTTGTGGCATCAATCTAGACCATAAATCTGCTCAAACAAAATCTTGGCATTTATCTTCTCAAGAGCAAATTGTAGAAGCTGAAAAATTCTTATCGGAGCGCCCTCTATGGAAGAAAGTTTGTAATGTTAACGGAATTGTACTTTTTTGTGTGGGTGTATTTCTATATACATTTTTTGCTTGATTTTTGAAGAGTGAAATGAAGTTAAATTAGATTTTATATTGAAAGTAAATATAATACCAATAATAATCAAATGTTTTTGGCTATCATTTGTTTTATAAAATGTTCTCTCTTTTACATTGTACGCTGTTCCTAAATTTCTACTAATGTTAATCAAAGTTGCTTTGTAAGGAAATGCTTTTTTTGTTGTACCTATGATAATAATATAATATAGCCATCAGTAATTCATGGTCAAAAGTATGCTAACATTATTGATCAGAAATAAAATTAAGCCACTTGTGTATTATTCATTTTACAGAACTGAGTTTCTACTCACCTAAATTATTGTTCAAGAAACAAAATACTATCATGAATTTATCAGTGCCACAATAACTCCCTCTGTTTTGAACAATTTGGGATATATAGCTTAGTTGTAAATCCATATATACAAAACGAACAGAGAAACTAATCTTTATAAGCATAGCAATACATAATGCATATATATATTACTCAACTATTTTAAACATTTATGAGCACTGATATTCAAGTAATTACCTTTTAAAGGAAAACTATTACTCACAAATGGCATGAATAAAAGTTTTTTAACTAATCTTACATGTTTTGGATGTTTATTACATATATATTCCTCCCATTTATAGTCATAATGGATTGAAGCTTGTAATAACATTCAAAGTGTTTGACATTTTGGATTTTGCTTGATAGATGGGATATCCCTACATTAGACAAGTTGACTATAATATATTGTAGGCCTAGACTCCTCGAACCACCGCGAAATTTCTACAGATCTCCAGAGCAATCCGCGCATGTCCGTTTTTGCACGAGACTAAACGTCTAGACACGAAGTCGCCAGCATTTCATTTACAAACATATGATTGGTCTACTTAATTCAAGAAAATTCTAAATGTTACCCTAAATGAATAACAACATATTTTATTAGTTTAAACTTCGAAACAATAATATAAATATGGAAATATAGATAATAGAAATGAAAATTTAAACACAACATATGTTGTCGCTTACAAAATATTTACACGACATTTACATAACATTAGTTATTTAAATTGCAAAAGAATCACAAGATTTTAAAAATGCACCAGATATATCACTTTGTAAATATGGATGATGTTATTTATCTTTTAACTTGTATATGTGTGGGCTTAACTATGTAGGACAAGCTTCTAATCCTTTACATTGAAGGGTTAACCTACACAGATCACAAAGTAAAAATGGTATTCCTCATACAATAAAAACAGATTATTTTAATAAACATTCTTTCAGTAATATTAGACTAACCATCTTTGAGAAGGCATTTCACATCGTTATTAGGAGAGAGAGAATAATAATATATTGAAAAAATAAAACCCTAAATTCTTATGAACTAAAAAAAGGCTTGGCAAAATAAAAATAGAAACAGGTAACAATTTATTTCAAATTTTAATTTTTAAGCTCAATGAACGTGTAGGGGTAAAGGTAAAAGCAATAGTAAATGGATTGATTCTGAAAAGTTTTGTAAAAAGTCTATTACTGCTTTTGATAAATCTGATAATATAATTGATAACTAAATAGTTATTTGAAATAAAAAATGCAAAATTTCGATGCTTTTTGAAAGTAGATGTTAAATTTTAATTTTAATAATATTAATGTAAAATATTTTAATTATTGATCTAATAACCTTTCAAAATGCAAATATTCAAAATCTTATTATAGGCTTTAAACATAAAATATATAATTTATTTTACCACACCTTATTCACAAGTGTTTAAGAATGTATTTCTCATTTAAAGTCATCACAATCTACCGTCAGTTTTATATACAACAAACTTATTTGGCCTCTTTTTTTTTTATAGTTATAAATAATTCTTTGAATATTTTAATTACTTTAAAAATAGATAATTTACTTTCTAGTAACAATGAATTATAATCGTATTGATAGTTACAGTGGAATACAACCTACATATTGGTCAGTAAAAGGATTATGCAATCCCTTCAGTCTAGGGCCCAGCATGGCCATGTGGTTAAGGCATTCGGCTCGTAATCTGAGGGTCAAGGGTTCGAATCCCTGTCACACCAAACGTGTTCGTCCTTTTAGCCGTAAGGGCGTTATAATGTGCTGGTAAATCTCAATAATCGTTGGTAAAAGAGTAGCCCAAGAGTTGGCAGTGGGTGGTAATGACTATCTGCCCTTTAGTCTTACACTGCTAAATTAGGAACAGCTAGCGCAGATAGCCCTCGTGCAGCTTTGCGTGAAATTGAGAGAAAAACATGCATGTTATGACATCAAGATACCTATACTTGACACAGACCTGTAAGATATGAAATTTCAAGATACTGAGTGATCGTTTTTTGTATTTATGGAGAGTGGCAGGCTGATTTATTAGATCTATTTAGCTCAAGTCACTATAACAATCAATTTGAGAATTTGCTGGCTTATATTGATGTGTTTTTTTATATATGCGGATGTTGTTCCATTGAAAGATGAGAAAGTTTTTAAACACATTTTTAAATAATATAAAAAATTTGTTCATTTCAAACTAATACTGCGGCAAAATTATCTCGGAGAAAAATTAAATGTTTTTTTTGTTTTGTTTTTGAATTTTGTCCAAAGCTACATGAGGGCTGTCTGCGCTAGATGTCCCTAATTTAGCAGTGTAAGACTAGAGGGAAGGCAGAGAGTCATCACCATCCACCACCAACGCTTGGGCTACTCTTTTACCAACGAATAGTGGGATTGACTGTAACATTTTAACTCCCACACGGTTGAAAGGGCGAGCATGTTTAGTGTTATTGAGACTCGAACCCTGGACCCTCGTATTACATGCCGATTGCCTTAACCCACCTGGCCATGCCGGACATAAAATAAAATGAAACACCTTACGAATCTGAATTATGAAGTGATATCAAGCTCTCAAATATTTTATTTAAAAAATTATATCCAGATTAGTTTTTAAGCTGGAAATCATCAAGCTGATCTGTATTGACTGTCATCATAAAATGTTGTGTCTATATTTATTACTCATTACTTGGCATGAGTCAGTTGTATAGCCTTTACCTAGAAGAAAGATATACATACTCAAGGGCTTGGTTAAGTACTGTTGCTCCTAATTGATATAATGCAAATGATAGTATAAGATGGGTCTTATTCCTCGCTCTGAAACTTAGATTAAAAGCATTTGTGTTAGGACAGACCGTTACAAAGAGAATGACGATTTCAATGGAACACTAAACTAATAACAAAAATTACCTAATGAATCTCGCAAAGGTCCGGTATTATTCACTCACCACAAAAGTAAATTTGAATGTAAAAGATAGATTCCATACATTATTCGATACTTTGTCATCTGTACTACTTTGATATCATACTTTTAATCTACAAATCCAAGTCCAATGTTTATATCCATTGCGAATTTTATTCATTTTAAGTTTATCTAGTTATTGTGAAACCGTGTATTGTAATAATGCATATGTGCTATACTTCTGAATAATTCAATTTAAAAGTCTTAATGGGGACGTCATCGCTGAAACGTTTACAAATCTTTACTTTAAATCCTTATCCAAGAAATGTTTTCAGACCATTGAGCTAGGTATAAAGGACGAAATACGTCAATGTATACTATTTGAATAAAGAATAATCATCATAATACATTAGTTTCATCGTCTCTAACATCATTAGAGTACCTTACTATCAAAACTCAGTTGTTTATTATTTGTATTATAATTACCAGGTTGGAAATGACTTGCCATAGTTTACAGATACGAAAGGAGTTCAAAACTTTACTCAAGATGTCAAACAGATTACCTAATAATAATAAGGGACATAATTATAATCAGTAAAGCTAACAGGCAGAGAACAGTAAGTCTTGATATGTTTGTCAAGTAATTGTTTCCTTGTCACGTGAAATGTCCAGCCAGTGTCCGAAGTCATAATTAGCCTTATTCTCTTTACTTTCTATACAAGTATTCATTAAGGAGAGTCAGTGTATAGAATGCTATCTTCTGTCACAGCTGACTGAAAGTAAACCAATCAGATTTTCTATAAGAGATAAATACATATATCTAATACAATTATACACTCAGTGGCCATTTTATTAGGTACACCTATTTTGTACCGACTAAGACCCCTCTTTTAATTTCAGAACAGCCTGAATTTTTTGCAGCATTGATTCAATAATGTGATGGAAGCATTCCTTAGGTATTTTAGTCCATACTGACTCCATAGCATCACGCAGTTCCTGCAGATTTGTCGGCAACACATTCATGCTGCAAACCTTTAGTTCCACCTCATCCCTTAGATGTTCTATTGGATTAAGATCTGGGGACTATGCAAACCAATGGAGTACGCTGAAATCACTGTCATGTTCATAGAACCAGCTTGAGATGATGCGTGCTGTGTGACATAGTATATTTTCCTGCTGGAAGAAGCTATTGGAAAAAGGGGAGACTTACTGTAAAGGGAAGCACAATGCTCACATACGCTGTAGCATTAAAATGATGCTCAATTAGTATTAAGGGGCCTAATATGTGCCAAGAAACCATTCCCCACACCATTAAACTGATATAAAACAGGATGGATCCATGGGTCAATATTGTGTATTTACGCCAAATTCTGACCCTACATGTTGCAGCAGAAATTGAAATTCGTCAGACCAGGCAACTTTTTTGGTCTTCAATTGTGTCTAGAGTAGCTTCATCTTCCTGCTCTTAGCTGTTAGGAATGGAACCCTATGTGGTCTTCTGCTGCTGTAGTCCATCCACTTCAAAATTTAATGCGTTGTGCATTCAAAAATGCCCTATGCACACCACTGTTGTAAAGAGTGGTTATTTGAGTATTTGTGGCCTTTCTGTTAGCTTGAACGAGTCTGACAATTCTTCTCTAAACTCTCTCATTAACAAGGTGCTTTTGCCCGCAGAACTACTGCTCACTGGATTTTTTTTGCACCATTTTCTCTAAGCTTCAGAGACTGTAGTGCATGAAATTCCCAGAATGTTAGCAGTTTCTGAAATGCTGGAACCACTATATCTAGCACCAACAATCATTTCCTGGTCAACGTCGCTTAGATCATACACATTTCCTATTCTAATGTATGGTTGAACAGTAACTGGACCTCTTTGACAATATATGCCTGCTTTATATATTGAGTTGCAGCCACATGATTAACTGTTTGGCTGTTTGCATTAAATAGCAGCTGTACCTAATAAAGTGGTCACTGAGTGTATTTGCTTGTTAAGGAAAAGATAGTCAAACATGATGGGTTTGTTTTGGAATTTCGCACAAAGCTACTCGAGGGCTATCTGTGCTAGCCGTCCCTAATTTAGCAGTGTAAGACTAGAGGGAAGGCAGCTAGTCATCACCACCCACCGCCAACTCTTGGGCTACTCTTTTACCAGCGAATAGTGGGATTGATCGTGACATAATAACGCCCCCATGGCTGGGAGGGCGAGCATGTTTAGCGCGACTCGGATGCGAACCCGCGACCCTCAGATTACGAGCGCATACCTTAATGCGCTCGGCTATGCCAGGCCCAAACATGATGGGACAGATATATGTTAAAAAAAAGACAAGGATAAGTCTGTTTTTTCATTCTCTATTTTCTCAAGTTGATGTACATCTGAATGTCAAACTCATGCCTTCCTCTCACGATCTCTGTGCCTTTAAGATATATATAGAAATACTACCGAGTTTTAACACACAAGCCAAGAAAAGTCGTCTAATTGCGTATATTTGAGTAAAGCACACAACTTTTAGTTTTGTTGATCTCAACTTTAAAAATTGAGAAAAAGATGGTATTAAAGACTGTCACATAAGATAACTTAGGTAGCCAAACTATTACCAGATGTCAATATATGAATAATTTCCGAAATTATTATTTCTGGTTTAATTCGGTGTCTATATTATTGAAGTAATCTGTTTAGTGCCGCCGTCTAGTAGTAGCTTATGAATATTTCTACTAGATCATTAACTCATTACAGAATTTCATAATAATAGCTACAGTTTTAAATGTGAGGTTTATTACATAACAATTTTCATTTAAATCTTACGGGGGTAAAATATTTGCAATGTGCTTTTATGTAAAAACAGTTTAAATTAGTGCAGTTTAGTTTTCTGGGTTAGCCAGGGTAAATAATTCCAGACTAAAGTCCTCAATGGATTTCAGATGGTCACCGATGGTATCAGTTATTTAACTTCTTGGTATTCAATAGGCCATTTACGTAGTCTCTAAATTGATCAATTACAATATACTGGTTATTTTCATGTAGATACAAGTGAGAATATTCTGATTTTTCGGCTCTTCCGAAAATATGTGATGACTCACGTTCATGTCTGAATGGAGAGGTTTACTAGATGCCTGTGAAAGAAAACAGTAGTGTGATTGAAACATGTTTTAACCATAACTAACATGTTTATTTATTGACAAGGTGAATTAAATACACAAAAAACAACAGAAATAACAGTAATAGGAGCAGAATATTTATTAACAAAGATTGATTTTATCTTTGTGTTTTTTATAATGCACAAGATATAGGAAGTTAACTCTCTCTCTTGAATTAATTGTAGAGAGAATACGAGTCTTCGTATACATCTCAAACAGGAGGTTAATGACGTCATGTTCTACTTGTAGTT
Source organism: Carcinoscorpius rotundicauda (assembly GCA_011833715.1). Classification (NCBI taxonomy): domain Eukaryota; kingdom Metazoa; phylum Arthropoda; class Merostomata; order Xiphosura; family Limulidae; genus Carcinoscorpius; species Carcinoscorpius rotundicauda. Next base: position 44,189,496 of record CM022394.1, on the reverse strand, counting down.
AGTTATTTTTCATTATTTTTATTACATACGCAACTGTTATTTATTTAGTTTATAATTTTATGTTATGAACACATTTTTTCAAACTATATTTATCTCAAATTTTGCCAATAATTGCTGTTCTGATCTATAATTATTTGTTTTTTTTTAAACTATAATTATACTGTAACTGTATGTTATGATTAATTAAGTGTTCTGCCTCCTTATGCTCGCGGAGATTGACGTCACTTTTGTCATCAATATAGCTAATAATATTTGTAGAAACTTCAGAGGAATCGTTAGAACTCATGTGGACAAAAAACTTTGTATTATAAATAAAGAAGGTAATAAAATATTTGGTTTATGTTTTACTACAAAGAATATTTAGGATTAGACAGTCTAAGTGGTATATTTATTAATAAATAAATTGACCAATATATTGAAAATTCCAAACAAGTCGTTCAAACGTATATAGATTAATAGACTCAAACCTGTGTATTGAAATATTATTTTCTGCTTTAAGGCTAATAGTTTATGTAAAAATGTTTCATCCTTAAAAATTACAAATATATTTTTTCGATATTATTTTCAACATATATAATGTAGTTATACGTAAATTGGAAATTTTATTTAATGGAATGTTCATGTATTTTATAGTATTATTATGAAACCTAACCTGAATTGATTTTTCACACATTTTGATATTTCTATTTACGGCAAAGCTACTGAGGCTTTCTACTACCATTCCTAATTTTGAATTACTAAAGAAAAGAAAGGCGGCCAGTCAGCAACATTCCGCTACCATTATCTATGCTAAAGGTTTGTTTGCTGTTTTTATAATTCACCTGAAGGTTAAAGTGGGGTAATATTTTGTAATATTATTTTTATTCAAACCTAGCTTCCACAAACCAAGTCCAGAGCTTTACTATGAAGCGAATCTACGCCCAACAGTTTTTGGAATTGCATAGTAACATGAAAATGTAAAATTCTTAGATGATAGTTACAAACGCTTTAGTTATACTAGTTATATTTTTCAGCTAATTAATTTGGGATCAGTGCCCGATCTCACTTATGCTCTTGTGGCTGAATTGCAGCGAATCTCCGAAGCCATGTTCCAAAATCTGGTGAAAGGCTTTCCCAGAAGAGCGGAGGCTGTTATAGCAGCAATGGGAAGACCAACTCCATATTAATGGCCATGGTTTTGGAATGAGATGTTCAAAAAGCACTTATGGATATGATGGTCGGGTGTCCACATACTTTTGGCCATGTAGTGTATATTGTCTCGTGTTGAATCGAAGAACCAGGAAGATGATTGTTGGGTTTGTTAGTGACTAAGGTGTATAATTCTTAGCAAGAAAATTAATGCACAGCCAGAGAGCTAATGTATATTATAGATGGCACAAGACAAATTTATTTCACTTATTAGCTCGTGTTCATTATAAAGTTCAATAACTTGTAAAAAACGTCTAAATATATAAGATGTTAACAGTGAAAAAATAAAAATGAAAATTCAACACCTTATGAGAGTTAATAAAACAGAAACATGATCATAAACATTACAAACTATGCAAATGAAAACATATAAAGCAAAAGTGCGTAATAGGAACATCTATTTACTTTGGATGACGCTTCAAAGAACCTTTCATAACCAAAAAAATGCATAAAAGGAGCTGAAATGAAACTACAACACACACAACATGTACGTAAAGAGAAAGGAATTGTACTTTATTTAGAAAAGCATTCATAGAAGTGAAGCACATTAAAAGACAAAAGCCCCCCAGTGGCTCAGCGGTATGTCTGCGGACTTACACGCTAAAATCCGGGTTTCGATACCCGTGGTGGGCAGAGCACAGATAGCCCTTTGTGTTGCTTTGTGCTTAATTCTAAACAACAACAACAATTAAAAGACAAAAATGCATTGCTTATGAGTATAAATAAAAACGAATAAAATATATTAATAAAGAAGTATGGGAACTTAAAAATGAGACATCACACTTCGAAAACTACAGTTATGCTGATAATCACTCAGTTGTGTCAAGGTAGTTGCTCTAAATGAAACACAATAAAATAAATAAAGCAAATAATTGAAAATGAATCATGAGGATTATCGAGAGAACTATTTTCTTTGCGTGGTACTGCAGAGATCGTAATGGTTAAGATACATATAGCATACTAAAACCTAAGATGTCTAGTTCAAAAAGTCAATCCTATTAATGAAAATGATAAAACTGAATGTTTTCTCTAAATTCCCCAAAATATAAATAAAACGCTTTGTATATAATCCATGCCCAGAGCGACATATTCGTTTGCATGGTAAAATTTGTAAACCAGTGTATTCAAAGATGACCTGGAGATGTGGTTCGTAAAATTGCGAGAACTCGTGATAGCCTGTAATAATGATCATCACACTGAACGCGATAGATAGCGGAAGAAGTTATTCCAAATGTCATATTTTTAAAATATTCTTCTACGATGGGATTAAATCTCTACATGTTAGAACAAAAATTATGTTATTGATTTATTCTTTTAGAGACCTGAAGTTACCTTTTACTAATAAAGTAAGTAATTTAATGTTATAGGGGCTAAAATGCCAACTTTTATACGTTTTTGTTATCGCATGTAGTAAGTCTGATTTTATAAACTGTTTTATTTATTTGTTTTATTTTGTCATAGTTATAGAAATATGGCTTTCAGAACAGTTTAGAATTTCTTTTATAAGCACATTATGTTACGCATTATAAATTTATCGCGGACGAGTCTCCCGATTTATTATGTAACGTACGTTACCTATTAAGATATCAAACAGCCGTAGTTTTAAATTAGAAGTTAATCGAATGCCGATGTGAATCAAATTTATGATTTTGCCAACAAGATTGATACAAACAATTTTCTTTCTGAACACAAAAATATTTCAATATGCGAATAATAATAAATTTATATTAATGATTATTGCAAATAGTTTATAAAAATATTGGTTTATGTACAAGAGTTTTATAAGTTTACAAGAACTGAATATTTTATTAACGGTCCATGTCTAGATTAATTCTGAGTTGATAATGTTACATTTCGCCTAAACACTAGTGCTGTCTTTTCTTGGATGGTATAAAAAAGTGTTAAATGCGGGCTTTTCCCATGAAGATATTTAATGTCTCCATATAAACAATAACGTCCTAAGTAATTCACTTAAATTGAACAACCCTGTATGTTCAAAATCTACAAACGTCACTCGCTAAATTTTGTAGTTTTTGGTTAATAAGCGTTAATCATAATTACAATTGGAATTAGTCCTGGAATGGCCAAGCGTGTTAAAGTGTGCGACTCGTAATCTGAGGGTCGCGGGTTCGTATCCTCGTCGTGACAAACATGCTCGCCCTTTCAGTCGTGGGGGCGTAATAATGTGACGGTCAATCCCACTATTCGTTAGTAAAAGAGTAGCCCAAGAGTCAGCGATGGTAAGTGGTGATGACTAGCTGCCTTCCCTCTAGTCTTACACTGCTAAATTAGGGACGGCTAGCACAGATAGCCCTCGAGTAGTTTTGTGCAAAATTAAAAAACAAACAAACAGTTACAGTTTCCAAGGAATAATTATAGCATACTGACTATAACTGAGAAACAATAATAATAGCTGTCTCTCGGCGCGTTGGTCTATATGGTTTGAGGCGAGATTCTCGAACTTTCGACAATGTTCGAAAACACACTAGCGTTTTCGTAAAACAAATATTGTTGATTCTTACTCTCAATAATTTTCTACAAATATAAAGAACAAGCGGGATTTGCGCAATAAATATCCAACAGTATACCTCACATGCATCAAACTGAAACACAAATAGGTATTAAACTTAAATATATAGCTGTAAATCCACGACAATTCAATTCTGAAATAACATCTGAATAGAACTGAAGAACTTTATGTTCATGATATTGTATTAATTTAATAATATCTTCAATCTGGTTTTGTTTTATATTTTAATCTCTTTGAACAAATTCACTTTCTATTAAATATTTAGTGTACCCCAAATAAGAAATGTTATGAAATACCTCAAATCTACTTTTTCTTTAAAAGTTACATTTTATTTTTACTTTCTTCTGTAAGAAAAGCTGTAAAATAAATTCCCAAATTCGTAAGTATTTTATGGAAATATTTGGATTCGTTAAAAATTATTTCCTACTTTTACGGCCTCTTACTCACCCGGTGTTATGTCTTCAGACTAACAACACTAAAACGAGGCAGAGCACAGATAGCCCTTTGTATAGCTTTGTGCTTAATTTCAAACAACAGCAACAAACAATACAACTTTTACGTATACTTAGATCACAAGTGCGTGTTCTTAGAGCATTCATAAATATCCTCTTTAATTGTTTTAATTTGTTTTCAGGATGCGTGATTTTCTAAGAACTTCGTTTTCGCATTCGGTAAAGGACGACAAATGAAAGGAAAACCGGAAGCTCAGACTGAAGATTAATATATTCAAGTTTCCAAACACTACTTAGTTTAAATGATTGAAAATAAAAGTAAATCTTTGATTGGTATCATGAATTCCATTCTGATAGTAAGTATAATCAAATTTCCTCCAGGGCATAGTTCAACCACCGCTAATTACAAAATCATACAAATCTCAAAGAAATGTACATAGAAATACCAGAAATGTTAATATTCATGGTTTGCAAAATAGTTTGATTCTCTGTAGCTTCTTCTTTAAATAATTCACGCTATGATGCTTTCAACGATTGCGATGGTTTGATAATATTTATACAAACATGTAATGTAACGGTGAAATGATAAAACTGAATATACAGCACACTGTCTTATGCCTTAGGGACAGCAGAATGGTGTCGAATCTACAAGCCGAGAAGGGGGAAAGGAACTTTGATTATACACAGCGATAACCCGAATACGAGTTTATAATATTGTCATGTAGGTCATGAACAAAAAATACAAGCGAACGCAGAACTCAATAAGGCTATGAAATCTTCACTTTCCGCTTCGCTGCTACAAAATAGTTGGCAACTTTGTCTTCGAGATCTATGGTCTTTACATGGAGGTGTTGGCTCGTTTTATTAAAGCTATTCGTGTTGTAAGCCCTGAACCTGCCGATCTCATCAGCGTCTGGATCACGCTGAAGATCACTCAATTTTCCGCTGCATCACACAGCGGCTCTGCTTGGCATACGATGACCTAAAGCCGCACTCTCAGGGGGCGGGCTCTATTCATGTTGGTTGGGTTTCAGATTTACGATGGCGATGCTCAACGAAATGTCACGCGTGAAATACGCCATGACGTTTGTATCACGAGCACGAGCAAACAAGCACAGTAGAAGAGAGAAAAATAGATAAGGAATTGTGTGCTATACCAGAATAGTTCGAGTTAGGGTATCGTCTCAATTAAATGTTTCGATGGCTAGAAAGTTTCTAAAAGTTAATAGTATCCGACTAAGCAAACTCAATTGTCTCTGATTATTAGTGTTATTGAGTAGTTTTCAGACAGCAACTTTCATCACTTCCCACCTGTCTATAGACCTCTAAAATTCTGTGTTTCGAGATCTACAAGATTGTAGTTGTATTTGTAATTTCTTGATTACTGCATTATGTCAGTAAAGTGCAGTAGAAGTAACCGAAAAAACCAACAACCTAGAGTTAAAACCAAATATTCTCTTTCAGACAAAAAACATAATAAGATATTATTTAGTTCTTTTAACAGTAACTTCGAAGTAATATTAATCTGTTTATTGAGCAACATTATTTCATTTCCTTTGAGATAGAAGTCGTGAGCCCAGAGCTGTACGACTTTTAAGTATTTTCCAAAACATTCATTTTATCTTATATCTGTTTAACATTTCTAAATGCGTGAATTATCCATAATCTATTTAAGCTTATGTTCATGAAACCAACTTCATATGTTCTTTAGGAATATTAGAATGTTTAAAATCTCCATGTTTTCCAGTTGGATTTAGCCATTAGCTTTTATTTACTCTTGGTTTTGTGATATATTAGCTAATATTAAAAACACAAAAAGGTAGCATCCTAGTGAGGATTAAAGTCTTGAGTTCCGTTAGCACTCCTCATTGTATTGATAGGAAAAAAAGACATTGTTACGAACCACGGCATTAAACCACTGCAATATCAAAGTTTAGCACTTTAATGATTCACAAGTAAGTTTATGTGAAAGCATTTTTGCCACTGAAATGTCCACAGCAATTTGCTGCTGATGTTATCCATTAAAACTCATGTTAAACTTGAACAACGAGGTGGATTTTACATAAACTTTGAAATGTTTCTGTTTAATTGATATTTACTTTCTTCTGTCGTGTAAAGTAGTAAAAAATTATGTACTTATAATTTTTTTTATGTTTTTGCCTGCTGATATTTACTGGTATTTAGACGTATCGATACAGTTCAAACAATTGTATGCATCTGTCTTTCGTCAGCCCGGAGTGGCTAAGTGGTTAGGGCGCTCGACTCGCACAATCTAAGGATCGCTGGGATAGAATCCCTGTCACACCAAAAATGTTCGCCCTTTCAACTATTCGTTGGTAAAGTGTATTTCAAAAGTTGGCGGTGGGTGGTGATGACTAGCTGCCTTCCCTTTAGTTTTCCACTGCTAAATTAGGGATAGTTAGCGCAGATAGCCCTCGCGAAGCTTTGCAAGAAATTCAAAACAAACTCTCTGTTGGTTTTATTCAGTTGATACTGAATGTGTAAAAACAAGCCTGGTAGTAGTTATTGCTTAAACACTTATATTTTTAAATTTTGTAATAATCGTGAATCTTAGTTTAGAAGAAATTACTTGAAACGATTTAGCACTATAAAAGTATAGACATATTGGAGGGAAGCGGAAAAGTAGTACAAAAGTTTTAAAATAGAATTGATTAGTACTGTAACACATTTACTATTACACATTTATTTTAATGCCTAAATGTGATTCAGGAAATTCTCGAGACCAAGAATCAACAATATATGGTTCACGAAAGTACTAGCCTGTTTTCGATAATGTCGCCCAACTGGTATGTAAAAACAAGTCATCACAAAGCACCAAGAGAAATATTTATACAATGTTTGTCATTATATAATGACTAGCTGCATTCCCTCTAGTCTTACACCGCTAAATTAGGAACGGCTAGCACAGATAGCCCTCGAGTAGCTTTGTGCGAATTTCAAAAACAAACAAAACATTCTACGAGGACTTAAAATATCTTCGCAGGAGAAAAGTTACATTGTAGTTTCTAAACAGCGTAAGGCTACCCATAAAACGAAATGTGGCATTACCAACTCAGGATTAATTCGTTTATCGTGAACCGTTAATAAAACATTCAGTTCCAGACTAGACAGAAGACTCAGTATTGTTTGTACGACTTCTGTATATGAATCATTATTTGTAATAACCGTTATTATAAATTTTATTGTTGTGTGTATATTAAAATATATTACCGTGAAAGATTTATCTGATTCAAAAGAAATTAACATTTTCATCCAAGCTTTATTTATTTAGAAGATGTTCAGAACATTCTACATCAGAAAAAACATACACCAAAGTTAAAGGAAATAATAGTTTGTTTTTTTTTGCTGATTAATTTAAAATATTATCAAAATAGTATTTTGTTTATCAAACGAATACGAGAACAGTAACTTAAGTTCTCCAGTTATGAATTCAATAACAGGAAAATGTTTTCTGTTATCTGTGTTAAGGATATTCTATTTAAAACAGGTTTTACAAGTCATTGCCAGTGCCAAAAATTTACATTCACTGCTGCTAAGCAGTGTCTAAATGCAAACAAGTCAAACAATTCAACACCATAGTTTTGTTATTTATATCACATAAAGTAACGCCATGGTGTATTTAACTTATCGTAACTGCATTCACACGAAAGTGGATGTATCATGTAGAGGCAGAGGCTTGTATATCGATGAAGAGTTACGAACGTGTCTTACAGTATTGTTGTGAGTCGTTTTCACGATGTAGCATCCCACAGTACAGAAGAGAAGGTTTAAAACAGATTTGTCTTCATTGTATTTCATTGCTGGCTTTTCTTCAAGTTGCTCGCTTAGGCAAAATTTTACAGTGTATTACAAATCTGCCTTCAGCCATCATAGCAAGAACGGAGTAAGTCATAATTAACACCAGATAATAACACTGCACAACAATTTTTTGTAAAGTTTTGATTCCTTAAACGTTTTTGCTGGTTATGACAGGTACCTGGTGGGTTTGCACAAATATAGTTTTGGTTTTGCTTCATCACATAGGAACTCTGAGAAATAGACAATTAACTGTTTACCGGTAATAACGTATTTAATTGCGTTTACGTTTCTAATACGCTATTAAGTTCAACATAATTAAAAGTGTTTTGCTCCTGATTTTCGTTTGTATTCAATGTGTGGTGCATCACATTGCAGTGTCCAACAGTAATCAGCAACCATTGACGGATTCAAGTTGCCCTGATATCGTTTTTCCATTGTAGCAATGTCATGGCGAAACGTAAGATTTCGATGAAACAATACATGACGGGCAAGTGTGGATGTGAGTTTCGTGATCAGCAGCCAAAAATCTATAAGGAAACACCCAACAGTGTTCAAGAAGTAAAAACTTTGTTGTGCAGTGTAATTGTTCTTCTGGAATATGAGATACTCCTAACGTTTTGCGATTCTAAGCATGTAGTGAGGACTTTCTTCGGGTGTTCATGGGATGGAAAGCGGCAACATAATTTAAGAATGACATTGTGTTTTTTACCGAGGTTTCTTTTTTTTTATGGTCAATGAACGAAAATGTACGAGAACCACTGTACTAGATGATTATAAAATATACAAGGATTTTATGTAAAATACCTCCGTACCAATGTTTCTTGCTTCTATCAATGTTTAATTCACAGACTCTGAAATAAACTGTAACTTCTAAAGTGAAACAAAAAATGTAAACGACGCTGTGTTCAGTCTGATATTCCAAAAATTAAATGTTAAAGCAACATCACATGTAGGCCTGATGTTCAATCAGGCTGCTACATTACATGAATGCAGGAATATGTGTATAATGTTGTGTTAGGGACATGAGTCAATAACATTTCGATGTATATTTATAAACATTCCAGATATTTATATTATTGTTATCTGTAGCTAAAGTTTTCTAAGTTTTCGAGAAAAAAAATGTCAAAATTTTCATATAGAAATAACAATATCATTACAGAAACAGGAAATAAGTTGAATCACTGTAAGAAGAATAAAGCACACTCCAGTATCAGCGGCAGAAATATTTGGGAATATCAATCTTTCCCACACGCTGTAGCTAAAAAGAAAGAGATAGCATTAAAAAGTAATTTATAAGCTGGGCCTTTTTGATTTATTTGAAGTGTCAGTCTGAATCAAGCAATTGCAATCTTACCTTTAAGCAAAGGCTTAGTTCATTATTGGCCTTTGCTAAAATCTTAAAATACTTTGAATGTGTCAATATGCCACGTTCTCTTACGTATACTCGACTTAGTCTTGTATCGTATGTTTACGTATGTCTTAAGGTACGGCTTAAAAGTTTTTAGACTACCCCTTATAGCCTTGCTGACAGCATTAACAAAAAAAAATTATAACTAATATTTGGTGACTTTAATGCAGGAATACGGTCCTTAAAGTTGAAAAGAAAGTTTGTTTCTTTGAAGTTAATCACAAATCTACATAGTAGGCTACATGTGCTCTGTCTATAACAGGTATCGAAACTATAAATTACAGGCGATAATATGGTTTTAAAACACACCTCCCTTGTTTCGTTATAATAAAAGATATTTATCCATACATGATTTAGAACATCACATCAAAATGGTTTGATATAACTACGCTTATTCACAAACGTAACGGGACATGTGTGTATGTAACCTGTTAAGTAAGTTTTATCAATTCTGGATGCGTATTATCAATTGAATTATTAAACCACCCCTTGTGTCACAACTCGTGACAGTGTCACGTGATAAAGGGAAAGATTTAAAGGCCTCACCATACTATCTCACCTATATTGTGAATATAGTTTCGTGCTTTTTAAAAGCACGAAATAACCTCTAGCTTTGAAAAAGTTTTAGAGAACAATGGCCTGTTTTCATTTGCTTCACTTGTTGATTACATAACTCAATGTTTTCACTCACATGCTTTAAGTGTTTGGTTTTCAAATGCATTGTAAGGGGACCCAGCATGGCTAGGTGGGTTAAGACGTTTGACTCATAATCTGAGGGTCGCGGATTCGAATCACTGTTGCACCAAACATACTATCCCTTTCAGGCGTGGGAGTCTTTATAATGTTACAGTCAATCCCACTATTCATTGATAAAAGAGTAGCCCAAGAGTTGGCGGTGGGTGGTGATGACTAGGTACCTTCTCTTACACTGCTAAATTAGGGACGGCTAACGCAAAAAGACCTCATGAAGCTTCGCGCGAAATTAAAAAAACAAACAAGCATTATAAGTTTACTTTGCTTCATTAACCACGTTATAAATAATCTTCCTATAGTTTTAGAATTAGTGTTTAGTTTATCGACAGAAGCGGTAGAAACAGACAGCGAGTTGGTGTTTGCTCCATCATCGTTTTATGATTTTTCTGCTTATTTTTACTACTGAGTGGTTATTCAAAGACACATGAGTTCGTGTTGTTTTTGTTGTCCATATGTAACATGCCCTCGTCCATTTGTACAACATATTAATTAATGTATACTAATACCCAAAACCTGAAAAAAACCACACTGAAAAACAAGAAGGCAATGAACTACACAAAGTTTCTGCTATGTAGTCTGTCTATTTATCTTTTAGATTAGAAATAACCTCTACTTGTTTCTTCTAAAGCAATTGTAACCTGCCATTTTCCCATGTTAAGTGTTGCTACTGTATTATTTAATACTACTGGCAATTGTACGGCAGCTTTTAAAACTTTTTTATGCTTGAATTTGTACTTTCAGACATATTTCACAGTCATAGCTGTGCGTCCCAACCGACTATCTGTCACACAGTTTGTGCACTCTTGCAAGTTTAATTTCGCAAATTTTATACCAACTGTTTTTAAAGCAAACTTGATTTTTTTCCATCTTGCACATATAATATCCAGCAATAATATAGGAACAAGTAATGGTTCTTATTCAAAACAACTGCTCTGTTTGTGCTGTTGATGGAGTATTTCATAACCAGTTGAATAAGCATACGAAGTTTCGAAACATCCCTCTCATATTACCTTGACATATATGTACAAATATTCTTATATCACTCAATAATCAGCTAACAAATGTAGTTTGTAGCATTTACCCTCCAGTACAAGTGAGATGTTTTTTAAACTTAATGTCGCCTGTATTTATTTATAATTTAAAGACCGTATTCTCAAATTAAACTTAAAGCCATCAAAATGTAGTTTATAAATTTACTTATTAATGCTGTTGGCAAAAGTATGTTGTTAAACTATATGAAAGAACATCTCAATTTATGATGGCCAACTAAGTTGAGTATACTTTAACATGCCTTAGAGGAACGTAGTGTAGTGGTACATTCAAATCATTTTAAGATCTCAAAAAAGACAAATAACGAACAAAGCCTTCGCTCAAAAAAAGAGTCTGTTTAATCATAGACTGAGGGTTAAGATCAATTCATCTTTTAATATTATAAACAGATTTTCGTCGTTGGTTTGTTCAAAAGAAAAATAACTTCAATCTTTTTATTGGAGACAGTTTCAAACAAGTTTTGCTTTATATCCTCTTCACAGAGTTTCGAATATAAAGTATCAAAACTACATACATAAATATCATGATAACCGCGTTTTATAATTGTATTTCTAATGATATAGTGATACTAAATGTAGAAGAATTATGCAACTAAACAACTTTGCAAAGCAACACAACAATGTTCACTGTCTTCAAGCTGCCCAGATGTTTACTGACTTTTTATTTAGTCAAGAAGTCGACGAAAATTGATAAAATATTTTGCATGTTAACATATAAAAAGTGTAATATTAACTTTCTATTTTTTTGTTCCTTCTTCTTTTTGCGATAACCATTCATTTTCATAAACACGATCAGCCCATGAGTTCTTTTGTTTGCATTATTAAAACATATTCTATGAAATAAAGAGATCATTTATACACTTTCGGTGTTGCGGAATGGCTTCGTATATATATTACTTTATCCATAGGCCACCATTTATAATATTACAAGCATTCTGAGCACAGCATACAAACAAAAAGAAAAACAAGAACATCGATGTGGCTGATATAAAGTATATATATTTTTTTACTTGTCTCTCATATTTCCTTATTAAGCCGTATGAAGAAAAATGAATAAAGCGGAAACCGGGATCTAGCTATCACATTAATCGACTCGCATGACAACGCTAATTGTTCCCGATCTGTAGTAAAAGCTGGAGAAAGCTCGTTTGCTGAAACTCACCCATACTCATAATATACCTTAGGGCGCTATCATGTTTCCAAAGGCCGGAGAGGCTGAGATTTTTGGGTTATTTTGGCCATTAATCAGAAGTACAAATGCGATGCCTTTGAGCCTCTGAAGTCCAATTAACTTTGCTATAAATAAGTGTGCTGGTGTGTAACTCGCTGCCACGTGACCTACGAGGACGTTAAGTATTCGTTCAGCTAATAGAGTACCCGAGTAAGCTTTATTCAACCATTACTATCAATTTGCAGTTTGTTTCTCAAGGGACTGGACAACCACTATCCAAGGACACCTCTCTGTAATATAATGAAAATTGTATAGAATGAAAAGATCTCTCTTGTGTAGTCAGAACTATAGATATGACGATGATTGTAAAGCTGTTAACGGCTAAACAGATAGGCTAAACACAACGTATATGTCCATTGCTCAAGTTTTAGAAACGAAAAATGACATTAATCTCTCAAATGTACCTAAATTACATTTTAACAACAGTCGTTCTGAAAGATAAAAATATCAATTTAAAAACAAAAAAACAATGTTTGCAGCGAAAACAAGTTAGACGTGTTAATTACATATTTGTTTTCAGTTTTTGTCACACGTATTTAATATTAATAATACTACAATAAATAAATGAACTGAATTAAAATGACAAATATAACTGTTTCTCAGAATGTTAATTTCTTTGGTTTATTTTGAATTTCGCACAAAGCTACTATAGAGGGCTATTTACATTGTTGTTTTGAATTAAGCACAAAGCTACACAATGGGCTATCTGTGCTCTGCCCACCACGGGTATCGAAACCCGGATTTTAGCGTGTAGGTCCGCAGACATACCGCTGAGCCACTGGGGGGCAGACTATTCACGCTAGCCGTCCCTAATTTAACAGTGTAAGGCTAGAAGGAAGGCAGCTAGTCATCGCCACTCACCGCCAACTCTTGGGCTACTCTTTTACCAACGAATAGTGGTATTAACCTTAATATTAAAACACCCACGACTAAAAGAGCAAGCATATTTGATGTGATGATGATTCGAACCTGCGACCCTCAGATTACGAGTCAAGTGCCTTAACCACCTAGCCATGCCGCGTCGTGTTAATTTGTATCACTGCATTAAAAATGACTCAGGAATTATGTAATATAAACTCCATGTTTGTCATATGAAGTCAAAACTTTTTTTAAAATGTCAATAATAGTAAAATGCAAAGAAAAAACGTGTGAAAATTTATTTTGATATTTTTAAAGCTTAACACAGTTTAGAAATACACAATACAACAAAGATAACTATTAATATAATGAAGTTTGAAAAATATTATATAAACTGTAAAGTCATCTTATCCACTTCGGAACAATAGAAATAAACAAAGGTAAGTTAAATTATTGGTCAATTCAATCCACTTCAAACAATGGCAATAAAGAATTATATTTAATAAGTGGTCACTCCAACTCCGTCCATCTCCTCGGTATGTCAACAATAAGCTTTATGACTTATAACAATGAACATCGGGATTCGATACTCACCGTGAACACAGCATAGATGGTTCATTATGTAGTTTTCGCTTAAACACACACATTCACATCCAAACAATAAAAGTAAATAGTATACTGAATAAGGAAAGTAGAATGTATCTCTCTATCAAAAATAACTTCACAATCTTCTTTCTTCAAGAAATTTGTTAGAGTTTGAATAAGAACCATATTTTTCTCAACCATATGTTCCATGAAACTGCATTTACTCAGAGGTAACTCGTATATATATATTACATTTTCAAACCACTTTTGAAGGGAGTTGTTAGGGTGTTAATATAAATTTGTATCTGTAGCAAAAGATCACGTTTCCTTAGTTTTAAACAAAAATAAACTTTTTAAACTCTGAGGTAAATCAGGATGAGATTAAATATTTTTAAAGTAATTATTATTACATTTTAAATCATTGTAATATGATTTGTTTGTTTCATACCGTTTGTTTGTTTAATCTGATGTAATTACAATTCTCTTCCTTCCACTAAGTTGCTAGTATTTTGACAGGAAAGCTTAATTTTTTGCATTGTATGTACCTGGATATTTTATTTATTCAGTGATAATTTAAATACAGTTTGGACATTTACAAAATACTTTTATTTGTAGAGAATAAAAACATTTTGATTCTGTAAAGTAATAAGGTTTTTGAATCTAGCTAAGCTTAAAAGCCATCAAATATTTTCTTAAGTACTGTTTGTTTTTTGGCCATTAGACTATTGTTTGTTTGTTTTTGAATTTCGCACAAAGCTACTCGAGGGCGATCTGTGCTATCCGTCCCTAATTTAGCAGTGTAAGACTAGAGAGAAGGAAGCTAGTCATCACCACCCACCGTCAATTCTTGGGCTACTCTTTTACCAACGAATAGTGGGATTGACCGTAACATTATACACCCCGACGGCTGGGAGGGCGAGCATGTTTAGCGCGACGCGGGCGCGAACCCGCGACCCTCGGATTACGAGCGCACGCTTTAACGCGCTCGACCATGCCGGGCCACCATTAGACTATTAAACTTCCTAGTGTGCATGTATACATGACGGTATCTATAAATAAGTTTGCTTGTTATTGATATATATAATTTTAAGAAAACTTAAAATTAGTCACAATTTTTGACATATAACAATTCCAATCTTTACGTTAGTAACCTGAAGTCTCTGAACTATTGTCATTATAGACAACTGAACGTATATTTTTCTTTTGTATCTAGTCACCACAAGAGTTTTATATAATATGTATATAAATAAACTGTTTACAGTACACACATTTCTAAACTGAAAAGAGAAACGTGGATTAAATCATGTTGATGGTGGTTGGATCGTGAGCTGGCTTCAATACCCATCCTATGAATTAAGACAAATAAGTCAGCATTAGCTGTTACAAGTCAGAGACGCTTCATAATGAAAATGAGTATAGGTTCATAGTGAATATAAACTAGACTTTCAAACACACCTTAATTAATGGAGGATAGTTTCCTTTCTGTTGGAATGTTTATAATGAATTTGGTCGGAAGTTATTCATAATTGTATATTTTTGATATGCTGAGTTATTATTGAGCAAACTAAAATGAATTCTGTTTAATCGCAATTGCAAAATATGTTTCCACTGACACATTGAATCAAGCTACAAAAGGACTTAAATTTTCTTCAAATTTAATGATGAAAAATGTGTTTTAACATATTAGACTATTGTTGCGCAAATGCTTCGTGTTTAATAGTTGATTTTGCATGTTTTACGATATTTACGAATAATTATTTCATTTCATATTGCGTACTTAACACTATTACCGTTAGCGTTAGGTCTTAGGGCGTGTAACGTTACAAATTGGGTTTTGATACTTGCTGTATCATTTATAAGCCATTGTGTAGCAATGTGTTTAAAACAAACAAGGAGAGAATACTGGCGTTTATATTTTATGTTTTAAAATGCTCTGTGATAATAAATAGCTAAATATTGAAATGTTAATATAAACACTTTTTGAACCTTGTTATTATTATTATTATTACGCTTGTGGAAGACTTGAAAGATTACCTACCAATTAAGTGGAGGTAGATCGTTTTCATTTTCAAACAGAAATGAAAAGAACCTTTTACCTACAAACTGCCTTACAATGACATCGCAAAGAGCCCCCAGTGGCACAGTGGTATGTCTACGGACATATACTACTTGGAGCCGGGCCTCAATATCCATGGTGGGCAGGGCACAGATAGTTGTTGCTTTGTGCATAACAACAACCAAACCATTAAAAAGAATGGCGATTTTGACTCTAACAGTCTTCTTGGGTATGAGGCAGACGACATTCAGTTCGTTTTTATAGTTAATCTACTTTTGAACATTTTAAAAGAACATTCTAGTGCATTAAACAAGAATACGTTGATGATATTAATTTTTAACAGCACCAGTAACACGGGAGACAAAACTCTTCCAAGCAACATTTTTTTCTAATGGATACGATTGAAGCTTGGAATTTGATTTAAAATCTTGGAAAGGAATATGAATCATAATTCCTATGGGATGACAGGCGATCCTGACACAGCAAAAGGAAAGCGTTTGTGAAAGGTTTTTAATGCCTCGACCAATCAGAAAGTGACGTTTCTCACTAATCATTTATAAGTAACAAGGTGGAAAGAGAAGAACCCAGGAGATAGACTTCAGTATACCAGTTGTCACACACTCTTTTATAGTTCTAGAAATGTCTAAATGAGTTATTAAAACTACTTCTTCATAACATAGGGGCCTTTTATCTTATGGCAAGTTTGAAGTTTTTGAATCTTATGGCTTAATCGTACAATTTGGATTTTTTTTTTAATTTTTACAGTTCAAGTGAGCAAATAAAGTAATACATTTCTTCTGTTAAATACTGATTTAAATTTTTCTCTTTTTCAAAACATGAAAATAATATTAATTAATCCGTATTTTCTAGACTTTTTAGAGATTTTCTGTGCTCGACAACACAACTTTAATGCATGAATTTTACCACTAGAGCCCCGGCATGGCCAAGGGAGTTAAGGCGTGCGATTCGTAATCTGAGGGTCACAAAAGCAAACTAACAAAATCGTTATATATAATATAGATCGGGGATTTAAATCGCATCAACAAAAATGCTCGTCTTCTCAGTGGGTACATTATATTTTATTTATCTGTTTTTGAATTCCGCTCAGACCAATTCAAGGGTTATCTGCACTATCAATTCCTAATATTGAAACTTTAGACTAAAGCAACCAGTCAACATCAATCACTTCCAGCTTTTGGACTACTATTTTGCCAACGAAAATTGGATTGATCGTGATATTATATCGAATTTACGACTGAAAAGGTCAGCATATTTTATAACGAGATTCGAACTCGCATCTAGAAGATTGTTAGTCGAGCGCTCTGGCAGCCATACCATTATAACGTGACACTCAATCTTACTGTTCTATGAGGGTTTGCAGAGGGTGGTGTTGACTTATCTCTATCTCGTCTGTCAGTTCCAAATTAGTGACAGTTATCGCAAATAGTCCTCGAGTATGTTTCGCGAAAAATTTAACGAATAAATCGACTTTATTTACTTTAAACTTAGCAATATTTCGAGCTGAGCACGTAATGCTATCATTATATTTAAAATACTTCTCAAGAAAGTTAACAATGTTTGGTTTATTAAAAATAAACTTGTCACAAATAATGAACAATTTATAATGTCTCTTGTTTACGGCCTGGCATGGACAAGCGCGTAAGGCGTGCGACTCGTAATCCAAGGGTCGCGGGTTCGCCCCCACGTCGCGCTAAACATGCTCGCCCTCCTAGCCGTGAGGGTGTATAATGTGACGGTCAATCCCACTATTCGTTGGTAAAAGAGTAGCCCAAGAGTTGGCGGTGAGTGGTGATGACTATCTGCCTTCCCTCTAGTCTTACACTGCCAAATTAGGGACGGCTAGCACAGATAGCTCTAGAGTAGCTTTGTGCGAAATTCAAAATACAAACAAAGATTATACAAAGTTCTTTTTAATTTTCTCCTGTTTCATGATTTTGTTCGAGTATACGTGAAGTTTATATAATAATGAGCGACAAACGACATACGAACTTTGATGTTACACTTCATACACTAACAATGCTCAAATACTTAACTGCGAAAGAGGAGTAATTTTAGGAACACCCTGTAATAATGTTAATAATATGAACATCAAACGAATTAGGGCTCACAAATGTGCATATTTTTGCATGCCAGAAAAATACATAAAAATATGAACGTATTTGTAGGCGTGGAAAACGTTATATGAGAGAATTTGAAAGTGAATAAAAGAAACTTGAGAAATGAAACAAAAACATCATCTTTTAATTTTCACTTGTATTCGTTTTGCAAATGATAATTTCTTGACACATTAAAAACTGTTTATTAAAATTAAGTATTTGTTTTAGTCATTGTTTTCTCTCTGATGGAAATTAAAATGCAGTTCGTAAAATAACAGGATAATACAACTGTGCATAATTGGCTTCTTCACTAGTTATATTGGTGTTCTATCTTGTACCAAATTTAGTTACTGACTAGCGCAATACGTTTTTCTTTGTATGAAGATTAGATATTTGAAACTAATTAAAATATTCTACAGTGACTACTAATTAATTGCTTTATTAACTAGAGATATTCTTCATTCGTTTCTTAATTAATTTCTTAAGTATAAAGCTGTTATATATTATGATATTCTTTGATGACTAAAATATTTGAACAATTTAAGAAGCTCCACGGTGTCTGATTATTAGTTGCTTGTCTAGTAAATGCTGGTCAGTATTACCTGATTACTAGTTACTTGACTAGCTAAAGTTGTTCTATAGTCTATGATAATTAGTATTTCATCAACTAAAGATGTTCTACGATATCTCGTGGTAAATATATTGACTAGATAAAAACCCTCCATGCTAACTTGCTATTAACTAGGTGAAAAGCTAAAATTTCCACGCTATTTGATGATTAGTTAGTAGGCTAGGTGAAACTCTTCCAAACTATTTGATGACTAATTGGTTGTCTAGCTAAATCTGTTCCACAGTTACCTGATTACTGATTTGTTGATTAACTGAAGCTGTTCTACAATATCTAATGATTAGTTTGTCAACAAACTAAAGATTTTCTACGATGTTAGGATTAGTCGACTGATTAGCCATTGAAACGCTACAATGTATGATAATCAGCTATTTCAATAGCTAAAGTATTGCCTTGTAATAATTTGCTAATTTTGTTTAAACTGTTTCAAAATATTTTGCGATTAGTAGCATGTGTATCTAAAGTTTGACCATCAAAACATAGCACCAACAATTATAAAGTGTACTTGTCCCAAGTTTTGTATTACAAAACAACCAAAACTCTAGTTTTTCTCAACAATTCCTTACAAAGGACTAAAATAGAAAGAAATTATAAATAGAACACTGCTACTACTAATTAATTTCCTACTTGTAATATTAAAAAAACAACAACAAACATTTAGCCAATAAGTTCAACACAGACATCTTTTGGAAACTTACAAAACAATAAGATCTATTCTGGTCAAAGTTAAACAGGAACTCTTTAACTAAAAACACAAAAAAATGTAATCTATTAAATTCATGTTCATTGGAGGAACGGGAGAACATTTCGGGACAAGAAACATAGAACATAAAGACTAATGAAACCACATAATGTAGCCAATGCCGAACATACATTGTCAGCTGGACACAAAATAGTGTGGGGTAAAACTAGAATTATTGATTCAGCTAAATTTTGAAAATAAGAAAAATAAAGGAGCCTGTTTACATCAACAAAATAAAATATTCAATAAACAGAGGTCTGGCCTAGAAATAAGCAGCCTATGATTGCCAGTGTTTGTATTCGAGCTCAGTCAGTTTAACAAACAGGACTAGAAACAAATAATTAAACGAAGCATGCCCATTTCCTGTATAAGGTCTGCAGTAACTGACATAAACTGGATTTTGTTTTATTTAAAAGAGGACAGCGAATACCAAGTAAAGAAAGGAAGAACACAGTGCATGGGCTGACGAAAGAAGGCAACTTCGCCAACGGAATTGCTTTTCAAGTTATAGCAGATCCACACTATCTGATTTGTTGCTTCTGTAGCTAAGAGCGTTTTACACTATCTGATGATTAGTTGTTAACATGATAAAGGTTTACTCCTCACTATCTGATAATCTCTTGATTGTATGGAAGCTGCTGCATATTTTATAATAATTAGTTACTTAACTATCTATAACTGTTTTATACTGTTTGATGATTGGTTACTTGAATAGCTAATCATGCTTCACATTGATTGAAATTAGCCGATTGACAAGTCAAGGATGTTTCATACTATCTTACGATTATTACATGAAAAAGTAATGATGTTCTACACTGTGGAACGCAGCTTAATAATTAGTTTCTTGACTAGATAAATATGTTCTACGTTATCTTATGATTAATCGCTTGATTAGTTAAAAATATCAAAGCTGTCTGGTGATTAGGTGCTTGGCTACCTATTCTATTCTTCGTCGTAAGATTTTTAATTGATTTGTTTTACATGTTTGCATAATTATCTACTTCTCTATCTAACTATGTTTTACAGCGTCTGATAATTAGTCATATAACAAGCTAAAAATGCTATACGGTGTTTCTTGGTTAATTATATCTTACTAAATATCTTTCACACTACCTTATGATTAGTTGTTTGACAAGCTAAAGATGATGCACACTATATGATGTCACTTGCTTAACTTCCTAAGGATTTTTATGCTCTCCAGTGATTTATAGTTAAAATGGTAAAAATGTTAAATAATACTGATGATTAGTTGCTTAATTACTTAAAATTGTTATACATTGTCTTATGGCTAGTCACTTCAATGGCAAAAGAGATTCTACGTTATCTGCTGAATATTTGCTTCAGTAAGAAAAGATGTTCCGTGCTGTAGGATGAATAACGGATTCCCTACTAAATGAATATTTATGCTATTTCATAATTAATTAATTAACTATGTAAAGTTATTCCACATAGAAATGTCACACACCATCTGTTCCTTAGATCCTCAGTTATTAGACTATCTTAAAATGTTCTATACTTTCTGGTGGTTAAGTGCTTGAAAAGCTAAAAGTATTCTACGCTCTATGACTATAAATTGCTTTTCCAACTAAGGGTATTTCAAGTAGTTTGGTATTAGTTGATTGGTTAACTATGCTGTTAGATGGTTTGTTGCTAGACAATCTAAAGTTGTTACATGCTGTTCGAAGATTAATTTCTACCCTAGCGAAAAACATTACACGCTCTCTGATAAATAGTTATTTGATTACTTACAGATTTTTTTACGCTAAAACAAATGATTTGTTGATTGTCTGTATAGCTAAAAATACTTCACGTTTTTATTTAATGCATACAACTTATTCACTCAGTTTGATATTTAATCACTTGGTTTGCTATAGATTTTCTACGGTATCATGTGACTATTTACATGCCTAGAAAAAAACAACTTTATTTTCTTATCATCTGTTACTTGACTAGCTAAAGGTGTTCCACTTTCTCTGGTAACACTATGTAACAAAAATGTTGTTCCTGGATAGTGTGTGTTATTTCTTAATTGCTTATGTTGTAAAAGTGCAGAGAATGGCCATTAATCACTTCAAACTTTGCTTTTGTGACCTGGATAATGAAATTTAGAAATTAACCTGTTTTCTATGTAAAAACGGGTAAATTTGCACATTTTCATTTACATAAGGTATCAATAAAAAACATATGAATCAAGATTTACATGTATTTATACTACAGTTATACAAAAACGTTTAGAAGTGAGTAGTTTTCGAGATTTGCGACTGTAATGTAAATCACTTTCACTTATCAGCCCCCAAATATAGTCTCCCATCATGTTTTTGTTATACGGTCCTTGGTCACAAAAGCAAAGTTTGAAGAGAAAAATAAATGTTTTCCATTTACTTTAGACATAATTAATTGGGAAATAACATTTTCTGTCCAGTTTGATCACTTTCTTGTCCAGCAAAATTTGTTAAACAATGACTAATAAGTATCTAAAAAGTTATAGACTTTTTTATAATTAGTTTATAAATTAAATAAAGATGCTACACACTGTCTGATATTAGTTATTTGGCTAGTGAAACATATTCGAGACAGAATCCATTCCCATCAGAGATTCAGAGACGGAAATTAACTTCGCTCAGCAGTTTTTGTTTTATTAAGCTTTCTATAATTTCTAATAAGCCAAAGTTTTAATATCATTCAATTGACTGACTGAATGAGTTCGTGAGCGAAATGAAAAATAAAAACTTTGTTATTTCTTGACTTTAGAAAGTGAGGTGGAGAAATGTAAACCAAAATACATATCATAGAAAAACAAAACATCTAAATATATTTTACAAAGTAACATGAATAGTCAACTGACTGTCTAAAGATGCATCACACTCTTTGATAATTGTACAATGGAATAACTAAAACATATTCAACATTGTATGATAATTATTTTCTTGACTAGCGTGATATATTTTACATTTTTTTATAATTAGTTGCTGGAATAGCTAAAAAATATTCCACAATGTATAATAGTTTCCTACTCGTCTCGGTATATATGTATTACGCTCTTTGAAAATAATTACTTGACATGTTATAAATCTCATACCGTCTACGGTGATTAGTTATTTATAATAACTATAGATTATATATATATGTCTTTCTTAATGAAATTGACCAAATAGTAAACAAAATAAAACATTATATATATAATATTTTTTTATTTCCAATGAAGCGATTGAAGCAAATGTACAGACCTTTTCATTAAAGAAATGGTTCTCTTTAAATGCAAAACAAAGTACAGTTTTTTATATATGAGTATTAAAGTGTATATTAAGCCCTTCCAAAAAAACATACAAAGAAACTGAATATTTCTAAATTTGAAAAGTTAATTTGAACGGATGTAATCACAGCATTCATTGTGGGTCAGAAACGCTATCCCAAAATTCGTAAAATAAAAATTACATTGTTGTATCAAATGCAACATTTCCAATGCAATAAATATGTATAAGTTAAAATATTTTCTCTCTTTTTTTATTCATGAGTGTTATTAATATGTCAAATTAGTCTAGAATAAAGTTATTAGTAAAAGAAGGCCTGTATAAATAATTGAATTGTTTCTATACGCAATGCAAACAGGCTTCTATACCCTAGGTAGCATTCTCACTTGAGCAGGTTTAAGTGTAAATTGAATTCTAAAATGAGCTACATTTTAAGGAAGCGCTTGAGAATGAGGAATGTATTCCCACAAAAGATATGACAGATTTAAGCGATATTTGGTGCTAATGTTATACATCTAACAGAATTTCATCCCTTTACGTAAGTCTCAAGTGTGCTTGTTCTGTTCATACAGACTGAGGTTAACTGCTAATCAGGAATTGTTTTCTCTGAAAGTGGGGTTCACACAGCACCCAGAAAGATTTTTTTTTCAAAGGGAAAATAAAGAAAGAAAACAATACAGACTACAATTTTATTATACAATTAAATTTTATCGTTCGACCATGTGAACAAATGGTTATCAACATCATTACTGAGTGAAAGATTTTAAGTAGATGTTATGTTGACTTTTTTTATACTTCATGACAAATTGTTTAAGGCAATATTAGAATGTTTTTATATCTGAAAATAACAAGCAAATACTGATGATTAACATTTTCATGATACTATTTCCATTATTTTATTTTATAATAGAAATTATTCATTTTTTTAGCATTATGTTGTTAATATCAACATTGCTACTTGTCTTGTCACTTCTGTTAAGTTTATTGTTATTTCATGAAAACACTTTATTAAAATAAAACCCAAAAACATAGATTTCTGTTATTAGCACCATAGTGTTCAAAATAGCTTTGATTAAAAGAAAAAAAACATTTGAAAACGTTAATCTTCATATAAAGTAGTTATGCTCTCTATATTGTGATGCCAGTAACCAAACATGCTTTATCACACTTAATTTGGGGAAAACCAGCATACACTTTAAATGATTACCCCTGTCTATTTTAGACTGTGACTTTTTATCTAATCGTAAATTCTTTTAATTATTCGTAAACGATCGCTTCACTAAACGCACTATAGTATTCTGTATTTTGAAATTCAAATCTAAATTATCAATTTTCGTGTATTTTTTATGTGTTTAATGTATCCTAGTGAATCCTATTTGATAAACGTACTTTCTTATTTCGATCTCTCCAATTTATCGTCAGTTAGAACTTCAAGTTTTAATGTTGTAAACCTTTACTTTCCTGAGCAAATAAAGACGTCGGGAACCCACTTGATGTTAGTTTCATGAAGTGTGTGCATGATCCATGCTCATGGCAAGCGCCTGACATTGTAGCAACAGTAAGCTTTGTTTGTTTGTATTTTGAATTTCGCACAAAGCTACTCTAGAGCTATCTGTGCTAGCCGTCCCTAATTTGGCAGTGTAAGACTAGAGGGAAGGCAGCTAGTCATCACCATCAACCGCCAACTCTTGGGTTACTCTTTTACCAACGAATAGTGGGATTGACCGTTACATTAGAACGTCCTCACGGCTGGGAGGGCGAACATGTTTGGTGTGACTCGGATGCGAACCCGCGACCCTCAGATTACGAGTCGCACGCCGTAACACTCTTGGCCATGCAGGGCCACAAACAGTATGCAATAAACACGTAGTTGAATCGCTGAAGAAGGCCTAACCAAGGGGCCTTACTTGACTAATGTGTCACCGACGGGAGGTTGACCCTTGCAGGCCACAAGACTGCTAGTTACGAACATAGAGAATAAGTCAGTAATGATAAAAAATGTTATTTCATAACTTTACGCTTGATATTATTCTTTTAGGCAGAGTATTACCCTCAATTATTTGTATCAATGTTGTGATTGTAAACATTTTAACAATTTAGGATTAATAAAGACTAATAAACGACTGCACGTCCACATAAATAAAGAAAAGATTAAAATTAATTTTAAAATTCCGAGTTAGTGATTTTGATTAGTTTGATTGGGTTCTGCGATACGTTTAAGACAAATAAATTCTTTAAGAGAAAAAACGTTTTACACGTGAATAATTCTCCACAAATTCGTAATATCCGGATAGTGTTGAACAGCCATAAAAACAGATATGAGATAAAAACAGAGTAACTGTTATCGAAGAAAAATTGAAGACAATATAAGGATGAAGATATACTAAATTTTCCTACTTATGATACAATATTTGTTTGGTTTGAAAAAATAAATTCTTTTCTACGTCACTTGTTACATAATGGGACCTACTGTTTACATTAATTGTGAAATTATGTTACTCCTTTTTGTTTTAATAAACTGATTAGTGAGCTAAACAACTAAATTCAAATATCTGGGCAAGAAAGATAACGTGTACTATGATCTGAAACTTGAACGAACAATGTAGAAAACATGAATCCAAAATATTATAAAACCAACTGTGGTTTAGCAATCAATTAATCATACTAAAACTATCATACCCCTTTTTTGAAAACAATTCTCAAATTAGAAAAGTGCATTCATGGAAATTTTACCTTTCACTTCAAATAGTGATAATACTAGGTCTTTTTAATGTGCCCGGCATGGCCGAGCTCGTTAAGGCATGCAATCGTAATCTGAGGTTCGCGGGTTCGCATCCGGGTCGCACTAAACATGCTCATCCTCCCAGCCGTGGGGGCGTTATAATGCTACGCTCAATCCCACTTTTTGTTGGTAAAAGAGCACTCGAAGAGCTGGCGGTAGGTGGTAGGACTAGCTTTCCTTCCCTGTAGTCTTACACTACTTAATTAGGGACGGCTAGCACAGATAGCTCTCGAGTAGTTTTGTGCGAAATTCAAAACAAACAAACTTCTTAATCTTGTGATAATGTTGCCTTTTTCATACATAAAATATTAATTTAATGGAAATGAAATAAAATAGAAACGGTAATTAGTTTCAACAAGTACATAGCAAAAGTAAATCGATCTTCAAATTATACAAGATAATAGATTTTCATGTTATTAAAAGAGGATTTTCTATATGTATGTTTTAGTTTCACGAACATTTGGAAAACGAAATAATCACCATGTTCATATACAACTTTAATAAAATAAAGTGAATACTTTGGTTTTCTACATAACCCTCTGCACCCCGCTGGTACAGCAATAGGTCTATGGATTTATAACGCTAAAATCAGCGGTTCGATTCCCCTCGGTAGTCTCAGCAAATAGCCCGATATTGCTTTGCTATAAGAAATCACACACTGTATGGCCCTTTACGGGGAAACAAAACAACGTCGATATATTAGTTTTTTCATTTATTGTTAATTTTGCCTCATTTTAGATCAAAGTTTTGTGAAATGTTTATCACCAGATTATGACAACTCCAACTATTAAGGAGTATGTTTTGTATGTCGAACTTGATTATATGCATTTGTTACCCAATGACATTGGCGAAATATTTGATTAAAAATGAAAGTTTCGCAAGAGTGAACTTTGTATTTCATAGCTGGTGTAGTGGTTAGGATGCTCGACTCTCAATCTGCGGGCCGCGGGTCCGAATCCCATCAACGAATATGCTTCCTCATTGAATCACGTGGCGGTTATAATATGTCGGTTAATCCCACTGTTCATTTGAAGTACCCCAAGAGCTTGTAATGTGCGATATTGCCTAACTGTCTTCCCTCTAGTCTTTTTTCTTCATTCGGCCTTAATACTATCTAGTTTTGGGGTCAGTCGCTCGAGTAGTCAGTCCTTCTCCAGTAATTTCTATCCTCTACGTCCTTCTATATTAAACCTTCATTTCTCATGCCTTTATTTATTCTATATTTCTTTATTCAATTATAACGTGCTCTTCTCCATCTACCTTCAACTGACATTCCAAATATTTTCGTAGATGGGGCCTGGCATCGCCTAGCGCGTTAAGGCGTGCGCTTCGTAATCTGAGGGTCGCGGGTTCGCGCCAAACATGCTCGCCATCCCAGCCGTGGGGGCGTTATAATGTGACGATCAGTCCCACTATTCGTTGGTAAAAGAGTAGCCCAAGAGTTGGCGGTGGGTGATAACGACTAGCTGCCTTCCCTCTAGTCTTACACTGCTAAATTAGGGACGGCTAGCACAGATAGCCCTCGAGTAGCTTTTTGCGAAATTCCGAAACAAACAAACAAACATTTCGTAGATCGTTCCAAGTGCCTATATCATTCCAGTCTTGCTTCTCGTTCTATCTCTGTTACCTTACACACATCAATCCACTTTCTAATATTACAACTCACAATGTTATCCCATTATCCAATGTAACATTATCATTTCCATTCTTTCTTGCAAACTTTCTTCTTTCCTCTTTAATGTTCATGTATCTGCTACATATAACAGAAATAGCCCATATAGTGTCTTATAATATTTAATTTTCAAAGCCAATGGTATTCCAAGTTGCAAGTCTACGTTTACACTCGCTTTTATGTTTTTCCGCTTGCTTCTTCAACGCCGTAGAATCTGAGACCTCATTTCTCGCAGTTACCAAAAAATGTTGTTGCGCGTCGTTTACAAGGAACTTTCTAACGTCGTGCTTCTCCAACCAGTCGAATATTCACATTTTGTAGCAGCCGAGAATCTTTACACTCGGGTGACATCAACCTTTCTCTTTCATTAGAGTTTGAGACTGGCGTGATCACCGTGGTTAGAATAAGCTTAGCATTGCAGAGATTGTCTTTCCTCTAGTCAATCACTTCTAATTTACGGACGGATAGAGCAAATATTCCTCGAAAGCTATGCATAAAACTCTATAAACGAACACTGAGTCCATTAAAGCTATATTTTATCTAAAATGTATCATCGGAGTGAAACATGTATTCCTAAACAAATGACGCTTGCTAACATTTTAATTTTAAAAAGAATACTCGCTACATTGCATACACTGTATACGAAAACATAGATTGTATTAGATGAAATATTAGTAGATTTGAAAGGCTCAAAGAACCCACTGCAAAATTTTAAAGCATCAAAAATTGTACAATTTTTAAAAAAAAATCTAACAAGGAAAGTGTGTTCTTTTTCTTTTAGCAAAGCCCCATCGCTCTATCTGCTGAGCCCATCGAGGGGAATCGAACCCCTTATGTTAGCGTTGTAAATCCGTAAACATACCGCTGTACTAACGGGGAACAAGAAGGGAAAAGAAAAGGTATATTTATAGTTTATATTCGTGTGCAGAACTTAGATTAATATCACACAGAAAACAAGAAAATTCAACTCCAAATAAGGTATTATTTTATATGCGTGAAACCAAATCAAAGAAAGTTTTCTTTTCCAAGTACGTTTATTGCTCTTAGAATTTCATACTTATTTTCCAAGTGCCAAGTGACGAAATATCACTTTAAAGTCTAAAGTTGGAAAAATATTTTTGTGTTCCCTGACGGAAAGAAAGATTTCTTTAGGAAATAAAATGGTCAAAAAATTTAATATGTGCACATTAAGGAAAGATTTTTCCATAATAATTTTATAGAAGAGAGAAAAATAAATAACAAATAAAAGTATACAAATTTGAAAAAGAGCGGAATGTTTTAGTCGTAATGTTGAGACATCCTAAGTAACAAGATATCTATGGATGTTTGAAGTCATACGAGTAAATTCTTTTAGAATAAAATATTAAAATATTTGATATAAATTATGGTCCACTTGTAAGCTAGTTTCAAAACTATCCTATAAGGACACAAACAGTGGAAGTGAGAAGCAAAATACGTGTGTTAGGAGGTAACGGTTGAAACTGAACCAAAACTTACTGGAAGCGCTTCTTGTTGAAGAGTGTTACAAGTAAAACGTAATTTGTAGTCTATTCTGAAATAGATACGATGGAAACCGTGACAAAAGTACACAAGCAAAGTTAATATAAAAATAAGGATTTCAATAACCGACTTATTATTTACTTTAATCTATTTATCTCATCTTTTCGAATCGTTTTCTATCAAATAAATTTTAGATTATTCATCTCTACATACTAAGTTAGTATATTGGATCAGAAACGCAATTCCTGTCCAGGAAATAATAAACTTGCGAATAAAATATTTATAAGGAGGCCGAAATGTGTTCTAGCTTCTCCCCTGTTATGACATTAACATGAAATAGTTTTTCTGTAAAAGATTTCTGTGCCGTAACATCAGTGTACAAAATTTATATAATAGGTCTCAAAGATAGCTGTTTGGCCGGAGCTGAACTATTTAATTATCTTTTACATTACGGTAAATTTAGCGTTGTAAATTCGTAGACTTACTGCTGTACCAGCAGGAGACTAGTCAGGAAGCCAAGAAAGTCTAGTTCACGATCCCAAATATAAAATAAAAATATTTTTCTGTTTATGTTCTTTTGAATGATGCAGAAAAAAAAGAAAAATTCAAATTGACGTACTCCTTAAGTTAGTTAATTAAATGGTCCACTTTGTAATAAAATAACGACGTGCTCTATTTATAGCATCAAAGCTCAATATTTTGGTTTTCATACTATTCGTGTTAAAGTCAGAAATTTAGCATTTCAGCTAAGCGAACTGTCAGTTTTATTTATACTGATCGTGATTAAAACACAGTGAAGACCAGTCATTGAGCTGCTACTTAATATATGCAATGTTTATTTATTCAACCAATGCATAAATTCCAAACGTTTCAAAATTCTTAAACTATCGCAAACAGCAGCAGAATGTTATAAATAAGAAAATAACTTACACTGATATGCTAAACTTGATAACTAACTACATGTTACGGCCTGGTTTTCAGAACTTAAAATATCTAAACAGCTTTACTTTGTTATTTTAATATATTTATTAAGCTTGATTTTGATTACTTAAAATGATTAGCAGATCTGACTTGGATAACTTCACACGTTTAATCGTCCTGGTTTTGATAACTCAATTTGTTTGAATTACCTGACTTCCAATAATAAACAAATAATACGTGTAACTGGCTAAATAACGTAATTTGTTCAAGTAATTTTACTTTGCTAACATAATTTGCTAAACAAAACGTACTTTGACAACATACTTATATCATGCATTTAGTTAATAATTATTTGTTGTTTTGTTTTATTCACAGTTTGAAACAGTATATTATTCTATACATTTATTTCAATAAAATACTTATATTGTCTTCTAAAACACACGTTTGCTATAATTCTCCAAGAAAATTAATCTATAGTAATAAATTACGCCCAGAGTAACCAAATGAAGTGTACAATTTTTATTCTTTGTTTTTGATAAATAAATCTACTTATTTTTAAAAGTCAATGTTTTCATAGGCTACTATCTGAAGAACTGGTTAGTGGAATACATTCCATATAATAAGCAGAGAGAAATGACTAGATTAAAACATTCGTTTGAGAATAAATGTATATAAACATACTTTGATCCACTGAGTACCATAAGTTATTTATTTTATTTGACTAGTACATGATAGAATCCTATATTCTAAGAACAGCTAATTACATGGGCCTTTTTGTTGATTTATTTTTATACTGATTTATTGGTACAGCTAGGCCTAGTTTAAACAGCTTTTACACAAACAACATCTTAGCACTGTTAGTAAGGAAACAAAGCCTCACGATGCGAAAAAACATTTTGACAACAAAACCGTCAAGTTTCAAAAGTTTTATACAAACATCTGTGGCAATATAATGGAATATTCCTCTATATTTTGATAGCACATAAGATAGTTGTTACATCCACGGACATACCTAAAGAACTAGCGATACAGTTATGGAATGTAGTCATAATTTGTTCTCTTTTTCTGAAATGTCATCGTAAATCAAAATATTTCACTTCTGACTTACTTCCCGCTAGTCTTTCGGTTGATTTTCAATCCCATCATTGTCTTTCACTTGATTCTTTGATGTAATTAGTGCCTTTAGAGAAATTTATATGAAATTGTAGTTTATAACTCACACCAAAGATGACAGAGGGCGCATAACATGTTGACTGTGGTTGTAAGAAGGGTGGTAATACAAAGAAGTGCAGGTGGCCAGGCTTACTGGTGGGCCAGGTGGTAAGGTGGTTGTGTCGGGAGAATGAGAACCATTGACGGACGTGCCGCTATCGTGATACAGGATCGGCACGCGGACAACTCTCTGGGCAGCCGCAGCGGCTCGCGCCATGTTAGCGGCTTCAAGCTCGGCAGCCAGCTGCCGCTTCCACTTATTCCTCCGGTTCTGGAACCATATCTTCACCTGGGTCTCAGTGAGATGAAGGCAAGCTGCCAATCCTGCCCGTTCAGAGCTGGAAAGATATCTCTTCATATCGAAGGTCGACTCTAGCTGGAACACCTGGCTTCGCGTGAACACCGTCCTTGTCTTCTTCTTTCTCCGATTTTTCTTGTTCTTGTCGTCTCGTGATCCGGTGCTAATGATCATCTCTTCATCCTCCTCCCGACTATCAGCAGGTACTGTTCGTGATTGGACAGGTGCCATCTCAGGAACTGATGACTCGGCAGGAGGATCTATTACAGTTGGAGAAGTATTCAACGAACGGCTTCTCCCTGTACGAAAAAGATGTATTTGTTGAATTAAAAATTAGCTAGGTTGTTTTTAATTAACAAAGGTTTATGCTCTCCTGTTATAAAACACATCTGTTACTAATACAACCAATGTTCTTTGAAATGATGACGATTTAGATGTCTTATCCATTAGAGGTCGAGGAGTTTAACTAATGTTACAATAAGAATCTAAAAAAACAAAAAATTAAATAATTAAACGTTTAGGCAGAATACATATTTATCTTTCGCAAATATTTTATTTCCAGTGTTTCGTAATATGAATAACACTTGTACGAATATATTTAAATTTGAAAGTTTATATTAAACGTTAGTTTAAATATTTTAAGATATCTTTTGTTAACGTTGAAGACAGATACGTGTGTATGTATGCGTGCGCGTCTGTGTATAAATCATTGTTTGTAAGTATTTATACACTGTATATTTACAAAATGTGTTTTGCTTACAAGAATTTAACTACATTATTTTAAACTACTTTTCCTTAACAATACAAACTTTATTCTTACCTCGAAACAAATTAACTTTATTTTTTCATGTCTTTCCTGTAATTAGACGAAAATCCATAATTTGTTCCATGTAAATTATTTACTTCAAAGTTATTTTCCACTCAAATGTGCTTAACAGAGAAAACGTTTTGGGAAAAGAAAGCAGTATATATCAGTGTCAAATCGTATCACACTTTCATGTGCTCTAAAGTACCAAATGTTCACAAATCATAGGCTTGACTTTAGGTTAGGGTAATCTGATGTACTTGTTGCTATTGTTAACACCTCGGTAAAGTACCCTTGCCGACAGGAGTTTTTGAGATAAAATATTCGAAACCGTAATATGCCTGCTTAACATTGCCAAACTTTATACGCCAGTATTTAGTGGCTACATAATGTTTGTAGTAATCCTAATACTCTACGTGTAATATTAGGTTGTTTATCATGTACTTTTTCCTTCTTATTTATATAGCGCCATCGTCTTTACATTCATTAAAGGCCCGGCATGGCCTAGCGCATTAAGGCGTGCGCTTCGTAATCTGAGGGTCGCGGGTTCACGCCCGAGTCGCGCCAAACATGCTCGCCCTCCCAGCCGTGGGGGCGTTATAATGTAACGGTCAATCCCACTATTCGTTGGTAAAAGAGTAGCCCAAGAGTTGGCGGTGGGTGGTGATGACTAGCTGCCTTCCCTCTAGTCTTACACTGCTAAATTAGGGACGGCTAGCACAGATAGCCCTCGAGTAGCTTTCTGCGAAATTCCAAAACAAACAAACATTCATTGAAAATAATTTTGAAGCCTAATCAGTATGTTACAGTTAACTTCAACACAATCCAGGCATTGTTTATGATTATCGTAGATTCGTGCAGCATAATTTCAATTGTGAAAGGCTCCATCGTAGAGCTTTCATGTCCAAAGTACTACACTCCACGTGAACGATGGTTTCCCAGTGAATTTTTCAAAATTTCATACGCACAAAAATCTACAAGCGTGTGTTTCCGTATGGGACAGCGTAAACACCTGTTTCAGTCTCCAGCTGCTCCAGATTAGCAAGAGTTGAACTGGTATGTCGTGAAAACACCCAGTATAAACGTGTTCTTTTCCAGACGGAGTTCCTTCTCTTCTCATTTGTGTGTGTTTTTTTATAGCAAAGCCACATCGGGCTACACCGAGGATAATCGAATCCCTAATTTTAGCGTTGTAAATCCGTAGACTTACCGCTGTACCAGCTGGGAACTCTCATCTGCTAGAACATCGCAAACTGTTTTTCAAGATATGGTACGAATTGCAGACTTTTAGGTTAACCTGGTGTCTTAAACTTATCTGAATTCCTTTGATTTTCAATGCAAATAAATAAAGAAAATTCTAAATTCGCACACCTTTGTGACCTGAGCTTATGAATATTTTGCATCGAAGAGAACCATAATCTACCTTTTCCAAAATATATCGAATTTCGATGGTATCACACCACCAACATGACACTCAAGTGTCGATGGTATCACACTCCCTACAGCAAGTGAAGTAATACCGAAAGGTATTTATGAATCATACATTTCCTCTGCAACTTTACATCGGCTATGGCTGTCACGCGACTTGCTGACATGCAAATTAAAGATCATATTTAGTAGAACGAAAGCTACCCCCTACTCTCATAGCACAAAAGAGACAAACATCATTAGCTAAATTTATCTCACACAAGTAACTACGTGTACAAGGTAATTCAAAATTTACCTCATAGTATAATTTGAAAAAAAATCTATTATAATTGCCATATACAAGTTTCTATAAAGTAATTTAGCTTTCATTAGGTTGATACGATGACCTAAAAATATAATGAAAAATAAATAAAGCAATATTTTAGTTTATATGTAATGTGAATTATGTTTTTTAGGGGAAAAACCTTATCTGTATCATATAATACGTTTTTTGAGGTAATTTTAAAATATCTTTATATGGGTAAGACCAACGACTCTGATGTTGTTTTGAATTAAGCACAAAGCTACACCTTGGGCTATCTGTGCTCTGCCCACCACGGGTATAGAAACCCGGATTTTAGCGTCGTAAGTCCGCAGACATGTCGCTGAGCCATTGAGGGGCCCAACGACTTCAAAGGGCATCTTATTTTACTTTAAATCAAGCATCTCAAAGCTAATGCATTTAGGTTACGGATGAAAAAGCTGTTAATGTTAAATAACTTACTTAGAATGTGTTACTTTGAGAGTAACTACTATTAATGTTAGATAACTTACTTAGAATGTAAGTTTATTTGAAAGTAGCTACTGTTAATGTTAGATTACTTACTTAGAATGTAAGTTTATTTGAAAGTAGCTACTGTTAATGTTAGATAACTTACTCAGAATGTGTTACTTTGAGAGTAGCTACTATTAATGTTAGATTACTTACTTAGAATGTAAGTTTATTTGAAAGTAGCTACTGTTAATGTTAGATAACTTACTTAGAATACAAGTTTATTTGAAAGTAGCTACTGTTAATGTTAGATAACTTACTTAGAATGTGTTACTTTGAGAGTAGCTACTATTAATGTTAGATTACTTACTTAGAATGTAAGTTTATTTGAAAGTAGCTACTGTTAATGTTAGATAACTTACTTAGAATGTAAGTTTATTTGAAAGTACCTGCTGTTAATGTTAGATAACTTACTTAGAATGTAAGTTTATTTGAAAGTAGCTACTGTTAATGTTAGATAACTTACTTAGAATATACGTTTGTTTAAAAGTAGTTGCTGTTAATGTTAGATAACTTACTCAGAATGTAAGTTTATTTGAAAGTAGCTGCTGTTAATGTTAGATAACTTACTTAGAATGTAAGTTTATTTGAAAGTAGCTACTAATCAAAGTGTCAAACAAGAAGTTACGCGATATTGCCAATGAAATTATGATTTTATAAACATTATGTTATTCATATGTAAAAAAACACACTATACTATTGACTTAAAGCCATACAGTACACAATATAAAACATAAATAAAAGCGCAATAAAACAGAATTGCAACAAGCAGTGGAATAACATAGAAATTCAGAACATTAAATAAAACAACTTGAAGTACCTGGTAAAGTTGCAGTAAGATTTATGTCAGTTATTTGACTACAATAAATTACAACAGGTAAAATCATATTTACGTTCATTATGTAATTTACAAGAATACGTTAATGACTTTAAGAACAAAGTAAAGGTAATACCCAGAAAACTTTAAGAGATCTGTTCTTTAAAATAAATTAGATGGTCTTTATGGAGTTTATTTATTTCTGAATAAGCTGATCTTTCCTCAAACGGTATTCCGGTGTAAAGTAAAAGAAAAAGCCGAAAAGATGAATAGATTATACTTTTAAAAACGTTTGTTAGTAACTTATAAACATAGTACAAGGTTATCCTTATGGGAAAATAAGTAGGTTAAAGAACAAATTGAAATCAAATTAGTTTGGTTTGGTTTATTTTGAATTCTGCACAAAGTTACACGAAAGCTACGCTAGCCGTCCTTAATTTAGCACTGTGAGACTAAAGGGAAAGTAGCTAGTCATTGCCACCCACCGCCAACTCTTGGGCTACTCTTTTTCCAACAAATACTGGGATTGACCGTTACATTATAACGCCCCCACGGCTGAAATGGCAAGCATATTTGGTGGGACAGGATTCGAGCCCGCAACCTTCGAATTACGAGTCGAGTGTCTTAACCACCTGACCATGCCGGGCCGAATCAAATTAGAAAAGACCTGTAAAATAGACAGAGAGAGAAGAGGTCGTTTTTGAATCCTTGTAGTATGTAAACCATTTGTTTCACACAAGAGCATTAGTAGGGTAAACCTGAAAACACAATCGGAAACATATTTTGATGACATGTAAGAGCATATATAAAATGCACGGCTTTGTTTGAGGCAGGGGGTTTTAACTGTATGAGGATTGAAGTGCAGAAAGGTTTAACTAATTTCAAATATTTAAAAATTCAAGAGAGTTTTATTCACAATCGCAAGTTTTGTGTGTGATATGATTATAGAAGCTAGCTTACGATACAAATAACCTAATAATTTCGTGTATTTTACATTAAAAACAAAGTTTATTTAATAACTGTAATAACCACAACACTTAAGGTTGTAGCTACCAATACTATTGTTGTATATGCTTTTGAATGCTAATAGTGTTTCAAGTTATTTCTAAGGCACAACTAACAGTTTAAACAAGAAGTAAAAGATTAACCTGAAATAGAAGCATCATTCTTAACATTACTAACACATTACATATAAAATTATTTAAAATTAGTGGAATTGCATTTCAGGTATCGCCTGAAAATCAAGTTTCAATTTTATATTTATTTTACAAACCGCGACGAATACAGATTCCACTTCTTGTTTCGTGTTTAACAAAATTGTGATGGGCTAATTTTAAACAATGCTAGAAGTTAGGTTGCTACTCAGCATGAACAGACTATGAATCCAAGTGCTCGTAGTTCCTGATCCATCACTCTCCATACTCTGGGACTGCGTTCATGCGATAAAAGTGACTGACGGCTACAACAAATTACTCTATAATCCAAATTTTGGGACAGCTATGTGAAGACAATCCTTGAATAACTTTACACTAAATTAAAAAAAAAAAGATTTTAAACATTTTTCTGTTTGGAAGATCTTTCAATCAATTTCACTCGAAGTAATTTTAATAATCTAAATGTTTATGTAAACTGAATTTAAATTAATCTTTTTTATACAACAGCTGGCAAAAAGTGGCTTCCTCAGAAATATTTTATAAAAAAATGTTGTGATAATTCAACAGAAAGCTCTAAATAAAACCATGTTTCAGATCTGTCACTTTTCACTTGAGCTGTTTTACCGTGTGAGTTATTTTTTAATTTAGCAATTTGCAATTGTCTTAAATATACGAAATTATTCATTGCTAATTAAAGACATATTTGGAATTTAATTTAAACTTAAACTAAATCAATCATTAAGTTTGTCAATGCACGTGTTTTTCGAAACATAAAAAAGTAATCGTAGACTAATAATTTTAAGGTGTTTTTGCTATGTTCATCACAAAAGTATTAATTGCCATTACAACGTTCGTGTAATGTCGAATATAAGAATGTGAATTTCGAATATGAAACGAATCTTTTTACTTTAGACTCGTTTCTGGAAAGTGCACAATATACTGGTGTTATGGTACCGTTATATATCGTTCCAAACGGAAGCTTATGTTTCATAATAAAATATATAACATTTTAGAATTTACAATCATGGTTTTCTCATGATATCGTAAGCGAATAAATCAAGATACTTGTTATTTTTTCATCACAAGTAAACGAAACTTTTGACATTCGGTTCTTATTGGCTTTATAACTCAGCGGAAAATGTGATATTGTAACTATAAGTAGCTGACTGACGTATTAGGTGTTGTATGGTATTGCAGAGTTCACAGAGGGAATGGCACATATCAAATCGCAAGAAAAAATTTTTTTACAAAAACTTATAAACGTATTTTTCAGTTCAAACTATAGTTCAAACCACTGGTTTATTATGTTAAATTAGTAAAATAATGCATTATCACGAACAGAACAAATCACCCTATGGTAGTACGAACATGTCAAGTAAACAAAAACCCGTTATATAATATCTAAAGAAAATCAATGCAGTTTTTTTTAACTACATTTTTCTAGCAGATTTGTAAATAATATAAATTTCTAACGTATACTGCAATGACATATAGATTAAACGTATTTTATTTTATTAAAAAAAATGATTTGATGTTAGAAAAGAGTGTTGACCTGTTTTAAGTTTAATACAAAAGTAGTAGAAATGTAAAGAAAGACAAGATAATAAAAACAAACATACAAAGTAACACATTTGGAAATCTCCATAAAAGAATTGGTTTGTACAAAACATCATCGAGAAAACAAGAGACGTTATTTTTCTAAAAATAATTCCTTGAAAATTTTATTTGTTCTCAAATTAAAACATTAAAATTTTCATTTGAGTAAATGGATAAAATTAGGCATTTACAGGCACAAATAAAGAAAATTTAATATTAATAATAATATTTTAAGAAAATGCTCTTCTCAACATAACTTATAAACACAAATAACTATCAGTTATCTCTTCGTGTTTCTGTCATTTCGGAATGTATTTGTAGTCATTTTTTTTTAAAACATTTGCAAGTCCATCACTAGGCATGTATTATATGTTTTTGTCTTCTTAAAATACATGTGCATATAAATATTGCTGTTGAGAACTTTAAGATATAAATTAGAAGAAAAGTAGTGTATTTCTATGCAATGTAATTTAATGGTTTTTGTGCATTGTAAAATATTTGCTTTCTGATTTACGCTGTAGTAGGTTTTCAAAATAAGGAAATGTTTTACCATGAACAAAAAATATTACTTTATAGATTTTGCAATTTAAATTGTGTTCTCTTGTTTGTTTAAATTGTTTAAAAAGCTGAAAAAATCACTGTCAACGTCGTATCAACAAGCATAAAAACCAATATTTTAAAAACTGGACTGTATGAAATGCTTGTTACAACTAGTTTTTCCCATGCTTATGCATTTTAAAATACAGGGTGGTCGCTAGAAAAGCGGAAAATTTGAGGGTCAGATGAGATCATGAATAAAATGCGTGCTTACTCATTTCTATTTTGATTTCTTTACATCATGAATAAAATGCATGATTTTAATATCATAAAATGCATTTTGAGCATCTATGAGTGTAATATAACATATGCCTTTAAAAAACTTTGTAAAAGTTATTCTTTGTAAAAATAAATAGCTGTTTGACAAATTTTCCGCTTTTCTAGCGACCACCCTGTATATACAAGCTACACAGGTGGTCATATTGTATATATATTAGTGTCTCATTTGTCATTCACAGACTCATATTCAGGCCAATTTATCTCTCATGCTCAGCAGAAGTATTTTAAAATTTAAACAGTGAAAAATGACCTGATAGTGCCATCCTGAAAATACATATAGCCAATTGAAAAGAAATAGATTCTGGTCATTTTACTCACATTCTGATGAAATTAACATGCAGAGTTCCATGAGTTATTAATCATGTATTTCCAGTTAATATCTGTAATTGATATTGTACTTTCAGTTAGCTTATGTCATTAATCGTTTCTTACACTTAACTTCCTTCGGCAAAAGACAAAACTTGGGATAATTAAAGAAAGCTGTGTAAATATCCGCTTTGAAAAAGTGTTTTATTTATGTTTACTCCATCTAAAACACCCTGTCTTATACTTTTGTACCAATTTTGTTCAGATATAAGCATAGTATCTCTGTAAATAGTTTTGAGTATTAGGTATTAAATAGCGTAGATAGCCCTCGTGTAGCTTGGAGCAAAAATTCAAATCAAACAAACAAACAGGCATTATATATTGGTCTATAGAGAGACAGAGAAGGGTTCAGATATTTAGTGTAAAATATTAGGTCACGAGGGCCAGAAACATATTTCGGTGAGAAAATTGCAGGTATTTAAAGTTAGATGTTGCATCATTAGGAGCAAGAACAGGTATTTATGATAGAATATTTCATGAATTTAGTGTAAAATATTATCTTAAGAAACTACAAGAACGACATTTCTTGGAGAGCGGGTTTTAGATACTACACGTAAAATATGAATTCATGCATGACATGTAACTCCATTCACTGAAAGATGCAGTTGTTGAGCGTATATGCTTCACTTAAAACATATCTCTGTTTGAACATCTATACTTAATCAACGAGAACGTGAATTTCGAAATTATACGTGTCAGATTTTGGCTAAAATATTTGCCTAGTGTTCTGTATTGATGTTATTGTCTACATGCATGACTAGTAACAGAGAACGTAGTGTTAATTTAGGCAAACATGTACGAGTTGTTATTCTGGTATGTATAAGCTATTTTGAGTATATGTTCGTCAAAACACACATACCCACCTGTTTTATGAAAGCTTTGGTATGATATTTTTCGAAACAGATCAACACTTTGCTCAGGTAAATTACCTTTACTGGTTTAGAGTCATGCCTTAGCACCTGACAGAAGTTACAGAGCAACAAATTGTTCGATTGCCCAAAAAGGGCATGAAGCAAACGGGCATTGCCAGAATAGTAGACTTCTCCCATCGAACTACTGGTACCTCTGTTCGAGGTAAGTTTACTGGTAGTCGTCGATAAACTACCTCTGGAGACGACCATATTTTGACCCGGTTAATACGTCAAGGTCGTATTAGTACCTTACAATAGGAAGGTAATGAAGACGTTCATTTCAGGGTTTTCAGAAAAACAGCAAATGTAAGACCGTCTCTTGCTTGTAGAACAGATGAGGAAAGATTGTCTTTCCCACAGGGAACACACAAAAGGAGGTGCAGTATATGTTTGGGTCGTTATTTATCATCGTGGAAAAACTACTCTTCATACCCTCCAGGGAAATGTCAATGTTGCCTCCTAGAGGCGTCGCTTGGAGTCGATATTTCTTCCACATACTA
This sequence comes from Carcinoscorpius rotundicauda, assembly GCA_011833715.1. NCBI lineage: Eukaryota > Metazoa > Arthropoda > Merostomata > Xiphosura > Limulidae > Carcinoscorpius > Carcinoscorpius rotundicauda. The sequence goes on along the minus strand of CM022394.1, from coordinate 44,149,180 downwards.
GGGCAAGATTTGATGATATTTGTGTTCCAGGATGATAATGCTACTCCTTATAGTGTGAGTATTCTACAGGATTATCTCGACCAAAAGGACTTTACAAGACTGACGTGATCAGCAAATTCTACGGATTTAATCCCGTTAAGAACTGTGGATTTAGAGAACTGAGCCGCAAAATTGCTAACCACGTCCATAAACTAGTTGCTGTAGCTGAATTTCAGTGCTCTCTAGTAATAAGTTGGGATGAAATGATGATGAATTACAACAATAACCTCATCAATTACATGTCACGTCGCCTTGAAGAGGTTTTTAAAGTGCAAATAGAACCAATCAAGTTCTGCATGTTTAATACGAACTGATATGTGATTACAGACACTCTATTATAACTTGATGTTATATTTGTTATACATGTTTTGGCAAGATTTTGTTGCGATAAATGAAATGCTGAATTACACATCTTTCTACAGATTCTGATAAAATTATAATAAATTGTTCATGATATGCACAGAACCTGTGTAGATGTTTAACATAAAATATTTTTTTTAGTTTGTCAACTCTAAGTTTATTTGTAATCCATCTTATTAATAATGATTTTATTTGCTACAAAATATATAAACATTTTGGTCAAGACTGTGTTTACTTAACAAGTTCACTCAAAATATAACCGAAGGAAATAAGCATAATGAACAGTATCATTTAACAGGAAATAACGTAACCACGTTATATTTGAAAGATATACTTGGTTAACTTTAATAAATGGTATATGATCAAACTAATATGCGCTGTAATAATATTTCACGTTAATATTATTAACACTCTATTACGGTACGTGTCGCTACTTTACATGATATATACACATATAATACAAGTCTGAGTTTTGATAATTTTTTAGAATTGCAAATGCACGTAAGAAAAATAAGTAGCAAGAGAAAATACAATAAAATTCATTCTGTTCCAATAATAAACACCTTACTTACGTTGGTTCCAGCACAAACTATTATATTTTTTCAGTAATTCAACATAGCTTGAACTAATAGTAAATTTTTTGCCTAATGAGCCTTGAGTAATTTTTTTATAACTGATTTGGATTATGTCGAATTCTATAGTAGTTATTATGAAATATAATTCATATTAAACGCCATTGATCTGAAAAGTATTGAACCATTTGAGGTTAAAAAGTATGGTGAACGGTAATGAAATTATTATGAATAATGTTTTTTTTTTATTTTATTCTTAAATGCCTAGAATATATTTCAAGTAAAATGTCTTTTTAACACTGCAATTATTTATTTTTAAGTTTCCGTATTAAACTAAGCAAATATTTTTAACTTCTTTAAGTGTTACATATATGAATTAAAATTATTTCTATTGATCTTCAAGATGACGTATTTTAAGACATAACGGAACCCTTTTCTCAGTAGCACTAGTGACTCTTTTGTTTAAGTTTTTTGATAGTTTTTCTCGAAACAATTGTAAATTAGTTCCACTAAGCCTTCAACCTTTAGTTGGATGGGTAATTGAGAGAATATTTAAGTAGGAGCGCAAACAACGCTCTCTATATTTCATTTAATTTTCTACTTTTAAATAATTATTAGATATAAATATCATATCAGGTACTATATAATTAGAATCATTATAATCAAAGTTACGTTTAGTTATTTAGCCTGTTGGTTTCTTATGAGGACTTCCTTTTTTATATATACCTGACGTATTTATCGTAAATATTTCGTTTCGCACGCAACATGTTCCCGAGCAGATTGACAACTAATAGTATTTTTTTATTTACTCTTAACGTTTAAATTTATGAGATTAAAGGTTCCATATTATTACAATTACCATTACATTAAATTTTATTTTTATATAGGGTGTTTCCACGTTTCAAGAGTGAAAGAAAGTTCCATTAAGAAAATTATATATTTTAAGTTTCATGCTAACCTAATTTACTGAGTTAAAATTAACAAATAATGAAATTATTTATTTCTCAAAGTAAAATAATAGCTCTTTGTTAGGAAAATAATCACGAATGAAACTATTCCAGTCCTCATGATAAGTTTTATAAATTTCTATGTTAATCAATAATTATATATTTAACACTTGACGTAGATTTATTTTTGCCACATTTGATGTTAGATAGTTCGGTTAACAAGCACTTCCCCATTTGAACGAATACAAATTACATATGTGTGTTATTTTATATTATGTATGTTTGTCTAGCGTAAAGGATTCGTAAAACAGTGTTTTTCTAGTAAGTGACTTTACAACAACACGTTACCAATAACTTACCCGTTTCACCGTAGTTTTCCCTTGACACTAAGGTGACGTATTTAGAATTCACTTGCGACCATGGATACCACGGGATGCTGGTTTTCTGGGGCACATGACCAGATTGTAGGGGTAATAACATCGGTGGTCGGATGATGGCGTGAAGGTGAGGGTCAAAGAATAATTGAGTCATGGAGCTGTCAGAAATATTATCATGTTTAGGAAGGTAAGGGATCACTCGTTTTTTAGGTTCAGTTCGATTCAGTATGCTACTTATAGAAAAAGAATTTTTTGAAATAGGTAGGGCAGATTTGGGAGGATCAACAGCTTTCATTATTCTACGTTTATCATTTGGTTCTGGATCTAGGGCTGAAATTTTTCGATTATTATCTTCTTGATCCATATCCGTCCACACGTTGCTACTAATTCTAGTACTTAATTTTGCTATACGAATTAATTTTTTGTAAGATTAAAAAAATTGTAGTGTCTAATCATAACTGTGTACGATCATATAATCTAAATGATAAATCACTGACAAAAAAATAAAAATCGAATGTCTGGTTAAGACGTCAGGGGTTGGGTGAATAATAAAAAAAACGGAGTGAAATAAGCTACATGGACATTAAAGTCCAGTCTTGATTTCACTGTAGACCTTATATGGCGTCAATATTTGATACGATAGACACCGTTTCACAAAGTTGCTCGGTTTGGTTTACGCTTAAACCAGCTCGTGATTAAGTTACTGAGTGCAGTTGATGGTTAGCTGGTTTGGCTCCTGACAGAAGCTCAACTCGCGTGCTGTGGCGCACTCGATTGGCTACTTACAATGACTTGCTGAACGGTCTGAATGGTGCTGGAGGATCAAACCACGCCTCTCATATTACAAGTCAAGGGACGAGGAATAGCTCTACTGCCGGGCGGTTAGGGTTGAGTGGATCGTAGTAATCCGTTGTTTGTGTGTACTCAATAGTAATTACTTTAGCTTGATTTCTCTTTGAATGAGCGGAAGAGCTTGGGTGTCTATCAGTGGTATACCTAACCTTTCGTAAGTGGAACTTTTTTCATACTTAAATTGTATGCAGTTTTTTTAGTGCATTGAAAGATCTCTAGTCTGAACTTTTGATGGTTACTACATAGAATTTACATTTTAGGAATTTAATTTGATATTAATTAAAATTTGACAAACATTATTCTATATTATTTTGAAATGTTGGTAGAAAAATTAAAAACAAAATCCAACTCCATAAAATTTATGAAAGCATCAATCGCCAAAGTAATCAAGAACGTGTGTAGTATCTATGTGTTAGGGGATTGTTACACATTAACATTAATTATAATGTTTTTCTCTGTGTTAATTATTAGGAATTCACACAAGTTCTTTGGTAAATTACTTTATAAAGTTTACCTTTGCTTAATCACATGTTTGTAGATTACTATTGTTATCGATTGTTCCGTGATACTTGTTTTGGTTTTTTAAATTAAAGTATGCTAGCCTTGGTTCTTGTACCGAAGTATGCTAGCCTGGGCTCTTATAATATGTATTAATTCTAACAATAGTATCACGAAGCGATATATGCAGTCTGCGCCCAAAGCGTGAGTAAATTAAGTGCTTCTTTACAGTACGGAGTAAATATATTATTTAAAACACGTCCCACCAGTCAGGGACGAGAAATGAAAAGTAGCGTTGATTAATAAAAACTGAAAATACTCTCTTCTCTTTCAAGAGTTCATTTATCTTACCTCAAAATGAGTATTGAAATCCGGTATCACTGCTGGTTCTATTTCTTTCTCACTCATAATTTTTACAGGTAGATTCTTTGATAATGTGTGTAATATTAGCAATATTCCCATCTGCATATCAGTTTCCTGAACGAAATAACCTTTCTTTAAAGGTCTTGTTAAACAATAAAGTATTACATTTTAAGCGTTTTGGGTTGATGCAACACACACAAATTTCTGAAATCTATCCAAAAACGCTTAAGAAGGAAAGAAAAAAGTCAAAATTATGGTTCAGTTTAAATATACGTTGTATCTTAAGAACAGGCCCGGTTAAGGAACTTGACTCGTAATTCGAGGGTTGCGGTTTCGAATCCCCGTCACACCAAACATGCTTTCCCTTTCAGCCTTAGGGGCATTATAATGTGACGGTCAATCCACAATTCGTTGGTAAAAGAATAATCCAAGAGTAGACAGTGAATGGTGATGACTAGCTGCCTTCCCTCTAGTCTTACACTGCTAAATTAGGGACGGCTAGCGCGGATATCCCTCCTGTAGCTTTGCGCGAAATTAAAAAACAAATCATTCTCATGAACACACCAAATCAAAGACCAGCTGTGTTGGCAAAATTCTCGAAAGAATAATAAGTAATAGACTCTCCACATTCTTGGAGGTAACATCAAAATTACCAGAAGAACAGAATGGATTCAGAAAATTTAGACAAACGACAGACCATTTAATAAGATTAACCGAAACCATAATAGATAGTTTCAACAAAAAAGAATGTACAGTCGCTTGCTTCCTCGATATCGAGAAAGCATTCGACACCGTTTGGCACGATGGTCTAAGGTTCCGAATGAATGAAATGGAACTACCGCGAGGAATTATTCGCTGGTTATCTAACTTTCTGGAAAACAGAAAATGTAGAGTAAACGTAGAAGGAACTTTTTCCGAATACTTTACTCCACTAGCTGGTGTCCCACAGGGAGGGGTGGTTAGCCCTATACTCTTCATCATGTATGTTAACAATATGCCATTGAAGGATCCAAATCATGGATTCTCATCACAGTTCGCAGATGATGTGGCAATCTGGAAAAGTGCTGCAACACCCACGATAGCAGCTACAAACATACAACCACAATTAAATAGAATTAGTGAATACTGTGAAAAATATAGAATTAAAATAAACACAGCAAAAATTCAGCTCGTACTCTTTACGAAATTGACTAAACACAGAAAACAACAGCTAGAAATATATATGAATGGCACTCTGCTCCAGATTGCCCAATCAGCAAAATTTTTAGGTCTGACTTATGATTCAAAATTAACTTAGATCAATCATGTCAACGAAATTAAAAATAAAATTTGGCGAAGAACCAACTAGGTTAGGAGTCTAACTGGTAAACACAGTGGAGCATCTACAGATAACATTTTGAAAATATACAAAACATATATTAGACCAGTAATAGACTATGCAGCTCCAGCATGGGTAACTGTAAGTAATGAAACAATCAAAACCAAACTGCAAACAATACAAAACACACTTCTCACAACGGCATACAGAGTCCCGAGATCAACATCATCTAAATTCATTCACAATTACTCGAACATACCAACCATATCAGATAGACTCCTAAATATTACAATTAGATATTTTAACAAAAATTGGATGAAAAATGATTTATTACGTGAACTAGATAGGTACCTCATACACGATGAAGAAAATCCTAAATACCTCTCCCTAATTAACATATATATTAAACATAAAGAAAAATAAATTAAAGTAAAATATGTATGTATACAAACTTTAAATCTTGTATTTATTGTTTACATATTTATGTATTTTAAAATAATAATAAGATAAAATAAATAAATTGCCACCACCAAGCTTGACTACTGTGAATAAGAGACTATAAATGGACATTGCCCTGAAAAGGACCTAACATACAAACAGTTAGGGAAAATACGTTCAGGAAGGAGGAAGAGGTCAAAGTGAACCTGACCCTCCAGGGCAAAATACCCAAATACCATTGACCAAGGAAGAGCAAATCAAAGCAGCTTGAAATTACTCAACTTGAATAATAATTGTGTTTAACGTCAATCAATCGGATAACCAGGTACGTTTATAGATTTCAAACATTACAAGTTGTTCAATTTAGTGAAATATTTTGAACGTTATTATTTCCATGAGGACATTAAATATCTTCGCCAGTTAAGAGTGTGTTTGTGTGATTTTCTTACAGCAAAGCCACAAAGGGCTATCTGCTCAGCCCACCGAGGGGAATGGAGCCCCTGATTTTAGCGTTATAAATCCGGAGACATACCGCTGTACTAGCGGGGGGCCGCCAGTTAAGAAATAGAAACGACAGCTGGCTAGTTTAAGAGTGGTGTGGCAATATAAACTCAGAATTAATTTGTTCGTCGATAAAACATTTAGTTCTAAAGTAGATATAAGACTCAGAGTTGTTTTTAAGTTTGTAAAACTCTTGTACATTAACCATCATTGATAATAACCATTAGTAATAACCGATTTTATAAGTTGTATTGTTTTCATGTTTGTATATTAAAATATATTTGGGCTAAAAAAAGAAAACTTTGTGCATCAATCTTGTGGGTAAATAGCATAAATTTAATGCATATTAACGCTCAATTAATTGCCAAATCAAATTCAAATTTGCGGTTGTTTAAGTTAGTAATACAAACCGTACATAGTGTAATAAATTGGAGACTTGTCCGAAATAAAATTATAATACATAACATTGGTATCTAGTCCATACAGAAATTACATTTGACACGTGATTGGGTGCTTTCTTTACAAGGAATAATATTTTATCGGCATCCAGTCTATACAAAGATTTCATTTCTCGCGATTTACTTGTGTTAGCATGATATTGATGCACAGTTTACTTTATTTTTCTTGTCTCTACGAACTTTTGACTCACTATTTGAAATGTAAAAAGCTTCACGACATTTTTCTTCCAGTATTTTGAATGTTATATCATCACTGACAAGGTGATAACATTCTCCCCAAACTTTTACAGTCGCTTAAGGGAACATAGACAACACAGCAACAAACTTTTATTTGTCACATAACCATATACCGCTTTCGACAATTCTCTTTCCATTTGCTTATATTTTCTGGGAGAGGTTTGACACTTTTGCAGACTTATGAAAGATACATATAAATACTTGTATGTGTATATATACACACTATAATGAACTATGTAGCTACCTTTCATTCACGCTGCCTGCATACACTTTATACAATGTACTCTACCTAATTTTTAGTTCCAAAAGAAGTTCATATTTAAGTTTCAACAGGCCAGTGTATTCTGGGATTATTTTAGGTGACAGATGTTTAAACTTTCTGTAAACCTTTGTATTAATCGATAATGAAGAAGACGGTTTTTACTCTGCTGTAATTAGACATTCCCTTCTTTACTAATATGTTCAGCACTACAAATAGCGGCTTCGTCTAAACACTGAAATTGTATATCCTACGTGATTGTATACATCGCTTAGAAAGGTTATAATTTGAGCGTCACCCGCACTTCGAACTCCTCAGCCTTCATCTTAATCGAGACAGGGGACAATGTTTTTAACCTGCTTAGTCACACTCTATCGGGATGATCAGAGCTAATTAGAGATTACATATGTAAGTTGCTGTCAGAGATCGTGAATAACCTTTGGTACATAAAAGTATTTACAAAATACAATATTCTGCTTTTGTATGTTTCATTCAGCCGAACGCGCTTGTCTCATTGAAATAAATGTAAGAAAAACCTCAGTGCATGTCCTGAATAATGCCTCAAAACTAGTTATTCCAAATTCATGCTACTGATGATTTGTATGAATGAGTTGTATCCATTTCAAAAATACATTCGAATGTCCAACAGGAGAGATAGATGCAAATTTTATAAACACATTGTAATAAGTTATATAACTGCCTTTACTTCATGATACTTGTGTATACAGACATAATTTAATGACCTAGTGGTGAGGGAGCTCGGATTGTAACCTAACGGTTGTGGGTTCGAATCCCCGTCACATCAAACATGCTCGTCTCTTCACTTATAATCTTACGGTGAACCCCATTATTTGTAGGTAAAGAGTAGCCCAAGAATTGGCTGTGGGTGATGATGATTAGCTGCCTTTCTTTTAGTGTTACACTGCTAAATTAGGGACGACTAGCGCAGATCGCGCTCCTGTAGCTTTGCAAACAAACAAACCTCTTCTTCATAATACTTGTATGTGTATAAATACTGAATGAACTGTGTGACCTCTATCCTTTACAATACTTTTGTTTATATACATATGTAATGAACTATGTAATTTTCCCTTTCCTTCACGACGCGTATGTATGTATGTACTGTAATGAACTATGTAGCTTTCTATCAAACACAAAACGTTGTAATGAATTATGTAACTTGATCTCTTTCATGACATATATGTATGCATATTGTAATGAACTAAGTAACTTCCTATTCTTCACGACACATATATATATGCACACAGTAATGAGCTATGTAACTTCCTCTCTTTAACAATATGTATGTGTGTACTGTTATGTATTGTAATTTATCTCGGATGAGTATCCGATTTATTGCATTATGTATGTTACGTATTACGATATCAAATATCCGGAAATTTTAATTTTAATTCATAAGTGAATATCGATATGTAACAAATTTATTATATTTGCCATCAAGACTGATACACACAATTTTTTAATGAACTATATTTTAATATACACATAATAATAATACAATTTATATTATCCTTTATTTTAAATAGTTATTATATTACAAACATTGGTGTGTATACAAGAGTTTTACAAACTATACTTAGTATTCTAAATACTCTAGAACTGAATATTTTATAGATGGTCCAGCTTCACGACGATCAGATAACTTCAGAGTTAATGTCCCCCGCTAGGACAGCGGTAAGTTTACGGATTCACAACACTAAAATCAGGAGTTAAACTCCCTCGATGGACACAGCAAATAGCCCGATGTGGCTTTCCCATAAGAAAAACAAAATCTGAGTTAATATTGTTACACCTCACCTGAGATAGTGCTGTCTTTTTCTTGATTGGCTTCACACCGGTTACAAACTCACTTTTTCCGGTGAAGATGTTTAATTTCTTTGTAGAAATAATAAAGTTGGAAGTTATTCACTGAAGTTGAAAGGTTTATAATGATTGAAGTATATAAACGTTCCTGGTCAAATTATGTAGTTTTCCGATTAATAAACGTTAATCACGACTGTAACTCTGGATGTTTATTGTATATTGACTGTAGCTGACCAATGATAATAATTTGTCTCTTGGCGCATTGGTTTATATAGTTTAAGACAATATTCTCAAACGTTCAACAACGTTCATAAAACAAATATTGTTGATTCTTACTCTTGAGAATCTACTACAAATTTAGAGAAAGGGTGGGATTTGCGCAATACACATTTAATAATATATGTCACGTGCATCAAACTAAAACAAACGTGTGTGTTAAAATAAACGCATAACAGTAAATCTGTTATAATGTGGAGGCTCTAATAAAGTACATAACTTCCTATCTTTTACGTCACTGTAATGAACCATGTAACTTTTTCTCCTTCACAATATTTGAGTGTGTATACATACTTTAAATACTTTAACGATATATGCAACTTTTTTCTTGTTTGCAATACTTATATGTGTGTACGTACTGTAACGATGTACGTAACTTTCTCTTCTCTACGATGCACACGAGTGTATATTAGAAAATGAATTATATAACTTCCTATCTTTTACGATAGTTGTGTAGGTATGTATGCTCTAATGAACTATGTAACACTTTTCCTTTTCCATTATTTTTCAACGCATACATTATAATACATTTCTCATCTCCATTACAATTGCGTCTTGTAGCTAAAATGAGTAATTTTTATCATGAGAGAACAAATGATTTTTGGAAGTTCACTTAACGTTTTTCGATTTAATGAAGAAATCTCTTTACCTTCTGAATGTATTCTATGTATGTTTCCACAATAAATTAGGATATTTAAAATAACATGAGAGTAATAAGTCTTTAGTAAATATTAAAGTAAAAGTGCATGTGCTATTAAGTAGCTACTGAAAACTTATTTTTCTTTAAGTTCATTTACACTATACTCTGATTACCTGTTTAAACGCTTGCACAAGGTCAGTGTAACTAACAGTCGTAGAATAATGTTAAATTCAGATGTCTCCACATTATTCACTTTCGCTGAAAAAAATATTGTTTTCTAACATTCGTCCTTTAACTGATATAGGCCATTCAAACTTCCTCTCATTAATATTCACGCTTACACTATTATCTAAGTTATTAGGCTGTTTTACTCATATGCATCAGTTTCTAATTAATTTTGTTTTGTTTTTTGTTTTTTTAATTTCGCACAAAGCTTCTCTGGGGCTATGTGCTAGCCGTCCCTAATTTAGCAGAGTAAGACTAGAGGGAAGGCAGCTAGTCATCACCACCAACCGCTAACTCTTGGGCTACTCTATTACCAACGAATAGTGGGATTGACCATCACATTATAACGCCCCCACGGCTGAAAGAGCGAGCATGTTTGGCGCGACGGGAATGCGAACCCGCTACCCTCAGATTACGAGTAGCATGCCTTAACGCGCTCGGCCATGCCGGGCCTTTCTTATTAATTAAATGTCTATTGAAATCTTTGTTATTTACGTTGTTACGTTCATTATATTGTTCAGCTTATGTTGCTAGTTTTTTTTAAGTACTTTTAAACTAACAGTGTTTTCAGTGCTCTGATTTTCTAAAACTTAATAGGAGGAAATATTAAAATAATGATTTGCCAACATCAATATAAGTTATGCTGAGGAGAGGCAATGTGTTGTTTTAGTTTCGTATAGAAATCCACGTTTTATTTGTCTCTTAGCTGTTTGTTAGGTTGTATCTATCATCTAAACGAAACATATTTACACTTGTTGCCACTATTTGTCCGGTAAACACAAAATAATTTCTGTATCTGTACTACCTGACACTGAATTTTCTCTTTATGTCTTATCTATTTTTTAATATCTTCTGGATATTTGTCTCTGTGTTAATATGTAATAGCTGATAATTTTCTATCTATCTCTAAATTACCTATCATATTTTATCTTTTCGCTAACTGATACAGTACATGTCGGATTTTCCAAACTTAGGATTTGTATATTTTTCAGCCGAACTGTACATTAGTGACCCTTTATTCGTTGACGCGCTCATTTTCATATTTCTTCTGTTTCAAACCTCCCTGTTCTTGTTTTCTTACAAGATTGATATCGTAACTGCTACTAGTTGACTGTTACATCGTATCAATCTCATAACTCAGTGTTATTTGTACATGGTTAGTTGACTGTTACATCGTATCAATCTCATAACTCAGTGTTATTTGCACATGGTTAGTTTAAATACACCCTTTATCTATTCTTTTACCTGAACTGTTACATCTGATTCTTTGTTAACATGTATGTGTCGTTTAACCTATTGCAGTGTCGTCTGTTTTTAGGTGATTGAAATTATTGGTGACTTTACATCCTACATAACATAAATGTCAAATACATTTAAAAGAAAAGGGAAGTTACGTGGTCGAGCTAAAGACAATAGCAAAATATTCATTTCTCGGAAACGACTTTCATAATAACTGGAATTTTCGAAAATGAACGTAGATGTTAAGAACACACACACATATAGTTACCGAATTGTGATATACGTAGTCCCTATGCTCGCTTTAGAAACTCAAAATTTTTTGTCAACAGGAATGATTTTGTTTTTGTTTTGAAAATGCGTGTTTCCATAATGTCTAGTCTCATGATCAAATTCCTCTTTTCTTTGAGAACGTGGAAATGTCTCTTACGTCACCTTAATTTAACCGTTGAAGTTAATATGTTTGTTTGTCGTTTTAGTCCCTACTTATTAGTTCTTTCTGAGTAATGTTTGTTTTATTGAAGATAAAATGGCATGTAAACACACTGGTTTCATAGTTTAAAAGAGGATTTACATATGTACAACAGAATTATCTAGTTTTTCTTATTACTTTAGAGAGTGCTCAGAGAATAGAACAAACCTTCTCAACGTTTAAAAACAAAACTGTTCACCTTCCAGCCATAATTATGCGGCGTAAAATTCCTATTAGACTTTAGTGTACATGAAGTCGAGCTAGCTTTTCTAAGTCCAATATTCAATTTTTCTGAGGGTCAATAGTACTTTACTCACTATGCTTTTTCTGCAATTAGTATCTAGGATTTCAGTTTGTGTGCGAATAAAGTATATTTACATCCGTTAAACAATTTAACATGTAATTTAAATTTGAACGTTAAACAGATAATACTAGTAAAGATGAGAGAACAAAGAAAATGATGTAGTTAGGCGCAAAAGTTGAGGTTATGAACTCATTGTTTAAGAAATTCTCTCAGATGATTTGTTTCTAGGAGCTCACAAGCTTCCGTGTGGAGCCGGGTGGGAAAATGGTATCAAACTGCGTCAGCAAGAGTACTCAACTGAGCCATTACTACCCATTAGTGCGGTACGGAAATAATGGGTCGTCAGGGCAATGCGGTACTCACGAGCTAATCCTGTCGATGAGGTGGTTATTGTATACTGAGTCTTTACTCTCATCTTCCAGTAGATTAGCCTTTTCTGACGCATAATTCTCGCGAGGCCTGGCTGTATAAATATGGTGTACGGTGGCCCATGAGTCGTTGGAAGCACTCACTTTCATTCTGACAAGTAGCGACAACCAAAAGGGAATCTCTCGCTTGTTTGCCTGTGGTCTCGAACTGTTAGCTATTTGATCAGCAGTACAAGGAAATAGTTGGGCTAAATTGTTAAACATGTTTTTTTTTGTATAAATAACCATTATATATATATACATACACATACATATATTTCCAAATTCAAATAGAGAAAAAGAATGAAATAGTAAGAGCATAATTCTTAAAAACGTTTGTGTTTCCTAAAGTTGCCACTAAGAAAGGCGGGATGCGATTTAAAAATAGTAAGCACTACACACATTCAAATTATCTGGTCAAAACGTGTCATCAGATAGTCCAAATTTATTAATGATTTGAATAAACAAATGGTTTTGTGAATGTGAAATGTTTACACTGGAAATATATGAACGATATTTCAAGCGTTAACAGCATACAAAACCGACTTTTGTGTTAATAATTTCCTTCATTGTCGCAATCTGCATTTTTATTTAGTTCATTAACAATGTTATAATATGCTTTAGTTCTTTATTTTATTATTATATTTTGATAAACATTTAGTTATGTCGTCGAATGCAACAAAAAAGAGTCTGAAGAGAAGGAACTGAAATATATGAATATGAAAAAAGTTCAATATTTACTACTTTCAACATAAAACATTCTTAAACTTCTAGCTCTACTGCGTTATTTCTAATACCAAGTTGCCCCTTTTTCGCTTGCAGGTAAGAGAAAAGTTAGTTTGCTAAATTAAGCATAATCTAATAAAAGCCAGTTGACCACTACTGTATTTCCAACCTTCATACAGGTTTGAAATGGAGCTGACGTAAGCAAGCTCACAAAGCCTGAGGCGTGCCACCAACCCTGACATCTGATCTTGGCTTTACGTTCTTTTTACGCCTGAGTAAATACCGATCCAACAACAACAAAAATAAAAAATAAATACGTCTCACCCTTCTCCTACACGAAGTTATTCTCTTCTCTTTCTTTCCACTTCAACCAAGCGTCTGAAGCCCTGAATTAGAAAAGCTTTACCTACGTAGTTATCAGCTAGAGAAGCTTTATGATCTCTGTTTCACTGTATTAGTAAATTGAAGGCTAGAACTTTCGAAGTAAAGCATGCATTCGTTTTACTATTGTTAAAAAAAACTCAAAATGGTTAACGTTTCCTGATTCATGTACGTGTTTCCAATAACAAGGACTCTGTACCAATACACATACTAAAATATCATCGTCTTTATGAATGTCAGTAATTATTAGTGAGACATTTCTGAATAATAATAATAATATATGTATCTCTTCAGAGCTTTTACTGATAATGAAGAGTTTGAAAGATGCATTTGGCAAGAAGGAATCTAAGGATCAAAGTGATTAATTGAAGCAAACATGATATAAAACATTAAATCTTTATTTAGTATTTAATATCATTCAGCACAAAACTCAGAAACAGTTATATCGCTAAAAAGAGTTAAAGTTATACATAAGTTATTAAAGAGACATGTTTAAAACATAAACAGATTAATTTGTATAAAAAAACTTAAACTTAAAATAAAAAAATGTTAAAATATGCATATTGGTTTTTAGTCGAGACACAAAATTACAAGAAAATATTGCGTTTTGGTGTGATAGCAAAATAAAAATAAAAACTCACACTTTCAAAATACGCTGCAGAAAACAAACTTTTTGGCGGCATAAAAGTGAGAGCATAAAATTCAAAGAAGAAAATAAATGTTTTACATCATAGGAACAAGAGTGAAGGGGTGAAGCTAACGAAGTGATACAAAACTGTACATGAATAACATTCCAATCCATGATAACAGATCTTTAAATTTCCAGTGATTAAAAACAGGAAATAAGAATCAAAATTTAGTAAATGTGTGGCATACGAGTAAGGTGTGAAGGCAAGACCACAAATTTTTATACTGATTTACTTTTAATTTAGTCCAAAAGGAAATTAACTGAAAACCTGTTATGCTGAACGTAGTGTTCATTCTATAAGAGCAAAGCGTATGTTTACAATATACCAGACACTTATTTAACGTCTTCATAACTTCATAAGGAAATCACAAAATTCTCACTTTACAGGATTAGTTTAAGTAGCTATTGTTTAAAAAAAAATAAGTGTTATATAAACCACAATTTCATAGACACAGAACTAAATACAAAGAAACTATCCTAACCACTTAACAATGTGTTATAGGTGGTAAGTATATCCTCCTCTGTCTAATCTTAGCAACATGAAAGATAACATATCAAATGAAATAGCAGATACCGTTACTATAAAGTTAAACAAGTAATAAAACAACTGAAAACACATTAAAAATTTAACTTAGCAATTCTACCATTAATCATCAACCATATAATTCATAAACAAATAATAATAACATAGAATTGTTTGTTTTTTTTTCCGACTTCCCTCACTTAAATGTTTAACCATAGAATATAATTATAAAAATAACAGCTCGGACAATCGTCAAAGCAAAAAC
The DNA here is from genome assembly GCA_011833715.1 of Carcinoscorpius rotundicauda. Taxonomy (NCBI): domain Eukaryota; kingdom Metazoa; phylum Arthropoda; class Merostomata; order Xiphosura; family Limulidae; genus Carcinoscorpius; species Carcinoscorpius rotundicauda. The sequence continues at coordinate 44,133,994 of CM022394.1, read as the reverse complement.
TGAAGTTACAGTTAAGATAACATTCACGTAAATCAACTAGAAATAAATAAATATAAATTCATAGCCGTGACATTCAATAAAAAATTATATTAAACTATATAAATTAACCATTGAATTATCCACGGAAACTGTTGTAAAAATCTTCAATAAACGTATGAAAATAAGAAATTGAACAATCTTTAGTATTACTATTAATATTAAAATAAAATTAATAGCGTTAGTAAATTATAAAACATTCAATTAAAAAGGAAAAGAAATTATTTGAAATAAGCAAGGATAAACTGGTGTGAATTTTTCTTGAGGTTGGAATTTTCGTTCATCATACGTAAAGTTTCTCGAATAATCACAATTCGTGATCATTTCACACATATGTGTAAATTAGAAAGTTTGTTAAGGAAATGGGGCGCGATGATGTTCGTTGTTTGAATATATAGAAGAATGGAGTGGAGTTTGAAGATTATTAAAATATTTCTTTCCCCCATCTTTTTAAATTATTTTTTTTTATAATTTCCTAATACTATTCATTGTATTTTTACACTAGTAATTATACTACAGATTGTTAATTTTGTTATTTTCAAAGACTTGTTGCAAATAGAATATGTGTAATTCTGACACGCTCATTAAAGATGTTTACAACTGTTTCCACGATATTATTTTCATTGGTTCCTCAACTGAACAGTGTTACTTCTAGATAACGTACCCATTTATAACTTACCAAAATATATTTCACAAAATTACTTTTGGGTATGATAGATCTATTTGAATAAGAAATGCGATGATAAATTTTCAAAAAAAAATTCATAATGTGTGTTATGATGGGTTACGCAACACATACTTTGATAACAAAAAAAATTCTCAAAAGCCTAAAGTTCGTGTTCCAAACATTTTTAAATATGTATTTTTATCTTTTGATTATAGTTTTAAAGAAAAGTATGGTAAATAAAAAACTATATAATATAATGTATTTTATAATTTAAGAATTCATAAAAATAATGCCATTATTCAAACAGATAAAGGTAATTATTATTATTTTTAACAAAGAGAATTTAAGAAAAAATAATAAGTTCGTATAAGTTGATGAAAGATAAACTGATTTTTCGGAAAGTATTGTTTACTAAGGTGTTAGGCCTGGCATGGCCTAGCGCGTTAAGGCGTGCGCTTCGTAATCTGAGGGTTGCGGGTTCGCGCCCGAGTCGCGCCAAACATGCTCGCCCTCCCAGCCGTGGGGGTGTATAATGTGACGGTTAATCCCACTATTCGTTGGTAAAAGAGCAGCCCAAGAGTTGGCGGTGGGTGGTGATGACTAGCTGCCTTCCCTCTAGTCTTACACTGCTAAATTAGGGACGGCTAGCACAGATAACCCTCAAGTAGCTTTGAGCGAAATTCCAAAAAACAAACAAACAAACAAATACTAACGTGTTTGTTCAAAATTAAAGGAAGAGAAAAGCTTGAATAAAAGTGAACATAAAAACATAAATACGTTATGCCGGTTTCATCATAAGCAGTAATATCTATTTCTGTGTTCTCTCTCCAAGTATATAACACTTATTGTCAAAATTTCAGTTTAAGTCGAGCATTGCACTCTGTGTTACAATAGTCTGCAATTTTGATTTTAACTTAGCTGTACTGAGGCTTTTTAAACAACCGAAAATGAATAACTGAATAGCATAATGAAAAATATGCTCACATAACCTCGTCCGAATAAACGAGATTGGTCTGTTACAGTATTGCTACAACTCACTGCAAATCATATTATTTTCACTGTAAGACCAAATATTCATATACAGTTACGACAGAAACTGTTCGTACCCGAAAGTAATGTTTTCCTTATAATTTAAAAAAGTATTAGGATTAGGATAATGAAAGTACAGTATATTATAAATATTATACCAACACCCATCTACAAAATTTTTATGTAAATTGAACGACAAATAAACTGTTTATAAACAAATAACCAAACATAGGAGGGACAGAAAATATTCGTGCGTCTACTTTAACGGTCAGTTGTTTAGCCTTTCAGGTGAATTACTTAGCGCAATCTCTCCTCATAGCTCTCCATTATTGTTTGACAGTACTCGGTTGGTATTTTCTTCCATTCTTCTTTACAGAAGGCCTCCAACTCTTGCAAGTTTTTCGGATAACGCTGATGAACCCTGGTCTTCAACTCATGGCATATGTTTTTAATTTGATTGAGATCGGGTGACTGCGATGATCACTCCAGAACGCTTATATGGTTCCTGTGCAACCAGGATTGCATATATTTCGACGTGTGCTTAAGGTCATTGTCGTGCTGGAAGATCCAACGACACATAATCCACAAGTTCCGAGCATCATCATTGATGCCTAATATATCAACGTATTTTACCTTTTCATGATTCCGTTGACGCGGTGAAGGCTATCTACACCAAAAGAGCTGAAGGAACCCCATAGAATGATCGAGCCACCGCCGTGTTTAACTGTAGGGACGATATACTTTGGAAGATTTCGTTTCCCCTTCTGACGAAAAATATAGCGAACATCACTTTAGCCGAAAAGCTCGGTTTTAGTCTCGTCTGACCAAAGAATACTCTTCCAATAGGTAAAGGATTTATCTAGATGCTTTCTTTCATACCTCAATCGTGTTTCTAAATGAACAGGCTTTAAATATGAATTTCTACAAGGACGACATGCTTTGAACCAAGAAGAACGTAATATGTTCGTAACTGTAGAGATGCTTACTTCAAACCCAGTTTCCCTTATCAATTTCTGTATGTCATTACGTGATAAACGAGGGTTCCTACTAATTTCTCTGAGAACCTTTCTCTTGGTTCTCTCTGGAATTTTGGTTGGGCGTCCGGAACGAGGAAGGTTAGCAGTTAATCCTGTAAACTTAAACTTGGCAATTATGCTTTGAACAGTAGATTTCGGCACATTAGGTTGTGTAGCAATACCGGAAAGAGATACACTAGACTTGTATTTTACAATAATTCGGTTTTTTAAATCACTGGACAGTTGTTTCCTGTTCGCCATGAAGACCAAGCAGATAATGACGGAGACGGTGCTAAATTGCCAGAAGTAAATTTTTTGCTGGCTAAATTCCAATAATAATGAACCCAGTGTTTAGGTCTGGAATGGTATAATGTAGTTGATTCGCCAAACGAAACAAAATGTTTATGAAAATATCATTTTTTTCACATGTTCTGAACTGTATGAACACTTTCTGCTCCTCTTATTTTTGGTTATTTGTTTATAAACACTTTATTTGTCGTTTAATTTTCATAAAAATTTGTATAGGTGTGAGTTACTATAATATTTATAATATACCTTACGCCTAATACCCTAATCGTGATACCTTTTAAGTTATGAGCAAAAAACTACTCTGGACGCTGGGGTACGAACACTTTCTGTTGTAACTGTGTTTCAGAAACATTAACGGATCTTTAACTTTCTTATGAAAAATATAATAACTACGTATCTTGAAATGTTATGTGTATATCTAAAAATAACGTATCACAGGAGCGTGGAGATGTCTTGTGACATTGTTTCAATTCATATTTTCAATTGCTGGTTTTTATATTTTATGTTCGGTAAAAATTCTTTTCATTTGCACTCATTCTGCATCTTTAGTTTCAATCATTATTATTGTAAAACCGTGCGAAAACAGAATATTTTACTTTATAGTTTCTAGTCACTTAAAAGTTTCATTTTTTTCACAATCATTAACGATTCTTTAAATACGTGAAAATTTTAAACTTAGATCTATGTAAAAACCACCCAGTAGCTCAGCGGTATGTCTGCGGACTTACACGCTAAAATCCGGGTTTCGATACCCGTGGTGGGCAGAGCACAGATAGCCTATTGTGTAGCTTTGTGATTAATTCAAAAAACAAAAACATCTATGTAAAATCTTGTAGCATGTAATAATAGAAAAACGATTTACCTAACTGAATTCGTTTTTGTTTCTATGAACTCCAGTGTATGTACTCGTTCTTCGTTTTCTTTAATATTTATCTATTTTTTTAATCTTGTATACACATTACGTATTGTTATTTTTATATGTTTACCATGTTAGAAGTGTTAAAACAAATTCTACTTTTCAACACACGTAGTGCACTCTTTAAACCGTCTGAAGACTTGTGTATACATGCCGTTGGAAAGAAGCATTATAAAAACGAGACAAGGATGGCTGTATTCTGACTTTATTTTGATACTTTTTGCACATTTTGGCTTCTCTTTCGTGAAAGTTATAATGTGCCAAAACTGTCAAACTAAATGACACCTAATACTCTTCTTTGAACCTATAAAAAGTTAAAAAAAACTGTTTTATAATTTTATTTAGTAACAATTTTCAACGTTCATGTAGCATAATAGTCTATTTAAATAAATTTTTAAACTTATTACCCCAGCTGCTCTTTTCTTCTGTTTGACATCAGTGGTTCATATTTTCTCACTTCCATCTCAAATATATTATCTAACTTATTAAGCTTTTAGTGATCACTCATTTATAGAATATATATACGCTTCTAGGCAGTTATACGATTTGTTATAAAACATATTCCTACATAAACTCCTCCATGTAACCAGATATAACAGCTGTTACAAACTATATAATTAATAATTATTTCTTTGTTTTTAAATTTCATGCAAAGCTACACAATGGCTATCTGCGCTAGCTGTTTGTTTGTTGTCTTATTTTTAATTTTGTGCAAAGCTACACTAGGGTTATTTGCGCTAGCCGTTCCTAATTTGGCAGTGTAGGACTAGATGGAAGGCGGCTAATTATCACCACCCACCGTCAACTCTTTGACTACTCTTTTACCAACGAGTAGTGGGATTTACCGTCAAATTATAACGTTCCCAGGGCTGAAAAGGCAAGAATGTTTTGTGCGACGGGTAGTCGAACTCACGACCCAAAGATTACGAGTTGAGTGTCTTAACCACCTGGTCATGCCAGGCTGGACCGTAATTGATAATAGTCGTCAAAATTACACTTATCCAACTTAACCAATTAATATTTCTGACAACAAAAGTCTTGATCAATTTATCACATCGATTTCTATGTTATCTGATACGTTTAATACTGAAACATACTAGGACATTTGGAATCTATTTTTATCATCAAGTATTTTTTAATATGCACAGAATGCTAAAAAATATTTACTTGATATAATTTTAACTACTCTATTATGGTATATAAAATAAGTTAAATTGTAAATATTGTACGAATACAAAATTTAAGGCGGCACAGTGGTATGTCTGCGAAATAACACTGCTAGAAACCGGCTTTCGATACCCAAGTTGAGCAAAGCATAGATGGCCCGTGATGTAGCTTCGCGCTGAACTACAAAGAAACAAAAAAATCAACAGAGCTTAAGATGACTGTACAAATTTTCAACAAGTCAGTTCCAAGTATCATTACGTTTATTTGGAAATAAAATCAGTTTTCCTTTTAAAAAAGAAAACTCTTTCATCGGCTTAAATGTTTGAGAGAGATAAAAAGGAAGACATGATAATATAGTAAAAGAAAACTTCAAGCAAGTAAGAAATACGTATTTCTTATGTTTTTGGACTACTTCTCCGCATATTTTCAAACAGTGATTGAAATACTTGTTTTGTACAAATTTTTAATGTCGCGTAATTGTTTCTCCATGAACATTCAGTTTGTAATGAGAAAACTTACCTCAGCCGAAATGGTATTCAACTGAAAAACGTAAGAATGATTTTGAGCATCTTAACTTTCAAAGGTTTCGTAAATAATTAAACACATAAAGGCTGATAAATGTAGCTGCCTTCAGTGGCGACGCCAGCAGGATCATAAACTAAACACCATCCGTCAGTAGAAATTTCACCCCTTTGATCTCAGTACTTCCTCGAAGTGCTGGAAGAAACAATGACATTCTATATGCTGTTATCAAAAACATGATCTTACCTTCATATTCAGCAGCAAATGGCCAAAGATGTCTGATGTTGCTTGAACCTTCATCCTTAGGAAGGTACAGCTTTATTTCAGGAATGTGGAACATCATCATTCCTCCAAACAACTTTCAGCAACCTCTAGAGAAAATCCATTACCCTTTTTGTATACCCGACACGGTACTCCATTTGGGCATGGAGTAGAAATTTCTCCTGTTCTCAAAATGAATCTCTCAACTTTCTTCAGTTTTGGTTCAAAACTCTGGGCTAAGTCTTGTCATCCTCTCCAATCCACTATCTCAGGAATTGGTTTCGTCTGATTTCTATCAGGTTAAGTATTTCTTACTACTCTTGTTCTGCTGAAACAGCTTCCTATGACAACCTTCCTATGACGTTCACTCTTCTTCGTTTTACACTTCTACTGCTCAGGACGTCTCGCTGAGGATAACTTATGACATATCTGCTCGCAAATTTCTGCAAACCCTTGTTTCTTCTCATCAACAACTTTCTTCAGCTGCTGTTCGAACTCTTTCAGTTTCTTTCTCTAGTCTTCAATTATATTCTGGTCACCTGTTTGTTCTACGCTCAGGATGCTGACTGTCGAATTCTACAATACCAAATATTTCTCTGCTAAAGTCACAGATTATGTCACTTGTTACATGTTATGTCTTTAATTAATTAGTGAGGTTACGGAAGCTCCACTTTCCTGTCTTTAGAATAGACACATTCTTGAAAAAAAATTAATTTCGTTTTGAATCACCAAGCGTGAACTGTTGGTTAGCGTGTTTATATTGTCAACCTTAAAATTGTTGTTCGCGGCCCGTTACCTCAGAAACTCGTCTTGAGGTATAAAGCTTTGCATAAGTTATAAAAGTGACAACTCAACATTCAGTCAGACAAAAATTGTGTAACTGCTTTCCCTCTAGTCTGCAAGTTAATATAGTAAAATTAATATTTAGGATATTTATTGATAAAAGTAAAATATATTTTTAAACATATTTTAAACTCTAGAGGAAAACAATGGCTCTGAGGTCTGATTTCAGTTTTAAAAACTTAATGTTTTTTAATTAAATAGACAGTTTTAAAATGTTACAGTTCGAAGTATTTATATTCATATAACTACAACACTGAAATGGCCAATAATTTGAAACTCTATTCTAACACTGTCAACAATTTTTAGACAAACATTCAACTGTTTCGACGTCAAATCACATCACCTTGACCAAAATAAAGTTTGAATTGTAAAAAAAAACATTGATCATTTGAGTGTTTAACAAGTTTTTATTCCCACCTTTAGAAACGATGTTTTCATAATTAATTCTGTGTTTGTTTGAATGATAACATTCTACAAAAGTAGTGATTCGTTTATTTGTAACAGAAGAAACAAATCACTTTTATCAGCATGACGTTATAAGAATGTAAACAAAATGCTCGTGAAAAGATTTACTTTATCTTATAGGCTTATCTTACTACTGATAAAAGGGAATAGATTTTTCAGATAATGACCTACTGCTAACAGTGAAGCGAGTGCGTAAAATTCCTTTAGTTTACACGTTTCATCTATTTTTCTTGTTATGAGCTGATTTATCTCACTATAAATTCATATATAAATGTACGTATGTGTACATAAATTTTTTATACATGTTTAATAATTAACATCTACTTTTAAATTATTTAAAAGGTTTCAGTTCTTTTATATTTGGCGTTCCTTTCATACAGAATTATTACGTGTCATAAAACATTCGCCTTTCATGTTTCCAATTTAGGAAAGTTTATTTTACCTTTTATTTTTCAAATATTTTTCAAATTTCTACGAGTTTCAAGAAACATGAAGTCACTTATTTTTATTATGTTTTCTATTTAAGATAAACGGTATCCATTCATTGAAAATTCATACTGTTTTATGTTTACGTGCTAACGACACATCAAGACTCAAAACTTACTTTTCCAAAGAATTTACGCTACTTATAAAATGATTTTGAAAAATGTAACATGCACGACAATAGGTTAAGAATATAAAAGTACTAACTCCAGGTGCCTCGCTGGTACACCGGTAAATCTATAGATTTACAATTTTACAATCAGCGGTTTGATTCCTTTCAGTGGATTCAGAAGAAAGCCCGATGTAGTTCTGCTATAAGAAAACACTGATGCTAACTCAAGATCAAGACTGATTTTTTAAAATCGTTTATAAAATTGAATAAGTTGTAGTAGCTTAAGTACTTTTGAGAAAAGAAGCAAAAATATATAAAATGTTTAAATACAACTACTGTAACTAAAAGGAAAACAACACAAAATTCTTACACTGAAAAGTCTCTTTTAGACAGATCCTGAGCTGTTTCTTCAGCAATTTACAGATGGTTGAGAACTACAACCAATATAAAGACGAAGCTGAACGATATATGGCAGATTGATATTTTGACATTGTTTTGAATGTACAGGTGATGTTGTGTCACACACAAAAAATTACTTTTTGAAAATATATATGCAACAGTCATTTTTGACGCAAAATATTCATACCATCAGACCATTAGAATGTTTCCGAATCTGCGATATATAATTTTCCAGACGGTGATATCTGTCATACATAATAAGATTAGAAAACAAAAAATATTGATCAAAATAAGGTACCAAGACTATCCATAAATGGAGTTGTAACAAGTCGTATCCAGTCTTTCATGAAAAGAACCGTCCACATGGTCTAATATGTAACATAACAAATAAGGATGCCTCTCAGGAAACTAGACCAACAGAACAGGCTTATTAAGGTAAGATGTCTAAACATATTTAATTTGTCTAGGGACGAAAATTTAATTTCATATGTTCATCTGTTCTTGAAAATCAAAAATATTATTGCCTTTTAACCATTATTCATTGATAATACTATTAAATAAATGATGACAATGTATAGACATTTTTGTTACTGTAGAAGTTTTTTTACTGGTTTTTAATGATTTGGTAACATGAGTTATTTTATAACAATAATAACAATGAGCGAACCTCACTCCTTTGCTATATTTATAACATAAAAAAAAGACGGAAAGAAAGAAAAAACTAGTTGATGGTGCTTTTGTATATGTTACTCCTAAATCATAAACACATAAAACTGTCACTTCAAAATAATAGTAATACAGTATATTTATACCGATCTATGCATTTGTTTTTACATAAAATCATCTATGTGTTCAATAATTTTAGTGAAGGTTTATGTCGTACAAAAATGATATGTATTATATTTTAGGTTTTAACCAAATTCCACACATTAGTTAGAGGATGGTGATTTTTATCCAACATCTTTTTTTTATTTGTGTTTTCAAGATAAAACATTTGAAATACTTAGATTACTTGCAATAGCATTAATAGAACGGCATTTTTAATGTTAGGAACAATTCAAAATACATAATAAGATTAAAATGTAAAAATATACACTAATTGTTAATTAAGAGAATAATAATGAACATAAATACTTAAAAAAGTGTTAAAACATTGTAGTATCTTATGAACAAGCCCGGCATGGTCATCTAGGTTGTTGAGGCACTTGACTCGTAATTCGAGGGTCGCGGGTTCTAATCCCCATCGCACCAAACATGCTCGCCCTTTTAACCGTGGGGGCGTTATAATGTGACGGTCAATCCCACTATTCTTGGGTAAAAGAGTAGCCCAAGAGTTGATGATGGGTGGTGATGACTAGCTGCCTTCTTTCTGCAAAATTAGGAACAGCTAGCGCAGATAGACCTCGTATAGCTTTGCGCGAAATTCAAAAACAAAACAATACATTTCACGATATTTATGATGCTATGTATATATGCAATTAATACATTAATCGAACACCCCATTAAAATTGCCATAAACATATTTGCAGAAAACCTTGTTTATATGCATGTGTAACGATTTGATACTTCTTAATAATAGCTCGAGTTTTATATACGTAAATATCTAGTCATACAACATAAGTTAGTCTGCTGGACAATTTATAAGAACAAGCACATTTTCAACCTCAAAGCAGATGAGATATTTGAAACTAATCCACGTGTAGAGTCCTTATCAAAAGCTAATATATAAAATAATGACATCATATGTGAATAACTCTTACGTATAATTACAGATATAGTTCGGTAAACACCACAGAATAAAAGTATTCATCCCATGAACGAAAACATCCGGGGAATAAACCGTATTTTCACGACATTGCATAGCTAAACGATGGAAAGGCAGTAAAAGTTAGCGAAAAGTCGCCGGGTTATTGGGAAAACAACCATTTCTGTACGACCTGAGCACCGAAAACCAACAGAATTCTCTTCCTGCTGAGAGGATAACTGTGGAGAACACCTCTGTCAGACAGTTTTCATTGCATGTATATCGACAACAGTTGACATAATGAATACTATCAGACCCTTCTGCTTTCTGCTGTATTGTGATTATCTTAGCCTATTCAGATTTTCAAAACTCTCGGACAGTAAGGATACCTAGGTGGGAATCTATCTTTGCGGAACATTTCTTTGAAATGTGTCACAAGAAAATAGAGTGAAGTTTCTAGTATGATATAAGATTCTCTTTGAGAAATTGGACAATCACAGTTGGTCAGTTTTCAAGTAAGGTATTCTACTTCTTTATGCCAATGACCAACTCAACAGTGAAGGCAATGTGTTTTGGTGCAAGATGAGGTCTTTCTCATTAAGCATGAGTGACTAAACGACATGGAGGTTGCAACGTTTTCATAGTTTCGGGATCAAATATAGTTTCGTATATTCTTGATTGTGTATTGCGCAAATTCTGTCTGTTCTCGAAATTTATAGGGAATTATTGAAAGTATAAAAATCAACAATACTTGTTTGACGAAAGCGCACGAGAACAGCGGGGAAGGTTCTAGAGACCCGCATGATTTGTATAAAGTAACGTGTAAAAATAGAATATTATTGAAAAGTTACAGTTGATGTTCCATAGAGCTAGTAATCTATAATTGTAATTAACGTCTATTAATTATAAAACTACAGAATTTGACAAAGAACGTTATACATTTCGAACCTTACAAACCGTTTAACTTCAGTGAATTACTTCTGACGTTATTGTTTCTATGAGGACATTAAATATTCTTCGATAAGAAGATAACTTGTAACCAGACCAGTATTAGGCGAGCCCCCCACCCAAAAAAAAAGAGTCGTTGGTTTAAGTGAGGTGCAACAATACAAACTCAGAATTAACTTACTCGTCATAGACATCAACTGAAATATTCAGTTCTAAACCGAATATAAGACTCAGCGTTCTGTGTAAGTTTGCAAAACTCTTTATATGAACCATCATTTCTAAAACTATTAGTAATGACAGTTATTATAAACTGTATTGTTTTTATGTTTGTATATAAAATATATATATGTGCTGAAAAAGGAAATTATTTATATTATCTTATTGGTAAGTAACATAAATTAAATTAATATTAACATTTAATTAATCACTAAATTCATATCCAACTTAACAGTTACTTCAAGTAGTAGTACGTCACGTACGTTATATAATAAACGGGAACTAATCAGAAATGTCGCCTCTGGTACAGCGGTAAGTATAGAAATTTATAATGCTAAAATTAGGGGTTCGATTCCTCTCGATGAACTCAGCAGATAGCCCGATGTAGCTTTGCTATAAGAAAAATAACAACAACTCATCAGAAATAAATAATAATACTAAACATTAAGCAGACATGGAAATCCAGTTTCTAGCAGTAATACAGCTTTGCATAATTTCTACGTGATAACAGGAATGTTGTCTTCCAAACGTTTTAATTATATCATGATTTAGAACTCCTTTTAAAGTACAACGTTTTGATACATTCTTACATTACTTTTATATTTACGTTAAAATCAATTACTTCTGCGAAAAATTCGGATTTTGCGGTAATTTAAAATTGTATATCTACACAGATAGACTTAAATATAAGTGTGTTTATATTCCTTATGCGTTTCCATATTTCTTAATCAATGAAAACCAAACTTCAAACAGCAATACAGGATGACATGAGGGGGTGTTGTACTCACCTAATATCATATCTAATTTAGAAAAAAAAACCAACAACTAACAAATCATCATAACTTGACAATATGATACAGAATGACACGAGGAAGATCATAAGAGGGTTCAACTCCCATTTAATTTCATATTGATAGAATTTTTGAAAAACTGTTCATATTTCTTTTCAGTATTGGTATTCTTATTCATTTTTATTGCACTTTTAATGTTTATTATATTACGAAAAAAGAAAGAAAATACATAGGATTTTTCGCGGGTACTTCAGCTAGTGTGTGTGTGTGTATATATATATATATATCAGAAATCGGAAGTGTTGCTTGAAACAAGAGGCATGAATATCAGATAAATAAAAAAGTTGCAATGTTTTCTTTCGCATTAAATATAATTAAATCTCAAGCGAATTCTGTAAAATTCTTCTTTATAATCTGAGGGTCGCGGATTCGCATCCCGGTCGCGCCAAACATGCTCGCCCTTTTAGCCGTGGGGAGCGTTATAATGTGACGGTCAATTGGACTATTCGTTGGTAAAAGAGGAGCCCAAGAGTTGGCGGTGGGTGGTGACGACTAGCTGCCTTCCCTCTAGTCTTACACTGCTAAATTAAGGACGACTAGCACAGATAACCCTCGAGTAGCTTTGTGCGAAATTCCAAAACAAACAAACAATTATTATAATCATATACTTCTGGTAAGAGAAATACATGTTTGTGTGGGCAAAAGTCCAAACTAATGTTTTTGTTTTTAGAAGAATCTGTATCCTGCTGTTATATTTACAAAAGCACTTCTTTTAGTAAACCTATATGATGTCTTTAGTAGAAGCTTCATCGCTACAGAGAGTTAATATATAAGCATATCAATATCTCTTTGAAGCAACAACTAACAAGCTTGTAGCCGGTCGATAGGAAAACCGAATATAAAACGTCTAAAAAAACTGCACACATGCACACATATTTAAAAGCTATATATTCTGTGTATTTACTTAAATTTAAGAACTTGGATGCAGAGCTTTGTTCCTTTTGAAGATCATCTATTTATTCTTACACTATTCGTTTACTGTACCAGAAAGATATTCAATGAAAGTAACTCACAACGGTATTAAGATAAAGAACTTCTTTTTCTCAAAGGCCAAACACAAACTAATAAGTCAGCTCCTTTGCCGTCATGTTATAGATGGTTGGGTTGCCATTTCCTGAATCTATTATGTAGAAACATTACGGGCTTTTACTGGAGGAGCAATGATTCGGAGACGCAACATAAGGCTTTTCAGCTCGTGGTCGGGAGTATTTCAATCCATCATGGTTTATATGATTCGCTTTTGTTGCGTTCTAACAAAAGACCCGACAGCAAATCCAATTTGTGGTTGTATAGGCGAGAAGACGTTTTCGGTCAACGTTTCCGAATGACAAACAAGTCACGTCAATCTAATTTGTAACATGTCACTATGTTGTGAATGCAAATGTTTAGACAGTATAATTCACCTTCGGTTTCAAATACAAACACTAAATCATTGTTGATATAATCTTTCTAAACATCAATACACATTTTTTCTGGTTATCACATACATTTTTGATATAGTTAAATCTCTTTTGATGGCAATATTTCTTCCATAAAATTACCTCCGATGAATCTTCGGTAAACTTGAGGGCTTGTAGCGGTAAATATTAAAATTTGAGCACTGCGGTGGGCACAGGTAACCCATTGTGCAGCTTTGTGCTTAACAAAAACATATCTACAAATCTGCTGAACATTTTAAGCATTAAGATGTTTCAGAAAATGTTTATTAATATAAGCTCGTTGTTTGTTTAATTTTCATGAAAATATAATCGAGCGTTATCTGCGCTAATATTCCTTAATTTTGAAGTATTAGACTACAGTAAAGGTAGGTAGTTAACTCTACTCTTTACCAACTCTTGTCAGGTATTTACCACTGACCGTCACATTACAATGACAGTGTAATCTTATTTAACAGCATGTTTCGATCCCGCAACTTGAAGGTAGCGAGTCGAACACCTTAACAAACAGGCCATGAGCACGTTGTATTTTTAAGATCAACTTAGAACGATTACATTCAAGCTTTGATTCATGTTTTGACAGCCTCTCAATATTCACAGGAACTTAGAAACTAAATACTTGGAAATTATGAGCTTTCATCATAACTTTGTCAGAAGTATTCGTTATTATGCACCATGTTAAATACACGTGAATATGACAATAAACAGTTGAAGTTAATATACTAATAAAAATGCAGCTATGGTAATCATTATTATTTGAGCGGATCAAAGAGTAATATGATTTGAAACTAAAAATATCTTGATCTGTATTTAACTTGTAAATTTTATAGAGAAAACAAAGATTAAAAGTAGGATTTTATCGGATTCAAACGGCAAATTTTTTTTCTTCCGAACTGGATTTGCAGCTGTACTTTTGTTAATCGGATAAAAAGGTCGAAACATTTGTAGTTATGATTTTGGTTATTAAAATAAAATTCTAAAAGCTTTAATATTCATTTCACAAAAAAATAAGTATATCACCACAAGTACCAATGGCTTCCAAGTTTTAAACATGGACTGTGATAGCTTATGTATTTTGTTGATTTCCTTTCTTATGTTGAAAACTGAGTGAGATGCAAGGCATTGAAACCAAAGAATGTTTAGTAGATTAGAACATTTATACAGCTTCGAATCCCACTAGGTTTCAGTTTTCAAGAACCTTTTCACAATGACGAAAGATGAGGTACTATACCGGCGTGTTACGTGAAAGCTTCATTGATTTTTAACATGTTGTTATACAAGTACATATCCCAACACACAATAAACACCTCAGTTTTATAAAAGCGTTTCTAAACGACTGGTGTTAATAAACGAGGTACTCAATATATTCTTTATTTTTCAGTTGCACCTTTTATTAGGTTCTGTTTATTTTTCCTTAGTTATATAATATCTTCTTCCAAGCACAGTTAAACTTTTTAAATGTTTTAACCTCTGAATAACAATTTCATTGCTTTAACACTTCTGTATTTATACCGGTGTGAGAAACAGATCAAAACAGATTTATAAAATCATTGCAAATCAAAGTTAGGTTTTCTCACTGTTACCAATACTATCCAATATTCTTTACTACTTTCAGCAACTCGGTGGACTCAGCAGATAGCTCGATGTGACTTTGCTATAAGAAAACACATACACACGTACTTTCAGTAACTACAATTTCAATCAAAACAAGTCTTGCAATAAGAGACATTACAATGGGGTGGAGCGTACATAGCAGAAAGCGTTTAATGAACTCTTCATTTTCCTACAGGTCACCAGTGGTGACAGTATACAAATATATATCTTATAAATTTTAGTTAAGTTTAAGTACAGTCTACAGCTGCGTGTGGTAAAGAGCTCGTTCATTAACTCCCATGTAAAAGCACGCAGGTGTGGACTTCAGTTTAGTTGATTAACGTGAGATGTATTGATTCAGTCTCAGCTATAGCACAAATTATTTAATTAAATTAGTTAAAGAAGACCATATTTCCTCTATGTATTGAAGGGTTTCAGAATGGAAATAAATTTATATCCGATCGTTTATATTATACTAGCAAGATACAAATTTGATAGTAAAGATAACGTTGTTCAACTTGTATTTTTAAAATCAAATTTAAACACCTATGCTTATTTTTATACACCTTTTAATTGATAAATAAAGTAATAAAATAACCATTCTGTAAGTTTAACACAGTTTAATTTCAAATGAGTAGAATTTGTATATCAAGAGTTTAACATCTTAATGAGCAAAATTATATTGATATATAAAGCTGTGTCAAAAGAGTAATAGTTATTTTGTAAAACATAAATGTGTTTCCATATGTTTAATAACATGGATTTTACGAAGGTGTGTGTATATCCGTGTGTTTTCTTATAGGAAAGCCACATCTAGCTATCTGCTGAGTCCACCGAGAGGAATCGAATCCATCATTTTAACGTTATAGTTCCGGAAACTTATTGCTGTACCAGCGGGGTACCTCTGTATCTTTCTTTGATAATAAAACAAGGAATCATTAAATTTTGTAATTTTGATGTGACTTTTGTGCTTCCTTATCGTTCATGTAGTTAAGAGGGTTAGACGAAATAATTAAAATCTTTTCTAATTCTATTTTAATGCTTGAAAAAAGTATGTTAGACGTGAGTTTATCCCGCAGTTTTAACGAGTTGACAAAATTAAAAGAAGAATACAGTAGATATTCATACAACACTGGAATATTCCATTAATTCAGCCCACTATATTTAAGTGATACTTTCACAGGGATATATAAAATGGTAAGCCAGTCAGGCCATGGCCCAACCATATTTCCAAGGCATACGTAACTACATGCTATGTATTAAAATGTGCTCCTTTTAACTCAGTACATAACGCTTTGTGTATGCAGGACTTGTAGTTAAGATTCAATGTCATACCATTAAATTTTTTCTTTAAAAAAACATGTCTGGGAAGATATACAGAACGGGCGTGATTTGTCTGCTTCTAATATGCTTTTCACTCACTACGTCACATTGTTTATCTGTGTCAGTGGTACGTCCACTCCAAATTTACTTCTTACAGCAGACTCTTACATCACTATTATTTTCGTAACCTAAATAGTGTCATGTTTCAACGTCGTTCTTTCATCAGTATACTCTTTGTAAACTTGTCTAATGTTGTGCCTGAAGTACAAAGACATTAAGATAATTTGGATAGTTATTTTGAAAAAAACAACACATTCTCTGACTATTTATACACAAAAATAGTTTAAATCTGAGTAAAATAGCTGTGTACAACATTTGTACTTTTTAAATGGTATCCAAGTGTTTCACGGTTAGCCTAGAAGTCTTACACCTCTGAAATGTAGAGTTTGACCATCGTATGCGTCGTAGATAGTTTTTGTATCTTTAAAGCATATCAATGGAAATGAATTTCTGCAGCAGTTTTAAGCTTTCCTTTTACATCAAGATATATGATATAATATTTTTAATACGTTCCTCAGAAGTCAAGGAATGTCTTTACACTACAATTGTTGAATATTCAAAGTAAGTTAAATCCAAAAACTCAAAGAGAGTGCTTTTGGATTAGTTTTTAAAGAGAAGTTTACATTTGTTAACTGATAATTTTTTAAGTGAAATACAGTATCCTCAAGTCTCCATACTAGTTAGTAATTCGTTCTATCCACTGAGAGTATATTCAATATATAATAATAAAATCACCTTCTCAGCATCATTAATTAAACAGTTGTCACCTTTTTATGTTTAGCTTTCAACTGAGATACGAACGCTTTTACCTGCGATTCGGTAAGGAAGGTAAAAGCATCATGATAACCAGCAGTAGGATGAGCAGGCAGGAACATTTTGAAAGCAGCTACAAATATAATATTGTACTCAGCTTGCTGCACAGTATCTACCAACGTAATCTGAACGATTCCTGAACATCCCTGTGTGTCACTTGAAGACTTTCACACTTTTTCGTTATTTGTGCTTGGCCATGACGCTCGTGATTTACTAACGGATTTGTGTCACTTTAGACCAGTTTTCGCAGCCCCAGCGCTAAAATATTAAGGAAAATGTCTTATTCAATGCTAATAGACATGTTCAGAAATTTCAGTTAAAATTAAGAAAAACCTCTGGCTCGTGAGGGGCTTGTTAAAATATGATTTACATTTCTTTCAAATATTGACGAAGAATAGCTCAGAGAATAATCATCAAGAACTAGTCAATAGTGAAACAAAAAGTGACAAATTCTTGAATTGTGCTCATAGTGTAACAAACTCATCCCGTCATAATTTTGAGGATACAACTAAAGTGTTTACATTCACAATTACATAAGTATTATAGTATGCCTAAGTCCCTAGTACATTAACTACAAAATACCACATTGGTTAGAAACAGAATACTGTTGGATATACAAAACTGTTCAGTGGAAGCATTATTACTTTATTTTGTGATTTAATATTTAATGATCGTTTACATTTCATAAGGAGAAAGTTAAAAGTAATTATTTTAAAGGTGTTAGTTATGACAAGTTTAGTTGTGTAACTTGGTAAGAGTCATACGATGTGAGATTCAATTGTTGTAGCATTGTCGACGCCAAGTTACTTGACCCCTCTACTTTCTCATTAGAGATAATAGATAATATAGTAGATAATACAATATACAGTAAATGCGTAATAATTGTAAGTGCAGTCAATCTCGTATACGAAACGGAGAAATTAAAAAAGAATGCTATATAAAGCACACTCTCCTCCAACATGAATGAGGTATTAATAATTAAAACAAAAATAAGTATGTATATATGTATGAAGACGTTAAAACATGTAATGTACTTGATACCTCTGACTCACAATAGTTTTAAAACTTTTAACTCTAAAAGTAATTAAACAAATCATAAATTTAATACCAAGTTTTTGAAATCTACCTTTTTAGGTAATACCGTTTTTAGATAGTTGATTTCTTTTGCATCATTAGTTATTTTTACTCGTACATAAGTTATTGAACTTTGATTTACTGATTCTAAAAATGGTATGTGTAAATCAACAGTTATTCTTGTATCATGACAATGGAGGTCCTTTTTACTGTTTCTTCTTAATAAAAGGTTCGAAGACTAGGTACATTAACGAATTTAGTTTTTATTGTAAATATAAAATTCTCTACTAAATAATAATCTATTTCATAAATATTTTTATATTTTGTATCTATCCCAATAGTTGAAACTCAAAGTTACATATAAATATTTTTCAAATAAACAACAAACGGGCCTTGCATAGTCTAGCGCGTTAAGGCATGCGCTTCGTAATGTGAGGATCGCGGGTTCGTGCCCGAGTCGCGCCAAACATGCTCGCCCTCCCACCCGTAGGGGCGTTATAATGTGACGGTCAATCCCACTATTCGTTGGTAAAAGAGTAGCCCAAGAGTTGGCGGTGGGTGGTAATGACTAGTTGCCTTCTCTCTAGTCTTACACTACTAAATTAGGGACGGCTAGCATAGATAGCCCTTGAGTAGCTTTGTGCGAAATTCCAAAACAAACAAACAAGCAACAAACGATTTATATTATATCTGATAAACACCCCTAGGAGTATTTGTAAATAAACGAGATAAAGAAAAAGTTTGGAAGTTAAGCACTTGGGAACAGGAATGGTAAAAAAAATCAAGGAAACAAGGGTGGAAATACTGCAGACGCTATTTACTCAGAATACAAACCCCTATTTTGGCTTCATGCTATTACCTAGAGTTACATTTGGTGGAATCAAATAGACATTTGTAATTTTAGTGCACAATGTTTACAGTATCTCCTTCCTTGTTTTTTTAATTTTTACAATTCCAGTTTGCAGGTTTTTAAACCCTCAACTTGTTATTTATCTTGTTTGTTGGTTAAAAGATTAAATTAACTGGTAGCTAATTTTGTAAATTGTAGCTATCTGTTATGGTTCATGATGATTTACTGTAGCTATTTACTATTTGATCGCATTAGTTCAGATGTAAAATTTTAAGTTGGAGATCGTTGTAGTTAAAATCTATAATTTCTGTGTAATTAAATTCTCTATATGTAATGCACAGCAACAGGCTAAGACAAGAACCTCCACTAAAGGCGTATAAAATTTTATCAGTAGAAAAACAGCATTTTAAAATAAAACATACACATTTCAAATATTACTTTAAATATACCTCCATGTCGTTTAAAGTAATTCTTATATGATTTTGTGTATTGAAAGTTAAAATTATCTGTATTGATTTTTTATACTTTTTCACTTCGTGCATAATATAGAGGTAAGTTCCTTAGGGACTCCAATTGTATACTTTACTATATATATAATTTCTACATATTATAGTCACCATATATTCATTTATTATTGTCTAATAGTTCCTCTTTTATCTTGTATTTAAACTATTAAAGGAACAACAGATATTTGTAAAAAAAAACCCTAATTTCTAGGAAGAATGATAATGTCGAGTACACTAGAATTTTGAGGTTTTTTTAGTTTATATAAAACATAAAAGCAACGAATCGACTTTTCAATACCGTATTCTACAAAAAGTTAGAATACGTTATACTAAGCCGTTTTAGCAACAACAAAAGGATTAATAAAGAGTTGTTTTGAGCAGATTCTCTTTTCCTTGTACGTATGACATTCGTGCCTTTTTGTGCACTTTTAGCAGTCAGATAATCTGCTTAATAGATATATTCTAGCCTATATTATCTATTTGACTAGGATCAATTACTGCTATTTGTCTTTATGGTTTTAAAATGTTGTTTGAGCTGAATCTTTACAATTTGAGATGTTTTTTTGTCCGAACATACCATTGTGGCTCATGATTAAATGTGAATAATTAAAAAATATGGTATAAAGTTTGCAAATATTTTGTATTATGTTTGTACTATGTATGTCATACCTGTATATCTTGCAATTGTGTTCAGATCAACTTAATTCATCATCAATTAGAATATACAAGAACTTTGTTGATGAGCGTCTTTCAAGCAATAATTTTTCAAAAATGTATTTATCTCCTTATTATTGGTAATTTTGTTTTTATTTGTAAAAAGTATAAATAGCTAAGGCTGAGATTTAGTCATCAAATAAATTTATCATTTCATTTAAACAATAATGTGCGTCCTGCTATGGCCGGGTAGGTTAAGGCGTTCGAATCTCCATCACACCAAATATGTTCGTTCTTTCAGCCGTGGGGACGTTATTATTTTACGGTCAATCCCACTATTCGATGGTAAAAGAGTAGCCCAAGAGTTGGTGGTGATGACTAGCTGCCTTCCCTTTAGTCTTACCCTGCTAAAATAGGGATGGCTAACGCAGATAGCCCTCGAGTAGCTTTGCGTGAAATGCAAAATAAATCAAACCAAATTATAATTTAACTTGTAATATATAAAACATTTCTTTCTTATTATGAGCTAATATTGTAGAATCATTTATGAATAAAATCTGCCTTATATCAAATAAATTTGGCATATCATTAACATATAATAAAAGCAGCAGTAGTCTCATAACAAAGCCATGAAGAACATTTCTTGCATTTATCAGTTTTTCGAAATATTGTTCGTCAATATTAACTGTAATAATCGGCTTAATAAATTAAGCTTCTGTTTCTTTTTTAATAATTCTCCAACCAGTTATATAATTTCTCACTCACTCCTGTAGCAAATATGTTTTTAAACAATAATTTATAACTTACTTAACCAAATACTCTTCTCTATCTTATTAAAAAACGTTTGACGTAAAACTTGGATAACTTGTGTCGTTTACCCTTTCTAAAAAGGTCCGGCAAGGTTGTTATGGCACTCGACTCGTAATCTGAGAGTAGCGGGCTCGAATCTCCGTCACACCAAACATGCTCGTCCTTTCTGCCGTGAGGGCGTTATATATTACAATCAATCCCACTATTCGTTGGTAAAAGAGTAGTCCAAAAGATGTCGGTAGGTGGTGATGATTAGTTGCTTTTCTTCTAGTCTTACACTGTTAAATTAGGGACAGCTAGGGCAGATAGCCCTCGTGTACTTTTGCGTGAAGTTCAAAACAAACTATTTCAAATATTATGCTGATATTCAGACAACAAATAAAGTTTACTGATAAAATCCCAGTTCTACTAAACTTACCTTTTCTAATATCTTTGAGTTTATTTTACTACCTAGTTACTTAGTAGTGGGTGTAGAACCGTTGAATCCCTCTCATTTTAATGTAGTCTGTTTTTATGGAGTCTCATAATGTACTACGTGCATACGTACATAGCAGCGTGCAGGCCGTAAATATATGTTTATGTGATAGGCATGATATAAGTATCGTAGCGATTATTAACTTAATGTTCCAACAGTATTGATGTTGGATATTACTTGTTTAGGTCAGCTTCCCTATCCTTTCGAGCACGACGCTGCTGACAGGATCACAATTTTTATATCACTGTATGTTCGATTTGGGTCATGTTACACAAACGACTTAAACGTTGTACAAACATGTAAGCTGTCTCCAACAACTGAAATCTCTACGCCGTAGTTTAAAAGATAACACCAAGCATAGTTTCAAGCATCCGATCGGCAATCGCAATGAAGTTTGATGGTAAATGTCGAAGTATAACCAACACTCCTTGATTGTGAATTTTATAGATACTGCAGATAGAGTGGCCATCCTTGTATATGACTATAAGGAGTGGCAAGAATCGTACAAGGAGAAGATAATGAAAATGATGGTGAAAGTGAGGCAGAAATTTTATAACTATGTGTTTTATTTAGATAATATTTAGTTTCAGTTGAAGTATCCAACAGCACCGGCCTACCTCAGTTTAGGGTCGTCACAGTGGAAGACAATTTTAAAAGTGTCACAATCTAAAATCCATGAGAAATAGACGGTGGAAAGTTAAATTAACATAATCCATTCATAATTGTAAATTCTCACATTTTCAACTTTGTAGAGTGTCGTTCTGAGAGGGCATCTGGCCAGCTGCATTAAAACCATGACTGACCTTACAATGGTCAGTGGAGAGGATGAAGAAGTGGAGGGAAATATACAACTGCTAAAAATGTTGTTTTGTTTTCAAATGTTAATATATTCTGATACATTTTCTCACATTTGCATTGACTACATATGCATCTATACAATATGAAAAATTAATGTGACTATTTACATATATGGCTTCACAACTTAAAAAAGCTATAAAACTTGCATTTTATATATATATATATATAGAGAGAGAGAGAGAGAGATAAAAAAAACTATCCAACATGGATACATAGAACTCATGATGTTACAAAATCAAGTCCATGCATCATTCCATTACAGTTCAGTAGTCTTTACAATCCAATGTTTACAGACTCCCCATTTAGCTAAAATCTTTTAATATAGTAGATATATATAGGTCTTATTTTACAAACATATATATGTAAGTGTGTGTATCATATGATATATTGGTTAACATGTATCATGATGATCATACATTCAGTACCACTATCAGCGACATAATCGTGACAATAATATCAGGAATGATAACTATCCAAACTATATACTATATGAAGTTAATCCAAATGTTGTCGTTGTTTCCCTAGAGAGCATTCTACATCCACTATGTATTTCATTAAACTTGATTGTTTCAGATAGAACTGTATTGCTATTATACATATTTACGGTCCATGATGGACATAAAAAGTAAAGAAACAAAATTATTAAAAATTGTTACTTTAAAAAGGTTAAATTGGTTTCATAAAATTACAGAAAAAGGTAGATGGTTTAAAGTAAAAATATTACAGCTGTTACACGTGGAGGGATTCGGAGCTTTAGGAAATAATGTCAACATTATGTCTCAAACCTTAAACTTGTTTACTTTTTATCCAGTTGAATTAGTACTTTCGGTTGCTTGTCTTGTTTCTGTAACTATTTTGAATATCCTTATTCCTCTTTCAGAATTAATAATTTTAAATAATCTTATGTAAATTGAATAATTTAAATGATTTAGATATAAGAATAAGCTTTTTAGAGATAATCTGAATACCGATCAAAGTCTTTATTCTTACTAGTATATATGTTTGTCCAGAATTAGTCACAAAGAACAAAACTACAGAATGAGCTATCTGTGCTCTGTCCACCATGGGTATCGAAATTCGGTTTCTAGTGATGTGAGTCCGCAGACATACCGCTGTGCCACGAGATGAAGGCTATTTTTGCTAGATCATGTCAAAGGAAAGACACCTATGATAATTTCAGAGGATGTTTCATATCCTAAAATAAGAGAACGCAAAATGTGAAGTTATCAGTCGTTCGATAGATATGTTAAAAATTTATTTGATAAAATTCTTCCAAACTAACGAGAATATTACTACCCACAAATGCCACATAGTTAATATTTTTGTTCAAGTAAAAAGCTATGAAGAAAGTAAAATGTAAGCAATATTACAAATAATAGGTATTTCTATTATATTTTCCTTTATTATGTCGAAAGATCTTGAAATAATTTATTGACATAAACCAACAAGATTTGTTACAAAGATCCAACATTTGCTACATCATCTTTACAGAATGATTCAAAAGATTTTATCATTCCATTTTTCTGAAGTGATCAAATTGTGTTTGAAGCTGCACTCTGAAATCTTGATGATTGGAGGTACGTTTTAGAACAGACAGATGATTGCCTACCATTCAACGAATAAGCCTTAACACAATTACGTAAAAAGCACTGGGTGAAATATTGATGATAATTTTGGGCGTATCCATGACCATGAATAGTTTATTGTAGTGAATTCATTACTACACTTTCAACCTCTCTAGCTAGCCTATCACTCAGCAAGCTCTCTCCTAAAATATAGCTTTCTTTCACTACAGGTAAGTGTTTGGGAGTTGCCTTAATTGGAAGAGGTTCACGGTGCTTGACTTCTATCAATCATGAAAATTAAGTGAACGCCCTAATGGTCTATTTTCTTTGAGCAACGCCCTAACTCCTTTAATCATACACTATTAGGCCAGGACAAGTAAGTTGGAAGTTTCTGAATCTTAGTTTTAGCATCAATGATTCTATTAATAACTTTCAAAAATGTAATCGATACCCAGAAAATGTAAAGGAATAGTTAGTGCCTCCTGAAAAATAAATTGCTTAGTTGTTAAACATATTCCCGATCACCCTTTTCCAACAATTTGTTTTTCATTTATGATTTAATAGTTCATTAAATTCTGTACATAAGTTTATTGTTTTTTATTTTACATTACCAAATTATATAAATACATTTTATTTAATCAAAATCAAAGAGTTTTTTTATGTTGTGTTAGTTTGGTTTTAATACATCTTGTCTACTGTTTGTCTTCCACAATTTTAACATTATAAGTTCTCAAGCTCACCGCTTATGAAAAATATCACTTTTATATTAAACTAATAACACTGCACAACCATATTTTGAAAAGTTTTGCTTCCTGAAAAAAATTTTGCTGATTGTGACAGGTACCTGGTGGGTATACAAAAATATAGTTTTGGTTTTGCTTCATCAAGTAGAAACTCTGAGAAATAGACAGTGAACTGTTTACGGCAATAATGTATTTAACTGCGTTTATATTTCTAATACGCTATTAAGTTCAACATAATTAAAAGTGTTTTGCTCCTGATTTTCGTTTGTATTCAATGTGTGGTGCATCACATTGCAGTGTCCAACAGTAGTCAACAAGCATTGACGGTTTCCAATTGCCGTGATATCGTTTTTCCATTGTAGCAATGTCCTGGTGAAACCAAGATTTCGATGAAATGGTATGTGATGGGCAAATTTGGTTATGATTTTCGTGGTCAGCAACCAAAAATCTATAAGGAACACTCAACAGTGTTCAAGAAGTAAAAACTTTGTTGGGCAGTGCAATTGGATCTTAAGGTTTAACGTTATATTACATAAAGATACATTTTTTAAAAAGCCAAAATATAAAAGTTCTGTTTAAAGTAACTAAAAAGGTTTGATTAAGAAATACTTTGTTCATCTGTGTTTGGACGATTCAGTAGCATATTCATTTTGTATATCCTTAACAGTGCACAACAGTATTGATTTTGTATATTCAAACACAGATATTTCACTTTAAATATTTAAAGTTCGTATCATTGTGCACTTGACAAATTTAAAATAGTTTTGACATATTTATTTATTTCCATAAATAAAACAATAACTAAAAAAGCAAAACTTTATATTAAGATTGTAACCTTCACGATGACCACTATCCTGATCGTCTATATAAAGAAACATCAGTATATGTATATATCCGTTCTTTATACTTTTCCACACTTCTTGATCAATCAATAGCAAACGTAACATACTGATAGCGGATGGCACGAAGAAATTTATGAGAGGGGGACTGTCCCTCATCTATTTTCATATTAATAGAATTTTTGAAAGCTGTGATTTCAAAACACTATCTGGTCTAGGTGGATTAAGGCGCTTGACTCGTAATCTTAGGGTCGCGGGTTCGAATCCCCATAACACCAAAAATGCTTGTCGTGGGAGCGTTATAATGTTAAGGTAACCCAAGAGTTGGCGGTGGGTGATGATGACTAGTTGCTTTCCTCCTAGTACTACAGTGCTAAATTAGGGACGGCTAGCTGTTACGTATTTTTTGATGTTTTAAGTTCTTCGTAGACTAAACGCAACAGAAAAACGCAGATAACAGCTTGTATAATTTATTACACTAAACTATTAACAAATATAACAGATATAACATGAATTATATAATAATAGTGACAGATATTAAGTTACAACATTCGAAATTAATTACAAAACAAAATAATATTAGTTTCAAACTTAGAAATAAATCACAATACAAAACGGTACTGGCCTGTATCTAATGTAATGATCTAAAATTAGAGTCTCAAATTCCAGTCTAGGGTGTGAATTTGGTCCCACGAAGAAATTCCGAAACAGTTCACAGTTCAATGAAATCGCCGTCTCTCAGCTCAAGCAGTAATTCAGATGTATCGTGGAGATTGACGAAATAAAATCACAACTTCCGTAGATCTAACTTCAATCACAAATCCAAGTTGAATATTCACAGCAAACACTTAATCTTTCTCAAATAACTAAAACTGATGCCTGAATCTCACTCTTATTCTTCGAATAAAACTAATGACTGAATCTATCTTCTTTTTTTGAATAAAAACTGATGACTGAATCTATCTCTCGTCACCGTCTTTTATACCGATAGGCCTACTTCTCGAACAATCTTGAAATTTCCATACAACTCCAGAGCTATCCACGCATATCCGTTCTTGCACGAGACTACACGTCTAGACAGGAAGTCACCAGCACTCATTTACAAACATATGATTGGTCTACTTAATTCAAGAAAATTCTAAAATGTTACCCTAAATGAATAACAAAATATTAGCTTAAACTTCGAAACAATAATATCAATATGGAAAAATGAATAAAACAAATGAAAATTCAAACACAACACGACATGTTGTCGTTTACAAAATATTTACACATATACATAACACTAGCGCAGATAGCCCTCGAGTAGCTATACGCGAAATTCAAAACAAACCAATCATATCCTTTTAGTATCTTTATGGATTTGTTTTGCATTTTCAATGTTTATTATCTTAAGAAAAAAAAGATATAATTTCTTATATTTTTTTACAAACGACTTTTACGTCAACCACTAAAGGATGGGCACTACAGCTAGTTTAAATCACTTTGAAATAAAATAACGTTTGGTAAAACTTTTTCACAATTGTTGGTTTGATTAATGCAAGAATATAAGTAAATAAACAAAAATATACTGTCAAATGTTTACCACTTTAGTGCCTTCAAAAAGGGAAATTAAGGAGATGAATTTAGTTTAGTCATTGGGCAAACTTATGCATATGTCACAAATATGTATTATATATAACACATAGACGGTTATTGTGAAAACATTGAATTTATTTCAAAATACCAGAGACCAGTAATTCACAAAATTCTCCTGCAAGCACGTTACCAATTTTTGTCTTGAAGCGAAAGAGCTAAATTTATACAGTATACACAATTGAACTTAACAAATACTTTGTTTACGGCTTGGAAGCATGTCTAAATATCATGGCATAATAAGAAATGTTGAAGAGAAAGATAATGTTCTAGTAATGAAATAATGTGCAAATTGCAATTCCCTAACACGAAGTACTTCTGACGCTGTTAGAACACTAACATTATATTACAAGATAACGTTTTGCTCAAAAAGTGATTTAAAAATTATCAACCTAGTGTTTATGACAAATATTGATTTTTGTATAACTGAAGAAAACAAAAAATTAGTTTAATAACTGTTCTTCTGTTGGTGTGAAATATAATAAACAGTTTCTCGTTACTTATGTTGTTATCACATAGATTATATACTGCATGATTAATTTTAACAAGTTCAGAGTTGTATATTTAAAAGCCATTATTTCTTTTTTATTTCGCTCTGCAACTTAATATAGTATTTGAAACTGACACAATATGTCATATTCATGAAAACATTCATAAAACTGTGTACAGATTTAATAAATAAAATAACTATATCTTGTCCATCGGGATTGTCTGGGCCAATACTCCTCATTTGATGTTCTTTATAGATATAATTTCATGGACATGTGAGCACATAGCTCCTTTGTATGAGTATGGCGTTTATTTAAGAAAAGTGTCTATCTCAGTGTGATTATTTATGATGGTTATCTGAATAGTGTTTCTAAAATCAAAAATTTGACACACGAAATTTATTGATGTGAGCTTAAACACAAAGTTTACTTGAAGTATTTCATTTTCTTGCTGACGATTTATGCAAATTTCTTTCCTTTTATCTTAAGATTTTCAATATAAAAGTAAACTTTAGAAGTATTATTATTTCTGGTGAGCCTACTTTCGAGAACCTAATGATAAAGTTACAGAAATAATGCTCAATTTTCTTCTAAATCTTCGTTGTCTAGCGCATAACATCATTAAAAAATACGAAAGGAACCAAATGGATATATAACAAAAAGGTTGGGTCAGAATTATCAAGAGATATTATGTATCTTTCTAAGTGATATTAATTTCAATGATATTTCTTTCACTATACTTGTGCGACAAACCTGCAAGATATACATACGAAGGGTTGATATGGACTCCCACAAGAAGGGGCAAGAGGGGGCATTTACTCCATTACATTTTACAAAAAAATGCACATATTATTATGTAAGCTTGATATCGTAATTAAACAAAATATGTTTGGTAATTCTTTATTAAAACTGTAAATTATGTGCACTAAAGCACACATAACACTTATACTTTTAGTCTCTTGAGTTGCACTGTAAAAGGTAATCCCCTACATACATTTTCTGTCCCTCTTGATACTTTTTCTGTGGGTGCCCGTGAGGGTTGGATATTTTATAACAAAATAATTTTTGTACCAGAATTACATTTAGACATTATTTGACGTTTACAGATATTATGATGCCACTAAACATTAATCCATTTTCGGAAATGTATGTAACAGCTCTTTGAGACAGAAAATATTGATATAATCAAATCACAAAAGATATATTCCGATTGATGATTAATGTTAATTGATGAGAATGTTAAGCATTCTCAGCGGGTGTTGTGGATATTGTGTTTGATGCTGGAGTTTGGACATAGTGTTCACGAAACCCTGACGTTGGTGCAGTATATCTGTTTCACATTCTAGTTCGCCTTCTTATAAAGCTCCGTGGCAGGTGGGTCAATGGTCACTAAAATTTTTTTATTCATTATGAAATCTCCAATCTTTGAAAAGATAAAATAATATAGTAAAATTCAGCTAACTAGAAAGCGTCCACGCATGGATGACTGTATTGCACAGTCACCATCACAGTTAGATTACATACCTCAATTTCTCATTCTTCATTCTTTATCTGAGCAATCCTTAAGACAGATGTTTGTCTTTTTCATTTGAAAGGAACTAAAGGGTCATACTGGCTCACCCAAGTCAGTCAAGAATTTCCACTTTCACAAAATGTTGTTGAAAAAATCTACACCATAACACAATGAACACCTCATGAATTCAAAGGTCATTGGAGATATACCCATAGACCTTACTCTCCATGCTACTTTGAATTTCTCAAGAGGAGTTATTGTTGAAAGGGAGTTAAAGAATATTTCCGAGTCTGCGATCCTCGCTGGTTTTATCTAGCCAAGGTATTTCTGCAGTACATCATATTTACTCTCTTAGAACTATATCCTGCTGGTGTCCGTATGCCATCGAATGAAATGGTTTCCACATTATCTTCGTCAATGGCAGAATATGCCTGCCAAAAGGTACGTAAGATCCTAAACGGAGCTGGAATACCTTTCATATGTAACCCACACTTCGAATTACATTGCTTTCCAGCAGCCTATCCATGCTTGAGAGGTAATACATCCAAGTCAGAATGAATCTTGGATGAACTTCACAACTAGCATTTCTTCTACATTTGTTTCCAAATCGTTTGAGACAAGATTCTGAAGGTCAGTGGACATTATATTTCCCACCCCATTTTCAAATTTTCTCCATAATAGTTGGAAAGTAGCTGATATCTGTAGTATCATCGATAATCTCAGTGAGAGCTTTTCTCATGCATCTAACACATTTGTTCTTCCCCGCCTCCTTTAACATCAAGTCTTTGTAAGAGTGATCGCCTCTATCCTTTCTGACCAATCGTCTATACGACTCTATTCATTCATTTACACTGGTGGAACTCAAATTTGTGGTTTATCAATTGGACATGATGATGCTGTACCCTCTCTTTCCTGCCTCTCTTGCTAGTCTTCTAGTTCTTTTAATCGAATATGGCAGGAGAGTGT
Source organism: Carcinoscorpius rotundicauda (assembly GCA_011833715.1). Lineage (NCBI taxonomy): Eukaryota > Metazoa > Arthropoda > Merostomata > Xiphosura > Limulidae > Carcinoscorpius > Carcinoscorpius rotundicauda. The sequence goes on along the minus strand of CM022394.1, from coordinate 44,103,809 downwards.
TTTTCCTGTGGTTTGGCGCTAGTTTATTGTTTTCCCTTTCTGATAGCCTGGGAAAGATCTCAAAATTCCTTCTAATTATCGTTCTTTTAATTTGACGAGCTGTCTAACGATAGTTAAGGGTCGTCATGTTTGGTTCCCTGAATTAAACAACCTACCCTCTCAAAAGAACCACCTAATTCATTTTGAAATATCAATCATGGAAATCTTTCTCGAATGGCAACATCTTGTTTACACATTCTTTTATATTGAGAAGGCTTACAACAGTATGTGCAGACACGGAATTTTGTGAGACAGCATCAAACCACCTTCAGTCGTTTGTTGAAATGGTCCATAGGAAAAAGTTGTACCTTTTTTTGTAGAAAACAGTTTGCATACACTTTTGATCTCTACCTCGGTGATATTTTTCCTGTGCTGAGACAAAAGGTTCTTCAGGATTATCTTTGACCATAAGCTGATTTTCATTCTTCGTATCAAGCAGCTACATGTTAAGTATACCAGAGCACTGCACATCCACCACGTCTTCTCTTCATCATTTTGAGTAGTTGATTAATATTCTGTGCTCAAGACTATCGTGCCTTCATTTGATGCAAACTGGACTATGAATCTTTGATCGATGGTTCGGTCAGGACCTCGGCCTTGAAGATGTTTGGTCCCATTCATCATCTGGGGCTTCGGCTATGCACGAGGCTTTTTGCACTTCGCCAACCCAGGGTTTATACATCGAGTCCCACGAATTCCTTTTTCACCTCTGCCATTCGTAACTTTCTTTGCAGTATACCATTAAATATCGATCCTTACCACAGCATCTCACCTGAGATTGTATTTTTCTTCTTCAGTAGGCAATGTTTTCCCAAAATAGATAGTTTGTCATTCTTCCTTTGTATCCAGGTTCAACTGGCTAAATGGGATCTGTCCTTGGATGAGCCCCCCCCCGCTAGTACAGCGGTATGTCTCCGGATTTACAATGCTGAAAGCAGGGATTCAATTCCCCTCGGCGGGCTCCGCAGATAGCCCGATGTGGCTTTGCTATAAGAAAATACACTCCTTGGATGAAGTTGCTGTCTTTACTGATCAGTTCATTCTGTCATAGTTTATTACCACTCTCATCTGCAACATTTCTTTAAGTCATCTGAGGAAGTTAGATACTCCTGATTGGAAGTACTGTCTTCTATTTGCCGAACACATTTCAAACCATTTTTTCCATTCCTGTTTATATGGTGGTTCGAAATCAGGTAATAGTGTAGAATTTGCCATGGTTTGTTGTGATTCAGTGGCTGCTCACAAGATTCTATGTTCATTGCCGAGTTGTATCCACCTGAATCGCTTACAACTGTACAGTACACAGTTTATACCACTTTTAATGACTTTATTATATATTTATTGTCCCTGAAATCGCTTAGCATTAGTTCTTAACATGTTCTCCTCGATATTCAACAACAGCTGACCGATTTTTTCTATCTTTTGTTAGAATCCAGTTTTTCTAGATACCTGGCCACATCGGTATTCATGGTAACGAGTTAACTGACACCATTGCTAAGTAAATCCGCTCTGAAGCCGTCGAAGCCGTTGCCTATCCAGTATACGGGCTACTATCAAATGTAGAAGGCTCAGCTTTGCGTCAGTCGGCAGTCGACTTGGAGTGAGCAATATCGTAACAAGCCGTTTCAGATCAAACTTTCTATTGTTTTATTAGCTTTTTTTTGGTAAGGATCAGAAGGAAGAAGTTTCCCTAACTAGGCTACGCATTGGTCGCAGTTTTTTAACTTATTGTTTTCTATTATTTATACCTGATCGACCAGTTTGTGGCCTTTGTGATACTCAAATCACAATAGCTCACGTTTTACACTCGCGCCGTCATTACCACCGTGAGCGACAACACTATTTTAAACATGTTTTTTTCATTTACCCTGACATTGTACAGTGTCATCCGCGATTTTGAAACTGTCTAACTTGCTTGTGTTTTTGCGAACCATTGGCTTTTTGAATTATTTATTCTGAATTTTGAACATTGTTTCGTTTTAATTCTATTTATTTTTACATTTTATAATGCTTTTAATTTTACATTTTTTACCGGTTGTTTGGTGCAGATAGCCTAGTTGTGCAAACAAAAACCAAAAACCAACGAGCTTCCAGCCAAACCTTTCGTTCGATTGTTACATACCACAAGCAGCTGGATAATGAACTAGTTATTTACGCTATTCCATAAAAAGACATACTAACAAGTTGCTTGACTTATATGTGATCGGGACTATTAAAACGGGCGCTAGAGAACTGTAACTTCATTAAGTAGTTTAATTATGTAAGACATGCAAGGAGGAGTGGTGTATTTTTGAGATGATAGCCTCAGATGGGCAATTTTGTAATGGTACAATGTTGCAGTGCTGATGGTAAAATGCACGGATGTCAGATACAGCAAGAACAGACAAAGCTTCGTGGGCTATAAAACCATAGAAAGGCTCGAAAAATTGTTTTAATATAATATAATGTATTATCGCCAAATGAGTTGTTTTGTTTTTTGAATTTTGCGCAAAGCTACACGAGGGCTATCTGCGCTAGCCTTCCCTAATTTAGAAGTGTAAGACTAGAGGTGTAAGGCAGCTAGTCATCACCACCCACCGCCAACTTTTGGGCTACTCTTTTACCAAGGAATAGTGGGATTGACCATCACATTATAACGTCTCCATGGCTGAAATAGCGAGCACGTTTGACGCGTCAAATGAGAATGAAAAAAGTCTCTTCCTGTTTATCCAGTTTAAGTTATTTATATGAAATAAAAATCAGTGTTTATAACAACAGATTTTGAAACATGAATATAATCATTTCTTGTACTATAACTCCAGTATAAATATAAATGTTTGAACTATCTCACATTTTACAAAATTTAAAATTCAAAAACAGCTAAAGTGAAATAGGAAAAAGCAACATCTGAAAACAAATAGTGAAATGTTGTTTTTAAATTATGCATTTTTTTACATTCCATTTTATCTCTTTTTGACTTTTAAATTGTTCCAGTATGTTCTTCTATACATTTCTAACGTTTTCAAGAATGTGTCATTATAGTTATGTCTAAGAAGCTATTTATTTTTCAAATAAGAATATATTTGGATTAGTTTTCAGTGGAATCACTCGAAAACGAATATTACCTAAGTTGTATTGTTTTTAACAAATACGCGTAAGTAAAATTATGCTGACGCGAAATCAGGAAGTTTCAACAGATAGGTTTAAGTTTATTAATTCGCCGTAGATTAAAAATAAAAACAATAACACTGTTTTTATGAAATTCTCTCAAAAACACACAGTTTTATATCATTATTTTCAAAAATGGTTGTATTTTATTTGTTCATCTAAATAACTCCCAATACGCTCAATGAATTAAACCGGCAAGTGAACCCATTATTCAGAATCAGCCTTTCTTATATTTGAGTCGTATATCGGTTTTGAGTTGCATAACCCACCACTTGAAGCGGCTACTTTTAACCGAATGTTTGAATTAACTGGCACTGTTATAAGACTAGAGCAGCATGTCCTGAATACGACTATCGCTGATAGCGAGTTCGATGCAACAACCACGTAGCAGCTCATTCCGAAAAACTTCCCCGATTTTTGGTTATAACAAAACTCAACATTTGCTACATACTTTTTACTGTACAAAAGTACAGGCGGGTCCAGAACTATAAAGAATAATTTTATATTTCTGTAATTCTGTATTTTAAATTTTCCTTCACCCAATACACTTTTGGATAATATATACTATCTCTCGATTGTGATTTTAAAGATTCTTTAAAGGTAATTAATTAAAAGGTATAACATCTTATTTATTCCCTTGCACTTGGTACATATCTACGATAAATCTTGTACTATAGAGAGCACCGATTAATTCAAATGTTATTTCGTAATATTTTAACGCATACATTAAGGCGCGCGCTTCGTAATCTGAGGGTCGCGGGTTCGCGCCAAACATGCTCGCCCTCCCAGCCGTGGGGGCAGTATAATGTGATGGTCAATCCCACTATTCGTTGGTAAAAGAGTAGCACAAGAGTTGGCGGTGGGTGGTGATGACTAGCTGCCTTCCCCCTCGTCTTACGCTGCTAAATTAGGGACGGCTAGCACAGATAGCCCCCGAGTAGCTTGGTGCGAAATTCCAAAAACAAACAAAATCTTTTACATTGTATTGTAAAAAGTATATCAATTCTGCTTTAGAACTGTTACGTATTATAATTTATCTCGTACAAGTTTTTAATTTATTACGTTACGTACGTTAACTTATTACTGACTTAAATACCTAGAAATTTGCATTTCAACTTAGTAGTTAATTAAAGGTTAAAATGCATTAAATTTATATTGTTTGCCAATAAGACTGATATACACAATTTCCTTTTTTAACACAAATATATTTTAGTATACAAATATAAAAATAATACAATTTACAATAATGGTCATTACTAATAACTAGTACAAATGACTGCTTATATACAAGAGTTTTACAAATTTATAAACTGTACTAAGTCTTATATCCGGAGAGGGCCAAGTTGCTTTGCGCCATAAAACACCAAACAACACTTATATCTGGTCTAGAACTGAATATTTTATAGATGGTTCAGATCGACGACGAGCAAATTAATTACGATTGATATTGTTACGTATCGCCTACCCTAACATCGTCTTTTTCTTGACAGGCCACACACCAACTACAAGCTGGCTTCTTCAGTAAAGATATTTAATGCCCTCGTGGAAATATTAATCTCCGTAGCAATTTACTGACGTTGAACAATTTGTAATGTTCAAAATCTATAACTTTCCTGGTCAAACTCTGCAGTTTTTTCATTATTAGACGTTAATATTAATTATAGCTTCTTAGACCTATATAGCACACTGACTGTAGCTGTCCAATAATATTCTCTTTTTAAAGTGTTACTTTTATACAAATTACCCGAGTCTCTAGAACATTCTCCAATATTTCGAGAACAGGCGGGAACAGTCAAGAATCTACGTCACATGCAGAAAGGAAAATAGCACTGAAAAAAGCGTAGACATTTAAATGTACAACGGTAAATTCGTTACACCTCAGAAATTCTAACGTCAAAAGTTAATTCTCTGGAGTTAAACAGTTTGTGATGTTTAAAATCTATAAACATTTCTAATCAAATTCTGTAGTTTTCTTATTAATAGACATTTGTCATAATTATAGCTTCCGAGGCTTACAGTATACTGAATGTAGTAGGCCTCCATTATTCTTTATATCTCTCTCCCCATGTGTTGTACAATTCTGAAAAATATAATGAGCACGATTAACAATTGGAGAAATTAATTTCATAGACAACGCTGGTTCTTAGTAAGTGCGATTAACCCTCAGTTTGAATACTTTTCGTGTAAATAATTTTGTTCAAAACCACTGTTAATGTATTATTCTGGCCCCCCAGTGGCTCAGCGGTATGTCTGCGGACTTACACGCTAAAATCCAAGTTTCGATACCCGTGGTGGGCAGAGCACAGATAGCCCATTGTGTAGCTTTGCGCTTAATTCTAAAACAATGTATTATTCTGAGACAGAACACAATTTCATATATTTTAAGATTATATCAATTGAACACTAACCTATTTTTATTGGGGTTTGAGTCCTTGTTATATTATCATATAGTAACTTAAATTAATTTATATACAAATTATTATCGTATTTCGATTTTGTATTCCTCCAAACAAGCTTATGTATTTTTCTATACAGCGTCACCATTGTTACTTTTTTATATAACATTGTATGTATGTGTTTTCTTATAGCAAAGCCACGTTGGGCTATAATTTTGTAATTGTAGTATATATTACTGAGGTCTACAAAATTTTAATTATAAAATAAATATTTATTAAATTACTTTAATATTCAGCTTAATGAAGAGCAGTTACTCGAAATAAATTTATATTTCAGCGTTGTGGTTTTGTAGTGGTTTTATTAGATTGTCAAGAAATAAATGTCATTTTTGAACTGCGAAGTTTGGAAAGTATAAACCAGTGGTGTAAAACATGCTTTAATTAAAGTAAGCACCATTTGCTACAACACACTTTTGCCAAAATATAACGATACTATTTATTTCCTTGCTGTAGAAATTAGAATTACTATGGTTAATGAATTCCCTGAAAGATTCTTCTGCAGCTGCCTGGTTTTTGAAGCGTTTATTGTCAAAGTGTTTAAAGAAATGAAAATCTGTAGGGGAAAGGTTTGGGGAATAAGGTGGATGAGGCAGAAATACGATTCCTAATTTGTTCAATTTTTGGAGCGTCATCCTTGACAGGTCTTATAACGGCGATTTTGTTGATCTTCAGTCAGCTTATGCGTAACCACTTATCCAACTTTTTGTCTTTACAGTTGCACTGGCAATGCTTGATTTGCTTGTGCCTAGCTCTTTTGTAAACTCACGTACTGTTGTACGAGGGTATGTATAAACTTCTTCCCTTAACGTGTTTTCATCTAAGGATGGCTTCCTTCCGCGATATTCATGGTCTTCAAGACTTTCATCTCCATGTCGAAACCTTTGAAACCAACGCTAAATTATACGTTCAGTAACAAATCTATGGCTGAATGTTTTGTTGATGTTCCGTGTAGTTTCGAAAGCTTTTCGTCCAAGTTTGAAGTCGAAGAGGAAAATCAAACAAAATTCCTTCTTGTCCATGCTGCCTTAATAGTTGCAAAAATAGCTCTGAATAAAGTTGAAACAGCAGTCAATTAAGACACCTTGTAAACGCAACGATAAGTTACTTAGTATTCAGTTTTTAAATGCCATCGTGATAACTCCGAAATTTATTTCTGGACAACCTAATATTTCACCCAATTTATTTCTTACCCTTGTACAGATTCTTGCTCTTCTGTATATAATTCACTTAATGCAGGCCTAAGTAATAAACTTTTCATGCAGTATGTATATTTATGAGGATAATTTAGGGGACTTTTTTCCATTTTGTCTCAAATAACAAACCTATTTGTACTTCCAATTAATTGTACTTCCAGTCTTAATTTTTATTTACTTGTTACCTTAATTTTTTATCTTCTTAATTTCAGATATTCGTAAGTACTATTATAAAAATTTCAAAGTTTCAGGTGAAATAATTTTACTTCTTCTAAATAGTGTGACTTTCATTATTGAAATAGACATGCCATTTCATACCACAATATTAAAACTGAGAATGAGAATGATTTATATATAAGTTACGATAAAAATACAGGAGGATAATGGATAGTAAGGAGATATTCTCTTATGTTGCTCGATTGTAAACATGCTTTAATGACTAATTAGTATATCATATAGTCTGATTAGGAGGAATAAATTGGCTTTGTTCCTGACAAACAGACAAATCAAGCATATATTACGCATGAAATAATAGTCTATTATACGTAACTATATAACGTTCCACTGATTTTCATAAGCTAGAATATATGTTATTATACTTGTTTATCTACATAGTGAAAAAGACAGCACTAATTAAAGCTCTTTAAAAATCCGCCTAGTTTGATATATTTTGTAATTACAGCTTCAATTTGAGATTTACGTAGATACAATATTCTACGGAATATTTTCCAATTATAAAACTCTTCTGTTTAATGTTACCAAATTCGAAAGAAGACACTAGGAAAATATGATTATTCTATCTTCCAGAAAAATAAACGCATAAAAATATATATTTCTATGCTCGTTTTATGAACGCTGCTGAAAATATAATTCCATGTAAGCTACTAACACACGATACATCAGAAGGAGGTCTATTTTTGGTGTTATTATTCGAGGCTTTGCAAATTTGCAAATGCAGTTTTCTTACTTTTAATCTTACTTATTACATGTCGTCTCTAATTAAAAATTATATAGCCATACCGTTTTCTATGGAGATGCTTTATATTTGTGTGTGTAAACGTTTAGTAGACTTTCTGTATTTTTAAATTGTTTAATCATGTTTTTTTGTTTTTAGTTAAACATAAAATTTCACAACAAGCTATCTGTCCTCCGCCCACGACGAAAATCGAAAACTGATTTCTAGTGTTGTGAGTCTTGTTATGTGTTACGGTTTCAAATAGCCTGAAATTGGGTAAAATTGTAATTTAAATTTAGAAGTTAATTAAATGTAAAGTTGTATGACATTTGTGGTGATTGCCAACAAGATTGATACATGCAGTTTTTCTTCTCAATACAAATATATTTTTATAAACATACAGTAATGCAATTTATAATAACGGTTAATATAAATAATTGTTAAAAATAATGATCTCTATAAAAAGGTTTTTCCAAACTTACAAACAATATTGAATCTTCTAATTGATCTGGAAATTTCTTGATATCCAATTGAGTGTTAAAGATAAGGAAATCAATTGCAAACTGATAAAGGTATAATTCTCTTAACGAGGAGCAGGCTAGCTCTTCGCTGATTACAAGTGAATGTTTCACCACTGAAGTTATATAATGTCTTCTTAAAAATACTAAAGTTCGATGTAAATCCACTGAAGTTAAATAGTTTGTAATGCTTGAAATCTATAAATGTTTCTGGCCAAATATTTGTAGTTTTCCGATTAATAAGTAATTGATTGATTGATTTAGTATTTCATGGCAAAAAGCAGCTAGGCTATCTGCGTCGATTAATAAGTGTTTACCACAAATACATCTTTCAATGTTTATAGTATAACAACTGTAGCAAACCAAAAATAGATACTGTCTCTTGACGCTTCGCGTAATAAGCATTTAGACAAGATTCTAGACATTTCAACTTGCATAATAATACGCTAGTGATTTTGTAAAACATATAATGTTGATTTTTACACTCGAGAATCTTCTACAAATTTAAAGAGTAAAAAGTTATTTCACAATACACATTTAACAATATAAGTTACACGCATTTCTAAATACATATTTAAAAATATATTTCCGCTTATTCACTAAATGGAAATAACTTTTAACAAAGACAACAAATAACTTGAGATAATGATGAAACTTTGTAGGATGGAGGGCAAGTGTAGAGGACGATGTTTTGAAAGTCTTCCGCCTTTCGTCTTCACGTCTGAAAGGCAATAGACATTCAAAACGTCGTCCTCTTGTTTGTTTGTTTGTTTGTTTTGAAATTTCGCACAAAGCTACTCGAGGGCTATCTGTGCTAGCCGTCCCTAATTTAGCAGTGTAAGACTAGAGGGAAGGCAGCTAGTCATCACCACCCACCGCCAACTCTTGAGCTACTCTTTTACCAACGAATAGTGGGATTGACCGTCACATTATACACCCCGACGGCTGGGAGGGCGAGCATGTTTAGCGCGACGCGGGCGCGAACCCGCGACCCTCGGATTACGAACGCACGCTTTAACGCGCTCGGCCATGCCAGGCCTTACGTCGTCCTCTAAACTTGTGTCTCCACAACAGGCAGTTACCGTCCTTTCTACAAAGTTTCATCATGAATATTCTGCCTAAACAATCTATCAAAGAAACTTGAGATAAGTTTTTATGCTTTCCTACGTTTCAGATTACGCCTTTTTCAAAGCATCTGTGAACATCAAAAGTTAGGAAACTACTTTTAGTTTAGTAGTTGAAAATAATATAAAACTGTAACAATATAAAAGAACAATGTACTGTGAAGCTTACAAAAGTAATATTTAATAAGTCAAAATCGCTAACAATAAAAGTAAAGGTGAAATGAATTAGTTTTACATGAAATAATAATAGTTTTATAAAGATCAAGCATTGTATCTGCCAAGGTGAAAGAGTGTTTGGATTGAATAAAAAGAGATTCCCTAAACTTCCTGTTAAGAAAATTGTCAGGAGTCTGGAAACTTTTGATTCGATAAGGTTTCTCATTAATTGTGCCACGCATATTTATTTTTTTATCATTTACCTTTATGATCTGTGACTCTAACCCAGTTAATAATACTTTTAGTAAATTTAACCATGCACTGTTATATGATATTGACTATTTATATTTATTTCGGTTATTATAATTTAAAATCTCTTTTGTAGCCTGTAACGTTCACGAACAGTTGGAAAAGGCGCAAGCTGAAACATTGGGCAGAATAAAAAATATAGACATGAAATTATTTGTCGTGTTAATTGAAAAAGAAAATCCTCTTTTATGTATGAACCAGAACTTTGCTATTCGGTTATATTCAAATGTCGTATAACACAGATATATAACATATACCACTTTTTTATATCTGCTACCTAACTGGGCCTGGCATGGCCGAGCGCGTTAAGGCGTGCACTCGTAATCCGAGGGTCGCGGGTTCGTGCCCGCGTCGCGCTAAACATGCTCGCCCTCCCAGCCGTCGGGGTGTATAATGTGACGGTCAATCCCACTATTCGTTGGTAAAAGAGTAGCCCAAGAGTTGGCGGTGGGTGGTGATGACTAGCTGCCTTCCCTCTAGTCTTACACTGCTAAATTAGGGACGGCTAGCTTTGTGCGAAATTCCAAAAAAAACAAACAAGCTAACTAATTATTATTCTAATTCTACACAATTTATTCTCATTTGAAATTTCTTCTTCAAAATATTCTATCCACTTTACCCACAATAAACATTTAGAAAATAATATGTTTCAGTTCGGTTGTATTTAAACAGATGACTTAATTTTAATTATTAGACATTTTTACCCAAAGGCTGCTAAACCCTATAAAACGAAAAAGATCTTTTATATGGAAATATGAAGAACTTACAATCTCATTCAGCTTGAATTTGTAAACTTATTTTGGTTGAAAGATAACTTGATATTGCTGCAACAAAAATACCACTTACAACATTCACAATCAACAAGTTATTAAAACATTAAGATTTATCCGCTAAAACATTCACGTATAACTAAAATACATCAAAATATAAATTCTTACATTTCTTTACTACTAACACCTCTGACTACATTATATAGAAAGTAAGGAAATTTAGATAAAAGATATTCAGATGTTGAAGAAAAATGAGTCATTTTGTAGAAATTTGTACATTTTTTTTGTTAAATGGCAATAAGTTTATTCTTCAGTATCAATATGTGATTGAATGAAACAAACAAGTTATTGAAGGATATACAAATATCTAGAAACTAGCTTTATGACTACAGAATGGCAGTAAGAAAGCACTAAGTTTATAGTCGGTTCTTCAACCATCTTGCAAGAACAACCGCATTTGCAACTAAAGCTTCTGTAAATCAGTCATTAGATAACGAGTTGCCACCTATTTACTGGACCTGCCGGGAACATAAAGACTGTTCATCTCAATTTTCTTCTCAATCTCAAATGCTATTACGGCATCGTTTTTCTTATTTCTAATTCTATTATTCTCCGCTCTGCAAGCCTACGACACAAGCTTTTAACAAGACTCTACACCTTTACAAAGGGAAAAGGACAGTAAATGAAGGAAATGTTACTCTTACAACTCACTTTGTCGGCCCTTCATCTTCCAGTAATGCGCCAGGCGTGACAGAGTAGAAGCTTTGATTGGCTTGAACGACATACGTATGAGTTAATGATACCTACCGAGCTTGTCCTGGCTTCGTTTAACTTGAGCAGATGTCGGTTCTTTGGAACCATTTTCTGTGGAGAAATAGAGGGGCTATTCTCTCAGACTTGGCATAGTGATTACTTTACAAGCTTTCTACTCTGACAATGGTGTTTTCTTTACCCAATTGTGGAGGTTCTTGATTACCTTGACGGCTTTTAAGCTCCAATGCGCGGCATTTCTTTCACAAGGGACGCTTCTCTTTTCTCGTAACTTTTGATCGAAAGAGCTTTTATCCCGAATTAGAAGGCATGAAATTAAATTGTAATTAAATGGTTTATCTCTAGGGTAGCTGGTTTACTCAGAAGTAGATTAATGTTATTTTATACATATATTGATAGTATAACAGTTGAATAGTATGTTAAATGATAAAGAAGAAATGCGAAAATTATGCGAGGCTTATAAAGTCATTAAATTTGGTATTTAAAGTTCATTTATTTCTAATAGTAAACGTTTATAAATATCCAAAAATAAAATAAAAATTGTAAAATTAGTTTACAAAAGACAGAAACGCTCTATCAAGTGCAACAGAATTTTTGTAATGGAAGTAAACTGATCAGGTAATGTGTCGAGCACCTTGGCTCTGTAAATTTGTTCAAACGATCGTAGTAAAAAATAACTGTTGAAAGCAAACACGTTTCGGATTATCAGAAGAGCGTGATAATTGATACTTTCTAGTGTAGTATCATTATGAAAGATTAGTCTCTACAGAATTTATTAATAATGATAGTTAAAAGACAATACTTTGAGCAATGGACTAAGACCGATTTATCCAACAGCTGACTGAATTAACCAACTATACCAACTAATATGGCAACCAGTCTGAAAACAGATGTAAGAGAAGAAGTTTCTGTGGTACTTAGAGCGAAATTGTTAATAATGAATAACTGTGACGTGCGTGATCTGATTAGTCACATGTCATCGGGCTCTGTACTAGTTCTAGTGTCAACTGGTGGAACAGCGGTAAATTACGGACTTACACCAATAAAATCCAGTGTTTTATTCCTCGGGTCCTCTTAAACAAACAAAGAAAAAACTAGCGATAGTTTAAAAGCCTAAAACTACGTGAAGCATTTGCTCATACTTATACTGTCAGGATAATACAAACTAACGAATATAATACAAAATTACATGTTTTGACTGGATTTGCATTCTCAGATTTCTTTAAAAGAGTGAATAGCTTTCAGGCTTTGATTAATTGCATTTCACTATGCACGCTTCACAACGTTCAAGGAGCATGACACTGACCTCAATAATTTTCTTTAACGAAAACAATGACGAGCTAGAATGCGTCATTCACCTTAAAAATTTCTTGTCACCATCTGACAGAAAATTGTTGTCAATATTTCTTGCTGAATGGATAAAAATGAACAACAATTCAGGCACCTTGTGGAACTTTTGCCACGAAGAGCTTAAGTAATGCTGTTGGGAAAAGTAGTTGAAGATATTAGACGAGGACTTCAATGACGTATACATGGAGTTTAGTAATGATACTAGGTTTTCCAAGAGAAAAAAGATAGTATTTTTCTACGCTTTCAGTTCGAATTGTTTCAAATGAATAATTTTTTTAAGAACAAAAGGAAATGTTTAGATTTCTACTAATAAAAATATAAAAGTTGGTTAGAAAAATCACCTTAACTTGAATATCATCATTCTCTTTATTTGAAAACAATGAGATGGAATAACTTCGCAATTGAGATTATGGTTAAACAACCTCACAGCGAACCCAAACGAACATGTATTTTTCCTGTTAGCTCATCTTGCTTGATCGGTATAAATAATTGTAATTAAACTCCCAGGACTGTCATGGTGGTTAATTTGTAAAATCCAGTAATGGGAGAGATCTGATTTCAGATTGATATACCTAGTGAACCACTTCTACGGTCCAGGTTTATCAATATTAAATACTAGTCAGTAGAGAAAAATAGACCATAATTTGTGCTTTTTTCAGGTTTAAAAATATTAAACTATTATAAGATATAATAAATTAATTCCTACTTCTTCAAAAATAAATAATGTATATATCTTTTTATCTATTATAATGGCCAGCATGGCCAGGTGGTTAGAAACGATCGACTCATAATCTGAAGAGCGCGGGTTCGAATCACCGTCGCACCAAACACGCTCGCTCTTTAAGCCGTGGGGGCTTTATAAAGTGAAAATCAATCTCACTATTCGTTGGTAAAATAACAGTCCAAGAGTTGGCTGTGGGTGATGATGACTCTGGTCTTACACTGCTAAATTACGAACAGCTAACTCACATAGCCCTCGTGTAGTTTTGTATAAAATACAAAAACAAAACAATCTATTATAATGCACAATTTGGCCTATCGCAACTGTTTACATGCAGAGAAGTAAATGAGTTACAATCAAACTTGTGTGTACTAAAGACTGATCATAGATCTATATAATAAAATTAACTATATTTAAATTCAAACTGCCATGTAGCCTAATGATACACGAAATCATGTGGTATTTAGATTCAATCTCTGAGAAATTAATCAATATTCTCTCTTCATAGCGTTAAAAACCATTATTCAAACTTGGAAAACTGAAATAGGTTTCGTCGTGTTTAAGCGTTCGATAAAATTACTCATGAGACTGTACGTAAACTTATTGGTCGTCCTCCCATTTTTTATAGTTACGAATGTACTGTCATTTGTTTTACATATGAAAACAATTGTAATAGACTATAAATAATTTTTAATAGTGCTCAAGTTGCTGTGAATTATAAAAATTAAAGCTTACGTGTACTTTCACAGGTAAAATAAACACAACAAACTTGACTTTAGTACCATGATGAATAACAAATACGTTATTTAATAATGCAATAAATACATAATAAAATTTCCTTTACTAATTAAATATATTAATACACTGTATAACTAGCTTGATAATGGCATTATAAGAAAATTCTAACTTAGGCTTTGTAAAGAAACGCTCATTATATAGCTGGTATTTTATTGAAAAGAATCTTGTTATATTAATTCAACTGCTACAGTAAAGAATTGAAACATGCTATATGTAGGTACCCCATTTGTCACATTAATCCAGCATGAATGAACTTCATTTATAAAAACCCTCTGCTTTTTTACATCAAGCAGCTTTTCTATCCAATTAAACAACGTATCTCCTATACCTAAAGAGATAATTTTTATTATAAGCCTTTTATGTGGCACTTTGTCAAATACTTTATAAAGATGCAGATACACCAAATCTACACCCTTATATTGCCCCGGCATGGCCAGATGGTTAAGGCGTGCGACTAGTAATGTGTGGTTCGCGGATTCGAATCCAGGTCGCACCAAACATGCTCGGCCTTTCAGCCGTGGGGGTGTTATAATGTGACGGTTAATCCCACTATTCATTGGTAAAAGAGTAGCCCACGAGTTGGCGGTAGGTGGTAATGAATAGCTGCCTTTTCCTAGTCTTACACTGCTAAATTAGGAACGGCTAGCGCAGATAGCCTTCGAGTAGCTTTGCGCGAAATTCAAACCAAACAAACCGCACCCTTATCCTCATTTACATGAGCAGTAAAATTTTCCTATGTTTGATTTTTATCCTTTTTTAAGTCTTAGGTACTGTAAATATATATTCTGAGACATATACATCAGACTATAATTAAAAATGGCAGATGTAAAGTGTAGAACTAATTGTTAACTATAATAATAGGCCTAAAAAGCTTCTATTATCACTCATAGGGCTGTAATTCTTCCAATTATTTTCCATTTAAAAGATACAAGCGTAATATTGAACCTTACCTTTAAAACAAAAAGATATTTGATCGGTTACCTTTTTGTGTGATTTCTATATTTAACCGCCTGATGAATTGCTATAAGCTGAAGATGAGGGTAGAATGAATGAAAAGAATCTGCTTTGTTTAATCGTCAAAATGTTCAGCTGCGCTTTCTCGACAATCTTGACACACCATATAAGGAAAAGCTCTTATTCAAAATGATGTCAGAAACAACAATTTATATTCTTATATGCGAGGCTTAGACATATCTTGATCGAGATACACATATTCGAAATTTATATCACTGTTACGATTCTTTTAACTCGAGTTCCCCCTATCTTTTGTTAGGTAACGTTATTAACCCTCATTAGCAGTTTTAATACATCGTTATTATAAAAATTTTAAATGGGAAAAAAGTACTTTTATACGAAAGGCGCCCAATTCCTTCTATATTAAAATGAAAAGCAAATAAAAAAGGAGTTTAATTAAAATAAAATAATTCTGCTACTAGCTAGAAATTCAGAAATTATCTGATTTTCTGGTAAACACAAATGAAATAAGTTTACTGTTAGTTGAAACTTATTCCTTATCTCCTGCTTTAAGAGAATTCTGGTATTAGCCAGAAGTTATGTTTTATCTGTTATTAATTACTAGTGAAATAATAACTAATTGTAAATTACATTTTATCGCCTGTTTACCAGAAGTAAACAACCTCAAATGATATCTTCTGTTAATCCACTAAAAACAAAAAAAAAAATCAACTACTAAGTAAAAGTTAAATGTGTTATTTCGTATTAATCACAAGTAAAATATCATAGCAGCTAGTTTAAAGCTTCGGGACCGCCTGGCATGGCCGAGCGCGTTAAGGCATGCGCTCATAATCTGAGGGGCGCGGGTTCGCATCTGAGTCGCGCTAAACATATTCGCCCTCCCAGCCGTGGGGGCGTTATAATGTCACGGTTAATCTCACTTCTCATTGGTAAAAGAGTAGCCCAAGCGTTGGCGGTGGGTGGTGATGACTAGTTGCCTTCCCTCTAGTCTTACACTACTAAATTAGGGACGGCTAGCACAGATAGCCCTCGAGTAGCTTTGTGCGAATTTCAAAAACAAACAATAAAAGCTTTGGGTGTTTTTTTTTCTGTTATTTACGAGTAAAATATTTGTTTTTTTGAATTTCTCTAGGTACACGAGGACTATCTGCGTTAGCCGTCCCTAATTTAGTAGTGTAAGACTAGAGGGAAGATAGCTAGCTATCACCACCCACCGCCAACGCTTGAGCTACTCTTTTACCAACAAATAATGGGATTGACCTTCTAATTATAATGTCCCCATGGCTAAAAAGGCTAGAATGTTTGGTATGACGGGAATTCGAACTCACGACCCTCAGATTACGAGTTGAAAGCCCTAACCACCTGGCCATGAGTAAAGAAAGTTCTCTCTTACAAATTTTTACTTATAATTTCCATACTATCTCCTGTTTTTCATCATTATAATTATCCCCGTGATACAGCAATATGTCTGCGGATTTACAACGCTAGAAACGAGGTTTCAAAACCCGTCGTGAGCAGAGCACAGATAACCCATTGTGTAGCTCTGTGCTTAATTTCAAACAATCAAACAATACTAAAACATTTGTGAGTCAAACAATGCATTTATTTTATTTTTCTTCAAGTCTCATCTGGTGATTCAATAGTGTCTGAAATATTATAACACTAAAAATTAGATTTCGACTCCCGTGGTGGGCAGAGAACAGCTAGCTCGGGGTTTAACTTTGTGCTTAAAATAAACAAAAAAATTCAAATCTTAGTTTTAACAGTTTATTTTATTACATGTTGTAGCCTTAGGTTCTAACATAAAAAGTAAAAAAAAAACACTATACTATATTTATTTCAAACAATGTGCTCACTTTAATGAAGTTTCTAGTACTTATTCAATTCTATAATGAAACTTTGGTTAATTATCTCTTCCTTCCAAAATCTTTTTTAATAGTAGTAGTAATCTAATGCTCTTATCTGACTGATACATCTTGCACTGGATGGTGTGAAAACTTAAGTAATTTAATATAAATAAAGTTCCTGTATAAGGTAGGAAAATGTTTCATAGAGTATAAAAAATCCGATAAGCAGTTCTATACATTGCCTTCAAAATTAATCACTGCAACTAATAATGTCATATTTTCATGAAATACAAATAATGTAAACACTTTTATCATGAACTTGTTATTATTCAAAATACTAATGATCAAACGTAACACTGTTATCTGTCAAGTAAGTTGAACCTCAGCAAAATCTGCAAAGAAAATACAAAAGCTCAAATTTACTGATTGAAAACCCTGACTTAGCATTACTTATTGCTGCGAGTCTTTTTGGATAGGTTTTTACTAGCTTTGCATGACAAGATGATATAAGTTTTGCCCGTATTTTCTTGCAAAATAGCTGCAATTCTGACAAGTTTGCTGAATATCTTTAATAAAGTGCAATTTTCAAGTCTCGTCACAATTCTTTTATTGGATTCAAATCAGAGCATTGACTGGACTGCCATAGATTATCTACTCTTTTATTTTCAAACCATTCCAAGATGTTATGGCCTTGCGTTTTGGATCATTGTCCTGCTAAAATGTAAATTTTTGACCCAGTTTTAGATTCTTGGCAGAGTCAAGCAGTTATTCCTCTAGGATTCGCTTGTATTTTGCATCATTCATCTTCCTGTTAATCCTGACAAGCTTCAAAGCCCCTGACGATGAGAAGCATTCCTAAAACACCATGGTTGACAGTTGGGATAGTGTTGACTGGGTGGTGAGCTGCATTGGGCTTGCATCATACGTAACAGTTTGAATTTAGATTAAAAAAAAAGCTCGAGTTTTGTCTCGTATGATGACTAAATATTACGCCACGTGTCTGCAGTATCTTCATACGCTTTGCCGCAAACTCTATACAAGATTTAACATTATTCTTTTTCAGTAATGACCTTTTTTCTTTATACTCGCTCATACAGGCCAGCTTTGTGTGAGGTATTGTCAACGTATGAACATTGACTTCAATCTCAGGCATGGAACCTTGCAAGTCTTTTAAAGTCAATGTTAGCTGCACAGTGGCATCCCTAACTAGTTGTCTGTCTAGCTGGTTGCTTAGTTTCGAAGAGTGACCTAATCTGGTTAGTGACTTGGTAGTATGAAGCACATTCTTCTTCTTAATGATGAATTTCACAGTAGTTAATGGTACTCAGCGACCATGAACATTTTTTGTAACCTTCTCTTGATCTATGTTTCTCTACCTCTTTATCCTTGAATCGTTTAGAAAGCTTCTTGGTTTTCATAGTTGGTTTGTCGTTTATGTTGCGGCTTGAGCAGATGTATTTACTCTGAAGTCAAGTTAAACCACTTTTATTACACAGAGAAAAAGACGATTACACTAATTTTGTGACTTTTCACACTAAACTTTTGCATCTGAGCTGATTCAGAGTTACAGTAGCAAAACGTTTAAATATTTGTGCAATTAAAATCTATCAATTTTTTTTTAAAAAACCTAATTTATTTGCATAATATCGGCATTTTTCAGTTTGGAGTAAATTGTATATATTCATAGATTTTGAATATAAAACCTTATTTAAAAGTTTCCTGATTGCAAGTTCACATGACAACAAAGTGTGGAAAATTTGCAGGGAGTGAATATTTTTGCAAAGCGCTTCAGAAAGTCCTTTATTAGCATAGGAAAGTTATTTGAATATAAAAGATCTTGGAGTTATTACGTGCCCGCGTCGCGCCAGACATGCTCGCCCTCCCAGCCGTGGGGGCGTATAATGTGACGGTCAATCCCACTATTCGTTGGTAAAAGAGTAGCCCAAGAGTTGGCGGTGGGTGGTGATGACTAGCTGCCTTCCCTCTAGTCTTACACTGCTAAATTAGGGACGGCTAGCACAGATAGCCCTCGAGTAGCTTTGTGCGAAATTCAAAAACAAACAAAACTTGGAGCTATTACGAACACTACTGAATTCGCTTATTTGATTTCATTCTTAAAGCTAGAAAAGTGAAACCTTTAAACTGACATAGAGTCATGGTCAAGAAGAGGACCTAAGGAATTGAGCATAAAAGTAATATTTGATGAAGCTAAGGTATAAATGTTCGAAAAAATAAAATATAATTATTATAATATAAATTTCTTATTTTAATTAATAAGTGCAAGACATTCATCTCTTAACTTGCTTCTGAATTTTAAATCAACCTCATGTATTTGTAATTACTCAATTACAAACACATTAACAAAAATGTTTTACGATACATGTATTTCATTACTAGCATTCAATGAAAATAAGACGAGAATTGAAACTACAAAAAAAATTAAAATGTTGAAAGATGGTGGAGCTACTTAAAATATCAATATTTTAATAAAAAAAAATATTTGAGAAGCTTGTTGTGTACTTTTTATGTGGCTTCCCAATGCAGACATACAATGTTACAACATAGATTTGATGCCCATGGTGGGCAGAGCACAGATAGCCTCTGGTGTGACCTTATGCTTAACTTCAAATAAAACAAATAAAAATTTATGTAAGGAATATTTTATTTAAACATTTTAGGTTAAGGTTTTCATGTCGTTGTAGTCATTTGTCAGATTTTTTGTACCGACTGTAAAGAAAAAAATTCAAAGTAAGGTATAATGCATTTATATAAATATCTGAGTATACATAAATAAACAATATACGTTTCGTAAGTTCTCTGGTCATATGTAAATTCAACTATAAGTTCTTATACTAGATGGCAGCACAATATGGTGCTGAATGTATAGACCTTTAGAGATAACGATATGCTTACTCCATGGTTGGCATTCCAAACCCTTTTTCTTTTTAAAGAAAGGATGTGCATTATTGTTCATTATGTATTATAACGTAAAACTCTGTATAATGATTGATTTATGAAGTGCTATTTACTAAGGAGCGTACTAGACTTATACACCACTAACTATAATTTAGAGCTTAATGTGTACGTTAGTTTGAATTTTTGCTTGTTTGTTTGTTTTGGAATTTCGCACAAAGCTACTCGAGGGCTATCTGTGCTAGCCGTCCCTAATTTTGCAGTGTAAGACTAGAGGGAAGGCAGCTAGTCATCACCACTTACCGCCAACTCTTGGGCTACTCTTTTACCAACGAATAGTGGGATTGACCGTCACATTATACACCCCCACGGCTGGGAGGGCGAGCATGTTTAGCGCGACGCGGGCGCGAACCCGCGATCCTCGGATTACGAGTGCACGCCTTAACACGCTCGGCCATGCCAGGCCTCGTTAGTTTGAATATGGCCCGGCATGGCCACGTGGTGAAGGCAGTTCACTCGTAATTCGATGGTCGCAGGTTTGAATCCCCGTCACACCACCAAACATGCTCGCCCTTTCAGCTGCAGGGGCATTATAATGTTACAGTTGATGGAGCGTGGTGATGACTAGCTGTTTTCCTGCTAGTCTTACACTACAAAATTAGAGACGGCAAGCGCAAATAGCCCTGGTGTAGCTTTGCGTGAAGTTCAAACAAACATTACTTTGAATACAAAATCGTTCTATGACGCAAATATTTTATTGATACCCTATAGAGGTGTAATATTCATTTAAATTTAAAACTCTCTTTGTAATTTATCATTGGTATTGTAGTACTTATAGAAAAAAATAGGCTTGGTAAGCAATACAACTTAAAATCTCACACACACTGCAAACAACACGTAAAGAAAACTTTATATATAGTACGTTGTTGAGTAGTAAACAAATCAACTGAAGGGTGACAAGCCGAGAAAGTACGTAAAATAAAAACAAGTATTTCATAAAAATGCAATTTTCTTAGTCTGATTATATGATTAATTGAGAAACGTTTTCAGAAAGACACAGCTCTCTCTCCTGATTTCACTTTATACAAATAGAAATGCACATGACTGAATTACGTTACTTTTGTTAGAAACGTTTTATCTTACTTTTACTTACAATATTCGTAAACATAAGTAATAACAAAACCCCTTTTTAAAATTACCAACGAGCTAACAAGACACTGGTAGCCGTATTCTGTGGTTACGAGCACGCTCTGCAAGTTGCCATCTAAGAACGCACACTTATATCCCGTGTGGGTGCACAATTGCTATGTAATCAGCTTAAAAATGTATTAGCTAGATAAAAACAAAGTGGACTTCTGTAGATTCTCTAAATCTACATTCTACTTATGATCTAATCTTTCAAAGTGAATTTCTCAGTTCTACACATCTGGACAAAACAATTCTATCATACCAGTCGATGCCTAAGACATGTCATCTATGTGAGGACAAATACTGTCACTGCTAAAGTCTGACACAGATTTGTTCGAATACTCTGGACTGAAAACAGTAATGATGAGTTTTATAATTTATCTTCGAATTATGTTCAAACCACGTGTGACGTATTCAAATCCAAAGTTGTACTTCATACAGTTCAATTTTTAAAAACGTGCTTTTAAACAACAGAGAAAAATAGTTTATAGGTAATCTTGAAAATTCTTTGTCACAGTAATCACATTATTCTTGCATTTAATAGAGATAAGGTTTAATACAGTAATGTTGAATGTGCAAACAAACTTTGGCCATTAATAAAGTCAAAGAAAAGGCTACACCTTGGCTAGATGGAAGGAAACCTATAACAGAAAATACTAACAAAAGCCAAGAAATATCGAGAGACCTACATAGCACGAAGAAACTCCCTAAGAAGGACAGGCATATAGTACCGCCACTCTTAAGAATTAGTTCGAAAACAAAAACATATGGAAATGATAGAACTAGAGCACAATTACTTTCAAGAACCACTTAAGCCTAGGGTACTAACTTTCAAAGGAATTATTTTCAGATATAGCTCTCATACAAACTTTCATAGAAGTAGAGATATGTTTCGAATTAGCACAAGCATTCATACTAGAAAAAGGCCATGTGTAGTTAAAAGTTTACTATGTCATGTTAAAAATGCTTTTTGTTGAATCAAAGGGACAGTGGGTTATCAAAGTCTACTCATAATAGAAAGCAGATTTCTCTGAAGAAGATCCAGTAAAAAATGATGATGCGTGAAAAAGATAGTGATTTCGCAAAAGCTTTCATGAACATCCATCTTAGCCCAGCTCAAAATTTGTCTGTGAAATTATTGAAAAGAGCTTATCATCATGTAAAAAATATGGACTATGTCTACAAACGGAATGTATATCATAGAAGAATTGGTGGTAATTTCTGAAAAAATCTTAAGCCAAAACATGAAGTATGGAAATGTACTGAGAAAAGCTAACCTATGTCTAGTGATGAACTTAACGCCATACTGTCACTAAAGACGGCATTTGATGAAACCAATTTAGACAAGTGTTGTAAGGTTGTAATAAAAATTTCTTAATTTGCATCATGATAGAGTTGTTGAATCCAATAGTAATAAAATTTTGGTTGACTGCCTTGATTATCCTTTAGTGTGGTACAATGATGAAGAGTGTACTACTAAGTTATAAATACTCAGTCGTGTAGCTACCCATTACATAGTGCTGTGCAAGCTTTTGCAACACTTGTATATTAGATTGACTGATCCAGCACTGAGCAAGAGATACAGAAATTTATCATGCTCTTGTCAGTAGTGATGTAAATGAAACCTGTATGCAGGGCCTTCAGACAACTAGAGATGGAGAAACTGGACCCTCTCAACTCCTAACTAATTCAATATGTAAAGTGTTATTTATGATGGGTAGGTCGATAAGCTAGCCAATGAATTTCAACTATTACAGCCAGTTACAAGTTACTTATATTAAATCGAGGAATTCAGTAACAAGTGGAGTGCATAAGCACTAACTCCAGGAAGTTTATGGTTAAAGTAATCAATTTGAGTTTTAGACTAAAATTCAAACACAGAAACACTTTTAATATGTTTTTTCACAATATTCTCTGTAATAATAAATTTGTAGAATCACTTTTAATAATCTAACGAAAATCTTTCAGCATAACTAACAAATATTCCTTAATTATTAATCCAATAGCATTATTAAATCATTAAATTATATCAATCAAATACATTTTAACCATGTTATTCAATATTAGGAAAGATAGCAATAAGTTACTTACAGAGAGTTTAGGCAAGAAGCGCTGAATAAGATCATCATAAGGGTAGTCATACTTCTTCTATCCGCCTCGGAGACTCTGCTGGCGATGGTTGAAATTTCTTGACTGACTTTTTGAGTTTTCTGCTCTTTTCAAAAGAACTCACTTTTGAGCTTCAAACGTGAGTTTTATGCAGACTTCTTTCTGTTATTTTTTACGATCATTCAAATAGTGCACACATCTACCTGCAAGTAGATTTGATATTTCATTAGCTACTTTTCTTTGATCGTTTGACAATTTTCAAAACCAATACTGCTTTCTATTGATTGTAGAAAAAAGGCTGTAAATCAGCAGCTTTCTTACTTCTATTCTCATAAAAAAAACTTTTGAAATAGATATCACATCAAATTTCCGACATATTTCCTCTCTCGGCAACTTTATGCGAGATAATGTTAACATTTGCGGTAGTTTCCTCGCTGCTGTAGTGACGCCAATCCCTAGATAAGGATATAATTTCCAATATCTCTAATGAGGCTTACCTAACCCTTTTGCTGACCTTAATAGAGTGGTGTGTAGTTAGCTTGTTTGTTTTTTGAATTTCGCGCAAAGCTGGTCGAGGGCTATTTGCGCTAGCCGTCCCTAATTTAGCAATGTAAGACTAGAGGGAAGGCAGTTAATCATTACCACCCAAGCGCCAACTCTTGGGCTACTCTTTTACCAACGAATGGAGGGATTGACTGTCACATTATAACGCCTCCACGGCTGAAAGGGCAAACATGTTTGGCGCGACGGGGATGCGAACCCGCAACCCTTGAATTACGAGTCGCACGCCTTAACACGCTTGGCCTGCCGGGCCTATATAATTAGCATAAACAAGAACGTTTATCAACATATCACTCTTCTTAATCAATCGTCGTTATATAATAGTAATTCTTATATCTTTATGACACTTTTATTTCTACATATATTCTGTTTTTGAAGCATTTGAAATTCACAGAAATGCCGTTAATGTTCAATTAGGCTACTGTAAAACTGGGTGTGAAGATTTCTATGTACAATTCTTTTAATGTACGTAATGATATCATATTTTCCCTCCAATTGCCATTGAAGAAGATACATAAAACTCTTGATCAGATTGATTTCACTAAAAATGTTTCTCTTGGAACTGGCAAAGACAAACTCATTTGGTGCAGCCTAATCGATATTAACAAACTGCAAAAGGCAGAATTAACTCAATTGACTTTACAAAGATATAGTTGAACAAGCTGTAGGTGAGCTGTCAAAAATGTAGTCAAAATTGTCAACCAGAACAATGTTCTGAAAGGCTGACTAGAGTGATGTAACTGGTTTCCGAACTTATACTGTCAAATACATACCAAAGAAGCTGCTATAGGAGTCTGACATAGATCAGTACAAATTTCTTAGTGTTAAAGATTACTCGCTAAAGAAATGGCAAAACCACCTCGATCTGATGCGTTTCTTACGTCTTCTTTTTTTTTTCAAGGACGTTTTTGAAGAAAACCGTCCTATTAAAAATTAATGACTCTGACTGAGTAACTCATGACCCTACTATTTAACAAAGATTCAGAGTTCAGAACAGATATCCAGTATCTGTTCTACCTACTTTGGCAAAAAGAACCTCGGGAATTGTTTGCTGACACCTATAATATTTTGAAGAACAGTGGACAACAGTCCATATCAGTAAACACACTACTAAATTAGATGATTCATTCTGATCGAGAGTTAGAGGCAAATTTGAGTATGATGCTCCTGGGTGTAAGAAAACTAAACAGCACTGTTTATTCAGGCAGAGTGAAGTGAAATGTATGGTACAGGACTATAGGCGTCCAACGTACCTTTTTAACTTTATCTGTTCACAAAATGAGTTGCCTGACATTGTTCAATATTTGAGAAAGGTCATTGGTATACCCTGAGATCCAGGTGTAATATCATAAGACTGTGTCCTGTGAATCCAGTGCCAGTGTTTTGGCAATCCTTCTTTATATTCCACTTTTTCTTCCAGATTCCGGTTGTTAAAGGTCAGGTAGTTGGTAAAGTTCAACATTTTTACTGGAAGAAGAAGTACCAGATAAAACATCTCACTAATTTGGAGAGGCTGTGTACTTACCATTGGCTGAAATCAGCTAGAATTGATGTTGAACTGGAAACAGATAGAATAAATTGTCATGCTCCCGACGAGAAATCCAATCCTGAACTCCACATGCCAATCATCGGGTATCAAATGCACAACTGAAGAAGATTTTGATATCCTCCTCAGTTACCATCTCAACAAAAAGTGCTGTATTGTAAAATGGCTAGATGTTTCAATGCTTCAAAAATAAGTCATAGTTGGAAAAGCCATAGTGAGCTTGAAGAAATATGTAAGAAGTGATACAGAGTCTAACAGAATTTTGAGGGCAGTCTCATAGAGGCAGACCATCCAAACACACTCAGAATAGTGAGTGACATATCTCTGTATGATTTTGTTATGTGGATTGATTCGACAAGCAGGGACAAAAAGAGAAAAAGATTCAACAAAAAATCAAAGAAATCCCTTTATCCCATCACAAACTGTATGATTCAGAATAAAAGACGCAGTGGGAGAACTACAATTACTCTCTGATCTACCTTTTTATTTCTTTTATTAGAGATAGTGCTCTGATCTTTTTCAACATAAAGCAGAAGAGACATTCCACAAAGAAGGAATGAGAATTATTCAATTGATGTATAAAAATTACAAACTATTCTTGAAGATCAGTCAAAGGTGAAAAACATTAAAGAAGCTAGGAAAGAATATGGTGAGGAGGAAGCTGAGTGAAGACGATGATGATCCTTAGGTCATTAATAAAGCTAAGACGGCAATTTACGATACTTTAGGCATGAATTTTAATTGGCTAAATAAGCTCAATTTAGACACCAGAGTAACCATGTAGGTTACTTTCTCAATCAGAAGCACAACGAAGATGAGCTGTGCGAGTGGAAACTTATAACATTGCGTATGTTCTTCAATGGCGTAGGGGACACGCCATTGGGAAATATTTTAAAATAAAGTAATCAGAATTGCAGTAATTAGCATTTAGCCTATAGATCTCATCTGTGTCATTATTACTTCCACAGACTTAGCAGTTTTAACATTGGAGGTATCACGATCCACTGTCTCTCTCAGATCCCCATAGAGCACAAAAACAAAACTGTAGGCTACATATCAATGCTAAAGACTTCTTTAAACATATTAAGACACCTGTGAGACACATAAAAGTGTCTATTGCTGATGAGGTATCCATGATTTCTAATTTGAGTTTGGCCTATTTGCACTTGGGACTGGAAGAATGTTTTTGCAGTCATGAGTGATTCAGTTGTAAGAATGTACTCTTGTTGGAAACATTCTTCCATTGCAACCAGTCAATGGTAACTCGTCTTTGAATATATCGTACAAAAGTTTCCCACCCTCATTTGGAGAGATTCAGCTATTTATGATGACTTGACTATTAATTTAAGCGAAAATATTGAAGGTTTTCACAAATGTTAAACTGTGTGAGATGAGGAGTTCCCATTGATGAACCCATTCCCACCTTTAAACAGAGTCATAGAGATACAAGTAGACAACAAATTTAAAACAGTTCTGTCAAACCCCTATGTGTCTGTTTCCAACAAGAAAAGCATATGATGATTTGATTAGTCAAATATTTAGTTATCTTGCTTCTGAAGTAAAAAGAAAATTGCGAATACAGACAAGACTGCTCACACATCCATCACGTGAAAGTATGCCAAGAGGGCTACTAATCATCTGGAAAAAATATTCAGGATTGTAAAATGTCAGAAAATCTGAAAACCTAACTATGGCTTGCTGTGAATGCACGTGTCATGCTGAGTAAAGATAAAACAAAACTTAACGAAAGTTGTTCTATAGGCACTTTTTAAAATATCTCATTGGCCCATATTGCCATCAGGCTAAGTCACCTGAAAATCTTAATGATATTGAAATTGTCAAAACTAGGTTATGGCCATAAAATATTTTACATGTACAGAAAGTAACTGCCCTTCAGTCTAGCTTATGCTGTAACCATTAAAAAATGTAAAGTTCTGTCTCTACATTATGTCTTTGTAGACCTCTCAGTTCATGTGCTTAGTTCTGGAATGGCCTACTTTGCTTTGTCTAGAATCTCGTCTCTCTTGGACCTAAACCTGTCAGCTTTTGACCCAAAGTTTGTCATGGCTAGCCACAGAAGTTAATATATTTAGAGACATCTAAAAAAGAACTTCCACTATATAACATTCCAAAAGCTTCTGAGAGCAATCATTAGACTTCAAGTAGCACAGATTTCCCCAAGTAAAAACTAGTCGAAAAGGTCAAGAAAACTCTTATAAGCAAAGTATTATATACAGTCCAACCTGACAAATAGCCAGCAGCTTATGAAAAGCAAATAACTCCTGTAACTGTACAAATGATAAATAGTATATAAACTACGACCCTAGAGACAAAAAGGTGGGGCCTTGCATATACCGCTGCTTTTAATAAGATGTGGTAACATAAAGCCTGTGCTGTCACGCATCTCGAATTCGTATGTGCAAACGATGCCTCAACTGTTAGCTCAAATGTTGATTTGCCACATCCAAATTTGAGAACCTTGGCAAACATAAGAATAATGATCAGTATATGCTTAGAACATATCAATTCTTAGTTATAGCACTATGGGGTGCAATTGGTCATTGTTAATCACCTGTTATGAAAATGATGATCTGTTTACGTGCCTTGCATAAGTGAGCTTACATTATAACTATGACAGTATGGTTCAATACATCAATATTACACGTATAACCGATAAAAGAGTGTGGAAAACCACAGTTTTTGCTTTGGCACAGTTATTTAGCACAAATGTCTTTATTTATTTGAAGGCATTAAGTGGGTACCTTATTGCTCCAGCCACATTTATCAACCCTCCAAAGAGTCTTAAAGTGACACTGTTTGTTAGGTACAAGTTTTTATGCATGTCATTACTTTGACTCGATTTTATGCAGAAAATGTGTGGTTCATGTAACTGCAGTGAGCTCAACTGAGAATCATTGCTTGTCCAAACTGAATTGTCTGGATAAGGAAAACAAACAGCTTGTTATCAAACTGAATGTGAAAATAAGTGTGCTTGTGTGTCTCCCGTTGCACTGTGTAACTTTCATGACAAAATCCAAGTCAAAATAAGTGTAAAATTTTTTTTAAAAAAATTGGAAAGAAAAATTGTTGTTGAGCACAAAGCTACACAACGGGCTATCTATGCTTTGCCCACCACCAATACTGAAACCTGGTTTGTAGCGTTATACGTTCGTATACCTAACACTGTTGGGCGGGGAAGAAGGAAAAAGCACAATAAATACTAAGAAAAAAAGTAGGAACAGGAAGAATAGCATTACAACACAGTGAAACCTCAAAGTGACAGAGCTCTAGGTCTGTCTTCGTGATCGTTTTTCTAGTTAGCTCTCGACATTTCCTGGCTTTTGTTGATATATTTGTTACAGTTTTTTTATTCAGATTGATAGTCTTTTCATTGACTTGATTAATGGTTAAAGTTTGTTTCACATACTCAGCATTATTATTTTTAACCTTATCTTTGTTACTGGAGGAATGTTGTCATCCCTGTCACGAAACATTTTCAAGGTCATCAGTATGACATTTTCTCCTTTTTCTTGTATAGTTTCCTTAAAAGGCATAATATCCTACATACTGTATAATATCTTATGAGTTTCAAAATATTCTAGATGGCATATTCAGCTTAATTTGTTTGTTTTTATGTAATATCTATTGAACTTTACAGACGACTTCGTAAACAGGAACTTTTACTTAGTGTTATGTGGATACACCAAGAAGCTAGCTAAGTAGGTTTCAATACTCTTGGTGGGCACAGTACAAAAAACGTCTTGTTTATTTTGTGCTTAACAACAAAGAAAGGAACAAATTTATCATAAACATAACTTTAATAGTCAATAGATAGCTTAATGAAGTTTTATATCATCAAAAGCACTGAAGTATTTACAAACAACTTAGAAGGAAGGATTATGTTTTCCACTTTGACATTCATAAATAGCTGATCAAGATAATAACATATTCATTGCACTACAATATCCTTGAAGAATGTTACAGGTAGTTTATTAGGTTTACGTAAAATTTACCAAACTTAACTATTCTGTAAGGTCTAAATACTTCGCTTTCACTCACTGATTATTAAAGCTAATATTGTAAATTTGTCCCGTTGATGCTGTGGTTGCTTGACCCTCTACTAGAACAAGAAAACTAGCTTACTGGCTGGACAGTTCTTTTGATTGACGGTAAAATTAATTCAAATAAAGTATGATAATAATTGTAAGTAAAAATGATTGTTGTTGAAAATAAAGCAAATAAATAATACTGCGTTATTAATCCTTATTCTGTAAGTATGATTATAAAAATTGATAATAATTAATATGCATTCACTCAGTCTAGTTCATGCCATATACACTGCAAACAAAGTTTTTACTTCTTAAACACTGTTTCTTATAGATTTGTGGCTGCTGATCACGAAATTCACATCCAAATTTGCCCATTTCATCGAAATATTCAGTTTTACCAGAACATTGCTACAAGGGAAAAAACGATATCAGGGCAACTTCAATCCGTCAAAGCTTGCTGATTATTGTTGGACACTACAACTTGATGCACTGGACATTGAAAACAAACGAAAATCAGCAGCAAAACACTTTTAATTGTGTTTAACTTAATAGCGTATTAGAAAGATTAACACAATTAAATACGTTATCGCCAATAAACAGTTAACTGTCTATTTTCAGAGTTCCAACGTGATGAAGCAAAACCAAAACCATATTTGTGTATACCCACCAGGTACCTGTCACAATCAGCAAAAACTTTTTAAAAAAATTGTTGTGCAGCGATATTAGTTGTTCGAGGTAGTTTATGAGATACAGTAAATAATACCTAGATTACTACAGTGTCTGTCAACTTCCTGTTGGCCTGATCAGTCATGATATTAGACGAAAGTCTTCGTCGGCAATAGATATAGAGAACTTAGTTTGACTTGCATACTGTAATATATTCTACTTTTCTTTCATTAATTGATTCTTAGAATGACTTCTTGAATACAATCCTACATAAAGGAAATCTTCCAATAAAATAACATACATTATGTACATAATATGTGTACTTGTTCTTAAGCAGATTCATTTTCACACTTTTCGAAGTGTTGCCGTCATGCCGACGATACGACCAATCTCCGTTCTGATTGCATGTAACACTTGAAAGAATATGTGTGTGTATGTTCTAATAATCGAATTAGGAATTATCTTTATACATTGTAAACTGTTCCATAAGAATCTGCACAAGTCAAAGTTGAAAATGTTTTACAGTTATGTTACTACATCCAGTTTCGGGCTTGATAAAACTTTTACTGAGCATGTTCCACTTTTTAAAGGCTTGGGTTTCTCATAGTGGAGTTTGTGTTTTCCAGTCAGGTGCAATACTTGCAGAAAATCAATACAGTTTAAAAATTAAATGTTGGTGAGAAAGACATCTTTACCAGAAATAATACACAAATAATTTGTATGGCTACAGAAACAAACAGCATAAACTCTACTGAAGTGATGCTAGGTCACTGATTTGGAACGTTGAAGCATTATTAAGGTATACTAGCTTCATTTCAGGTTTCTGACATGTTTAAAGAAAGTAAGCATTAGAAACAAAAAGTGGAACATATATATACACACATTCATAAAAGTGATTATTTTATTTAAGAAAAATTGCAGTATAACTTACTGTATTATTACCAAATGTGAAATGACAAACATTCGCATACAGAAACATCAAAAGTACCATTGAATGACTGGTGTGGCCTAAATTACGTTAATCAAGAGTACTATTTATTAACTTTAAATGGTTTCAAGCTTATATAATCTTTATTTAACATAGATATCTCCATGTATTTCACAGGGAAGAAATATTATCCTTTGAGTTAGTTACTAAGAGTTAGTATTCATTAAACTTCAACTTATTTACGAGTCGTAGTTTATCAGACTTTCCATATATTCACAAAACTATCTATAGTACTAGCAAATTATACTGAAGTAGAATAATATTTGACATTTTGCTTTGCGGAGTGACTAAAGTAATTAGCTTTTCTTGTAAATGAAGACGTAATTTACCCTTTATCAGGATCTTATACAAGTAATTAAGTCCCATCTACCCCATGAAAAGTCCTGTAAGAGTACAAAGCTGAAGTTAACCTGCACAAAATTTGATTAAGGAGATTTAGTAAATGAACTATCATCCTTTATTACAGGTAATTGACAAAGGATCCATCGAATTTTCTAAATGAGGATCAAGAGACGAATACATAGATCTGGTACAATCATACAAAGGCGTAGATCCTGGAGGGGATGGGTGGGATACATCCCCCTTCATTTTAGGTAGAGGTATGGTGCATACAATCATCCCCCCTACAGTTCGGTCTATTGAATTGTTTTATTGCATCACAGGCCTACAAATTGTGTGCTTGTTCTTGTGATTCTCGTGTTCTTACAATCCAATTACATAATTAGGCTTTTTCAGAAGCCGAAATGAACATCTTTAATATAGGCGTGCTTCTAAGCTTTTCGATCTTAGCGATAGTTCGTAAGAATCAGTCAGTACGCCTAATTAGGCATGCAAGCACTATCACAGAATCTACCTACGTCCTGAACGTAGTGTAAGATTAAGTAAAATTTTCATCACAACAGATTGAACAGAGCATGAAATTCGAAAATATTACTCCCAAGTGTAAAGTCCTGTAATCCAGATCTGGCAGGCCATTTGTAGCTTGTAGCTGCATCAATCTTATGTGTATATTGTGCGGTTTTCCTACGCCATTTGTTCTTATGCACGTTAAGCCGGTTTTATTGTCGAACGCCTTACTCTCCTTAGCTGCCGAAGCCGCTGACCATAGTCCACTTTTAATGCACAGTTAATGACAGGCTCGAGCCACTCGGGTCCATACTCGTCTTACATTACCCCCTCCGCTTCCTTTAATCTGAGCCTCGATTTTATTACAACAAGGCTCATTAGACCTGTGTTTGTGGCCCTCATTAATCCATTAAAGTTCAGATTATCACCGCCGTTTAATAAAGTTCTGGTGGTTTATGGTAAAAGAAAAATATGTTATCTTATCATAGATAGTAAAAATATTGTATTTTCTTGTATAATTAGAACACAAAAGGAGCGATTTCAGCAGCCTGAAGCCTCTACTCGAATTGTATTGCTAGTTTTTGTTTAGGCGTTTTTATACCACAACGTGTTTGTCTTTTGATGAGATTTAATATGAATATAATATATTAATGATTGTTTAAGTATTTTTCGAGAAACGTGCAGTTACTTGTGTTGTAACTAGCACACATTATTGTCCCAGCGATGCCCAGGCGGTCAGTCGGCTCGGTAGTCACTTTGAGGTTCGCGCGTTCAACTTAAATACATTGTACAGTTCAGTCCTACTTCCATTTTGTTCTATTTTCGTTTGTTGTACGTTAGAGGTTTTCAATAAAGACTGTATTTTAGCCTGTTGAGTCATCTGGGAAACAGATTTCAATTATGACAAGCAAGCGGCTGGAACTTTCCGATATTTGACAGTTCTGCAAGCCAGTTACTAGAACTACAAGTGACAATGCAGATGCAGATAATCCAACAACCTCATACAGAGGAAATACCATGTTCTTCAGAAGACGAGTCTCAAAATGCTTGTGCAACTATTGCACATCATTAGCCACCAGATATTTGTGAAACAAGTTTGTGTAGTAATAAAAAGTCTGACAACCCACAGATACAGTGTGGAAAGCCATATTATCCAGATGCACAAATAATACCACGACAGAGAGCAAAATCTCAAAATATCAACTTCCAGGGCAAATGGTTCGATGAGTTCCCATGGCTACACTTCAACAATCATACTCAAAACGTCATATGCTTTCGTTGTGCCAAGGCGGAAAATAAAGGCCTTTTTACGGGGAAATTGGAGTGGCCAGTAGAGTATACCACATATCCACCGGTTTTTGCAACTGGAAAAAGGCAAAACAGAAATTCAACGAACACCAATCCTCCTCTCAGCACAGATTCGCTATATCTCCAGAAGGTTCACTTGATGTAACTTCAGTGACTGTCCAACTACATGATGGAAAAAAGAAGCAGCAGGAAAAATGCAAAAGAAGTCTTGCCAAAATATTCAGAAGTTTACGTTTCTTACTGCGTCAAGGTTTAACATTATGTAGACATACTGATACGGAGGAGAACTTCCTGCAGTTAATGAAGCTCCTGGGAGAGAAAGATCCTGAGTTGATGGCCTACTTGTCAAAGAAAACCACATTCACATCGCCCCAGGCTCAGAATGGAATAATGGAGATATTCAGACATCAAATACTGAGGAACATAGCACACGAAGTGCAGCAAAGTAAAATCTTTGCATTAATGGTTGATGGCACTCAAGATGTCACAAGTGCCGAACAGGAAGCAATATGTGTACGATACGTAGATGAGAACCTTGACGTCCATGAGACATTTCTTGGTTTGTACAGTGTTTCCAATACAACTGGTGAAACAAACAATATCCTCGACTATACTTGATGTACTAACTGGACTCAATTTACCACTGTCAGGATTAAAATCACAATCTTATGATAAAGCCGCTAACATTAGTGATGTGTACAGTGAATGCCAGGCAAAAATAAAAGAGAAGTAACCGTCAGCTTTGTTTTTTTCACTGCGGAGCACACAAGGCTAATTTATTAATGCAACATGCAGTTGAAGCTTGTGAATGTGTTTGAGATTCTATCCAGTGAATACATGAACTTGGTGTCTTGCTTCAGAAGTCAGGCAAATACAATACAGTCTTTGAAAATATTGTATCGTCAGACAGCCACAATGGTCCAGTTAAATACATCCACCCACTGTGTCCAATACACTGATTGTGCCGCCTATCTGCAATTACATGTGCTAATGATCACTACAGTGGCATTGTTAATTCTTTGTCTGAATTAGCAAATGAAATATCAGATGTAGCAGTGAAAGCACGAAGTCTGCTAGACAGATTTGACAAAGGAAAGACAGCTTCAGGATTGTTGATGGCTCAGCATCCATTAGTTGCATTAGAGGAACTAAACAGTGCATTCCAAACAAAATCAGTGACAGTATCTGGCATTATTGCAGCATCTGCAATAACAGTTGGGCAATTGCGAGTATTGCGAACAGAGGAAAATCACAAGATATTTGATGAAGCTGAAAAAAAGATAACGTCCCAAGATCTGGTGCCTATTGAACTACCGCGCATTCACAAACCCCTTCCCCCAGAAGGATCACAGATAATGGCTCAGCACAACGTTCTGCAGCAGCTAGAGATTACAACAGAAGCCAATATTTTGAATTTGTGAACACAATCTTTATTCTATTAACATTTTGAAAACTGTTCACAACACCTCACTTATACAAACCAACATGGAAACCTTGAAGTATCGTGGCAACAAGATGACTCTGTGACTGCATGTTTAGTGCTTCCAGGTTCAGGTAATCAGAGATTACTAATTTGCAAATTGAACAGTCCACATAAGTGGTTGCAACAATCATTCCCCCATCGGGTGTAAAAAAATGTATGCTCCTGTAATCACATATGCACATGCTGTTAAACGTGATGGAACAAACATAAAAAAACACATTAGGATAAGTCTGTCAATCTCTTTCTTCATTCTCTATTTCATCAACTAGGTG
Organism: Carcinoscorpius rotundicauda; assembly: GCA_011833715.1. Taxonomy (NCBI): domain Eukaryota; kingdom Metazoa; phylum Arthropoda; class Merostomata; order Xiphosura; family Limulidae; genus Carcinoscorpius; species Carcinoscorpius rotundicauda. The sequence continues at coordinate 44,068,751 of CM022394.1, read as the reverse complement.
TACAACGAAATAATAAAACCATTTTACAATCTCACGTCCTCTATGCCGATAAGTCACACATAGAAACACTAATGAGTTATAACGAAGAAGCCAAGAAAAAACATATGACTTCAAGTATGTGAGAAGTGGCCAGGCCACAACATTCTAACTTTGACAATCTAGAACTTAAAGATGGAGATAACGATGGAAACTAAAACAAACACACAGCTAGCTAATCAAACTGTCGACATGATTACCTATTAATATTCAGATATCTTTTTCAAAAACAAGCTACTGTTTAAATGTGTTACCTTAAGACTACGCCTCAAAGATTATTCTACAATACCTTTGTATTTATGTTAGAAAAGTCATAATTGGTTTGTCAGTGGATCTGTCACATGCAAAAGCCTTTCAGAAAAGAACTGCTAAATATCCTTTTGTAGTATACAGAGTGCAAATACTTTTCAAGAATCTATCCCTAATGCAATTTTATTCAAGTAACTGCACGTCTTGTTGAAGGATGTGTTGGTAATGAAGTAGTTAAAGAATGGTAGAAAATATCTGGACAATTTAAAATATTACAATATCAAATGCTCAGCAAGAAATCTGAATGGAAAGAAAATTCCTGGACAGCCCTTATAACCGATTTTAATGCCTATTTGTATTCGCAAAGCCACAACGTTATTAATGGATAAAAAAAAAACTTTTTGAAGGTCAATGAACCGATAAATGATGTGACATATACTCAAGAGAATAAAGACCGTTTTGTTTTTATCTTGCACCCGATTTATCCAATAGCAATTCAAATTTCAACTTATTGTAACAGGAAGATGTACGTACTGCAATGTGATTTAGTAAAACACTACAAATGTCCTAAACCATTCAGATTTTCAATCTATTTTAAAATTAATCAGTATAGAAACATCAGCACTGAAGAGATATTTACTATACTCTCACAAGTTTATGTGTGCAAAATAAACTGGAAGGTATTTTTGTCCAGTAATCGACCACCTAACTGTGGAGACAAACAGATGTGCATCACAACTCGGATTCGGGTCATAAGCTTGGAAATATTTACTTCGGTCAAAATAAGAAAGGAGAATATATTGATTGCATTGGTCTTCCTTTACATAATTACAACATAAAAATTCATGAAAAAGAACTTTCAAACGTGAAAGTGATAAGAAGGTAGTGTGATCAATATTTTATATATTATGGCTGTTAGGGATCTAGACCCATATCGAAATCAAAACTATTACCTAAATTTGGATCTCATAAAGACATAACCCTATCAATAATACATTTCTTCATACTTTTGTTACAAAACGATTTAATATAAAAGCGACTTTACCAAATATGTGCCTCCCAGTGGCTCAGCGGTATGTCTGCGAACTTACACGCTAAAATCCGGGTTTCGATATCCGTGGTGGGCAGAGCACAGGTAACCAATTGGGTAGCTTTGTGCTTAATTCAAAACAACAACCAAATATGTATTTTTTACGTAGATCAAATATCAAAATGATTATTGTATGAATATTAGTAAAGGTTTTAAAAATTGAAAATATTATCAAAGTAATTTACATTAACCAGTTTATGTAGGAGATACTGATCTTCATAAATTCTAATAGACTTAGACAAATCTCACGAAAATCTTTTTTACTCATCATACAATACAAAATATAAAGGTTCAAATGTATATGTTCAACTTTTTTATTAAAAAAATCAGATGGCTGTTCAATAACTTACTCATTTTTAACAAAATGAAAGAATTTTAAATTTTTAACTGGTATAATTTTAGTCTAATAGCTCTACATTGTAACAAATCTAATGTATTGATTTTATTCACTTGAATGGGATCTTTGATTTCGCAAGGCCAGCAATTCTTCTTTCTACATTTTTGTAAAACAGTATATTTTCAGTATAAACATTGAATGACAATTGTTAATGTTATCATTAATTGGACAAAGGTATTTCACTGTAGTTCTTATAACGTGTCCATGATTTCAAAGTGCATAGTTTTGTGGCACTCTTACCTACTATTCCTCGAGTAATCCAAGTCATTGCCTTTTAATTTACACAAGACATTCGTGATCTTTCTGCTATGGATAATTAATGCATATTTTATTTATTTATTTTGTCAGTACAACTAGCAACTAATAAACCCAACGTTCCTTTAAACACATTTTTAAATATATTTTTGGGTATACTAACATAAGCATATAAGTTTTGAATTCAAAACAATATACGATGTCTTGCGTATTCAATTACACTATAACACACATTTGCTTTCCTATCTAACACCTTCTAGCTATGATTGTTGTCCTAAAAAAGTGTTGACCACCTATGTAGAGGTCCCATGCTAGGGAGCGACAGCTGCATGACCTGAAGGTGCGTCAAATATTTTCTTATTGGGTTATTCACATCTCATGGTTATCTATAATTAATGTAAATATCATAGATTCAAATGAAATAGTGTAATAAATACAATTTCAAAAGTCAGTCAAAACGTCCGTGTGTGTGTTTCCTTACAGCATAATCACATCGGGCTTTCTGCTGCGTCTACCGAGGGGAATCGAACCCCTCATTTTAGCTTTGTAAATCCGTAGACTTACCATTTTACCAGCAGGAGACAAAACGTAAGTAAAAATACATCTTATTTCGCGAATCGGTTCTTATGTAACACAGCTGAAATACAAACACTATAGCGTTGTCATCAACCACTACAAATACAGATGATAAAAAGACAGTTAACTTTTTATTCAATTTAGAACGATATATGTAATCTATTGTTAATAAGTAACACATGTCATGTGCAGAGATCCTGTGGTGTAAGTTAGTAATATACAATATATTGGTATTGTTACTAAGAATTTACAAAAAACGCAGACAAATTCTGTTGACGTTAAATATTGTTATGTACTAAATACAAATATTCGGTATTTTCTACCTAAACAATACCTTACGGAACAAACTGGTTAAATGGTTACGTGAGAGACCTCATGGATCACGCATAGTTATCAACAACGTAACATCTAACAGTATCTATTGTCTTTGCGACTGGTATTAACATAAAGGATTATGAACTGGTTCTAACAATTAAAAACCTTAACCAGATAAAACACATGGCATATTCAAAAGACACTTCGTGATTCAAATATTGAATCTTCAGATTTGTAGTCCAAAATGCACTTGGGCATACCCGATGTATGAAACACACTAAAAGTTCTGTTGCTGTTTTATTATACAAATTAAAATCAGAAGTGATGCTACTATTAAATAATTTTAGCATATACGTTAACAAGTAATTCATATCAATATACACATACAACTATGTAATTAAACACTGATATGCATTTAGGTGTTACAAAATACTGCACATAAATAAAAAACACATGAAACAGCAACTTGTTCTCACTAGTGATACATTACTTACAATATTTTTCACCATCTCTCATACGTTACTTTAATAATGGTTGCTGCTTTTGTTATCATGATTAGCGTGACAAAGTGGCTGTTGTAATGTTGCACCTTCTCTTATAGCAAGACATTGGGGCCATAACGTATTAGTTCTACGGACTGCTGAACACGCCCACGATAAAGTAGTTTCCAGTTACTTCCGTATATATAGCATTATAGCACTCATAACATCTGGACTCAACTTGTCTAAATAGTCAACAAGCCATCGTAATTTTTGCTACCCTCGTATTTTTAATAATGGTTAAAATAATAATAATAACGCATTGATTCAACCTATACTTTGAATTAACTCTATAGCTCTATTGGCTAACAACTACAGTCGAAAGTTTGGAGCAATACACCAGGACCTCGATGATTCGCCATATTCTACAGACTACTGCTGTCGGTTATAAGAAAGATAACTCTAAGGTAGGAATGTGTGGGTTTCTGTCAGTTATTTGAATAGTTTTATTTAATTATCAGGTCATATAATATATGTCATATACACTACATGGGGAAAAATATGTAGACACCCGACCATCACACCCATATGTGCTTGTTGAACATCTCATTCCAAAGCCATGACCATCAATGTAGAGTTGGTTCCCCCCTTAGTTACTATAACAGTCTCCACTCTTCTGTAAAGGCTTTTCACTAGATTTTGAAGCATGGCTGACGGAATTAACTCCTGTTCAGCCACAAAAGCATTAGTGAGTTCGGGCACTGATGTCAAGCTAGAAGGCCTGGCTTGCAGTCGCCGTTCCAATTCATACCAAAGGTGTTTGATGGGGTTGAGGTCAGAGCTCAGTGCAGACTAGTCAAGTTCTTTAATATCAACCTCGGCAAACTATGTATTTATGGACCTCGCTTTGTGTACAGGGGCATGGTCATCCTGAAACAAAAAGAGCCTTCTCCTGACTGTTGCCACATAATTGAAAGCACATAATTCCCTAGAATGTCATTGTATACTGTAGCATTAAGATTTCTTTTTACTAAAATTAACGAACCAAAACCATGAAAAATAGCCCGAGACCATTATTCCTCCTCCACAAAACTTTATTGTTGGCACTATGCACGAATGCAGGTAGCATTTTCCTGGCATTCGCCAAACCCAGATTCGTCCGTCAGACTGCCAGATAGTGAAGCGTGATTCACCACTAAAGAGAATGCGTTTCCACTGCTCAAGAGTCAAATGGCGGTGTGCTTTACACCATTCCATGAAAACCTATTTCATGAAGCTCCCGACGAACAGTTATTGTGCTGACGTTGCTTCCATAGACCGTTTGGAACTCGGTAGTGAGTGTTGCAACTGTTAAGAGACGATTTTTATGCGCTTCAGCACCCAACGGTCCCGTTCTGTGAGCTTGTGTGGCCTACCGCTTCGTGGCTGAGCTATTGTTGTTCCTAGACGTTTTCACTTCACAATACCAGCACTTATAGTTGACCGAGGCAGCTCTAGCAGGGCAGAAGTTTGTCGAACTGATTTGTTGAAAAGGTGGAACCTGTTACAATGCCACGTTGAAAGTCACATAGCTCTTTAGTACGACCCATTCTATTGCCAATGTTTGTCTATGGAGATTGCATGGCTGTATGCTTAATTTTATACACCTATTAGAAAGAGGTGGGGCTGAAATAGCCGAACTCATTAATTAAAATGTGTAAGTCACATTTTCAGTTTGGCCAGATTACAAAGTAACACATAACAAACAGTCTAAAGCTAAGGTTGTACTATATTAATCACTTATAGCTTTATATATCCACTAAACTACTCCCATAGTTGTAGAGCTAGTAATACCAAACTTGCCAGGCTGACTTGGGGTAGCGTGTTCTTGTCCATGTGTTGATCCAAGATGATCATGCAGACATAATGTGGATTTAAGAGTAGGTTTCCATAGTCGCTGAATTTAAATATGGCATTAGATTTTGTGTTTCTGACTCCTCTCAGGATCTCAAGACGCTATTTTTGAAACTATGTTATTATTTTTACTTATAAGCTACCGAAACTAAAGCTGGCACACGTACTCATGGTCATATGTTCTAACTTTTTTTTTTTGAGGGTGTAGGACATACTCATGGTAACTATAGAAGCACGTGAGAATAGTAGAAGAGATGTATTACACGGGCTTCTGTAACTATTGCTAGAAAACATCGGTATTCATACTGGGTCTCGGATTCCTGTAACACAAAGAGAGTTTTCTTTGGATTATTTCAGCAACTATAAATAAAAATTTTAACACTGCAAATAACAAAATTTTGATGTTCTGTTACCTATATAACTTTCTGTTCGACACAAATATTTTAAAAATTAGGCGGCGAATTTCCAATTTTGATTATTTCTACTTGTTTGTTTGTTTTGAAATTTCGCACAAAGCTACTCGAGGGCTATCTGTACTAGCCGTCCCTAATTTAGCAGTGTAAGACTAGAGGGAAGGCAGCTAGTCATCACCACCCACCGCCAACACTTGGGCTACTCTTTTACCAACGAATAGTGGGATTGATCGTCACATTATAACACCCCCACGGCTGAAAGGGCGAGCATGTTTGGCGCAACCAGGATGCGAACCCGTGACCCTCAGATTACGAGTCGCACGCCTCACGCGCTTGGCCATGCCAGGCCTGATTATTTCTACAGTCGCGAAATTTGCTTTCATAAAATGAGTGTACATCAACTTTTAATTTGAACATGAATTGCAAATTTAATCAAAGCAGTGTTAACTATGCTTGTACAAGTACAATAAATAAAAATTATGAGTTTGGCCAACGGTATTTTGTTTTTGTATATATTCACGTAATTGGGTCAAATGCATATTAGAGATATAAGAAATATGCAAAAGACACATGAAAGAAAATAGGAACATACACCTCTAACGCATTTACTATTATGTAGTATTCTAATATTGATGTTGGTTTAAGTTAAATAAATATATATTTAGAAATGTATGTTATTATATATGTATCGTGAAAGTCTCGCTTTGTCTCTAAATTTGTAGGAGATTCTCGAGAGTGAGAATCAACAATATACCAAGTTTGTTAAATTATAGTGATTGCCAGTATTATTCCCAACTGAACTTTCGATAACATCGCCTTAAAGTTTATAAACCGATACGCAAAGAGACAGTTTATTGTTGTTGATTTGCTACAGTGCTATATGAAAAGCCTCTGAAGCTATAACTGTGATAAACGATTATTAATCAGAAACAGCAGATATTTGACCGTGGTGTTTATAGATTTCGAAAATTACAAACCGTGTAACTTCGGTTAATTAACTTTGGACGATAGTATTTCTACGAGGAGATTACATATTTTCGTCCGGAAAAAGCTCACTTGTAAAGAAGCTACATAGATGGCTTCTCGTCAACTGAAGTGTGCCTATGCATCAACGTATAATTAATTCGCTCATCCTGTAACGTCGATAAAATATTCAGTTCGATTCGAAACCGGATAAAAAACTCAGTATTGTTCGTAATTTTGTAAATTTTTTGTACACAAATTATTATTTGTAAAAACTCCATTGACAAACTGTTAAGCTAGCACTACACACAAATCTAAAATGTTATGAAAGATGTTTTCTTAAAGCAAAGCCAAATCAGACTATCTGCAGAATTCACCAAGGTGAATCGAACCCCCTGATTTTAGCGTTGTAAATCCGTAGACATACCGTTGTACTAGCGAGGGACGTTATGAAAGGAGCAGGATAAGATGGAGAAATTCTTTACCAGTGATATAGCAAATAATAAAAATATGACTGATAATGTGAAAATAAACATGAACTTTTGTAATGATAATACAATACTGCCAAATTAGATCTGAGCTAGTAATAACACTGCCGATTTGTCTACAACAAAGCTAGGTTTCGAGATCTAGTCAAAGTATACAAAAATGCTCTACTTGGTCGTTTCATATAGCTGATATGAAAATTTTCATTTCAAAAACAACCATTTGTTTAAAGCAGACACATCTGCTACTGATAAACAGTTCCAAGCAAACCAACAAGCTCTATAAAAAAAAATAGTTATTTGTTTCAAATATTCGTACAAAGCTAAACAAAGACTATCTGCGCAAGACGTCTTTATTTTTGAACTGGTAAACTAAAAGAAAGGCAGCTGGTCAACAGAACTCATCAGCAACTCTTTGACTACTTTAATTAGCCTATAACGAAATTCCATTACTTTTATAGTTTTTCACATTTCAAAAGTACATTTTATGGAATGCATTTTTTCTTATTCTTAGAGTTTGGATATTTTTACTTCTTCAGTATTTAAATCAAGCTCTATATTATTTATTAAACGATTTTTTTATATTCTATATCTCTAATTTTCATTAATTCTTTTATTTGATTTCTGATTCATGGTTCTTCAATCTGTTTATTTGATAACATGGCTTGCTTGCTTGTTTGTTTATTTGGACTTGAGCATAAAGCTACACTGTGGGCTCTCTGCCCACCACGAATATCAAGATCAGAGTGCTCAGACATACCATTGTGCCACGTGGGGGAGATGAATTGCCTTGTCTCGCAGTTTGATGAAGATAAGTCTATTGACTTACAATGTTAAAATTCGGAGTTGAATTCCCCTCAATGAACACAGCTGACAACACAATATATTTTATTTAATGTTTTCAATGGTTAATTATGGTGGATTATATTATTGTTTAATTTTATCTGTGTGTGTTTTCTTATAGCAAAGCCACATCGGACTACCCCCTGTGTTCACCGAGGGTATCGAACTCCCTGGTTGTATCGTTGTAATCTGAAAGACTTGCAGCTGTGCCAGTGGGAGAGTTGATTTGACCTACTTGCGATTTTAAACTGTAACCTTGAATTTTAAATTTATTTTGAATCTGATTTAATTTTGTTTTTCTAACTAATAGCTAGATGTCTTGAGTTATAATTTTGAGTAACATGTTTGGTATAACATGATGGAAAAAAGCCATTTTACAGTCTGTAACTAATTTCCTAATTTGACCTGTAATGTTTAATTTTGACATTTGTGGTGGGACGACCTTGAGATACAGAATGAGGATTGTAATAACTCAATGGTTACATATTTTGCAAATACATACCTGGTTTAGATCAGGTACTGTTTTATAGCTGTTAGTGTATTCAGCATGGCATTACTGTTAACTGATGGTAAAAAGTACATGAACATGTACAGACCATATTACTCAGGTTAAAGCTGCATATGCCAATTACTACAAATTTATATCACTTTGGTCCTGTGTCTAACCTACTGAAAAGAATTGAGCTTACCTCAAATGTGACATAGAAACTTCTACAATTTGGAATAAACTAAAGGTTTCTTCACATGAATGTTGTTTGAAATAATCTGTAAACTATATATGGTAATGAATTATGGTACATTGTACTCTTAACGTTTTTATCTGAATTTGGGAGATAAATTAGAATTCCCCTTATTTTTGTCTCGTGTCAATGTATATAGATTTTTTTTAGACTTTATCAAGTATTTATGTTTCAAAGAAAGCCTTCTTCAGCCCTAATAGTTAGTTCACGTCACAACAAAAATTTAGAATGGTCTTTATGGGAAATACTTAACGACACATTTTTTATAATGAACAAATATTTTATTTTTTTCGTTCACTTGTGTTTGTTGCTTCTGTCTTTGATTTCAAAACTATTATTTTGTACAGTAAACTTCTTCAACCTGGATTCCGTGTACACTTTTAGACTTACCTGTTAAACATCATTGTATCTGAATACCATACTTTTAGAAAGTAAAAACTGAGTCTACCCAATAAAAATAAAGTTAAAAGCAACACTCTCAGGACAATTATTATCTGCGTCATTATTTTCAAGAGCAAATTGGAATGATTTTAACAACATTTCTTTCAATTTTCAAAACAAATATTAATTTGTTTCAAGAAGAATGATGAAAGCTATTTCCCATTTTTTCATATGTAGATAATATAATTATCATTATTTTTGATGTAAGAGAATGTAAATAAGTTAAATAACTGCAAAATAATTTTAAAAGTATCCCAAAATGTAAAACATAGTTACAAGTTACTTTATTGTTTTATAAATTTTACTGTTTACTGATATAAAACTGTTTTTATATATGTGAATTTTTATAGTTTGTCCAGTTGTATGAATAAGAATAAAAATATTCACTTACTGACTTTTTAGAGTTCAGAGTAACGTTATATAATATTTTCTTGGTTCATCTCGGTTTAACAACATGCTCTATCACAATGATTTCCAGATTATTATAAAAAGATGACACAGAACTATTTCTAAACACTTCCCTGTTAAAATGAGATGAATAGCAGTGTAAAGTCGGAATTAATAAAATATTTTATAAGTGTCTAAATCAATTTCTTATTATTTTTGTTTCATTAGAAACAACAAATATTTTTTTCTTCATGAAATAGAAAACAACAGTTTATAGCTCATTTCTCACATTATAATTCATTTAAGTTACTATAGGAAAAGTTTATTAGGAGTTCTTAAGTTGCATTCTTAAAGTATTCGATTGTAGTCCTTTAGATCTTAAATAATTAAAAAGATCTAGTCTCATTCATATTTTTTTCTTTATCCTTTAGCGTCACATGACTTGATTTAGTTGTTTTTACAGATATTTTTGAATTTTAAAGAACCAAACAGAACATTTTAAAACTTCTTTTCACATAGACAACTATCTCACCCTTTTCTTACTTGTCTGATGTTTCATAAATATTAATTAACACTCAGAAACAACAATTTTTATTATGCTCCAAACTTTGTCTTTCTTATGAGGGTAACACCTAACGAAGGGTACTCCTGTGATTAGTTAAAAGAGGATACATTATGTAACAAAAATTTATAAATATTCCCTGCTTGATAAGATAAACTTATATTTTCTTCAAGAATGTAAACATCAAAAATTATTAACTTGCCATATAGAACAGAACAAGCCACCAGTCTATACCTGTTTTGACACAAGACAAAAATAAGTTGCTATAATTATTGTAATTAAATGACATTCCTTGACTGCTCCAGTTACACCACTAACTAATAAACTTAGCAAGACAGTAAAATAGCACTATTAGATCCAGAAACCGACGAACTTTAATAAAATGTTACTGTAGGAGATACAATAAAATTCTAACGGGCGGACTTGTGAACGACAAGTATATTCATTCGTCTTTCTATATATTTAAAACAACAAGCATTATCAACTTCAATCAACACTCGAAAAGAGAAATTTAACAAGTACCAAACATCAGATGCCATCTTACATACTTGAAATGTCACATATTTAGGAATTCTCTAAAGTAAAATTTAAGAACAGATAACAAAGAAGATCAGTACTTTAACAAAGCTTTAAGAAATTATGAAAATTTGTCCCACGTTAAATTAAGGATTTGTTAGCCTCCAACTGATTTATAAACGCCATTATGGACGAAGATATGGTAATTCGGTAAAACAAAGTCAGATTTCAGTTGGTAATGTAACTTAAATCAAATAAAGTTATATATAAACAAGGAAAAGAATCATCCAGAAGTTACTGGGTAATCACATCATATAGTGTGGGAACATCAACTCACTCTGATAGAAGTACAGAACTCGAAAAATTAAGTAAACCAATGTTTTCTCTGAAAATAACAACTTCACATCAGGACATAAGGTGTTTCAAATGCATTTTAATGGGAACTGCAAGCGAAAACGTTCAAAAAATAAAAATTGGTCCCATTATTTGATAGAAAACGGAAAATGTTCTTAGTGTAAAAACATGGATATTATCTTCGAAAGTGAGATAAATTACTTTTGGAAACATTAATTCTAAGGTTAGAAAATATCATGAAGATCAAGATATTTTAGCTTCTACAACTGAGAGGAGGTTTATTTTACTTAAATAAATCACTCCATGGGTAAATGAGTTCATTGATACTACATGGTAATTAAATTTCGTTCGAAATTTAGTACTGTCGAATTGATCTAACGATAAAGACTGAAAATGTATCTCCAAGGATGAATTAAGAAGATGGATTTATGCAAACAACAAGTCATCATAAGGATCCAATAATAAGAAAGTTCAGAATTAGGACCGTGTGAGACATGTCTGATGTATAAGAACTGCAAGTGAAAAATAACGAATATTGGGAATGGACTTCATGTAAAAGCGCAGATATTATGTTACATTTGCTTCAACCAATTTCACAGTCTATGACCACGAAATCTCTGAGTACAACGTGATAATTACACTTTATATGTTTCATTAAGAATATCTATCAAAACTGAGCGTTTCATTTGTACTTCAAGAGTAAATAAAAATTATATCAGGCAGACGGTAGCCCTTCTTATGTACGAATGGCTTTGATTGTTCCTATAAATGATTTTTTAAATATCTCTTCAATATGTCACCAGAACTTCAAAATAATATATAATATGTTTTATTTTATAACAGTATCTATGTAACGATTGTGTCACAAGTTTTTGGCCCCCCAGTATTTCAGCGGTATATCTGCGGACTTACACGCTAAAATCCGGGTTTCGATACCCGTGGTGGGCAGAGCATACATAGCCCATTGTGTTGCTTTGTGCTTAATTCAAAACAACAACACAAGTTTTGGTAATATCTAAAGTATCATAAAAATGTTTCAAATTCTTGTTCTTCTTTCTACTGCTTCTTTTTATTACAGGATAACTCGAAAACTATAAAACTGTGTCAACCAAATTCACTGGGATAACACAGTTTCAAACGTATTCTCATGACAGTTGGTATGGGTATTAACACTTTAATTAAAATAAAGTACAGACTAATATTTTCACCTTCTTAGGTCATCTTCAGGTTCTTTTTTTAACCTGAAGATGACCTAAAAAGGTCATAACGTTGTTCTGTGCTAATACCCATACCAACTGTCTTAAGAATAAAATTTTACTTCAAGTGAGTACCTCATCATCACGATTAGTTTCAAACGGAGTATTAGCTTTTATAAATATTATTAATTAGAAACCATTTTAATAAAATCATAATTATAGTGTAAGCGATATTACCATTACCCTAAAAGTTAGATTTCGTACAGTTTGTTTGTTTTCTTGAATTTCGCGCAAAGCTACTCGAGGGCTATTTGCGCTAGCCGTCCCTAATTTAGCAGTGTACGACTAGAGAGAAGGCAGCTAGTCATTACCACCCACCGCCAACTCTTGGGCGCTACTCTTTTACCAACAAATAGTGGGATTGATCGTGACATGTTAATTACCCCACGGCTGAAAGAGCGAGCATGCTTACTGTGACGGTAATTCAAAGGCGGGACCCTCAGATAAAAAGTCAAGAGTCTTTATCCACTTGGCCATGCCGGACCACTAAAAAGTGAACTATTAATAAAAGAAATTAAGAAATAAAATCCAATGACAACAGATACTTAAGTGAAAAATATTCATAACTAAGCATACTCTTATGGAGAGCAAAACTATTAAACAGACGTCATAATTCAAAAATAAAACATTTCAGTAATAATAGTTAAAATGTTTTTAATGCAATAAAAGAGAAACTAATTTCAAAATAAATAATTCTAACATTCTCCAGATATACTTATTATTACCGAGATTAAGTTTTCTAATGTGTGGGATTTCAGTAATTAAGATACTGGTCCAATAAATCTATTTTGTTTTTCTTTAGACTTTTAATTTGATACTGGTTTCAATACAAATGAGAAACAAAACCATCCATTGAGCAACCAGGCTGGTTGAAGTGTAACTTGATTATAAGGTCATTCTCAGGATTTGTTGTTATTAAAGCCGTATCCAAGAGTAGTCTGGGCTTAATCCAACATACTGGTGGTTATATCTTGTGCACTGTATAAGATGAATCGTGTTTCAAATTTGACAAAAAAATAGTTTCGTTGTGGTTTTATGGGTTTTAAAGTTAGTCAGAAGCAATACATGAGTTTTTATTATCAAGAAAAAATTCATCTTTTTCGGTTTGTAACCTTTTTCTTTTGTGAATATGTTTATTATCTTGGTATGTTTTATAATCACTATAGATGTTTTTCATGGGAAGGTTTTGATTGTAAGTAATGTTGCCTTTGATATAGACGAATGACAGTTTTGGTAGTGAGGGTATTGCGCTTTTTTGTTTATTTTAGTATGTAGAAAGCCCTATTTTAAATATAGCTACATTAACAGGGTGCATTTGTGTTAGAAAATATCCAAGTGTGAATTTGATTGATTGATGGAAATATTAAAAGGAAGGCTGAATACTCGATAAGTTAGAGAAAAAACTTCATGTGTTTGAAATAAGATGGAAGAAAACTGGGAAGATCTTTTATATCGTGATTAACATAAGTAGGTAACCTTTTGGTAGGTATACTTGTGTTAGAAATGATATGACGGCCAAGATGTTTTGGTTTATGGATTTGGGGAAACAAGGAACCTCTTTTGCAGGTTTATTTTGATTAAAGTGTTCAAAAATATTTCCATCAGTCTGATTTGTCCAAAAAGGCTATTATAAAATGGTATTTATAAACTTATTAGTTGGGTCATAAGGAAATATTTTGTAAAAAGCTGTATCGCTGAGTTGTCGATAAACTTCAGTGATATTTTTTTTACATGTGTGTGTGTGTGTGTTTTTTTCTTATAGCAAAGCCACATCGGGCTATCTGCTGAGCCGACCGAGGGAAATCGAACCCCTGATTTTAGCGTTGTAAATCCGGAGACTTACTCCTATACTAGCGGGGGCTTTTTTTTTTACGAAGTATAATAATTACCTCATCTTAAAAGGCAGGTTTTGTAAAAGTGTTACCGTCATTACCTTATAAATGTTGGATAAGTTGTTAAGAATTTTATATACACCACTTCTTTTCTTCTTCTCCTTGTCTCAGTTGTCCATTGGTTTTAAGTTTGCGGAGGATTCCCTCTCATTTTTTTCTCTTTAAAATTGCCCATGACTCCCAAATTTATATGTGTAACTATAATTGTGCATATACATACTTCTTCAAGTTACAGCCTAACCAAAATAGTTATATGCATGTTGCTGAACGTACCTCGAAATAAAATTGCACATTCCACACATCCAAATGGTGAAAACACTAAGGGCGATGACGACACCAATGAGAACCACAACAACAACTAGACTTACTTTACTGACCTTTTCTTTGCTGCGAGAAACAACAACTTGTTCCCAGGTTCCTTAAAAAAGAAATATTGATAATATAATAATTTTGGTAAAGATGTAATACACATATTTTATAAACGAGAGTTTCTGAACGTGGACGTCTTTAAACATAAACAGTTTCTCTCTTTTGTTCTAGATATAATTAGCATGTAATATAGACACCACAATATAGACACTTAGGTGTTGTATGCCTAATTTCATAAATAATTGGGAATTGACTACCAAATGGAAGGACACAAATTTACAATGGTTTTCAGTTATCCTGATGTCTGGAGTATCTGAAAACGTGTAATGGGCATTCCAGGTTTCTATCTAAATATATTTTTGGTATCCATGTCAAAAATAAGGATAATTAATTTATGGTATTATATTTAAAACTCAGATTTATAAAATGATTTAGTACAAATCGTAATGATTTGTAGTAATAATGGATTAACAACCATCATTTTATGTTTTATAGCTAAGAGAGAGAACTTATGATTAAGTGAATTTATTATTTGCAAAAGTGTGCAACTTTTATGGAACGTTTTAGGGGAAAATGTCCCGTAAAATTTAACCCTAATTTTTCAGTATGTACTTAAGTTCAGTTAAAGCATGCACTAGGGAATAAAAATGTTAGTAAACACACTGAATTTATTTTCTAAAAGCTAAACTAACAAAATGCATGTGTTAACCATGAAACAAAGATCAGTTCATCTTCGCAACTTCTTTAAACGATTGTTTAAATAAATACCTTAATGTCATTTTGAGATTACTACATCTATAAAAGTAGGTATTAAGGAAACTTAATGGTCGTTTACGTTTAGTCTTGATACAACTTCTGTAGAATAAAATATGTTAGAACAAGTGCCTGCACGTTAAGATATAGATAACTTGACTTAAACTGCCCATTTCTGTAATGTTTGAAATTTTATGGACCCGGTATAGCCAGGTGGTTAGGGCACTTGACTCATAAGCCGAGGGTCGCGGGTTCGAATCCCCGTCGCACCAAACATGCTCACCCTTTCAGCCGTGGGGGGCGTTATAATGTAACGGTCAATCACACTATTCGTTGGTAAAAAGTATCCTGAGAATTGGCTATGAGCGGTGATGACTAGCTACCTTTCCTCTAGCCTTACATTGCTAACTTAGAGGCGACAAGCGCAGACAGTCTTTCTGTAGCTTTGCGCAATATTCAAACCAAAATGAAATTTTACTGGAATAATAGTAAAACATCGTCAACTTGCGGCGTCCAGTAAAGTGAGTACAGACAGAACGCGGTTCTTAAAAAATGGTAGATTGAACTTGATTTGTCATTACGTACTAGTGGCATTTATGTTAGTGAATTCAGTGATACTTGCATTTTCTTCTTTCTACAATTCCTTGTCTCTCCTTAACTGAACTTGCAAGCCTTTGCATTTTTCATGGAAAATTACCGAGTGTGTATCAAGTCAAACAATTTGTAACTGGAATCTGTCACTAAGATTAAGTACATTTGAAAAATAAATATGAGGAATATGCTGAATAACGAAAGTCCAACCAAATAGAAACTGATACATGTCTGCTGATACAAGTAGAAACGATGCCCATGTGTTATCGATCTGATTACAGGTGATACAGATGTCTTCATCAAACGCCTTAGATATTAATGACAAAATATTCATCAGAAAGGTCATTAAACGTTGCGTGAAATTTAATGATGTTACAGAATTGGTTTTAGCACTGTGAATTGTGTGCACTGCGTTGTTGGGACTTCATCCACGGACTAGGTGTAATACTCTCAGCGTACTGACCAGAGAAGGAAAGTTGGAAAGTTGAAGATTCTTCTTTGAGATCAGGAGTTCAGGAAAACATTTTTAATAACTTGGAACCAAATCAAAACTTCCCAGAAAATTGTGCAACATCATCCACAAATTTACTTCCCAAGTGTACTGTACCAACGCCAAGATGATCAAAATGAATTAACTGCATAGAAAAATTTCATGGTATAAAAGGAGAGATCGAACCTAGGATCTACTACCATGTGAGCACACTCTGCTGCAGCACACAAACTATCAGGCTGCTACTTGGAAGTGGATCATCGAAAAATTCCCTGAAATTAATCATCACACTAAATCACGTGGCTGAAGAACAAAGAAAATATTGTTATCCAATAGATTACAGGATCTCCAGCTGCAGGGATCGTCCTAGGTTTAGTAACATGCAAGAATACTTAAATTGCCAGTCACTAGATTACACGTCTTTTGAATAAATTCAAATGCATGTTATCAAGTAAGCTTTTAATTAGCACAAATATAGCTGATAATGATGAGGAGACGCAACTGTCGAATGCAAAAGATTAGTGTGATAGTAATGTTGACTTCACTGACATTTTTCTAATATTCTTTGTTTCTGTAAAAACAGTTTGCTATACCGATGTATTTTGTTATTCTTCAGAAGCAGCGAAGTTTGTTGTACTTTTGTTGGAATGCATTGCTCTTAAAATACATAAAAAAGTGTATATTGTATTTCCACAAATATATCAAAACATTTCATACAAAATTTACATTAATATACGCAGACACTAGTAATGAATGATATTCAATTAATAAAATACATCTAAACACAATCATTTCAAAACTAAATGCCAGTTTCTGAGGTATGACATATGAGGTGCAAAACGGGCTTTAGCTAAGAACCTGGGTTGTCCACTCACATTATTCAAAACAGCTTTGATATCAGAATAAGTAGAAGCATTAGTAGTTATTAGTCCATTCATATGGTGACTAGCTCAGTGACCAATTTCTAACACAACTTTATATTTTGCTATGGGATTTTTAATTTGTTTATGTGTTTTATTTATGAAGTAATCAAATTTGCCTAGTCATAATGAGCTTCCTATTTTGTTTTCAATCCCACTGAGTTAAAGTATTCTTCTCAAGTGAAGTTTTATTTTAAAGAGTAATAGCTTACAATGGAAAATAATTGGATTTTAGTGTTAATTTTACTTCATACCCACGCCATATATATGTTGTAATTAAGCTTAAAATCATGAAATTTAAACCTAACAATGTATTGTAATTTCACTATTACACTTTTTTTACACGTCAGACTTAACTATGACTCATGACTAATTAAAGTGGTTATAGTAATTACTTCCATTCTTATTTCATTACTTTTGTTTAAAACCCTTTGTTTTTTATGATGTTACACACACATAAAAAATAACTTTTATATTATTGTTGTAACCTGTCGTATCATTTACTAGGTCCTTCTCAATTATTTAGTAAAAATAATACATAGTTTTGTCCAGGAGAGGATATTTCTTAAATAAGATTCCTTAGAGCTAAATTCACTTGTATGCCTAATTTCATAAATAAACATTTCAGCATAAACTTTTTAACTAAATACGGGTTTCACTTCAAACACAATGTTTCAATAACACTAGAGGACACATGCCTAATTTAAAATTACGTTTGATAGTGAAACAATTAACACACCAAGTAATTGAATAATATTCAATGGTTAACATTAATTAATTTTTCTGACGTTAAACTAACTTCTCATAATCAATCTTCTAACTAAATACTTCACACAATTCTTATTCATCATTAGCTGGTAAACAATGCAAGCTTGTCTCTAAATATTATCGAAAATTTCAAGATTCTTGGCATAATTTAAATGATATTTCCATCAATTATTTAAATAACAACATTAAAAGCAGAACTTAAAAACACCATGTGACATTTTATGTACCTAATAGAGCCATTCAAAATTTACAAATGTATTTTATTTTTACTGCTATAAAGTTACTTTTTAAAGCAATATATCTAATTTTACATCGTGGGGAAGTGTGTTTAGCATGCTTTTTTTACTAAATCATTAAAACATCCATAGAAAATCAAACAACACTCTTTCATTTTTTAATTATGAAAGCATGTAATTTGCACAGTGGTATTAGTGCACATTTGGCGAGATTGAGGAAAGTACTTACATTTTCCAGGATTAAATCAAATCTCAGATGTTTTCTACGTAAAAGTATCTTTAGTGAGATAATAACCTCAATTATTTTATAAAAGTATCTGGGTATCCAGGTTAAGGAATCTAAAGTGTTATACAAATTACACTATTAACAACACCAACTATTCAAAAGATAATAAAACTATGCAAGAAATTTAAAGTCAGAAAATTTTTAAATGATTTATCAATTTTAAAATGTATGAAATAGATGATCTCTAATAGTTTTATAAAGTTCTGGAAAACAGCTATGAGAAAATCTAGAAGAAAATCCATCTGGTTAGCAGAAATTATAAGATTGCATTTGTTCTGTGTTTTATTCATATCAAGTCCACGTTTATTAAAGACTCAAATATGACAAGCCTCTACACATATTCTTTCCCACCTTGTTTTCCCTCGATCTGTAAAAGATTCTAATTATGTGTGTATATATATATATATATATATCAATCTACCTTCCATTTTCTTTCTGAATATCAATGTGGATATTTGTGTTCTAAAAACACTCTAAGAAGCGTCATGGAATGTGAAGAAGAAATACAATTCACATTTTTAAAGTTAAATTCAGTTGAACACTAGGTGGCATTTCCAAAGATTACAGATACCAATTTTCAGTAACAATGGCTTTCTTCCTGTATACTCTTCTTCTGATTCTCAATATTTTATTTTTCCAGTTACTTCATACATTGTTCTTTAACAGTCTTGTTTCCTTTGGATGTTTGTTAATGCTTTCCATGATTACCTGATTCTCTTCACTAGAGCAGAAGAGACCCATACCCTGCCCTATAGTTTTGCAGAATTTGACAAAGAATTTCTTTTAAAAGATTGTCAACTTCTTCGACCTAACTCTAATGCATGCGTCCAAGTGATGGTCCCCCCATGCAATTGCTTTGTTCTCTTTTTACCGTATAGGAAGTAACTGTGCTGAGTTTTACATAGTGCAGGAAAAAATAGTATGAAAATATTATATTGGTAACATTGTCTATTTGTGGTTCATTGTTTTCAGAAATCTAGAAGAGCCCTTGCTTTATGGTATTCAGCTCACATTTGTGCTGATTGTTGAAAACTTGAATATTTCACTAGTCTTATACAAGATCTAGTTTCTCCAAATAACTATTAATACACAGTCAATTAAATTGTTCTGAATATGATACATCCCATAAATAGTTTTTAAAAATGTTTTGTTTCTTTTAATTATTATCTACCAACATAAAACTCCAGGCTTAGGTCACAGCAAAGAAGATGACATATCTTAGTTTTATTTCCAGCAATATGTTTCAGTGCATTGACGTCTTTGGGTATCATGGTGTGAATGTGGATAGTTCAGTTGGATTTCATTTCAGAGGTTATGCATAGGTACTTCAATGTTTCTTGTTGTATTTTCGTTGCTTTGTTTTTATAGGGAGGTAGTAATTCCTCCAAATGATAGTGATAGTATATACTCATAGGTCTCTCTATTGTTGAATGCGCAGAACATGGTTGTGACGTTTACATCATTGATAACAATTCCTGTATTGCTAAATCATTTGACCACCCTATAAAGAAATGATTCATTATATTTTGGATTTCAGCTTTGTTGGAATATACAATGCTATAAGTAAAAGTATATGGAGTCTGACTCATTAGATCCATTGTTTAGATGCTGAAGAAAACTGGTTAAATTTGTGATCCTTGAGATAGACTAATATTAATGGTGATGCAATCTGTTTACTAGTTTCCATGCCCCATGATAAATATTTTGAAAGCTAGTACAACTATTATCCAGTTTACACATATTACATTGATTCCATGCCTCAGCATTTTGTCAGCAAGAAAGGGCTGAACTTTACTGCAAGCATCTTTCATACACAAACCTATTATCAAAGTGTTTTAACTGGCTTTAAAGTCTTCCCATGCATCAGATGCAAATTTAATGGTACTAAACCAGATTTCTTTCCCACTGAGATAACGCTTTAATGATAATGATAGTAATGGTTCAGTTAAATGGGGTAGTTTTTCAGCTAAGTCTTTACAGATAACGTTTTATAAAACCATGATCCAATGGAAGTTAAAACAAAAGTAATCTTTCATGGGTCTTGGTAAGAATTTGATAAAGGCATCATTCTGTTTGCTGGATACTTTGAGCTTTAATACTTCTACAAGGTTGTTTCTGTTAGTTTCTTAGAGTTGAACATTCTTGCACTATTTTGACCTGGAGTTACATCATTAGGTATATTTATGGTTCTGTATATAACATCCAAGATAAAGATGTTATTGTATTTCAGATCAGGATTGCTATACCTAACGGCTCTTTTGCATACAATCATAGTCACATTGTGACTACATAGATACATTATGTATCTACCTTGCTTTGTTCTATATCGATAGGAAAATAACAGACAACATCATGTTTTTGGTTCCTGTACTACCAATAAACTTTGGGAAATCATTTAAATGAAGTGCATGTGAAAATGGCAAAGCTAACTAACTTGACTTTACTTGATGGTAAACAGATGTTCAAACGCAGGAATGTTGCCAGATAATTTGGCATACTCATGTGGGATTTTAGATTATTTTATACCATTTTTTCTAGTTTCCACAAAAGCACCTTACACCTGAAGTGACTACTATAAACATTAAAGGTTGATTAACAGAAGAAAGATCTGTACAGGAGTATTGGTTTCCTTAGCACTCAGCAATTTGTTGTTAATTCACTTGAAATTAGCAGTACAAATTTAGTAAGTGGCTGTAAAATGAAGAGAATATAAATATTTCTCGTTAATATATTCATCCTAAGTAAAGTGACTCCAAATGTTAGATACAAAGAAGTGTTATCGTATTAACAGCCCGCAATCATTAACATGACGTGTGGCATATATACTGATCATTTGTATGTGTGAAGATAACTTTGAATCATATATATAGACAGTTTCTAATGTTGCTTTTCTGTAAAGCTGCAGTGGTTTTCTCAACCTCTGAGTCATAATTTTGTATCAAATTAAGTAAAGCCACTAAGTGAGTTCTTCACAGTCTGAGCTTAGTCTTTTGAAAGATTATATTGGCATAAAATTCAGAAAACTTCTAAAGGGTAATAATCATATCTCCTGATTCCCCTAAACATAAATTAGCTTATCAAAATATAAGAATGACAAAATCTCCTGCTGGTCTATTAATGAATACAAAAGCTCTGTTGTATCTGCAGAAGCCTGTCAGAAAGATATCTTTAATGTATCATTGTATGTAGACATGGGTTACTGTGTCATCATAATATAGGATTAAATCATTATATATGTAAAAACCGCTCGTTTGGGTTGATAAAATATTTTACGTGGAGGAGCGAACAACGTTTTGACCTTCTTGTTGTTGTTTTGAATTAAGCACAAAGCTACACAATGGGCTATCTGTGCTCTGCCCAACACGGGTATCGAAACCCGGATTTTAGCGTGTAAGTCCGCAGACATACCGCTGAGCCACTAGGGGGCATTGACCTTCTTTAAAACGTTGTTTGCTCCTCTACGTAAAATATTTTCTCAACCCAAACAAGTCGTTTTTACATATATATTTCTCTACAGGTGAGTTTTCTCAACATCACTGAGGATTAAATCATTGATTTAACATTTATAGACAAAATAAAAATATACCGTTTTGCATAAATAGAAATTTCAGATGCTTTCGAGGGATAAGAAACATAGCAGGGTAAGATAGTGTGTTGGACCTTATCCGCCACTAAGTTAGTGTTTTTATTATGTTTTGCAACTGTTGCTACTCCCAATGCAATGACCACCTGTGGAATAGAGTGGTAACAGAAGTGTGTGATCTTTTAAACTACCTAACACCTACATGTATTGTGATTATCAGAATTCAAACTTTTTACAATCTGAGAAAATTACTAGATTGTTTTTCATACCAAAACAGTTTAATTTAGATCATAAACATGGTAGTTTCACAGATTTTCTAAAGAGAAACTGAACTTCGAATGATACATAAGTTATTGTTATATCTCTTTCTAACATAATAAGTTTAATGGCTTTCAGTTATCAAAAAAAAGTTTAAGAACTCTATATATCTCTTTTACATTTTTATACAAATATATAAAAATAACAAAATTAAGAATACCACCTGATTTCATAAGACAATACCTAAACTAAAACTTATACTGGTATCAATTAAATTGTATTCATGTTCTGTCTGATACAATAAACAAGATACAGAATCTCCCACATGTAAAATACAGTTGAAAAGACTGCTCTTGTTTTTTTACCAATTTTATTTTTACAATAAAAATCAGCATTGCATAATTAATTATAAAACATACAAGAATAAGGGAACAAAAATTGTCAGAAGACTTGATGTTGGAGAAAATAGTTTTATCTTAACACTGGCATCTGGCAGGAAAATTAGTTTACAGTACCAACATGACATCGTATTCAAATTCCCTTAAACACACAGGAAGTCAGAAAATTATTTAGATTAAACTGACCTCAGGATATCTTAAAATCCTGCAAGATTTTGAATAACTAACTTTCGATTATTTTCTTCAAGTAATTGGGCAGAATCAATAGGATAACAGTGGGTTAATCGGAAAATGTTTTACAGCAGTGAATCTTAACTTTCCACTAAGATTAAAGCAAAGAATGGGGTTAAACACATTATCTAACAGAATTAAAATAGTCTTTGTTTAATACGTAAATTTTAAAATTTCAAAACTGATAAGTGCACAAGAAAGGTGGGTCTTCTACTGGGTTACTGACTCTATAAACTCACTTTAGAGTATAATACGAGATTTATGAAAAACTTGTTAATTTTACTTTTTCTTATATGTAAATATCATAGCACTGTTATCTTACAAAATTATATATTCCCTTTATTTAAGTGAAGACCTAGTTCAATAAGTAACTAGTACAAAAGGGACTTATCTACTTTCTCTTCAATCTTACCACAGAATTTTACAAGTTAAAGAAAATATAAGCTTTATTTGTCAGATTGAGGAGTTCTGTTAGAGAGAGAAACTGACTGTAGTAGTTTAACATTCTACAATAGTCATCCCTCTCAGAGCATGAGTTATCTACATCAATGTTAGATATTATGAGTGGAAAAGATTGCCATTTACATTTATACTGTATGTTCTTCTTCAGAGAAACCATTCCTATGAGAAGGCACATGTGATGCTGTAATTTGTTGACCTAGTTCAACAGATAACTAGTACTGAAAGGAGCTTAGTCACTTCCATTATTTTTTATCAGTCTTTTACAGTTAGAACTGCGTAACTTACATATGTGACAAATTTTGAAAATAATCAGTTTAAATTAGATTTAAATACTTTGGAGAAAAAACATATTTTATACCCGCATGCCATAATATACCGTGATTTTTTTCCTGCATATTGAAACACTATTTCTTTAGGCTTCCTTGATACATCAGTATTCAAGACTTTATGGCTGGAAAGCATATTCAGTATTTTATTCGTCATATCAATGAAAGTACTAACAGATGTGTTTTTTTTAACTTTTAGGATTGCTTACTTCATCAAGCAAATCGAAGTAATTGTTTAAAATTCTGTAAGTACAATTAGTAAATATTTGGAATACATTTATTTTAATTGTCTTAGTAATAAAACTACTGAAGTTTATGTAAATTCCTGAAAGGTGGTTTATGATGCGCAATTGTTTCAAAAGTACCTTATTACAGAAACTGTAATGGTTAGGAAAATTTTCGTGTAAAAGTCAATCATGATTTTTTTCAAGATAATATGGATATTCTGAACCCAAATATAAATGTTACCAAATTTTTATTTTTAGAAAAATAAAAAGTCATAATGGAGAAATAAAATATAAAAGTAATTTTCTCACTATTATTCTCCAACACCACAGAGCCATAGTTGTATGTTTGTGGACTCATGCTGCTAGAAACTGGGTTTTTATTCACCCTTGGTGAGCAGAGCACAAATAGCCCATTGTGTAGCTTTGTGCTTAATTCCAAAGAATATTATTTTAAGACTGAAGTTACAGATTAATTAAATATATGCATATATATTTGCAAGTATTGTTTTATACTTCCTAGCAACCAACAGCTGCTTGCTACAAATGTATTTCATTTTTAAGAGATCTAAATCACAAATATGTATTTCTTGAACATTAAATTAGTACATTTTTACATGGTTAAATATTATGAAAATTGTGTATTAATGGTTGGTAAATTTATAAATTATCATTATAAGTTTAATTTAGACAAACTGAATATCGTAAGCATAAATCCTACTTATGTTTAGTTTTAATAAAATTGTATTAGGTTGAATAACCAGGTGGTTAGGGAACTTGACTTAAATCTGAGGGTTGTGGGTTTGAATCCCCATCACACCAAACATACTCACCCTTTCAGCTGTGGGCGCTTTGTAATGTTACTGTCATTCCCATTATTCACTGGTATAAGAGTAGTCCAATA
Organism: Carcinoscorpius rotundicauda; assembly: GCA_011833715.1. Classification (NCBI taxonomy): domain Eukaryota; kingdom Metazoa; phylum Arthropoda; class Merostomata; order Xiphosura; family Limulidae; genus Carcinoscorpius; species Carcinoscorpius rotundicauda. Next base: position 44,043,810 of record CM022394.1, on the reverse strand, counting down.
GTTGGCAGTGAGTGATTATGATTATTTGCCTTCCCTCATAACTAACACTGCTAAATTTGGAACGACTTGCACAGACAGCCCTCATATAGCTTTGCGTGAAATTCAAAAGCCAAGACTACCGATAAATGCAAACTTATTAAAAGCTGGTGTGAATTACACTTATCATGATAATTAAAACTTTTCATTTTTTCATATCTCCAAGATCATTTATTCACACCATTGTATTATAAAAATTCATTATAAATTCACCTCATAGTATGTTAGGTTTTTCATGCATATTATTTAATTACATGGAGCTCTCACACCTTATCTATCTTATTTATTTAGACAATCAATTTTATTTTGGTGTTGCTAACATTTATTTGCTCCAGTACAATGAATACATGTATAGCAGTTTCTAGCACTTCTTTTGCCCTAGCACACGATGAGCTCCAAAAAGCTATTATAAAAATGGGTTTTATTTAGTATGTTTCATTACATTTTTGATTTCACTAAACATCAAATTCATGATTTGAGTTGCTTGCCAAGAATGTTGTGTTATAATATAATCGCTGAATTGTGTCTTTCATTCAAATCTCATGTGTATCGTTCTATATGTTTGAACATCAGCGCAAAAAGAATAAAATGTAACTGGCGCCATCCCTAATCCGCAATTATACAAGGAAAAATGTCAATATTTGATTAGGAGTTTTAAACTATTTTTGATGCCTTTCGTCGATGTTTTGGTATCCTATTAACGTTTTAAGTTGTTGTTGTATAAACTTAGGTATTCCTTTTACACTTTTAACTTTAAATAATGATAAATAATGATCAAACTGTAGTATAATAATAAGTAAAAATGATAGTTTACGTGCCAGTGTTGTTGTTTTTGATATTCTTTGAGCTAATAATAAAAATATTTAGAGATGTGTCTTTAGTTTTATTTATATGCTGGGTGGAACGAAATAAATTTAATTGAATAAATTGATTGGTTCTGACAGAAATAAACACTTTGCTGGATTTTCTCAACTACGTTATTTGATTAAATAAAATTTTATTTAAAAATATAATTATGAAAGAATAACAAAATAATAGGTGCAAATACTTAAATAATTTGAAACTAATCCCACATTTTAAAACTTTAGTTTGTGCTCTTTATATGATCTCAACTTACAAGTTTGAAGATGAATCCATAAATTTCATAACATGGAATGTCTAGGAAAACTCCATTTGAAAATTATTATGAGTAGGAAAAAACATTTTTAAATGATCATAACATTCAATACAGTTTTACGTCTACACCTTGTTTCAAAAATTTGAAAACAAATTATTTTGGAGAAATGTTAAGCATGGCCAAGCGTGTTAAGAAGTGTGACTCGTAATCCTAGGGTCGCGGGTTCGAATCGCGGTTGCATCAACCATGTTCGCTTTTTTAGACGTAGAGATGTTATAATGTTACTGTCAATCCCGCTCTTCGTTGGTAAGAGAATAGCCCATGAGTTGGCGATGGGTGGTGATGACTAGCTGCCTTCCCTCTAGTCTTACACTGCTAAATTATGGACGGCTAGCACAAATAGCCCTCGAGTATCTTTGCGCAAAAAACAAATAAAAACGTAAAGGAGCGCAAATTTTATAAGATAAAAAATTCAATGAGAACGTTAATAGTATTTAATTTTCTTGAAAAACATATTTAGTAACAGTTCATTTATTAAGTATTACACTCTACAAATATTTATCCATTATTCTCAGATTAACTATTAAAAGCAGAAAGAAAAGATAAGCGAAATTACACTCAACCAGCTATAATAATATTAATATTGAGAATTAAAATGAAATTTTCACTATACCAAAAAAAGCTTAACTTTTTAAACTGAATTTATGTAAATTAATTATATTCATAGGAAAATAAGACAACAGTTTGACGGAGAGTATAACTTGAAAGATCAGTATTATTTCCCGACTGCTTCAGATGTAAATACCGATAAAGGTACAAACATAAGTTAGTTAAATTTGGATAAAGTTGGTTTCCATTAAAATAAAAATTATTCATTAGGTACTATAAAGTTACCATAAATAAGTTTTTACACAGTACTTTTGTAAAATTATATTTGAATACAATAGTTATTCACTGCAGAATGTAATGAAAGAGCATGTTAAATTCTGAAATAAATATCTAAAATTTCTTACTGTTTTATATTTTCATCAAGTCGCTGATGTTTTTAGTTTTGATCATTGATTAATGTTTATTGGGTTCGTTAATTTTCTGTTATCTTCTTGAAGATAAAGAAAACAATATGATATATCACTTCATTCATAAAATTTGATCTCAGCAACATAAATTATTATATTTTAAGCAATTCTCACCTAGCAAACAATATTTTCCTTCAGTAGTTGTTACTTCTTCGTAGCCTTCTTGGCAAGTACATATTCCAATACCTCTATCAAATTTACATCCACTATTGTTGCTCATTACTTGACACTGTTCGTCTGACTGACAAAGTTCCCACAAATCGGAACCTGAAAAAGTAGTAATTTCGCACTAACTGGAAACCACAAAATATTTGTGTTACTTTTCATCTGTTTCGCTTGAATTTTCTTTATTCTAACATTTTCATGCACGTCATTTAAGTAGCATTTCTTTCAGGCTCCAATAGTACTACTCGCCCTCCAGTGGTTCAGCGGTATGTCTGCGGACTTACACGCTAAAATCCGGGTTTCGATACCCGTGGTGGGCAGAGCACAGATAGCCAATTGTGTAGCTTGTGCTTAATTCAAAACAACAACCAATAGTACTTTATTTAAATACAAGGTTTCTAAAATAATACAAAAGAATTCTAATTATACAAACCAAAATTTATAACTACTTATCTCAGGGATCAAGTATTAGTTAAGCGTGTATTAAGTACGGCCTATATTTGATAAAAAATAAATAAATTACAATGTAACTTGTGTACGATTTTTGGTTTAGTTTAATTAGGGTTACACTTTACCGTGCTGAATACTATCACTGAGTAAACATATTAATATTATACTACAATCTAATGTTAAACAACTTTTAAAACTTTAATAAGATATATGTTGCTGTACAAGATGTCTAATTAATTATATTTGCATCTGGTTTTTGTTTATATAAATTAAAGTGCGCATGCGTGTGCAGTTAGTCTAATTGAGTCGTTTGCCTTTTTTCAGAACAAACAAAAACTGAAAATTATTATATTATAATTTGCATTTAATTATTTTTGTGCAAGGTAGGTTTAATATATGTGCTGTGGTACATTACCGACTTCAATGTAAAAGGAAACTAGTATCGTTAAATTAATCTCATTAGCACTTTCATACGCACATTGACACGTCACCTGAAACATTGTGATTTTCTTAAACTCCAATATTTATAAGTAAATCAAGTTATCGTATGAGGTCTCAAATTAGTAATCGATACTGAAGTTAAATATTTATTCGTAAAGTACCAAATATATTATCCATAATAATACTTCAATGATATTTCTATGGTTTTAGTGTTAAATTTCACAAATATTATTCAGGTGATATTTGTTTTATTTATTGAAAGATTTATTTTTCACGTTTGTTTGTTTGTTTTTAGAAATTCGCACAAAACTACTCGAGGGCTATCTGTGATAGCCGTCCCTAACTTAGCAGTGTAAGACTAGAGGGAAGGCAGCTAGTCATCACTACCCACCCCCAATTCTTGGGCTACTCTTTTACCAACGAAAAGTGAGATTGACCGTCACATTATAACGCCCCCACGGCTGAAAAAGCAAGCATGTTTGGCGCGACGCGGGCGCGAACCCGCGACCCTGGGATTACGAGTCGCGCGCCTTACGCGCTTGGCCATGCCGGGCCTAGTTAGCAGTGTAAGACTGGAGGGAAGGCAGCTAGTCATCACCACCCACTGCCAGCTCTGGGGCTACTCTTTTACCAAAGAATTGTGGGATTCATCGTCACATTGTAACACCCATACGGCAGAAAGGACGAGCACGTTTGGGTAACGGAGATTTGAACTCGCGACCCTTGGATTATGATTAGAGTTCCCTAATCACTTGGCCATGCTGGGCCTTACGCAATACTTGGTGGGCCCTAAATCACTAACCTATACCAGGCCTACAATTATTAATATTTCGAATCTTCCATTTTTTCCAAAAATATATTTTACTTAAGTCACTAAACTTCTAACTATTATGGGAAAAGCTGTGAATACAACTGGAATTCATTAAATAATGTTTTTAGCATTTGAAAGCAGGTGGCCTATGAAGTTATTTATATAATAGTTGGCCCCAGTGACACAACGGTTGGTGTGGGGACTTAGAACACTAGTATTTGGGTTTTGATACCCGTGGTGGATAGAGCACTGATAACCCATTGTGTTTCTTTGTGCTTAACTTCAAACAAACCAAACCATAATAGTTAGTTTCTGAATTTTCATGTCAGATTTCATTTCAAAATATTTCATATCTATTCGTTTCTGTAATAAAAAGGATCAAACTTTTTATCTTTAATTGATTAGAGAAGTATTTTTACAATGGAGCCGCGATAAGAAAAAAACATTTCGAATATTGGTCACTGCTTTTTTGATGAAACCATAAACATTAAGAAGTAAATGTATCTCATGAACTTGAAAATAACTAAACCATTAACTCCTGTCCTCATTTAATGAAATATGTTTAGTGACCTGGTTTGGTAATTATCAATCAAAAATAAAATTTTATTCAACTTTTAACATCCATATATTTGTTTGTAAATTAAGCACAAATTTACACACTGAATTATCGATAGTCTGCCCACATGTATCGAAACGCAGTTTCCAACGTTACAAGGTACACTGTACCACCAGGGACAACATTCCTTTTTAAAACTACGATATTTTATAACCACATTCTATATGAAAAGCAGCAACCTAGTCTTAATTTGAATATTTATGTTCACTTTTTACATACATGAAACAAATTCACCTGTTTTCATTAAGTAAGTTTTATTAAAATTTCAAAAAGATAAGTCGTACGTTACCTCCAATGACAAAAAGTATTCCACCTAAGAAAGCATTCCACCAAAAATAAAACATTTTTCCTAACTGAATTAAATCTAATTACAGTACAATTAAACAACACAAACTATTTATAAACTATTGAAAATCGCTTGTAGCAAGAATGGCGTGCATTTATATATACTATGTATTGTGATGAAGTCTTATTGTTTGTTTCACACTTACGTGCATCTACCATGTCTGAAGTGTACTTCCGTATCGTGTCATAATTTCCTTTTCAACTTCCTGGAAGAGATAACTCAGTCCTGGGATGGTCGTGGTGGAATACCCCAGATTTATCTTCTTCTGGGGCCTACATTTCGTTTTTAGCATAAATAATTATGTTTGGGTTGACCTCGATTTGAGAACTATTTCAAACATGTTGAATATATTTTATTATAGTATGTAACGGCTTATGCTGGCGAGCGTGATGTATTGATTTGTAGCTTCTCTGGCACAATATAACAATAAAACCGATAATGTTTTTTCTATATAAATCTGCCTTTACTGGTTTTTTACTAGTTGCCAATAAAAATATAATAGTATATTGTGTAGCACACTGGTAACATCAGAAAAGGAATTATTTTCTACCTCTTCCGAGGCAGCAGATTCCTACATGAAGAATTGGAACTTTCCAATATAACTCATAATATAGGTATCTAGTGTTCACCTCAACTCAAAACTGACTTGATAAGATACGGTAATAAGCAAAATTTCTCGTAGCAGAAGTCTACGGCTCTCGGGTTATGTTGTCAAAAGACCTGGTTAGCAATGATGTTCTCTTTAGTCAGTTGTTAAAGTAGGAAAGAAGGACATCCAAAACATAAGAAAAAGTATTTTCAGGTCGATTGTATTGTCGAATATCTCCAAATATTAATGTTTAATAAAATTTTACATCACAAATCATTTACCCTTGTTTTTCTATTTTTTTCTTCCATTATGATTGTATGAATAAACAGTTTTTACTTGTGAAACTGTTGGCGCTGTTGTTGATTTTCCTGCATAATCCCGTTATGTATCGGTTAACTAATTATGATTTTTGTGGTCCAGTATCTTTTGAACCTACAGATAGCGAACATACCTGACTGTTTTTTTCTTGGAATACAATTGGTATTAATCATTCTATAACATTTTCTGTCATGTTATTAAACATGTAATTACTGACACTGTTATCAGCTTTCAGGTGTTGGTGTAAGATAAGTCCAACGACAAGTCAAATTTCGAGCCGATAGTTGCTGAATTTGAAGTTTCTTTCACCTACAATGGCTCAGTGCAGGCCTATAGGCCTTGGTGTTTCGTTTCTCGCACTGATATACAACTGGTTAATCGATAACTATACAGCTAGGAGGGCCAAAAATGTAATCTTAAGTAGCAAAATTTTTGATGAAACTTAAATCTATTAGGTTAGAAAAACTATCAAAAGTATGAATTAAGACTGTAATAGCCCAATAAGAGCAGCTCTCTAACTTAAATTTTCTTTTAGGAGCAGAACGTGAGAAAACAAATATGAAATGATGCTTACAGGTATTCGTGTTTAACTGTCCTCAATTTCTAATAGCTGAAGATATTTTGTCGATGCAGATTTCCTCTATAATGCATCTTAACCTGGATCCATTGCAGCACTCCACGATGTCATCCGTAATATTACGATACTCCACAGCAGTTCTCAAGCTCTACCATATTACCTCTGTAACTGTGCAATTGTTACACGAAACAAATCCCAGATCTGGTAAAAAAGTAATAGAGAAGAGGAGGAGAAAGGAAAGACTGCAGTGTTAAGAATCCCCACTAGTAGCTCAAATGGATCAAATACCTCATATATAATAACCTCATTTTATTGACAGTGATAGCTCACTAATACCATCATCTTACCTCCCTCTCGACTTTTTTGAATAAAAGTTTAGAATGGAAACGAGCAACTGTTATTTATTGCCATCCGCAGTACGTGAATGTTATAGATTATAAGTAGCCTTATCATGCATTATGACTAGAATTATCAAGAAATGATGGTAAGAAAGTATATTAAGAAAATGGTACACTTTTAAAATACATCAATCTCCACAATTGCATGGATACACGAATTTAAAGTTGTTGTTCTATGTGCTTGTGTTTGTGAAGAATGATAAAAACCTGTTTGTTTTTATTTTTATCTCTTTCCACAAAATTCACTACTTACTAAAATATTAAAATCAATATGTTTTCACACCAGTATCAATGAAAACAACAGACACTCTGTGTTTTCAAATAAAACTCCACAAGCCAGTGACCACAACTAACTATAACTCGAGATTTTAACCATTTAAATGTTGTCCACTAGTATTGTTCAAATTAATTTTGTTTTGTTGTTATGCAACACTCTCAAACAATTTTATATAAAATTTCATATATGTGTGCAATCCCTCACACATATATTTACAAAAAAAAAATTGTCATATAAAGATGTCTCTAATTTCTATAGTAAACCAAATACACCAATAGCTTTTGCTACTTCCATAAATTACTTGGGAGTAGTTTTTAGTTTTTTTTGCGGTTCGCAAGGAGTGAAACTCAATAAATATTTCTAGCCCTCACAAAATAAATAATTACTGACAGAATTTGGTTCAGTTAGATTATTCAACTAAATCTCTTATCACTTTAATTAATATTCATCTTGTTACTACTTCTTTGTATTACTACTGACTCAAACCAGTTTTGGCTGAATAAATTTCTTTATTGTGAACGTGCTCTCACTCCCTGGCACAGCAACCAAACATGGACCATCAGGACACTGTTTTGCCTTACATAAGTTGTTTCGCTTGTGTCAGTTGGCATCACAGAAAATTAAATATAGGCAACCCTCAATGATTCACATTTACAAAATCATAAGGAATCAATCCATAATTTACCAACCAGAATTTTTAAAAGCTAGCTAGCAACTCGAATTTTTTATTATTTTCCTCTCAACTATATCGAAAAATATATAACTGGAAAATTCATACTAACTCAGTCTTATACTACTACAACATACACAATATTTCAGTTATAAAAAAATTATTTTAAGAAAGAGAAAATTAAATAAGTAAGCATTTATGTATGTAATATTATCATACTATTTTGAAATTGAAGTATTCAATGAAAACACTTGGGAATTTTAATGAATGTAGTACATATGAACAAAAGTGTTAAAAAATAGAAAGTAGTGATTACAGTTAAAGCTTGAAATTTTCCATTTCAATAAATTTTCAGTTAAAATTAAAAAGGCGTGCGTTGTGCTTCTAATATATGAATTTTAAACTCAGCTTCAGAAGGTCCAAAAGTTTACTGTGCTTAGGATCCCAACCAGTCTCTGTCTAATCCTATAACTTGAGATACAGGTTTACGCATTGTTTGAATATTGTGAGCTGATTGAAATTCACGAGGTTTAATGGAATTAGTGCTAAAAATATCTACGCTAAAGACACCCAACTAATGAAATAATGCTTTCTAACCTTTATGGGTAGGCCGGCGTTTTGTTCTGATCTGTATAGGTTGCCTGGTCTATCAGAAATCAATATTAATTTCGAAAGTGTACTGTTGCTGAGGCATGTTCGATCATAATCTCTTTAATAAGAGAGAAGATGACTACTGCGACATACAGATAGACAATATTATCCATACAAGAAATATTAGCCTCTAGAAACTTAACTTACATGGTAGATTATGATTATAAAAGAGAAATACAGTATTGTGCAAAAGTATCAGGACAGAACCAAAATTGAATTTCAGGCTAATTTCGAAAAACAAACGAAGGGGAATAAAAGCTGATACATCAACATTTTATTAATCTTCATATTTAGTGCAACATAAGCCCAGTCAGCAAACTATTAATATTTGTGTGTCCCTCTTTTGCTTTAACAATTGCAGAAAGTCTTTCAGGTATTGCTGCAACATATTTAATCAAACTGTTCTTTGGAATTTTATTCCAAATGTCTCTAATACACTCCCATAAAGTTTTTTTGAAAGTAACGTTTAATTTTTTGATACATCAAGTCATTTATTTGATCAGATGGGTTAAGATCAGTGCTCTGTGGGGACCAATACATTACTTAAACTACTCCAGTAACTTCTTTTTAGCTAAGTACTTAAATGTCTACATAGGTTAAAAAAACTCTTTGAGGTCATTATCTTTTAAAGACGTTTTTAACAATAATATGTAAAACACTAGGTATACTACGAGGAGTCAGTACCTAATAGTACTTGCACTAGTCCATTACTCTATTTATTTTGCAAATATTTCCTGTTACCTTAGCAAGAAAACACTCCTGACTATCATGTGCTCTTTCCGTGTTTCATGGTTGGTGCTATGCATTGAGATAAATATCTTTCATCTTTCTTTTGCCAAATGTAAAGCCTATGGTATGAGGCAAATATTTCAAATGTGAACTCATCTGTCAACAATACCCTTTTACAATCATTCACATTCCAGTTTCGTACTTTTTAATACATTTATTTCTCTTTAAAATATTTGGAGATTGAAATAAATGTTTTTCAACTGCTAAACGGCCAAATATTCCATTATTATTTAGTCTTCTTAATACTGAAGATCTCGACATTTTCTGTCGTTTGGTAAGTAATCGTTTATAAAACTCTTGAGATCAGTGGTAGTCTTCTTTCTGTCCTGAAGGCTACATAAAAGAAGATATTTAACATCAGTATTACTGAGTTAAGGTGTTATACCTCTTCTTTTTCTATTTTCAAATTTATCTGTCTCGTTCTCACGAACTAGGGCATACTTTATAGTGTTTGGTGAGCATTTCGAGTCTGCATCAATTTATAGGAGAGTCCAGTTAGCATAACGTAAAGCTTTTATCCAAAATATTTGCTCTACTAACAATTTTTTATGGGTTTTTTTTGGGCCGTGGCATGACAAGTAAACTTAATATATAGTGAAATCGCTTCTTCAAGCATATATCGATATCATATGCTAGCTCCTTGCTAGCTTCTTTTTCTATAGTTAACACACTGTATGATATTCTATGACAGTTATTCCAGATCTCAAATTTGGTCATTCAAGCAGAGTCCTTATAACATGCTCTTGATATGGGAATTCTAAAGAAATGGTAAGTATTCTCTCCCTGGTTAATTAAATTGTCAACAGGGATCAGTGAGGCATTATCATAGTGTCAAAATTTACATTCTTTAATGACAGAAGAATCAGCCCCATAAATGAAAAATAATAACAACATATTCTCTTTTTCTAACACTTTTTCACAACAATTTATTATAACGGGGGCAACTAACATCTGCTTAAAGCAGCTGGGCACAAAGAGCAGCAAGCAAATAAAAAGGCATAGGTTATTGCAATAAGATAAGGAGATAAATTGCTACTGTGCACGCCAAAAGTTAAAAAAACACATTAAAAAGCTGGCAAACTAAAAAATGACCATTTAGAGTCATTACACAAAATCCAGTTTGGTTTCAAATTCAAGAGATTTATGAAAAAAATTATACAGCTAATGCACTTAATATGAATGTTTAACTGATGAGGCAAAGACAAATGATCAAAATGAGAATATGCAAACAGAAACTGAGAATTCAGGTAAGATTGACTTATTCCGTGAGAATAAAATGACAGATATAGAAGAATTGGAATGAGAAGAAAACGGTATAATATTAAATGAAGTTATGACAACAGAAAATATTGCAGTTAGTGACATCAGTAGTGAACGTAATACACAAGAACTGACAGTATATTAAATACACTAGTGACAACACAAGCTGATATAGTGACTCATGAATATAATCTTGGGTCATGCAGCTCCATACTATCTCAGTCAGAAGTGGCCTCTACAACTAGAATGAGATGAGTGAGATTTGCCTCCCAAATAGACGTACAACAGTTCAAAAGTTTGTGAAGGTAGTCAATATTGTCTCCAGTGAAATAAGAGATAGTGTATTAGAGGCCTTCAACAATATGGCAGACAATTTCAGAAATTGTAATTAAGTTAAGCAAAATAATGAGTACCTTAATTATACTTATTAGAGGTATTTCTGGTTTACCATGATCCTTATAGTACTGATAGAAGGAGTTGTAGCTAAACAGAACGTGAGTATAATTCCAATTGAAAATAAGGTGAGTATGACATTTCTTGAAGAAAATTTTATACTATTTGGAGATAAATAGATAATTGTCGAGAGCATACCATTTTCACATTATGTTCGATTCTTAATTTATATGCAAGAATAATTAGTGGCTTTTAACAAACTGGTTGACAATAATACTCGAGGAAACTTTTATCCAAAAAGTGCGACAACTATGATGTCATATGGCATATCATGACACAGTTATCATAAAATCAATATGAATATTACAGAAAGGACTTATTAGGACTTCAAAGTTAGTTAAATATTACAATGAAATAAGTGATATATTACAAGAACTTAAAGTATTAAAAACAACGTATGGATATTGTATCAAAACTGATAAAAACATGGTTTCATCAATTCTGGTGGAAAAACTTAAATACTTATGTGGAACCACAACTACAGAAGATTTACGTGAGTTAAATAAGAAGGCAGATCATCAGAGACAAATATCCATAGAAATGATTCATTTGATGGGTTAACAGGCGATTTATAATGAATTAATTGAATTTCATGACAAACACATAAGGAAAATGTCTAGACCATTTATACATACATATTACTTATGCATTAATACACGCTAGAGTTTAACAAACTGAAATCCTCAGAGCTGGAAATGAGATGGCAGTTTTAAGTGATAGGAGTTGGAAAATATGCAAAAATATTTTTTTACTGTAGGAAGTAGCAGAACTTAGTTAGCTGAGCTTGTAAAGTTACTTTTACATGGATCCAGATAAATAATTAACTTCGTATTTTCTGCCCCCAAGCAAATTAGAATGTTAAATAAAATTGAAAAAATATTATCCCACATTTGTGATCCCCACACATAGTGATCATGCTTATATGTATTATACATGGACTAATGTAAAGATAACTGCAGTATGGAATACCCTAAAAATTTAAGGATATTCTTGCAAGCAACAGATAAAATGTTTAAGCTATACAGAATTCTATTCTTGCTTGTAGCATTGAACAGCTCTTTAGCTTTAACTATAGCGGGTGAAAACCCATATATTACTGTTTCTAGTGGTCAGCATACTTAATTTGAAATGACAAAAAGAAGAATTGTTAGGGTGTATAGAGGAACCCATTCGAGTGTGTGACCCTAATTCAAGAATGTATTCGGTATCCATTGTAACTTGTAACTATGTTATACTTTCATGGTTTAGGAATGGGATAGGAGAACTATGCAAAAAAGCAATTATCCCTAAACTATTCTACTTCTGTAATATAAGGACCTTGTAACATGTTATTTAATGTAAGGAACTTTATCAATAGCATGTCCTAAATCCGTTGTTCATCTGTTTGGTTATAAGACTAAAATGGTTAAGAAATAAAAATATTTAAAATTAGCTAGAAATTGCTCTGCACCTTGACAGTTTTAGAAATAAATTTAAGTATACAAAAGTACGGTTAAATATTTAAATATCCAAACCACAAGGACTGTTAACAGAAAACGAATTGCTGTTATAGAAAAATATAAACATATGTTCAGAAATTAGGGAGCTGACAAAGTTATTAAAAGAAACATGGGATCTGTCTGTAAAAGATTCAAGTTAACTATTAACTTCAACAGCAAAATGATTGGTTATGAGTTACAACAGAGGGAAACAGACAAATTCAATGTTCACAGCACTAGGCTTAAAAGTTGTAGAAGTAAGTACACTTTTCTAAAAAGTACATGAGAAATTGGCTTTCATTAATTTATTTTGTTGAAATTAGATGGTCTGTACAAATTAAAAAAGAGAGCAAGATCAGGCAACAAAATTGTCATATTGAGAAGTTACTTAAGTAGTCGAACTGAATGATTGTGAACATGTCAGAACAAAGATGAAGAACATGAGCTGATAATGTATTATAAGTTTTGTAAGATAAACAATGTTTCAACTGGTTTTAACTTATATTACTATTACAGGAAAAGAAGAGATAAATCTGCAATAATCGAAATAAAGGGATTTTGAGTTCCAGATGTGTATGTGATAAAAGAACTAGCCATTAAGATTTGCTACATTAGGAGGGTAAACAACATCTACAATTTTGAGACTCCTTTTCCCATGATAGTAAGAAGATATTTGTCATATTAATTAATGGGCAACATTCCTGCATCAGATGGAGTAGGAAGAAGATGTTGTTGTTGTTGTTGTTGTTTTGAATTAAGCACGAAGCTACACAATGAGCTATCTGTGCTCTGCCCACCACGGGTATCGAAACCCGAATTTTAGCGTGTAAGTCCGCAGACATACCGTTGAGCCACTGGGGGGCTAAGAAGAAGAACAGTAGAATTGTTTTTATATCTCATTGCCATTTGTTGAGAAATTAAGTATAAATATATAATTTAGAAAAATACAGATAAATGTATGTGAACGTGCAAGATTTCAAATACTCTGCTTATACTGCACAACAAAGTTTTTACTTCTTGAACACTGTTGGGTGTTCCTTATAGATTTTTGGCTGCTGATCACGAAAATCACATCCAAATTTGTTCATCACGTACCTTTCATCGTAATCTTGGTTTCACCAGAACATTGCTACAATGGAAAAACGATATCAGGGCAACTGGAATCCGTCAGTTTTTGCTGACTACTACGTGATGCACCGTACATTTAATACAAACGAAAATCAGGAGCAAAACACTTTTAATTATGTTGAACTTAACAGCGTATTAGAAAAATAAACGCAATTAAATGCGTTATTGCCGGTAAACAGTTAACTGTCTATTTCTCAGAGTTCATACGTGATGAAGCAAAACCAAAACTATATTTGTGTGTGTGTGTGTTTTTCGTATAGCAAAGCCACAAAGGGCTATCTGCTCAGTCCAGATTTTAGCATTGATAATCCGGAGATATACCACTGTACTAGCGGGGAGCAACTATATTTGTGCATACCCATCAGGTACCTGTCACAACCAGCAAAAACTTTTCAAAAAATTGTTGTGTAGTGTTATTGATTATTGTCAATTTCAGTGCATGTAATTTGTGATTATCTTGCTGATCCAGCAATTGTTTATTTTTGTTTTGTTTAATTTTGTGCAAAACTACATGAGGGCTATCTGCACTAGCTATCCCTAATTTAGCAGTGAAAGACTGGAAGGAAGGCAGCTAGTCATCACCATCCACCAACTATTTTATCAATGAATAATGGAATTGTCCATTACATTATAATGCTCCCATGGCTAAATTGGCAAAAATGTTTGGTGTGACAGGGATTCAAATCTACGACTCTCAAACCATGAGTTGAGTACCTTAATTACCTGATCATGTTGGGCAATTGCCAAATTAAAATTGTGGGAATTGTATTGATAAATGATAAACGTTTCACTTCTTTCATTGCAAGTTTTGAAGACAATAACTGAGGAAGAAAGAAGACAACTTTTGATTGCAACTATAATTATTCAATTTGCTGTAATTTTAATTATTTTAATTTTAAGTTATTATAATTAAAGTGTTATCTTGTATTAATCAATATTATATATGACATGAAACGTTACAATCTTATATTATGTACAAAACTTTACCATTTAATTGCTTTGTTTACGGATTTGCACTAGCAATTTCATTCATATACACATGGCAATGAATTTACATGAGTTATAATATGGTATCATGACGCTGATTGTAGTATATATCACGTTATATGAAGCAAGATGTATATCCGCATAAGTAGTGCCAAGTTGTTAAATGACCTTATTCACAACTAAAAATAGTTATTAGAAATCTTAAGTAAAATTTCTCTGATATTTATTTCTTTATGTATGTATAAAATCAAAGTCGTAATCACCAGGTGCTCATATTGCACGCTTTCAGTCCAGCATTCACTATTACAATTGGCGTATTTAGTTTCAGAGATAATTCTTTTAGCGACAAATAATGGCAAGTTATTGTCAATGTTTAAAGCAGATTTCACATTTTTTTTTAGAATCAACATTTGCAAACGTATTTACACTGATTTTTCCTCTCCATATTCATACCACTAAGAAAAAAATATATTTGTACCAACTTTTCAATTACCAAGCACAGATTTGGTCTGGAAATATTTGAAAAATTTCCATGGCTCTAAAATGTAAAGCAAGAGTTGATTAATCAAAGTTTGAAGAGCTGTTCTAAAGATAAAAAATGTTTACAATAGAGTAAGAAGTTACCATTTTTAATCCTTCAGAAGATTAATAAGCATGCATATCGAACAAACTATGTAAACAGAAAAGATGACACGTTTTAGTTTTTACTCTTTTTTTTGCTCTCAGTGACAGAGCGGTATGTCTGTGGACTTACAATACTAGAAACCTGGTTTTGATACCCGTGGTCGGAAGAGCAGAGATAGGCCATTGTGTAGCTTTTTGCCTGATACAAAAGCAAACCTTTTACTTTTTTATTACAAACTTGTCATTTTGTTTGGTGTGCACGTAACAATGATTTGAAGAGGAATATATATACAAATAGCCATAACGGTGCTATACAAGGATATATATTAAATGCAATATAAGCTGAAGCAATCATCTTTATCCATTTAATAAAATTAATGACATAATTAATCTCAACTGATCTAAACAGTGAGTATATATATTTCAATTATTTTGGTTACTCATGGCTTCACATCAATACTAAATAGATTAAAACATTTATTTCACTTAATACAAACCTCAAATTCATGGTTTAAAAATTGTTTAAGTCAGTTTAATCATGGCTGAAAGACAGCTATTTAAGTGCAGCAATGCAAACAAGGGCTTATTTGGAACTCTGCAAATTTCGTGAGAGTGTATTTTTCTTGTAGTCGCCCGCTGGTAAAGCGATAAATCTACAAAGTTACAATGTTAAAAATTAGAAACTTATCGCCAAAAATTTTGAGGTTACTCCAAGCAAGAAAGCCAAACTTATATGTAATTTGACAACGAAAAAAATGGGTTTGTTTTGATTAGTTGTGTAATTCTAAGCATATTGGCAACAGTTTTGTTAAACTAAGGCAATTATGTCTAACTGATGAAGTTATGTACTGTACAAGTTGTTTCGTGTTATACTTTATTTCAGACGAGTCTTTCATTTATTATTATTTTCGTATGTTACTTATTACTATTTCAAGAAACCAGAAATTTGAATTTGAATTTAGAAATTAATTAAGTGTTAATATTTAATACATTTATGATATTTGTCAACCAGATTGATACACACAATTATCTTTTTTAACATCAAATATATTTACTAATCAGAAACAATACAATTTATAATAACAGATATTACAAATAGTTATTACAGATAATGATTTGTAAACAACTTTTACAAACTTACAGATAATACTGAGTTTTTATCTGGTCTAAAAATGAATATTTTACCAACGATCCAGGACCCTGACGAGCAAATTAATTCTGATCGATACTGTTACGTTTTACTTGACCTAGCTAGCTGCAGTTTCTTGGTTAGCTTCAAACCATTTACAAGCTCACTTCTTACTGAAGAAGATATTTAATGTCCCTGTAGAAATATTAAGTTCGAAGCTGAAATAGAACGGTTTGTAACGCTCAAAATCTATAAATTCTGTAGTTTTCCGATAAATAATGATTAATCATAATTATGGCTTATAATCCCATAGCACACTGACTGTGATTGACCAACAATAGCAATTATCTCTCGATACGTCAGTTTTATATACTAATCACTCAAGATTCTCGAGCTTTCAATACTGTTATAAAACAAGCTAGCATTTTCGTAAAACAAATACTGTAAATTCTTTCTCTCATGAATTTTCCGAGAACAGGTGAAATTTGCGCAATACACATCCAACAATATACGTCTGATGCACAAAAACTATACTGAAACAAACGTGTAATAGTGAATCTGTTGCAAAGTAACGACCTCAAGACTTACTTGGATGAGAAGAAAGTTGAAATATTACAAGAAGCAGCTGCTCTTTCGGATGATTACACTTGAACACGTAATACCATTAAGAAATTTCTACGATTTTTGACAAAAAGAAAACTGTATCTGTTCACTCAAATAAATTTCAAGATTATTTTTAAAAATCCAATTTCTCAAGTTCAAATTGATATTACAGGCAGGATAAAACTTCAACAAAGTCATCAAGGCCTGTCTGCCTTTAAAAACACAACAACCTGGTTATATTATGTCTGGTTGTTTGTGTTTGAAAAAGAAAAGGACAACACCCAGTCTGTTTGTGTCCACGTATGGGTGTAGTTTTACTAAATGTCGATTTAGCCACTGATGAAAAGGTCGATGTAGTTTGTGAGGAATTTAGACCTTTTGTGTCTGTTGGTTCTGTGTCTTGGACAAATGATACAGCTAATCCTACTATATCATTTTACGTGATATTTGGACAGCTCAATAATTGTTGTTGACGGTATAGTGCCCTTAGATTCGAATTCTGCAACTGGTGAGTCTGTTATTGCTCAGGGTATTGAGGGTGTTTTTTTTAATGTTCCTCTTCATAGCATTTCTTTTACGTCAGACATAATTTCAGGACTAGCTGTGATTGGAATAATATTTATTCTGTCAATTAAGGGTGTATCATTATTGATTAGAAACTATTTGGCTAGGAAAATAGTTATTGCAGAGTCTAAGATGGCTAGTAAGCCAATCAATGTTTCATATAAGGTTGACGTTGTTGTTCAAGAAAATTCAGACGTGTTTCTCTCGAGCTTAGCCTAAGAAATTAAACCAAAAACAAATTATAGCGATGTGTTCATAAACCAACATTATAGATTTGTCTCAGACATTTTTTTTTTTACACAAAGTGACTTTTGTGAGTCCTACTAACAATTCATTGATGAGTGATTATGACGAATGTGAGGAATCTGGTTCTTCGGGTGATGTTTCATTTGTTAGAAGTAAACTAATCACCGAGCAAGAAAAGAATATACAGACCTCATCACTATTTGAACAATTTATTTAAAAATAAACTGAAGAAAGTTCAATATGGTTTCTTTTTCAAAAATGGTGTAATCATGAAAAAATGGGGACCACCAAATGTATCAGCTTCAGAGAACTAGGCTGTAGTTTATCAAATTGCTTTTCCTAAAACATATCATTCTGAAATATTGAATGTTGCCCATAAGCTTCCCATGAGAGGTCACCATGGTGACAACAAGACCTATGACAAAATTATGAAACATTTCTTTTCACCAAAAATGAGGCAAGATGTTTCTCAATTTTGCAAAACTTGTAATGTATGTCAACTGATTAGAAAACCTAACTAGGAAATTCCTGTCAATCCATTGAAACCTATTCCAGCTTTTGGTTTGGTTTGAATTTCGCTCAAAGCTGCACGAGGGCTCTCTGCGCTAGCTGCCCCTAATTTAGTAGTGTAAGACTAGAGGAAAGTCAGTTAGTGATCACCACCCACTGCCAACTCTTGGGCTACTTTTTACCAACGAGTGGTGGGATTGACCACTCACATTATAACGCCCACACGACTGAAAGGGATAGCATGGTGGGTGTAACAAGGATTCGAGCCCACGACTCTCAGAATACGAGTCGAGTGCCTTAACCACCTGGCCATGCCGGGCCTCCCAGCTTTGAAGAACATTTTCGTCGTGCAATTGTTGATTATGTTAAACCGAAAAGATACAATTAATGTTTAAGCTCTCTTATGAGCTATGTAATTTTATTATCTTAAGGTGTTTTGTATTGATTTTGTTGTATATTATCATGATTATTGAAGTTATACAATTACTTAACAATGTATTACATTTAATTTATTGTTTGCAATGTACATGTATGTAAATAATATTTTACTTAAAGTTATCCGACGCCAATTTTCCAAAGATAGAGGTGTAACAGATTTAATGTTATACATTTATTTTGGTGTCTGCGTATGTTTCAGTTTGATACATGTGATGTGTATTGAGCATGTCTGGCCTTTTTATAAATTTGTAAAAGACTCTCGACAGCAATAATCAGCAACATAAGGTTGACGAGAATACTAGTGTATCTTCAAATATTGTTGAACGTTCGAGAATCTCGCTTAATTGATATAAAATCCAGCCGAGTGACAATAGGAAAATGTTATTGATCAAGTAAAATCAATTTACTATAATATAAGCCTCAACAATTGTGATTAATGCTTATTAATCTGAAAACCACAGAATTTGACTAGGAACATTTATAGATTTCGAACATTATGAATCATTCAACTTCAATATTAACTTTGGACGTTAGTATTTCTACGAGAACCTTAAATATCTATCTACCTCTGTGAAAAGTAAGCTTGTAAACCACGTTAGACTAGCCAAGATTAGAGCTAGCTAGCATTCCCGTCAGGTGAAGATTATCTCTGTAATCAACATAACAGTAATTCGCGCCTTATAGACCTGGAATGTCGATAAAATATTAAGTTTTAAACGAGATAGAACACGGAATATTATTTATGAATTTGTAAAATTTTTGTATATAAATAATTATTTGTAATGTAGTTTATTATAAATTGTATTTCTTGTTTAATACTTGCGTAGAAATCAGCTTCAAAAGAGAATGGTGTATATAATATGCATGGTGTTTTGAGAGGTCTTTTAGTTACACAATAAACCTATATTTATACAAGATATTCAAGAATGTGTGGCTTGAATTATATTAATTTCAGTTTGTGAGTTATTCAGGAGATAAGTAGTTTTAAAATGCTAAAAGACTGCTGTGAAGCCCAATCTATTATTTTATTTACCACTCTCACTGAATTATAGCGGTTTCTATTTGACAGTGTTCCGAATTCCCTCCTAGTTGGTGTCTTGATAAATCATAATGGGAACCATGATCACTATTACACTAAAACGCCGAAAATTTACGCGTCCAGAACCTGTTACATACTTTTACCTTTGGAAATAATGTACTGAAGTAGAAATTCATTTTTAGTTTTCGTAAGCCAGTGTACACTGATGTTTTATCCCAAAGGTATTTCTCAATTAACGCTTTCTGATCGTCTCATACTATATTATAAACTCAACAACAATTTATTTAAACATTTTTATTTAATATATTTGTTGAGGTGGTTAAATTTCTTTTCACCAAGGACGCACACAAAGTACGTTGAAAGAGAGAAAATAAACCACAGTATTTTTTATGGAAAATAAATGATAAAATGTACAGTTCCTAAACTGGTTAAATAGCAATGAATTGCAAACATTACATGTTAACAAAAAACAACAGAAAAAGACAGAAGAAGCATTCCAGAAAATGTAAGATTATGAGCAGTAAAAATAACAGTGCTTTACTTTCTAGTCCATCTATACTTTCTTCACATTTTAATGAAGAACAGTGTTTGTTGATCAATATGTACACATTTCTAATAGCGTCGTATCATTTCCATAACTAGAGGTACATCATTGTAGTTACTACCAACTTTAACGATAATATACAACTAAATATTACGACATCAATTTACGAAATATTCTAAAAAATACGCTGACGACAAAACAGTGAAAACAAAATCTGTAAATTCAAAATGTGATCCATTACATGACACTAAAAAATACCACAGTTATTAATAACCAACCTGACATATTGAACACAGTTAATACCCTCATTACGATACTTTGGACAAAGAAAACTAATTGCTATCTCAATATGACAACATGGAAATTTAATTGTAATCAACTGATTCGCATTCTTCTTCAACCAACCTGAAACACTCGTTTCCAGACGCTATATTTTAACTTCTTCGCATCTCTTCAACCAGAGAAGAAGATTTTCTGAATTAAAGTAAAATTAAAGAATATTCGATGACATCGTTCAAAATGCTCTAACACCAATCTCAGACGTAAAGAAAAATATTTTTAATTGAACTAAAAAACAAAACTTTTTAAATAATTTGCCCATCCCAGTGGCTCTGCATATGTCTGTATACTGAAAACAATATCGATACCAATGGTGTGCAAATAGCCAATTTTGTAGCTTTATAAACACATTAGACTAATTTGATAAAAATAAATAATTTGTTTTCATGAACGTCTTTTTACACCTATAAGAATAAACTCATGGAGCATAATAATTCTAGTAACATACATCCCACTGCAAACCAGCTCGATCAAGAATATTGGGAAACAGAACTTACTACTAAAAACCTTGACTTCGTAGATTCCAATTCGTAACCAGATGTTTGACTCAGATACACACCTTACAGTTAATACAGTTGGTAGTTCCTGAATAAAGTATCAACACACTTTTCTTATATACTTCCCATTCACTAGATCTGTGTATAAACATTTTTTAAATAAAACTTTTTGCCCCGTAGACTCTGTTAGATTTCAAAGACTATATTTCTCTGATATTCTACTGCTGTTGTGTCTTCGCCAAAGTTTGCCACAGCGATGGGGGTGATGTCATCGAAGATGGCGAGGTAATATTTATAAATCTACCTCCAGAAGGTGGGTCGTCATTGACTCGTTTCTAGCCTAAAATGACTCACACTTCAATAAAGTGTCATCAAATGGCGAAACTATTTTTGTTTGTTTATTTTTGAATTTCGCACAAAGCTACTCGAGGGCTAATTTAGCAGCATAAGAGAAGAGGTAAGGCAGCAACTCATCACCACCCACCGCCAACTCTTGGGCTACTCTTTTATACAACGAATAGTGGGATAGACCGAACCATTATAACGCCCCCACGGTTTGGCGCCAGGATGTGAACCCGCTACCCTCAGATTATGAATGACACGCCTTAACACGCTTGGCCATGCCGAAGCATGGCGTAACTATCTTACAGATGACTTAAATTATACTTCCATATCAAACAGGCGACCATAATGGATGATTTTGTCGTAGTACCGCAAAGTAGAGAACGTATTTGTCGGCCGCCATTGCTCATACAATACACATCTCATAATGTTGATAATTAATTATTAATTAATTAATTAAATTGTTCCTAAATGTTACGTATTTTTTATGTTTTATGTTCTTCATAGACTAAACGCAACAGAAAAACGCAGATAACAGCTTGTATAATTTATTACACTAAACTATTAACAAATATAACAGATATAACATAAATTATATAATAACAGTGACAGATATTAAGTTACAACATTCGAAATTAATTACAAAACAAAATAATACTAGTTTCAAACTTCAAAATTAATCACAATACAAAATGGTACTGGCCTGTATCTAATATAATGATCTAAAATGAAAGTCTCAAATTCCAGCCTAGGGTGTGAATTTGGTCCCACGAAGAAATTCCAAAGCTTAAATGAAGAAGTTCAGAAACAGTTCACAGTTCAATAAATTCGCCGACTCTCAGCACAAGCAGTAATTCAGATGAGTCGTAGAGATTGACGAAATAAAATCACAGCTTCCGTAGATTTAACTTCAGTCACAAATCCAAGTTGAATAATCACAGCAAACACTTAATCTTTCTCAAATAACTGACTCTCTTCTTTTGAAATAAAACTAATGTCTGACTCTCCTTTTTTTTCTTCGAATAAAAACTGATGTCTGGGTCTCTCTTTTCGCGTCTTCGTCTGTTTATATATTGTAGGCCTAAACTCCTCGAAAGACGCGAAATTTCTACAGATCTCCAGAGCAATCCGCGCATGTCCATTCTTGCACGAGACTACACGTCTAGACACGAAGTCACCAGAAACTTCATTTACAAACATATGATTGGTCTACTTAATTCAAGAAAATTCTAAATGTTACCCTAAATGAATAACAACATATTAGTTTAAACTTCCAAACAATAATATAAATATGGAAACATAGATAATAGAAATGAAAATCCAAACACAACACGACATGCCGTCGTTTACAAAATATTTACACATTTACATAACATAAAAAGGATGCTTAAATCCAAGACATTCGGTCATTTATAATTAATATGTCCTCAAAAGGATACTTAATATTTATTAATAAGTTAATTACTTAATAATTAAATCATCTTGTGCCATGAAGTAGAAAACGTTATTGAGCAATCTAGAATATAATTTGATAATTAATTAATTAAATTGCCCCTTAAAAGCATGCTTAACTCTAACTAATTAAAAAATCATAAAAAGAACGATTAATATTAATCTATTAAATTGTTTATAATTACTTCGTCCTTAAAAGGATATTTAATACTAATTCATTAGTTAATTATCTCCCGCTAGTCCAGCGGTATGTCTCCGGATTTACACCACCAAAATCAGGGGTTCGATTTCCCTCTATGGACAGAGAAAAGGTCTTCCTATTTGAGGGTTGTGTAGTAGACTTACAACTACTCCCTTCAAAACCAGTCTGATACTAAAACCGGAAGTAATTGCGGACTTGTGTTTCTTACTGAATGTAGTGGCACATTATTATTATTGTTAATTAAATTGTCATAAAAAAGAAATTTATTGCTCATTCATCAGTTAATTAATTTCTGTTCCCATTTATATGTCCTAAAATGACAATACCTTGATTAAAACTTGCTCTTTTAACAATCAGCCAGTGTTTTTTAATGGTATATTTTATTCTTTAACATAACATGACTACAACGATATTCCAGGCAAGGCCAGTTGGTAAGGGGCATTATAATATGATGCTCAATCCCACTGTTCGTTGGTGAAAGAGTAACCCAAGAGTTGACGATGAGTGATGATGTCTAGCTGCCTTCCCTTTAGTCTTACACTGCGAAATTAAGGATGGCTAGCGTAGATAGCCCTCATGTAGTCTTTCGCGGAAATTCAAAATTAACAAATACAATTATACATATTTTTACCGCGCACACAATGCACGTTTGTAAACGTAAATCGCCCTTAAGTAGATGATATTATGTGATAATTAAAACTTGGATTTTATACAATATTTCACACTGTCAATGAAACGCTTATTATGCAATAACACTTTAACTACTTAGACTTTATAGGACAAAATAATTTACTCAAATTATATAAAGACTTTTGTTTGTTATTTTTGTTTTTTGAATTTCACACAAAGCTACTCGAGAGTTATCTGTGCTAGCCGTCCCTAATTTAGTAGTGTAAGACTAGAGGGAAGGCAGCTAGTCATCACCGCCCACTTTTATCAACTAATAGTGGGATTGACCATCACTTTATAATGCAACCACGGCTGACAGGGCAATCATGTTTGGTGTGACGGGCACTCTTACCCGCGACCTTTGGATTACGAATCGAGTGCCTTATCCACCTGGCTATGCCGTGGGCTGTCCGTATGATTCTAACAAATACACTGTGACAGAACTTTTACAGTAAGCTAACTGTATATTCAGAAATTATTTTCAACCTTTATGTTACTATTTTCTGTCTTTGATCTAGAGCTCACATATTTGTCTTTAAATATAATACTCAAAGCTATATAAATAATTTAATTTCTAGAAGGTGTAATCATTTAGGCACGTAAAGAAATATCAGTATCTTCCATCTTACAATTTAGTGTTTTTATCTGATACTCTTTGATATCACAGTTAACACAAATATGTAGGTGATTACCAAGATTAAATTATCTTTCATAGAAGTTACTGTATAATTCTGTTTTCTATGATATTCAGTAAAGTTCATCGTAGTAACAGGAAAGTTATATCACATGGTTCTTAAGTTGCAATTGTCTAAGTTTTAAACAATAAAATGTGACTAAAAGAGAAAGAAACAATTTTACGTTAGTTTTCTGGTCATAGACGAATACAGCAAGTCAAATATTTCTTGTTTTATTACAGATAATTAGTTTCAACGTATTAAATTTAGATGATGATTTGTAGAAATACTCTCACAGTACATTCATTAAAATTTTACGGACAGTTGTTAAATTTATAATTAAATACACGAGTATGTGTGAATAGCTTTTTCCTTACAACAAAACTACGTCGGGCAATCTGCTGAGTCCACCAAGAAAAATAGAACCGCTGATTTTAGCGTCGTGAAGCCCGTAGATTTTTCATTGTACTAACCGGTTAGGTGTGGGTGAAAGTTTACCTTTGCAAGCGTGTAAATATTTTGTTGCATAAAGTCAAGTTAGTAAAAATATTATTGCATAATAACTGCTTTATTGACAACGTAAAATATTCTATTAAGTCCAAGTTTTAATTATTGCTTGATATCGCCCATTTTAGGATGAATTAAACTTATAAACATGTATTGTGTGCGTGGTAAAAATATATATAATTGTGGTCGTGTTATATTAAATAACGTGCCATTGAAAACCGCTCAACTGAATTACAAGAACAAGTTTTAAATAAGATATTGTCCTTGTAGGACATATAAAGTTAATTACTTTTTAGTTAATTGGTGCTGAACATTCTTTTCAGGAAGATTTTGATTAACTATAAACTTAATATTTAATTATATTTTTGTTGAAAAATGTACGAGTCACAACTGCCTAGAAATACGTTCTCGTATTTTATGGTAGGATGATTTTATTATTAATTAACTAATGAATTATCATTTATTATCCTTTTTATAGTTAATTAATCAATTTATGTTAAGCGTTCTTTTTAGGAAAAATAATTATAAATGATTTAATGAATTAGAGTTCAGTGTACCTTTCTGGGAACGATTTAATTAATGACTACTAACCGACAGGATGTAAAAGTCATGACGGTCTAAAAATACGTTGTTTACTTTGTAGTATTATTACGTAGTTATCCATTATGAACGCCTTCAACACGTTCCGCCCTCCGGTTGAAACTGTGACTTCCTCTTTATCTTTAACATCACTTTCTCTCTCGCCTCTTAGCCCGCATTGTAGCGACATCTTTTGGATGCTAAACTGGGTGAGTTTTCACTGCCTGTAATTACCACTTACAGGTCAGAGAATGACAACAATAAGTACAATAGCCACTGTATAATCCTGTTACCACTATGCAATACCACAGCATACTTGGAAAATGCTCACAAAAGCATGGCAGGTCTATCACTGACTGAGAAAATTCTGAACTAAGCAGCACGCTTTCCCTCTACCAAAACAAGAATTCTATGTACCTTTAGATTGCAGCCTATTCGGTAATACGGCGCTGGAAAATGTTTGTAGGACTGTATCCAAATTTTGCAAAAAGTGATTTTTCAACATGACGACTTTGACCAGAGAAGTTGTATATCGTTCTATAATTTGTCCCAACTTTTGCGCAGCATTAGCTCTGACATTTTATTGCGGATAAATAAGCATATTTTAACGGCAGAGCCTAAACAAGAACAATAAAAATCTGATACAACTATATTTTTACTGTTTTAGATATGGGGGTTCTATTACACAAAGGTATAATTTCAGAAAAAATGAAACTTTTCGAAAGATGTTTTTATTTCTAAGTCTCTTTTATATTGTGCCAGAGTCCTAGTGACATTCATAAGATTCAATAAATATTTTTATATTTTTCAAAATTTCACAGAGCTCAGATATAAATTAAAATTAACAAATATTCTTACTCTGAATTCTCAAAATTTTCTACCCATAGCCTTCCAAACATACCCGCCAGTGCTCGCGCTATAAAACATTATTCCACAAGGATCGAAGCAAACTACTTAGGTTTATATATCATCATCATTATGAAACTTTTAAAGTTTTAATATAATGGTCAATTTCAACTTTGAACTTATAAACTTTCTATTCCCATATACGAATGTTTTAAACAAGTCATATTACAATGTTTACTACTCCAAGTTAGTTAGATACGGTACGATTTGTTCATTGTTCCATAACCTTTTGAACAGAGCTTATAAACTTTATCACATTGTATATGATCGAAGCTTACAATTGCTAAAAGTAAACACAAAATTCATTAATATAGTGAAACGTTCAACAATATCCTTGCTGTCAATTGTAGGTTCAGAAGTTTCATACAGTATTTCACCTTCTCAAAAAACATTCACGTATACTCTTTCAATCCTTGAGATTTAAACACCTTTATTATATTGACCATCAAATGCTTAATAATTTATTGTATACAGCTCATATCAGCTAAAACTGATATTACGTCATTAGTTTAGTCTCCATTCTTACTTTTTGTCGTATTGCGCCTCATGTATTTGTAAATACAATTTATATTACTTTAAAACAACATAAATATTTTCTTTTTGGCTTTTAGAAAAGATTGAACGTAATACATTACTTCCTTCAGCCGTTCCTAAATATTTATTTGGGATAATCAAGACTGGTGCCACTGGTTAAAGATTTTGGACAAACCACATATCCAGTTGAACTAGTTATTTTATTATTACAATTAATGTTTCTTTACTATAGTGGTCAGGGGCGTAGAGCCTGAGGGGTGATGGGAGATACACCCCCCTACATTTGAGGTGGGGGTATGAGGCATACACTCATCCCCCTACAGTTTGGCCTGTTGAATTGTTTTATTGCATCACAGGCCTACAAATTGTGTTTGTTCTTGTGATTCTCGTGTTCTTACCAATCGAATTGTATAATTAGGCCTAGATGAAAACTTTTTTTAGTAGCCGAAATGTACATCTTTAATAGAGGCATGCTTCTAAGCTTTTCGATCTAAGCGATATTTCGTAAGTATCAGTGAGTAGGCCTAAACATACATGCAAGTATTGTGGCAATAAGATTTCTCTGTGACTGCATGTTTACAGCTTTCAGGCACACGTAGTCAGAGATTACCAATTTGCAAATTGAACAGTCCAAATAATTGGTTGCAAAAATCATCCCCTCCATCGGGTATAAAAAATCTACGCCCCTGATAGTGGTCACATATTTTATTTTGTATTAATTGTTTCGTGCCTTCTTATAAGAAAGAACATTTATTACTTTTCTGCTTTGAAAAAGTTGATGTTGGCATGTTTTAAAGTAAAACATGTGGCAAATAACTAAGTTACATTGAGGACATTGCAACAAGTTTTCTTTTGAGAAATTGGTGTTACAGAAAGCAAATTCCCAAATAAATATACATTAACTACTTTGGTTGAAGACAGGTACTAGTTGTAGTAGATTCTCTATGTAAGGCATGCTCTTTTATCTATTTTGTATTGCTTTCATTCATAATATTTTCTGTACTTGTACTAGTTAGTTTTGAACGTAATTACTTTATTTTCATTTATCATTCATTAGTACACTTATTATGAAGACTGGCTTACCTTGTTAGCTTAGAATTCTATTTATGATTAACAAATTTCCTAAAATGGTCAAACATCGTATACACCCAGAGTACCCAAATGATGACAGAACTATTCTAATCTTTATAAATAGAAACGTAAAAAAAGTATATTTAATTAGCTACAGTGACAACCAGGTTGATTTTTAATTTCTCTCCGAGTACATAACTTACTCTGATTGAAATTTATTGTTATATACTAAAATATTTAATGGTTTACAATAAAACTCTGTTTGAAACACTAAATAGACAATATTTCTTAAACATGCCTATTTGTTGACAGCTATATACACACTAAGAAACAATAATAAACCCCGTTACAACACATACACACATGAAAATGTACTTAAACATACAATATTTATTGTAACAGCCACATTCACTGCAAGATATATTTTCCATATGCTTAAAAGTTTTGAATCAATTTGCAGTAGGAGAAGCACAGATGTGTAACAAAGGACCAGTTTCAAGGAAATTTTGAAGGTCTGGGTCAAGGACTGGTTGCTCATTAATCTCTTCACTACACATATGTGATGGTGAATTGCTAGTGATAAAGTCACCATCATGATTACAAGGAAGTTCCTCATCTGCTCTGCTGGTGCCTGGTGCAGGAGAAGAGGCTGGAGTTGCACTGGTTGAAGATGTAGTGGTAGCAGTTATGCCTAAAGCTTTCCTTACACTATCAACACAAACCAATGAGCCTGGGCTGACCTAACGAAAAAAAAAAAAAGGTTATTTCATTATAAACAGGTGAAAAAAGTCGCTTATAAAATAAAAACATTTAAATACAAGTGTTACAAGAATAAGTTACAACTAAATTGAATTAACAATTTTTTTCATTGTATGTTAACTGCAAAGTATGTTTAAAATAACTATTTTAAGACTTATATAAACTTTGGAAAAGTATTTGCCATATTGTATTAGTTGTTGAATAAAAAATACAATTATAATTAAAATTCCAACATCTATATTTTGAAACATGTTCACTTGCATTTTTGATCTAATTCTTCTTGTTCCAGTAACTGAATACTAAATTTTATTAGTAAAATGACAATTTCTTATAACTTAAAAAAAAAAGGTTACAAGGTTAAATCATAGTAAAGGTACATCACTTTTTAATTTCTCTCATCTAACTAGTTAATACAATTTGTAACTACGTTGCTAACACTTTCATTAATAAAAATCAATGCACGTATGTTATTAACTTTTAGAACTTAAAAGAATATCAAACATTCAAGCATGACCCCATTTACAATATTTAAGTTTCTGAAATCCTTCAAAAGTTCATAAATTAAACTACAACACTTTTCTACCTTCCACAAATTAATGCTAAACAAATATCCACATTTACTGGGAAAAAAGCCCAGCCAAAATACGTAAGACAGGAAAGAGAAATTCATTTTACTATGTTATAATAACTTTTCTTTTCTAATAAGAAATAAAACTTCCAAGTGAAATTGCTCTAATTAATGTCTATAATAATACCAGTTTTCTGCATTTACATTTCCTGTAGAAGTCACAAAAATATAAACTTACTGCTATATGATGCAGCCAAGTCTTGTGAAACAGCTTTAACTTATTTTGGAAATTTGCAAAGAATTCAACATCTCCTTCCATCCTCAACAAAATGATGGATGGTTCTAACATCATGCATTACACATGCAATGAAAATTCTACATGAAACTGGAGAGGAGAATTGCACTGATAAATATTATACATTTCAAGGCACTTGCAATTTATAGAGCAGTTATAAAATTACAGAAAACCATCACAGTGAAACTAACGATTTTGTAGTTGATCATTCAAATTTTTCTCAGCACTTTTACCTGGTATTACATCCTGTCACGCACAAAGTGAACAAGCAATTGTGAAATATCAGTATGCAGCTAGACATCACAGGGATATTGCTAAAAAATATTCATGACTATACAAACGATTAAAGATTGTGATTTTCAAAAATAAGTGGAAGTTACTAAAAACATAGCTGAAAGATTTGATGATTCTATTAAGGAAAATAAAATTTTATAGAATAGTGTGGAAGAAAGAAGTGTAGAAATTTAAAGAATAGAAAATCATATGAGCTCATAATTGATCCAAATGAGAAATATTGCATTACATTATTTAATGGTATGATGAATGAAACAATTGTTCACCTAGATGAAAGATTTAGCTAAATGATGCAGTTGAAGAACAAGTATGGGTTCGCATTTGATGTTAAATATTTAGTAAAAATTTTGATGACCAAAAAAGGGATGAAAAATTGTATCTTTACACTTTGAGGGAGACAGACCCTTAAGAATTTAAATTTTTTTAAAATTATATACCCAATTTTAAAAAAGTACACAGCACTGGCAGCCCTTCACTATATCTGTAACAGTTGCATCCAAGTAAGAGTTCAATTGGAAAGTTTAAAATAAATAGTTATCTGCATTCTTCTGTCACAATAATGCCTCACTGGTTCAGCAGTGAGTTGAACTGAACACAAAATTGGTAGAGATTTAGATTATAATGAGTTGATTCAGAACATTGCTTCAAAGGCAGAAAAAGTTACATTAGATTACTAGAGAATTTTCACTCTCTCTATCAACGTCATTGATTTGTCAATGGACTGGCTATCAGTTTATGTAATGTGAAGATTTATGTTGTAAAAAAGCCAACAAAAAACACAATGAACTTAGAATATAGTTCTTTGTTAAAAACTCGTGTCTTCTCTTCTTTCTTCAGCTTACAAATACTGACTATTGAAATAAGTGTAGGAGTTATGAAATGACTGTTAACTCCAATTTACTTTGGTAGGAAAATCTGTCATTATATACATATTCATAATGTATCTCAGTAAAATGGGTTTAATAAGACTTGTGTTCAGTGACGTGTTAATGTACCGTATTATGTCACATTCTCAATTTCAGTTATTTATACCTTTATTGCAGTTGCACAGATAGGACAAAGTGAAATTGAAATAAAAGATATTCAACTCTAAGACTACCAGTATGCCTAGTTACCAGTTATATTCACAGTTGATTACGAAAAGGTCTTAAGTCATATTAAAGCTTCTTAACAGTGGGAGGTTATCTAAGTGCATTTTTTCAAACATGTTAACCCCATACACCATAACATTAAGTTCATCTGTGAACATGAGAAAACTAATCAAATGACATTTCTTAACCTCAAGATTACAAGAACTGAAACATAATTCAAAACAGAAATCTACAAAAACATCACCCATACTGAGCTACATATTCCATGGATTTCAGCACAAGAAACAAAATGAAAACTCAACATATTAAGAAACCAAATAAACACAGCCACAAAACTATGCTTACTCGATAAAAATAATGCAATCAACCAAATAAAACAAAATACACTGAAAAAATTGTACACACATACACATCTAAACCAATAACACAGTAAACATCAAAAAAACAATAAATTATTAAACCTTACACAGTGGCATATCATATATTCCTGATATTAGCAAAAAAAATAACAACCAAAATTTGGGGAAAAAAAAAATACAACAAAATATTTCAGTAAGCATTAAATTTATTCAAACACCAGGTACAAAATTAAAATCCAGAGTATGTATAAACTACACTGACAAACATAGTACCAACACTATTTACAAAATACAAAGCAATTAGTCATGACTTCTATATCTGAAAAACAAGCAGAAAAATGAAAACCAGATTCAAAGAAAATAAAAACAAATCGCCTACAAATGTTTTTGAATACTGCAAATCAAATAAGAACATAACCATAGAAAACATTAAAATACCAATTAAAGATACAAATTCAAAAAAGCCCTACTTACACAAGAACTCAAACCAAAATTGAACAAAGAGAAAGGAACACCTTTATATTAATTAATAACCTAATATGCAACTTTAATGACCCTACAGTCTCATATCCATCCACACTGTTGTCCTTAAAATGTGTCCAATAATGGTCAGTTACAAACTCTGAAGGTCAAGAAAGTCAAAATATTGTTCTGTACTTTATTTTAATTAAAGTATTAACACCCATGTCAGCCATTTTTAGAATACATGAATAGGAATGTATAGCTGAACTTTACTGTACACAAAACTTGACTGGAAAGAGGCAGGTGGATGAGACAATGTAAATGTCAAAATTAAGACATTGGTCAGCAGCATAATCCTGTCTTTACAAGTGGAGATATGACAAAAGATGGTTTATTGTGTTTTGGGGTAGATGTTTCCACCAAGATATTCCCAGTCTGCAAACTGACTCTAATCCCTCTTGGAAGAAAAATCAAGACATTTGACCCAAGTATTGGTGTGATAAAGAGTGGAAAATTAAAATTCATGAGATTGGTTCTGATTATTGTGGTGATTTCAAAACAGAGTCATCCATGCATGGTTGTTCAACAATCAGCTGTTTTATAATTTTTTTTCAAGGATTGGGGAATCCATAATAAAAAGGTTTAGTGCCCATGAAACCTACCCACCATGAAGTCCTATGAGGGGATGTACTACAATACCAGGGTCTTGTGAGTACTGTACCCAAGAACAAGTATCAGACATAAATGTCCACAATACCCACTGTGAATGCCTAATGCTGTTACTCTGTTGACTCTAGCCCAACAAGATCAGCTGACTGACCCTGTGTGGCCACCCCAAGGCCAAAGTTGTGTGTACCCTTCAACCACCAGGATCTTCTTCTCCCCTTCATGAGCCACTATGTATGGCAAACACATGGGTGGATGTTCAGATCCCAGAGAAGATAAATTGAAGAAAAACAGAACCTTTTCTGGGAAGTTGTTTTACCACATATAGACACCCAAACTGAGGGATTAACAATCCAAATAAAGTATTGTGGAAGCAAATATGTGTCAATTTAAGAAACTAAGGTCACAATGTACAATAGTACAGTAATAACAGTAATGATGCATGGGATAGAGTTGGACAAGGACAAAACAACAGAAAAAAAAAAGACTGAACAGTTTCAAAGATAAGGTGCATAAAATGGCTTTTAGAAATAAGTTGTCAACAGAAGATGTAAAAGAGAGTGCTGAATATTACTAGACAAAGGGGAATGAGCAAAATGGCATAAGAGTATTGTTTGACCTGCATGCATAGAGAATTAAAGGTTTGCAACAAATGTGGAGAGATGACAAAAAAAGAGAAATGCTAAGTAATCTAGAAGACCATATGCTGGATTGATGAATACAGAGAGGACTACTCAAAACAAAAGATACAGCATTAAAAGATGAGATGCATATGACTGAATGTTTAACAAAATAAACAAGCACACACTTTGCATCAGGATCACCTAAGTCAAGTAATTAAAAAAGATATTTAATTTATTATGCAAATATGAATACATCAACATTAATTTTACTGTGCAATCTTTATTTTGATATATTCTTTTGAATAGTACAACACTGTTAACTGACCTTATTCCAGAATTAGGAGCACTTAATTACAATTTTCATTTAAAAAGTAAATCAGCTTAATAAATATATACACACACAAGGACATATTCCCACAAATTCTACAATTCTTATGCTTTCTTAAAATATTTTTCTCATTACTTTTTGTATAACACATTTTTTTACTCTTTTTGATGATCATAAAAAGTTAATTCCAATATTAATGTTCTAAATTAGAGTTATCAGCGTTATCCAAAGAAATAAGCTAGCAAGCTAAGTTAACCAAATAAATGGTATGAAAAAGTTAAGTAAAACTTCATTTTGTTTTGAAAACTAGGTAAACTTTTGCAGTGTTTTCAGAAAAAAGTATGTTTATTGTGTAACACGGATCAGAGTATGAGGGACTGCAATAAATTTCTTTATGTTCATATATTGTTCTTCAAGTCTCATGCTATAAAATGTATTGTATGAGACAGCTAGACTGAAATGAAAATAAATTGGAAAGAATGAAATCACCAGCATACTACGTAAAACAAAATATGTGCCAGAGAAAAACTAAATGGTCATGTCTAACATTTCATATTTGTTCTTTATATATTAACATTTATTGATCAGTTAGCACCAAACTTTACACAGTGATACAAAATGACACATCAAAGATAAAGAGGGTGGGTTAATATCCTATCTAATTGCATATTTATAAAATTCTTGAAAACAATATGCTTTTTTCCAGTATTGGTACCTTTATGTATTTTTATTGCATTTCAGCTGATATCCATACAAATTAACACAGGTTTTGGTCAAATGATGGTAATGTGCAGAAAGACACCTCATAAATTTATATTAACTTGTTCAAAGCCAAATTTTAAGAAGTTTACATTTTCTTAACAGAGGGTTAGTCATGATACATTGTAATTATCTTCATCTCCATGCCTTATGACTAAATATACAAGTTAACTTTGGGTGTTCAACTCAAAGTGCATCTCATGATTTTTTTTTTATATAGTTATATTCAAAACTTAAACGAGTTTATTATGAATGCATGCCAATAATCTTGGTACAAAAAATAGTTTATAATTCAAAGTTTTGCATCATATAAATTTTACTTTCTTGATTTCAAATGAAAGTATTTCAATAAATCCTCAATCTCATCTTTATGTCGCACTTCAAACATCTCTTTTTATTCTCATTTTTAGACTTGCTCTCTTCCCTTGTATGGGTTACAGAATGTTCAACCAATTCAAAACAAAAAACTACATACAATAAGAAGTTAGAATATAAAATTGGAACTTTCTATTCTCTGAATCCACTGATATATAAGCTTCTTTAACTCACACAAGAAGTTCTCCCTCCCCATTTATATTAACTTTAATGAAATATATCAAAGTTTTTTATACATTTTTCACAGATGTATTTATAACCAACAAAAAGTTTATTTTTGCCTTTAGAAAATGCCATTTGTTAGTCTTGTATGTTTAATATTATAGTTCAAATTAACACTTAATATGGGCTTTGAAAAGATACAAAACTTACTGGATAGATACAGTTATTTCTAAGCAAATAATAGACTTCTGCTATGGATAGTTGGATAAACAGGTTTATAATATATAATAGTAACTGCATGCAGGGAATTAGATGTCATCCTGACCTTTTCATCAAGATATTGGGGAAACAAAAGTTAACATTTTACTAAATTGAAAATGTATTTCCAATAATACTTTTCTCCTCTGACATGCATAGCTATTACTTGACTCCTAGGGTTTCAACTTTGCCTATCTAAGCATATCTTCGGTCTTTTATACTCCACTAAATTGCCCTTGGTAGTATTTGTCTTATAACACTCTCTACCTCTGTCAAAGCATCCTCTATCCTGGAACTCAAAATGAGCACTTCTTTCAGATAATTTTATTTCTTTTTCAAGATTGATATCATCTCAGTCCATAACACCAGCTTTTAATGGGGAAGATGGGAAGCAGAGTATTAGTGAAGATAAGTATTATTGGAAATACATTTTAAATTTAGGAAAATGTTAACTTCCCAACCACACTTACCTCCACTGTAAATTATAGCTAGAATCTTACATTGAGAATTGGAGTAACTAGTAAGAGCAGTATCTATATAGAAAGCATCTGCATAGGTCAAGTATGTACCAAGATAGTGGTACCTGAATGGGGGAACTGGACTACTTCATTTCTGTATCAAAGGTGGATTACATGAGTAATCATCACTATTAACTAACCCAAACCTGTGATGATTTTACTATTATATATTTATTTTAATATTGATGTATGTTTAAGTTGAATTTATATTCAGAAACATAATGTATACTCTTAAATCTGTATTTCAAAATTCTCATCTGTTCTGTAATATTGTGGAATATTCTTTAGTGTAAGGATCAACAATATGTGTGTACACAGACTCAAGGCAGTAAGGTGATGAGAAAGAGTGCTTACAACTATGCAGAAGACATATGGTGTAGATACTAGGCCAAAGAGTAGAGCCCTAAACTGCAGAACTTTAATCTTTTGCAAAAAACATAGATAGCAGCATGATACTTTGCTATGGGAATGAGGAGACACATAAGCAACACTGAATTTAGTCACCCACTGTTGACTGGAGTTGGCTACAGAATACAACCATAAGAAAAACTTGCAACCAAAAGCAAAATCTATTACTCCTGTTTTACAGAATTTACACGCTTTTAAATCAAATGTTTGATAATGAGAGATGTATATCTCAAGCTGAATAAACAGCCAGATTGCTGAAGCAGTAACAGTATTTTGGATTTTGCATATATAAAGACAAAACTTACTTTTATTTACTGCATATTTAATTAACTAGCTTTAACCCCGTGTGTATGGAGTCAATCCAAAGGACCAAACCTATGCTGAAGAACTAACGTTTACTATAAATTTTACATTTATTTAATGCATCTTCATGATGTTTATTATCCTTTTAGTACATATTACAAGTATGGTGCATACAAAAAATTAGAGTTTTCAAGAAAATATTTTTGGTAAAGATTTCTCTCTGAATATAATTCAGTCAGTTTGAGTACAAGATGACTTCATGTGAAAAACAAAAACAAAATTCATCTTACAGTTGTCAACTTTCATTTGTGTAACTATAAGAAACTTCTGTATTAACATCAAATGTTTCTTTTCAGTTAAACTTATATTTTACCTGCAAGTTCTTATCTTTACAGCTTAGTTACTTTTATATATATATACAACATGCATAAAAATAATAAGTTGGCACTTACATCAGGACTGAGATCTTTTATTTAAAAAACCCACATTTCCTTAACAATACACTTTTCTCAACAAGTTGAATATTCAAAAGCTAATACAGGTATCTTTCAAATATGCATTTAAAAAAAAATTAACAATAAAACTGAATGGACAAAAATGACTAATTTATCTAGCTTTAAAAATCTGACCTATAATGATGTTTAAAAAATTTCATTACTCATTGGAAAACTGAATAAAATATGCTTGAAAAATGAAAAAAATTATCAAAATTAATTAACATAAAAATATCATAATAACACATTTCAAATAATGACCTTTCTGTTAGTTAAGAAGATATGTACTTATGGGAAGTAAGCATGAGTAGCTAAGTATTTTTAAGAGCTTGAAAAGTTGAGAAGAGATTCTGTGGAGAGTCTCTAAATTTTACTGATATCTCAAAACATAAAAGATGAGGGTTCATTATTTTAAATTTTTGGCTTGCTTATATCTATAGTCAGTGTATGTAATTAGTAATAGTTAAGAAACCCACATAATGTAAGAAAAAATCTGAAACAAAAGTGAAAACTGAAAAATTATTTAAATGTCCTTTTACCAAATTAAGAAACCAAAACTTATATAATATTGAGACAAATTATAAAATAAATTTTGATGACAAACTCATTTACATCATTGATAATAAAATTTATAAATTAAACTTTGAGTTTACTCTACCTGTACACAAAGACAACAACTGGTGAGTTTAACACCAGTAAGGATTTTGTTTTTGAAGCAAAGATATTAAATCTTTTCACAGGTAAACATGTTTTGGTAATTTGTCTTAAAAACTGAATAAAAACAAAAAAAAATTATCATTTCTAAATACCCACTTACAGAATCGACATTAAGGATATGTAATGCAAAGAAAAAAGTTTGATTTTAGAAAAAAAAGGTTTATAGTACCATCCACTGAATCCTTCTTGTACTTGGTTTACTCACCTTAAATTCAGGAGTAATATTACATAGCTACCATTTGTAAAAATATTTAAAAGTGATTAAACAAACAAAGACATTATTTCTATATAACAAACCTTCATTAATCTACACCAGATAAATCTCTTGTCATTAGTACTGCAGTGGAGATGTAATATAACTTCAAACAGATTTACAAATAAAACAGGCATAAAGATACATAACAATACCACAAGCATTTTTATTATTTTATCACAGTAATATTAAAATCTTGTGAATTTACCTGAGATGTTAGGTCAGTCAACTTGTTTCGAACCTTATCAGCTGTGGATATAGAAAATGATTATCTTTCAAGTCATTTCAAGATATCTAAACAAATTAATTCATATAACACTATTTCAACTGATGTATATATATCTGACAAAACTTTAATTTGTTGGAAAAACTCTCTGAGGTATATTGTAAATTCAAATTGTTTTTTAAAGAAAATACATTATTTAGTATTTCATTTTCTTTTAAGTAACTTATTAAAGTTAAAAAAACGATAAAAAAAAACGATTTAAAAATCTCCTACCAATGCATACCATAGTTAGGACAACTTTCTGATCCTTATAGAAACAGAAAAGCCAAAGTCTAGTAGAGGATTTTATCTGGAAAAGCTTGTTTTCATATTGCTCACACCAAGTCCACTGCCAACTGGCATGTAACTGAGCCTTAAATACAGGACCATAGTCCATGTATGGAATGGCCACATGAGTGATAGTGCCAGAGCATATATACATAGCTGCTGTGTCTGTAACCTCGTTCCTTGGTATTGAAAAGAACTGAATAGAAGTAGATGTTGAAGAGAAATGAGCCAGTTGGTTTTGAAAATTGGTGAAAACAATTGAGAACTAACATGAAGTAATTTCAGGACCAGTAGAGGACTAAGCAAGTCAATATAAAAAGGGAAAATCGAGTACTGCTTAGCTTCTACGTGATCCAGGGCAAGTGAACTTGCTTACAGTTCAGCAGTGAACACAGAAACTGTAGAGGGGATTCTCTGAACAACCACAAACCATGGCAGAGGGAAGTTTAGAGCTGAAGTCCTTGATGAAGAATGGGATCCAGCATCTTCCAGACCAAGGTCATGGCAGAGCCATAGACCAGAGACCCATAGTCCAGTTTTGATTGAATAAGAGTATGATACATCTTTAGCATAAAACACTGATCTGCTCCCCAAGTGGTGGAAGAGAGGACACACGGAAAATGTTCACTGTGCTTGTATATTTGACTCATAATTGCTTGATGTGTGGTATAAAGATCAACTTTCTATCAAAGATGAGCCCCAAGAACTTTGTCTCAGGGACCACAAGTAGCACTTCACCAACATGAAATTAAGGATCAGGATTAATACCCTACTGGTAGCAGAAGTGCATGCAACCAGTTTTAGAGAGAGAAAAATTAAAACCATTGCTGTGGTCTACTTCAGTAAACGTTTGAGGACAATCCGTAGCTGGAACTCAATAAACCTCATGTTCTATGACTGACACAATATGATGAAAATTGTTAACATAAAGCCCATTTGCAAGAGTAAGAGGGAGTTGTTCAGTGAGAGCATTAATCTTTGTACCGAAAAGTGTAACACTCAAAACACAGTCCTGCAGGACTCCAAGTTCCTGTAGAAAAGAATGGGAAAGTGTCAAACTCACACAAACTTGGAATTGCCTTTTAATAAAAATGTGCAAATTGTCAAGTAACTCACACAAGTGGAGGTCTCGTAAAATGCCACACCTCAATGTAGTATCATAAGCCTTTTCAACATCAAAGAATACTGAAGCAAGATGTCATTTGAGAAATGCTTCTTTGATTGACATTTAGTCAATTCAGGTAGTCCATGATGAAACACTGTCATTAGAACCCACACTGGGTGGGAGAGAGAAGGTTATTTGATTTCTTAAACCAAACAAGATGAACATTAACTGTCCTTTCTGAGATCTTAGAGAGACAGCTCTTCAGAGCAACTGGATGGTAGTTTGAAGGAATCTTGGGATTCTTCCAGGTTTAGAGAAAGATAGGACAATGGCCTGGCATCAGTCATCAGGAAAAAAATTCTCCTGATAGATCCAGTAAAAAACAATCAGAAGAATAACAAAAGAAGCAGGAGATAAATGGCACAGCATCTCATAGGGTATATCATCAGGTCAGATCGATGAAAGGCTAGCTTGAGTTCCACCAGTGAAAAGGGGTGATTATAAGCATAGAGGTGATCAGCCTGGAAGTAAAGAGGTGATCACTCTGCCCGAATTTTGATGGCTAAAAAGGTAGAGGATAAAGCAGAAGTGCTAGATACCCAGCAAAAGCTTTCACCAAGACTATCACCAATGCTCTGGGCATCAGTTACTTCCTGGCCATCAGAGAGTGAGATTGAAAGAGGGAAAGAATTATACTGCCCATGACCTTTCAAATCATGTCCCATATGACTTTGGAACTGGTGATGGAAGAGATGCTGGCTGTGAATTTAATCCAAGATTCCTTCTGGCTTTAATGTCTCACCTGCCAAGCACATGCATGAGCTTGCTGGAAAGCGATGCAGTTTGAGAGTGTGGAATACCTACAAAAGGTATCATAGGACCATTTTTGAGCCTTCCGTGTCATGGGCAAGCAGGATTCCACCATGGATGAGGATATAGTGGAAAACATGTCAAAGTTTTAGGAATACATCAAGCAGCTACCTGTATAACACAGTCAATCACTGCTGCCATGCAGTCATCTGTTAATGGCTTACAGATGATGGCAGGATCAAGTTTTGTGAGAACAATGA
Source organism: Carcinoscorpius rotundicauda (assembly GCA_011833715.1). Taxonomy (NCBI): domain Eukaryota; kingdom Metazoa; phylum Arthropoda; class Merostomata; order Xiphosura; family Limulidae; genus Carcinoscorpius; species Carcinoscorpius rotundicauda. The sequence continues at coordinate 44,003,288 of CM022394.1, read as the reverse complement.
ATGAAAGCTGAGTAGCTTTATCCAGCTTCCACTAGGGCACACATGTCAGCTGGCATTAACTACAGCCAGCCTCTATCAAGATTATAGAAAAATGATCACTTCCTCTTGGGTCACTGACAACCCTGCATGAAACGTGGGAGAATAGTGAAGGTGAGAAAATTGGGAGATAAATAGCAGTAAAAGATTGACAAGGTGCATGAAAATAAGTATAAGAACCAGTATTGAAAAGAGAAAGGTTGTAATCTAAGAGCATATGTTCTACAGAGAAACCCATCCCATCCATCAATCAGCACCTCCCCAGGGGGGATTACGTCCATTAAAGTCTCCCAGAATTAAAAAGGGAGATGGCAACTGTTTAATGAGAGCATCAATGTCTGATTGATCACAGGTTTCCTCAGGAGATGGGTAGAGAAAACAAACAATGGTGGTGTAGCTCAAGAAAACGTGAATGACTGTGGTTACCAGAGGTGTGTCAAATGGCAAAGAAAGGGTGGGCTAATGCTGATCGACCAACAGTGCCACCCTGCCATGCATTCATCTATTACACAACCTGTGATTTCTGTGTGAAAAAAACTGCCAAAAGGTGACTGTAAAGGAAGGTTTCAGAAATGTTTCTTGTAAGGAAAGACATGCAGGATGATAAGAACTAATCATTGCTTTGATATCATCCAGATTAGAACATAAACCTCAACAATTCCATAATATCAAAATGGCCATTTTTATTTATGTGTAAACAAAATGGGTGGAGAGGCCTTCTATTTTTGACCATGTTTTTTTTTTCCTTACTTCCTTTATTCAAGGGAGGTCAATTGACTTCCACTGATCCTGCCATGGATTGATTGGACAGGTCTCTGTCATTGGAAGAAGATTCCAGTGACTGAGGACATGAACGACTGATCGTTTTGCATCTTGGGGTGGGAGATGTACCCAAGGAAGTGCCCATACCTGGAACCAAAGAAAGTGGATCTTGTGATTTGCTGGAATGAATGTTAGGGACAGAGATGGGTGTTGATGTTGATTCATCAACTTTCTTAACCATGGAGGGCAAAAGACTTTTCAAATAGTTTGAAAACAATTCTTTCACAAGTAGAGAGAGATCTGCACTAGTAGTGGACGAAAGTGCAGCACCATATGTCTGAGATGAAGTGGAGGACAGTAACTTTCAAGCCTCAGGGTAAGTAAAGTTTTTAATTGTTTTCAAACGCTGCACCTATTTTTTTTCCAACTACTTATGGTAGGAACAAAAGTAAAATGGGTGCAAGCAATTACAATTAATGCAATGAGGGTATGTTTCACACTCATATGCATCATGGTCCTTGCAACAAGCACACATCAAGAAACCATGACATGATGTCTTTGATTGACTGAACTGCTAACATCAGAAACATCTGAGAAGGTTTGAAATATATGGTCATACCTCGCAATTAAGATAACTTGCTTTCACAGTGGCAGGTGGGGGTTGTGATGTAAATGTTAAAATGAGAATATTGGTTGCCATCATAATTCCATCTTTGTGAGTGCAGTTATGTCTTACCACAGAAACTCCTTGGGTGGAGAAACCAGCAAGAATCTCTGGCTCAGGAATGTTTATGAAATCCCCAATCGCCTTTTAATGCAAGAGGAGTTTACTTTGTTTAGGAGTGGATGTTTCCACCAATATGTCACCAGAGCAAAGCTTTTTGACTGATTTTGGAGAGCCAGCAAGTCCCTTCTGAATAAAAAAGGGGAGACATTTGCCCTAAAGGTTTGTCAGAAATAGAATCTAATATGAGAAAATGAGGTACAGGCATTACAGATGTTGAAGATTGTTGCTCAGAATCTTCAAGATGTGGTTGTTTACCTATAGACTGTTTTTCACTATTTTATTTAAGATTTATTTGGGGGATTCATAACAAAGAAAGAATTTTTGGTGCCCAGTGAACCCACCCATGAGAGGACACATCACAGTTTTGGAAGTACTATATCTAAACATCAGCATCAGATACGTCTACAATATCCATCAGAAACATCAACACTGGTACTTATTGAACTTAGCCCAAGTGGACCAGTTGGCCCTGGGGAGGAAAATACTCCAAGGCTGCCCATCTATAGGAATTCAAGGCAAAAATGGTGTGTTAAGGTTGGACCACTCAACCACCTGGATCCTCTCCTCCCCTTCAGAGGTCATCAAGCATGGCAAACACATGGATGGATGTTTAGATCCCAGAGAAGGTAAACTAAAAAAACAGAACCTTCTCTGGGAGGTCCTCTCACAATGTACAGGAATCCACACCAAGAGGATTAAGGTAGGGTGGATTAGAAATGTATTAGTTACAACCTGACTCATTTTCCTTTAAGAAAAGTTCTTGAAATTGGAATTACATAAAAGGTGTATATTTCTTTAATTGTAAAACTAATGTTCAAATGATATGAGTGTTGGTAATTTTAAATTTCAATGACTGATAAATCACAAAGCTAAATCTGTGAGAAATAATTAGGAGTCTGTCTACAAAATTGGTACATGGTAAAATGTAGGTAAAGAAATTCACAAAATGGATAAGAAGAGAAATATCACCATTTTAATTCAACTACTTATATATGCTTTTCACTTCAGTATAATCCCACAGTATAATAAAAGCTTATGTTTATGATCTGTAGAAGTTATAATATAATTCTTCTTATTTCCCTCCTATAGCTGGATTTACTGTAGAAATTTAAAGGAGATCATATTAATTTCTACATCTACATCTGTCTTTGCTAATACACAAAGATGGTACAAATTTCAGTGATAGGTTTCATACAAGTTTTTAGAATGGATGATAAACAATGTAGCAGCTGAGATATTATCACAAAAAAAGGCAGCAAAAGGGAAAAACTTTCTTACAGTTTGTTTGTATTTCATTTTTTATTCTAGGTAAAAAAATATCTGGTAAAGGAGAACACATAGAAAAGCGTAGTCATCTCCATCAAGGTGGAAAAATATAAAATAATGCAGCCTGTGTGCTAGATTGTTGGCACAAAGTTTTGCAGCACTTATATTTTCAAACATTATATCAGTCATATTTGCTGGATGAGAATTCCTTTTGAAAAATAGGCACTTAAGAAATCCTGGCCCTTAATTATTTTACATAATTTTCCTGGAAAGAACAGTGTTTAAATTATAAATAATCCTTACAAACAAGTTTACAAGATTCCCGAAATACACATTTATCACCAGGTGGAGAGAATAAGCAATGAAGAATGAATAAAACATGTGTAGTACAAGAGGGACTAAAACAGAAATAAATTTGTAAACCAAAGGGTAGAATACAAAGCCAACTTGTAACGGACAACAGATTATACCCATAAACACCTGACATAAAACCAAATGAAAAGGGTTGACATGTAAGGAATAGTAGGTTGTGAAGGATGATAACCCTAGACAACAAACAGTAAGTAGACCACGAACACTGATAAACAACAAAAGACAATGTTTGGTCTGGATAGCAAAAATCAAGAATTCCAGGTCATCTAGCAAGGGAATGAAAAATTATGCAGGAAGATAAGGGTGACACACAACAGAGTGAGGCTGCTGAAGTAGCATGGGAGATAAGGGGAGAGAAATTAATGGTGACACAAACAGTTGTCATAGAAGTGGAAACCACATCTGAGATGGCCAATACAATGCCACCAAAAGAACTTAAAAGAATGGTCTGTAGTATCGAACAAACACAATACAAAGAAGAAGTTGGACATGGAGGGTAGAGTCAGCTTGTAAGAATGCCAGCAAAAGTTAGTCATAAAAAAAATAGTAGAAATGAAGGCCATAAGAATGAAACACTTGAGCGAATGACCATACAATTTGGCAAAATGCATAGTCAGGACCTGGCCAAACAGAAGCACCTGAAACTAAAAACACACGTGATGAACAAAACGCAGATGTCAGTATGCTGGGGAGATAGACATCCACTTTTGCCATCTACTGACCTGGAGTTAAAATTCAACAAAATGGTTAAGTATAACTTCCTGGTAAAGTCAGAAATAACAAAGTGATTTAGAGATAAGAAATCAGTCACTGGGGGATAAATCTCCCATATTTCTAAAAACAACAAACAATGAATAGAGCCATAGCAAAGAAGAATCTTCTCATTTAATAGCATCCTTGAGAATAACATCCTGAATCACCTACAACAAATGCTGGCAGGAAACAGAATCCCACAGAAGGGGAAAGAAGAAAACTGAATCAGTGGAAAAGGAGGGAGATGACAGAAAGTAGAGAGTCGGTCCTATGGGAACAATTTTCAAAATCCATAAATCAATTGTAAATTACCTACAATCATGAGCTAGTGGAAGAGTCTTGCCCCTGCTAGTCCAGATGAGACTACTGATTCCACAATGGAGAATGCCCAAAAATGACAATGGGCAGCAAAACTAATGGATGAAAAGCCAGGAGAGAGCCACTGAAACATAAGAGGTGGGTATGACAAACTGGAAGCCAGTAGAGAAAAGGAGTTAGGTAGATAGAATGATTTATCCCTGGACTACAAAATGTCCAAAAACACCTCTTCACAGAAAAATGGTTCCATGCAATTCATGCAAAGAAAGAGCAGGTTAATGAACCATAAATAAAAGAGCATCCTGTAAGCCATGTCTCTGAATAATCGCTAAAGAGAAAAAGCATACCATGGTAACAAATAGTAGAAAACAACAATCATCAGAAATTCCCTCAGAAGACTGATGAATTGCCTCTGCCAAAAGACTGCTTATTACACTGGAGTCTTATGCAAATACAACCACATTATCATCCTCTGTTAAATTGGAAGTTTTTCATTGCAAACTTCTTCCTCAACATCTTCACCTACCACTCAGATGGTTTCTGACACATCAACTGCCACAGCAAAAATCTTAAAGAGATGATAATAATTTTACAAACTGAGAAAACCTCCTGATTAGTAACAAAACCAATACATAAATATATAATGTTGATCAAAATTTTATTCCTCTTTTAAAGAGGAAAGGTGCTATACTCATTTATTAAGACCTTCATATTTTGATGTAGAAATCCAACTGTAAATCAATTCTCTAATAAACATAGAATTACATTGCAGCTGAGTTCCAGTTTGTAACAACAAAAATATTTATTGGCTTATACATTTGTATCAACAGTTTTATAACAAACTGCTTCAAATATAACCTTGTTAAACAGAACATATAATACCTGTTCTTCCTACCTCAGTCTTCACTCAAAAACTCATAACATATTACAAAGTGATGGCTATCTCCTTAATTTCTTACATTATTAATAAAATGAGGATTTTTAACAAATAAATTGAACCTGCTATAAAGTGACATAGTCTCAAGATATCAAATATTTCTTATTATTCCTTTCACTGGCAAAGTTTAAGTCAAATAACAAATTCGTAAAATATTCAGAACATATTACCCACAAATTAAGCTACATTTAGTATCAATGTCAACATTTAGAATTAAAAATATGTTTAAACCAAACACACTATCCGTTACTTGTCATTGTAGGTCATATATAAATACACTTGTAGTAGTTGTAAAGCTACCTATATTGGTAAAAACTGTGTCACCTACAAATATGTGCACACAAGTGCATGGGAATTTCAGCAAGAAAACAATGTAAGCCAAGTAATCCACCTAAGTCTTGTATCGAATTGCACACCAAGAGGAACAACAACCCTATAGTTCTAAAAAACTTTTCAAATTTTCAAGTCCTAAACCAAAAATTACACACACTTTATTAATGAAAACCTCTACATTTTCAGTAATTAATATCAACTCATTCCTATTATCATTAATGTAACCAATTCCAGGTTTTCAGTTTCTTTATTTTATATTTATTGTTATTTTAATACTTATACTTAAACCTTTCTCTATAATAATTTCTTACATTTATCTATTAAAAACATGTATGCCACATATTTTATTGTACATTCCATTCTATTGTTACCATATAAATCTGTCCTTTCTAAACTTCCAATCAAATATGAAAACTCACTGAATACAATTTGTTATGTAGTTCAAATATATTTTTTTAAGATATTAATGCTGACAAAGAAATTTAAGGAAATTCTGAAACATTGATACTGAAAATGTTTTTAAGTATCACCATGTTTTTAATATTTTTCACACTAGTTTTGTTATACAAGAGAAGAACTTTGAGAAAAGCTCACCAATTTCATGTTCAATAGCAGTGGGACCAGATACATGAGATAAATGAGGTGGTGGAGAGGCACTCAGTCGTTGGTGCTGAACTTTGGCTAAATCTTGGAGTAAGCCACAAGTCTCATTTAATTTGTGCTGAATTTTCTGGTAGTTGCTTTTGTTGCTTTGTTCTTGTCTCTGTCCATCTGCAGTTTATAAAGGATTGATGAATATTACTTTAAAAATTACTGCATTACTTTATGACGCATTTAAATATTTTTAGTATATTAATAATTTTAAGTATATTTATTATTTCCTTAAATATGAGAAATTTCAAATCTATTTTATATACATATATAAATTATTGCACTTTCTGGTCATAATTCTAAAGTCGTGACAGAGATTGCCTGTGGTAACAGCACCTGAGATATCCCATCACTTGAATAAAACCCAAACAGACATAAACACTAGTCAGCATCATGGAAATTCAATTGTAAGGATTTGGAGTTATGTACTTATACCCAATCTGTCTCAACTCCTTCTGACTTTCTCTGTCTGCATCCAGTTGTGACAAGGCAGTTACTCTTGAAGAGATGCATTGAAATAAAAAGTAGAAATCAAATGAAGCCACCCAAAAAAATACTTCTAAACACTACCTATCATCCTCTTCCATTAAAATTTTCTAAAAATTCTAGAGGCCAATCTCTGGCCTTTTCTGAAAATGGCATTTTGAACAAGATCTTTAAATAACAAATTTTACATTAAATCTTGAAACCTACCTATTTAAGGATAACACTATAGTGTAAAACTATTCAAGTTTAGCATAGGAAAGCTGAGACAAGCCCAACAACTTGATGTTAAGTCTTTGCAGCCCCAGTTACTCTGAATAAAATTTAATGCTAAAAACTAATGGTAACTAGCCACCTCTTGTGACAAAAAAGTCTTTTTTTGATTGAATATTTGTCTGTTAACCTATTTTCAAGTTTATTATAAAATCTTACATAAACTGTTATTTGCCAGTATTTTTACCATTATTTTCTAGTTAAGTTCTAGTTTAACTTTTAAAACAATTGTCATACATGCAAAACTAATTATTCTGTCAAGTCAAAAAAGCAAAAATAATTTAATAAATGTTAACAGATAATAAATAAACGTTTTTTAATTTACTAGATATTTTCCAATTATATAATATCCACTACACATGCTTCTTGATCTGTATATCTTTTTACTCCAAAAATTCCAACTGCTAACATTAGGAAAAATATAATTTTTCTTTTCTTCCCTTTATCATGTGAATAGTTAACTATAGATAAAGGGCATGTCATCATGGTTGTAAACTTATATTCAACATTTTATTTATTTAAATGTATGTCAATAAGCCAAATTATAAATAAATTAATTTCTTAATTTGAAAGTAAAAATTAAAAAAGAAGAGGCTAAATATCAATTTGTGTGTGACACTTGGTACATCACCTTCTGGGAATTGTTCAATTACATTTTATAATGCCCACAATGCAAAGTCTATAGTTTCTTACAAATTAGTAACTTAAATTTCTACTACTCGAAAGCTAAAATATGAAATATGAACCACCTACCTTTTCTATTTGCTGAGATACCTCAGTATTTACTGAATATACCATATCGTGTCTGACCACTACTTCATAATTAGAGAAGACTTATCTACACAAATGTTTGTATACCAATAGCTTTGCAACCAATTAAAAGCTCTACATTTATTCTATGTAACTCTGTCATTCTTCCAAAGTCATTCATATAAAAAAACTCTTACACTGTTAGAAAGTTTGAAGTATTATGTTCAAGGCTAGTCACTGAACAGAATTTAGATTTTTAAGACCCAAATACAATTTAGTTAGGAAGTCTGATAAGTTGTAATGTATTTTGGGGGTATTGATATTCCAAGTGATTTACAACTTGTAAACAAACACCCTTTAAAGGGCAATGAAAATGGCAATAAAACAATAAAATTTAATTATAAATAGAGGTACATTAATTACAACTTAGATGTATACTGTTACAAGTCTAAAGCTACATGGGATAAATGAATACAATTTCATGCCATATTGGAAGCCATCCAAAAAGAGGAGTGTGTGGTTACATAGATCAGGGAAAATATACTGAAAACAGACACATGCAATCACTTTACTATAAAGAAACCCATAATTCTACCCCACTGCATTCTTGGAGTTGAGGTTCAAACAGACTGCAAGAAATGTCCGTTTATAAATTTACTGGACTGGCCAAAACAATCTTCAAAGTCAAAATATAAACACTTTATAATAACTTAGACAATTGTCACTGAAGCCATTACACAATCAAGAAGTTGATAACTCCAAATAAACTGAGTATTCAAAGAAGGGAAAATGCATCTAAGAATAGCTGGTATGGGTATTAACACTTTTACTGATAAGGAGAGAACAACGTTTAGGCCTTCCTAGGACATCCTCAGGTTTACATCGTTTGCAAGTGACCATTACCCGACACATCTTAGGTAGAAAAGTATAAACAGGTATGGAATTGCAGGTGGTATTGCAGTTGGATGTTAGGTTATTAATTAGTACAGGTATATAAAAGTGTTCCTTTATATTGGTTTATTGGTTATTAGATCTTTTCACATCTAAATGCACATAGAAGCTAAAACTTGAAGTTCAAGATTGATAAAAGAAATACTGAGCTTCTAATTTTAACTCAACAGATGTGCATACAAAATATTTTTGTCTTACCAAATTCCAACAGAGAAGAGTCTAATATTCTTTGGGTATCATCTTCATGTTTGTCAGTAGGTGATGCATGTTCTCCAAATCCTGAAGAATCACTTTCTAAAGAAAATGTCCAGTCACTAATATTGTTTGTCTGGTTGTATACTTTACTTGCTTTAAGAATCCTCTCATCCTCTTCTTTTATCTTCTGCTTCTATCAATAAACATTCATCATTTTATTATGCTACTTCCACAAAATTATGCATAAAATTTGCAACATTTTCACATCAAATCCAATAAAAGTTCCTAGCAATATTAAATAACAATATATATAAAGTGCATCTGATGTCATGTTTACACTTCAACATCATTAACAAAGCTAACTACTCCAGTTTTAAACATGATCATCATCCATGGATGCACAGTAGCAGCTATTTCAGCAACCTTTGACCTGAAACTCCATTTTCAAAATTTCTCATCTCATATCTAGAGGTGTCCCATGAAGCTCCTCCAGAGATTTACAAAACTATTCTCCACTATGAGAAAGTTTTCATAAAAATTGGAAAACTCAAACAAAATCTTCATCACTGTCAGTATTAAGATGTAAATTTTATAAAGGCAGCCTAAATGCAACTTGAATTTAAGACAAAAATACTAGTATACACATATGTAGACAAGTGTCTAGAATTTCAAAAGTACAAAGGAGTAGGTAGGAAGATAAAGTAAAGACAGCATACATCTCTCATAATCATTTTATGCTTGTTATAGATTTCATACTATAGCTTTACAAAATATTTGCAAATCATCAGTGAGCATCACAACGTTTTCACACACAAAATATCAGATCCTTTTATTAAGTTTTAACATTTTAAGTAGCATTTTGCCCATTCAAAATATAAAGTAATTGCAAATTTAAGATTAAAAATACCTTTATGTACTGGACAATTCAGAAATTTTGTGTGAAATCTTTATAGCCTCTTAATAACTTCCAAATAATCATAAAATGTTTTTTTATTTTGGAGAAAAATTTGTATTTTATCTGTTATTTTCACTATTGTATCTCTGTATGGGTGTTACGTTTTTTATGTATGTTGACTGAACGCAACAGAAAGACACAGATAACAGCTTGTATAATTTATTACAATAAACTATTATATATGTAACAGATATAACATAAATTATATAACAACAATGACAGATATTCAGTTTCAACCTTCAAAATTAATTACAATACAAAATGGTACTGGCCTGTGTCCAATATAATGATCCAGAATGAAAGTTCAAAAGTCTAGTTCAAAAATCCAAAATTCCAGTCTAGGGAGTGAATTTGGTCCCACGAAGAAATTCCAAAGTTTGAATGGAGAAGTCTAGAAACAATTCACAGTCCAATAAATTTGACGAAGTTCTTTTTTATGATGTTTTTGATGAATGTCTAAGATTTGTCGTTTTCCAACTTTTCTGGTCTCCCCTAAAAAGTCCTGTACATGTTGACCTTCAGTACACCCAGTAATTCGAATGAATCATAAAGATCTAGCTCCAGTCACAAATCCAAGTTGAATAAACACACAGCAAACGTTTAAACTTTCTCAAACGAAGACAATCTCTTGAATTGAATAAAAACTAATGACTGACTTATTCTCTTCTTTTTTCTCGCATCGCCGTCTGTTTTTATAATAGTATGCTTACTGTGTCTTCAAACAATCGCGTAACTTCCACAGAATTCCAGAGTAATCTGCGCATGTCTGTCTTTTTGCACGAGATTCGTCGTCTAGACACCAGGCCGCCATACATTTTATTTACAGACAAATGATCGATCTACCTAATTCTAGAAATTTCTAAATGTTATTTTAAATGAATAACAACATATTTTATTGTTTTGAACTTCGAAACAATAATATAAATATGGAAATATAAATAATAGATATGGAAATCCAAACACAACACGACATGGTTGTCGTTTACATGACATTTACATAACAATGGGTTTGATTGATTTTACCAACCTCATTACCACCATAAAAAATTATGAAAGAGATATAAGCTATGCTTTTTTCATTCTAAATTGACAACAAATTATAACACAAAACCACAAATGTTTAGTTTAAATAGCCCGAATATCATTGCATTATATAATTATTATTTTAATTTTACTGACATTTCAGTCATATCTGACTAACATTATAGAAGTTAAAATGACACAAAAGATGCGCACTCATTTTAACTATCCAAAAATACGAAAACTGGTCTTTACAAAGTGGCCTTTCTTGGCTTTGTTCTAATTAACTAGTACTTTTGTAAACTACAGTCATGTTTTGGTTCTAATACATTACATATGTATGTATATTGTTACTATTTACAAATAAATTCTGAAATTTCAGTTTTCCTAAAACATAGAAGCAGTAAATAAAGAAATATATAAAACAATGATCAATTCTTTTTAGGAAGTACTTACTCACCATAACTTATCAAGCTTTGCCAAATTTCACACATGGAGGACATAAAACAAAATTGTTTACGGTTCTATAAATGCATTTTGAAATAAACAATTATAAATTATTCTATCAATACCACAGAATCCCACTGTAATTTATCAGACTTAGTAACCAAGTTGTGTTTGGGTGTAAAAAAATATTTTGAGCTTCACTATCTCTTACCTCTCCACTTTGTAATGCTGAGAAAATCATATGGGGAACATTCTCAGCTTTTGAATAGTTATAAACCCATTTTGTAGAGTGAAGTAGCTGTATATAAGCAAGTATATCCATGAATGAAAAAGGAGAGTGAGGTCACCTTCTCATTCACTAAATATAGTAATACTTCAAAAAATAAGGTTTTTCTATTTTATATTCTAGCTTCTTGATATTGTTGAGTTTCTATGACCTTGTTTTTATACATTACAAATACCTAATTTAAACTAAAGCTACATTAAACACATTACAACACAAAAATCAATATTTAGGGTTTTTATATTAACTTTTTAAATCAAAAATTAATTAATGTATAATACTAAAATTTGAATAATATTCTACAAACCTAGTGAAAAACGTCTATAAAACAGGGGTTCAATAAAATTTTGAATGTAAATCTATAAACATGATGACATACCCTTTGACCCCTAATCATATGGAAATCCATAGCTATAGGTTTAAAGACTCAAAGATGCTTGCCATATAAGAGTGAGTCAAGATTCTGTATAAAAGTTCAGAAATAAGAAATCAGACAAAGAAAATGAAGTGAAAAATATTTAAGTATCAAAGATGATCTGTAGGATTTCCACTCCATGTTGTATTATAGTCAACCTATCAAGTTGTTTTGAAACCAAATATATTGGAGCCTCAACCCAAACACCAAAACAGTAGGGAGGAAGGGTGCTAAGTCATAGAAAGCAAAGAAAGAGAAACATGGAATATTTCCTAAAAGCATGTGCTTAAGGTAGTGGTAATGCCACTGTGTTAATAATATGGCAACTGTGCAAGTTGTGCGTAACAACTACCTATGAAAACAGCGATAGAGAACCAAAAGTGGGATTCATGAGATCAAGAAAACACATCCTTAAAATGAATCTAATTTATCACATACAAAATAAAAAGGAAAGATCATTGTAAACCACTACTATGGTTCATAATAGGGATCATGGAATAATTTGCTCAAAACTCTAACAGAACATTCACGTAAAAAAAAAAAAAAAAATCTTAAAAATATTCTTGAAAAACACTCAAACACTTTTCAATAGTTAAGACAATACAAACATTAATAATAAACAAAATAAGTGATTTCAAGACTGTGGACAATATCAAAATTTGCCTATTTGTCCATAATTTTTCCCCAAGGCTACAGCAACACTGTCTAGATATTTTGCACCAAATTCTATACAGATATGTTATATAAAGAACTGCAAATGTGCAAGACCTGTTCAAAAGTTGATTATTTTTTCACTGCAAGTTGAATAACTTAACACTAGATGCAACATTTTTCTGAGCAGTTACTTTTGTACCCAACATTAATTACATGTATAAAGGAAACTTCAGGTGCAAAGCCATTTGGCTCAGTAACTAATCACTTCAAAAGACAAGGCTATATTCACATCAATGTTTCAAATGTACTTTATATATCCATAGTGGAGGTTGCACCATACTCGAAACGAACATTTGCCTCTTGCTGAGTGTGAACAGAGCCAACATACAAGATAGTTAAAAGCTGAGAATTTAAAATCTACAAATAGAAATCACAAAACAAAAATAAGCAAAAAAGGTTGGAACTCTTCTGCTGATAGTTTGTTCAAGCCACAAATTCTTTTTATAATTCCACTGTAAAGTTATCAGAAGTGATATCACAAGAATTATGCAAAAACTGAGAAAGCAGTTTTGAACTCAATTTAACTTCCTTAGTAACTTTGTTGCACTGCAAAATCTTCCAAGTCTCCCATTTTTGCCACAAAATAACCCAGTGTTTTCCTAGCTGTGCATTAGCTGGACACTGTCATTTCAAAAGTTTATATCACTGCTTAAGCTGCAACTGTTCATCAGTACTCACTGATTGCACAAGTAGTATCTTTCAGCAAGGTTTTAACAGAGGATGTCTATCATACAGATTTTCCTAGTCAGACAATAGTGGTGATTTTACCTACTTTTTCTTATACTTAGCTAAAATCAGTATCTGTTACTACTACATCTAGCACTATTTCATGTAACTATTTCTATTTTTAAATGTTTAATGTTAAGTGCATGTGTTTTCTTAGAGCAAAGCCACTTGGTCTATCTGCTGAGCCCACCGAGGGGAATCAAACCCCTAATTTTAGTGTTGTAAATCTGTAGACATATTGCTGTACTAATGGGAGGCATGTTAAGTACTTGTAAATGTTGGTAATTGGCAACTTACACTTAGTGTATTGCTGTTGTCCATTTTGCATGCATTATTTGTATCAACTTATTCTATCAGAAACCTGTGCACAACATGCTGATGAAGAATATAGATATTTATCATGTAGACCTAATAAGGTAAACATGTTACAGTACCTGTTTCAATTGCACTAATAGGAAACAAAGAAAGATTATTTCATTCTGATGAGATTGCTTTATTTTACTATCCCTGCCAAGGTAAGAACAACTTTACATTTTGTTTGCTGCAGCTGCATACCAGTATGTGTGTTAATTATCTGTTGTGCATTTGTTTCTTATTTTGAACAAAGTATGTGTGGCAGTTGGATAGAAGAAAAAGCCAATGTAGCTATAAACTGTTGAAAAATGTGTAACTTTCAAATGAATACATATGCATATGACTTAAAATTTATTCTCCATAAATAAACATAAAAAAGTTAAAAACCAAAATTAATAAAAACTGTTCAGTTAAAAAGGAGTCATAAGAACTTCCAAAAAAATACAGAAACAAGTTGAATGAAAATGTAAAGATTTTCAAGCTCATAAGCAAGGACTCAAAAAAAAGGCCGGAAACAGCATCCACATAATTTTCTCAAGCTCCATCTCCCTATGTTCACTCCAATAAAACTAACGAGCATAGTAGACATGGAGCCAACCTTTAGTTACATATTCCTAAATTTGTAATTCATTTTAGCAAGTCCAACTGTATGAAAAAATTAAATATCCCCAAAAAATATCACTAACTAATATTCAAGTTTGTGGTGCAATTAAGCATATGAATTAACAATTAACATAGACATGACAATCTTCTTCACAGTATTCACTTTTGTTTTCTATTAATGCCAAATATCTAAAAAACAACAAAATTTAATACTAAACTGCATTATTGGTCCTGAAACTTATTTTAAAAGTACATTTTTGAAACATATCCCATAATTAGTCAAACAAGTAACAAATGTTTAAGTATCCACATTTAAATAATAAATTGTGATAACTCAATAAAGTCTTTGCTGTCAGTAATTATTTCCACACAAAAACAAAAACTCTAAAGTCACAGAAAAGTTCTAAAGTATATATTATTATCATGGTTAATATTACTATTCTTTTAAATTGTTAATTTTACATCAATAATTCCAACATGGGAGAGCACTCTGAAACCTTAAATTAAATATCAAAGATAAAATGAAAATAAAATTGTGCACATGCATCATATAGCAAACTTCTATTTTAAGTCTTAAAGTATTTAATTACATTCACAAAATAATTGGCAAAATAAAAATATCATCACACTAATAAGTTTCAAATTCTGCTTATTCCTGTGTATATTTATTTAATGACCCACTGTTTCACATGTTACACCTGCACAAATAAAACTTAACTTTCTCCTTCCCACTGAAATTTAGACCAGGCCATTAGTACATAAAATAACAGGAGATGCATGGATTAGTAAAATAATGGAAACATCTGTTTAATATCTATATCTACACTTTTTTATAATTTGTCAATTAAAGCTTCTTCTAATTCTACAGATGATGTTAAGTGAAAATCCCCTTCAAATCTTTCCAGATCTGACGACAGAAGCTCAATATCATATGGTGATTTTGGTGGATAAGTTAGGTGACCAAACTCTTCATTATATTTAAACCAATCTTTAATAATTTCAGTAGTATGATTTGGTGCATTGGCTTTTTAAAACAAACCAAATCTATTAAGGGATAAAGTGTTCATCATCAGATGAACCTGGTCTGCAGTAGCATTTCATTGATAATTTACTATCACTCAAATTGTGGCACAACACAACCAGACTGCAAGTTTCTTTTAGTTTTCACTAATGCTTGTGTTAACTTGGACCTTTCATTATTATACTTGATTGATTTCATCCTTTGATATACATGATAACCTCAATTCTGATAATCTTCCTTGGGATACATTCATTAGGTGTTTGTGTCACTGATAATCAGTCATGCACAGAATCAGTAATACAAAATAATTTAGTACAAAGATAAATTACTGTACAACCATATATTCTCTATTAGACAAATCAAAACTTCAAGTTAAAAAGTGAGATGTTTCCAATGTTTTTTGCATAAACACTCTTTTGTTATATTTTGCTTTACAATACATTTAAGGCTTTAAACTTTAACAAGCAATATTAAAGACTTATAAGTTCATAATAACTTAATAATAATAAATATTATCAAGTTGCAATTAGTATTATCTGATACATTCTATAGCCATCGTATTAGAAATGCTAACAATTTGATAAAAAGTTTGGTGTATATAACTTAATAAAAGAGTTTACACGTTAGTCCCAAAGTAATGTTACATTATTATCATAAGGTTCAACAAGTGACTATAAAAAAAATTAAATAATAATGTATCACAGACTTAATATGACACAAACATGAAGCATCACATTTCACTAGTATGGAATTTAACTATCTGATAAACAACAGATTATTTTAGTGTTAATAACACTTAATAAAAAATTTATATTTAAAAATAATCAGTCAATACCTACTTCATTTAAAATTCTGATAGTTTCAGAATGCTGTCCACCTGTTAATGTATCCAAAAGATTATCCACCATTGTCATCACATAGTCACAGTCTTGAGCAAAACCTCTCAAGCTATTCAAAAAAACACAAAATATTCTGTGAAGTTATACAAGACAATATTTCAAGTTTTTCCTGACATACATAAAATTTACATATTTAAACATAAACTAAAGAAACAAAATTACACTCTTCTACAAGTCTGTAAAATGAAGACTTAACCACATAGCTCAGTATTAAGTACTGGTAATGTGGGTTCTTTTTCATGGTACCAAGTACCAGCTGAGAACTCATATGATAGTTATTTCATTATTTCATTTTATGACAAAAGTACAAAGCAAGGTAATTATCCCCTTTATAAGGAGAAACAATTATATGCCATACTTCTATTTTCTTCCATCCAATAATTATTATTGTGAACCATTTCTTTCCTTCGTTTCTTAGCCAACTGTCTTGAAACTTGAAACGTAAATATCTTGGTGCAACACACCTAAATGCATTCACTTTCTTGAAACTGGGCTGATTTTAGGGGGTTAAAGGCAAATGAGAAAAAAATAAACAAATATTCTAATCTGCGGTTTTTTTATATTTCTATCAATCCACACATACAAACACACACCAAAGCACTTGCCTGAAATGCATCTTTCTTTTGATGTTCACAATGGTCAAAGATTTGAAAATAAAAGACCAAAGTAGCATTTTTTTTTTGCTATTACTTTACATTTTAACAAATTTAGATAAGACTTTGCACAAAGACCCTTTACAATAGACTCCCAAAGATTCAAGGTGTTTTTCTTGTAATTTTACTTGGGTCAAAGATGAAAACATTTTGTAAAAGTGGGATTTTAGGACCTACATTCATTTATATTTTGTCTAATTTTATTAAGACTTTGCATATTACTACCTTGTAACAGGCATGACAGACTGAAACAGAGTTGATATTTGTGCTTTTATGATTTTACAGGGGGTCAAATTTACATTATTTCACAGAATTTGGGTCTTAGGCTTGCCACTCCTCTGTAGTTCAATCAATCTAGATAATACTTTTTATAGCAATATATTGTGAAACTCCCATATATTTATAGTAAATATATTTTGTATATGTGCAATTCATTTGATTTTATAGAGGTCAAAGGTAAATAAAAAGTTGCAATGTATAAACTCTGAATATAGACACTTTTCACATATCTAAATATTGCAAAGAATTGTTATTAACTTTTGATTCATGTAATGCATTAAATTGCATTGAAAAATAAGTCTTATCCATCCAAAAAGTACCTGTAGTTTCCTGTGTAATAAATAAAATCTATTTATGCAAAAGACTGTCCTACATATTATTAAGTTGCAATTAGTATTATCTGATACATCTTTCTCACAGCGAATTCTCAAACTGTGTTAAATGTATCTCTCTCCAAAATATATATTTTGTAGTTTATGATTCCTCTCCTGCCTTTAATTCAATGCCTTCTTGAGGAATCTGTATTCTAAGGATTTATACTGGATAGATTAAAGAAAGGAAAATGTACTGCATTTGCTTGTAAATATTGGTCTTTCTAGTTAGATTTACATTTAGAAAGAGACTTCTGTACAAGGATTATAATCAAAAGTGAAATATTCAACAATAACCATATTGCCCCTAATTAACACCACCTCTCTAATTATCCCCCTCCTCCCAATTGCAGAAATTGGTAATTAATACCAGTAAGTGAATATATGTCATGTCACAATTTTCCTGCCTTTTGTCACCATCGCTCTAAACTTGAAACATGCTTTAGTGGTGCTGATCACAGGAGGTTACCCACTACGTGGCAGGACTGCTTCAAATACTTCTGAGACACTTATAAACAATGATTATCACATTTAATGTAATAATGAACAACATTTATAGCAAGGTTAAAAATTAAGACCATTTGCTATTGCTTATTATAAATATATTTGTTTATAATAAAGGTATTATCCTGAGACCAAATTATTCTCTAAATGTTTAAAGTCACAGATAACAAAATGGTGCTGCATACAGTTTTCTTGGAAAAATACCTATTGTATAACCCCTACTTAATTCCTCCAGAGGAATTTCCAGCTCCAAATGGTGACGCTAATTAAACTTATTCTATTCTTTAAATTCAGTTTTCTTGTTTTTGAATTTAAATTAAGTTGAAAATTTAACATAGAAATAGGTTATTAAATAATATTAAGAAAACATTCAGCAAGTAAATGAAAAACAAGATGTAAATGAATATTTACAATATTCATGCCAGAAGTTTCAGAAAAATACTGCAACTAAAACTTCAGTTTTTCGTTTTCTCACTTAAGTCTAACTATAAATCATGCCAAAATGTGGACTGGAAAAAATTAATTTTCTGTTCTCTAGACATGCTTTTTATTGTAACCAATAAAAAGAATAGGCTATTTTGAATACTATTCATAATATATAAATACTGTCTTTGCCAGTATTTCAGTGTCTATATGCAACAATAGCACAAGGAACTTAAAAACTATTCATTTATCAAAATAATTAACTTCTACCCTATTTATATAATAAAATATACAATCACAATTTTTCAGTGAGCAATTATTTATATAATTATGTGTGAAGATATTATTTACGATGCTGTACTTGATCACCAACAACACAGCAATGAGCATCATCTACAGTCACTACAAAAATGTTTTGGTAAGGAATAAATGTATTGTTCTATTATCACAGTGTGTCACTTACAAGGTTTTTCACACATGACAGTAACTGCAAAATAAAAAAGGTACATTTCATTGAAATACACCCACAAAACTTACACTATGTATCTATTATCTATTACAAAATCTCAGTTGAATGTAATACATTTGATAAGAAGCTGAATATTCACCTTGCTCATAATTAATTTGTTCTAGCCTTTTCCTTTATCCCACAGTTGTGTGCCAGATGTACCACATTTAGTATCCTTTGTCAAAGTTTTTGATTTTTTATTACTTTTTGCCTTTAATTCTATGTATGCTCATCCTAACAAACTGACCACATAAACACTTTACACTCAATTTCAAGTCACTATAGTTTTGATATTACTAACTTCAAATACAATATATGTATCTTCCCAAAATTCAGTAAACTTTCAATAAACATTACTGATCTTTCATATACAAAAAATGTGAATTCTTAGTGAAGCATTTTTAATAGACTATAATAGGTTTGTCTTTGAATATATCTAGCTTTTTTTTAACAAATCCAAGTTCAATGTTATTTTTATGCTAGGACTAAAAATACTTTTCTATATCTCAAAAATCTCAAGTTCTACTTGCATAATTTCTTAAGTCTAAATACATTTCAGAAGTTCGTTGTCAGTAAAAAAAAATTATTATGAGGAAATGTAACAATTAATACCTTCAAAGCAAGATGAAGCTGGAAACATATCTTTAAAAAGCTGATAATCACAGGCACAGTCATAAACTTTAGTGTGATGAAAGATGGGATGGTAAAGCTGCTTGAGATCAACCAAAAGCTTGCAAATGTATGGTTTAATAATGAAATGTATAACATCAATCTGTACAGCCAAAATGTTGTAAAGTTGGTGAGAAGAAAAACAAAGCAAGACACTTGCCAAATTATAAAAAGTTTATTGAAAAACAAGGAAACAATGGCAATAGCTTTTCATCAAGTTTCTGGTGAAAATAAAATGGCTTTTATAAGAAATGGAATATAAGAAGAAAAAAAGAACAAATGGATGACTTGAAAGTTCAAAAACATTTTATTACCCTAAAATAAAACAAAATAAAGGAAAACTAACATCTTACAACAAATATAATAATTTCAACCACACTTTGTTCACTTGGAAAAGACATTCACACCACAACAACATGGTAGCAACAGCTCATATATAAAAAGCATTACAATCACAACTTGTTTGTTGCGTTTTAGATTAGTGAGCTTTATACTGAGCAAAACCCATCATTGGTAATGGATATAACAAACATAGTATGGTGGAAATATTATTATTATTATTATTACACACTCTTATAATTTTTTAAAATTCCTATGGGATTAAATAATTGGTTGGTTGCTTGACATTTATTGACGCAAAGCAACAAAGTAAAATTGTTGTCAAATATTAAAATTAGCTGAAGAAACTTCAAAAAGCAGGCAAAACCTTAAATAGAATTAAAAAGGACAACAGCCCTTAAAAAGTTAAAAACACAAGTAAGGTAGTAGTGCCAATGATACTGTCCAGCATAAGGGGTAAACCTATGGATAAAACATTTCTTAAATGGTGCTGTCATTCACAGTTATAACAATGGCACACAGTAAAATGTGGGATATTGTGACTTGAGTATCAACAAAGGCCACACACTGGTACACAAGTTCCAAATAAATTAAAACAATGAGATAAAAAAACAGTGACCCACACAGAGATTTGCTCGGACAACTTCTTCCTCCCGATTCTTTGGAAAACAAGACTATCAAAGAGCAAGTGAAGGTTTTATGTGGAAAAGCTTGTTATCAAATTGCTCACTCCAAGTCAACTGCTAACTGAAACAGAGCTAAGTCTTGAAAGCATGACTGAAGTCCATACGTAGAACAGGCATGGCAATGGTAGCACCAGAGCGGGCAGATTTAGCTGTGGTATGAGCAAGCTCAATTCCACAAATACCAATGTGGCCTGGTATCCAGAAAAACTAGACAGAACCAACAGATGAAGAAAAATGGGTCAATTGGTTTTAAATATAAATAAAAACAGGGTGAGAATGAACATGAACTTATTCCAAGGCCGGTAGAGAGCTAAGCAAGTATATTGCAGGTGGCATACCGCATAGCTTTTACATGATCCAGGGCAAGAAAAATGGCATAAAATTCAGCAGTGAACACAGAAACTGTGGAGACGATGCTGTATGCAAACACCAAACCATAACAAAGCCCACAGAGCTACCTGATTATGAATCATCCATATAATTGGTTCAAAAGTTGTTCGGCAAATAGAAGATAGTATTTTCAATCAGGAGTATCTTCCATCCTCAGATGACTCAAAAAAAGGTCAAGAATTATTAGCCATGATGGGATGGACTGACCAGTGGAGACAGTATTCAAGGTCAAACCCAATTCAGCCAGTTGCACCTGGTTATAAAAGCCAAAAGAAGGAGTAACAAACCATCTATTCTGAAAAAGCACAGCCCACTAGAGAACGAAGACAACCCCAGATGGGATTCTATGGTTAAGATTGAGGTTTTAAAGCATAAAGTAAAGAAAGTTGCAAGAAGCAGAGATGAAAAAGAGAGTTGAGAGATTTGGTGTACAAACTCTGGAGCAAAAAGCCCCTGTGTCAAGCTGAAGCCCCAGGTGGTGAATAGAGTCCAACTTCTTCAAGGTCAAAGTCCTGGCAGAATGAAAGACCATAAAGCCAGCATCAAATTTAGATTGAATGAAGGCACAAAAGATCTTTAGTACAGAACATTAATCCCTTCCCCAAGAGGTGGAAGACATGAAAGATGTTCAGTACCATTGTACACTTGACACATATCTGCTTGATGTGTAAAATAAAGGTCAGTTTTCAGTCAAAAATAAGTCCCAAAAACTTTGCTTTACAGACCACAAGCAGAACAACATTACCAAAACAGAGCTCAGAATTGAGGTGAATACCCTGTTGTTGGAAAAAGTGCATGCAAACAGTTTTAGAGAGAGAAAAAGTAAGAACTGTTTGCAGTAATCCACTTCAACAAATGATTGAGAGTGATCTGAAGCTGCTACTCAAAAAACCTCATGCTTGACAACTGGGAAGAGATATGGAAGTCATTGGCACAGAGATGCGCAACAGTAGGAATTTATGCAGTGACAGCATTAATTTTAAAACTGAAAAATGTGACACTCAAAACACAGCTCAAGAGACTTCAAGTTCCTGTAGAAAAGTACAGAAAAGAATTAGGCTCACATGGACTTGAAGTTGCTGGTCCATTAAAAAGTTTGATAAAATGGGTAAATGGCCATGCAACCCATATGGGTGAGATTCCTGCAAACTGCCATGCCACCATGAAGTACTGTATGCCTTCTTAAGGTCAAAGAATAAGGAAATAAGATGTTGCTTGAAAAAGGGTTCTCTGATGGATATTTCATGTTGAATCAAGTGGTCTGTGGTGAAGAGCTGTCGTCAAAACCAACAAGTGGGTGAGAGAAGGATGTCTGATTCAAGAAACTAAACTAAATTAGCCATACTCTATGAAACCTTACAGAGACAGCTCATCAAAACAATTGGATAATGGTTAAAAGAAAGCTTGGAATCCTTCTCAGGCTTAGATAAAGGGAGGACAATAGTTCAGCACCAAACATCAGGAAAAATTCTCCTGCCAGACTCCGTTAAAAGAATCAGCAGAATATAATGAGAGGCTGGAGAGAGATGGCACAGTATCTCATAGTAAATATCACCAGGTCTGACTGATGTACTGTCAGAGTAATGAAGAGTAAGCTTGAGTTCCATTAGAGTAAAGGGAGAGTTACAGTCAGAAAGGAAAGAGGTGATCGCTCTGCCCAAGAAGGTGGGGGATGGAACAGAAGTGCTAAATGTACGAGAAAAACTTTAGCCAAGAGTATCAGCAATGCTCTAGACATCAGCAACTTCCTGGACATTAGAGAAAAAGATCAAATGGAAATAAAAATTATACTTCCCACTGATATTCTGAATCTTGTCACATATGATTTTGGAAATGATGGTAGAAAAGATGCTGGCATAGTTATCCTTTCATATACTTGAGTAATAATTCTTGTTGCATGAACAATATATCAGGTAAAGGAGAAAAAACATAGTTCACTCTCAGACCTTTTATTATCAAGGAAGGGGTAGACTCAATAGCAACTGGAGAAATCATCAGAACCTCACAAACTTGACTTACTAACTTCATCAAAATTGGCATGATGAGAAGCCAACCTAGTAAATGAAGGTTCTGGAAAAAGATAGTCTAAATTCTCTCCAAAATATCCTGGATCATTGGCAAAAATAACTTCAAAACTCTCTATACCAAACATATGTATCCATCTTACAACAAATCAGATCACAAACAGCTTCATCTGACAGTGATCTTTTCCCTCCCATATCACTGAGAGATGCTGGATAAGTGAAGTGGAATAGGAGAGTTATGATTAGCTTCCACACTAAAAACAGTAACCCATGAAAATGTGCCTGAAAATAGTGTCAAAACAAAATGTTTTTGTTTTTCAGATTAAAATTTTATAGAATAAAAATCAACTATCAACTAGGTGATGTGAAAATCACAACACTTCTTTAGAGAAACCCACATCTATAAACTTTATCAAGAAAAAGCTATAATGTTATTGGAATGAGGTGCTTATATACGGTACCAGGATGGATCTAATGTTGATGTTGATGGAGAGTATCACAAGACATATATTGCTAAGGGCATATGATGTGTGGGTTATAAAAGACTGGAGCAATAAAAGAAAAAATTAGAGCAATACCTCTTTGGGCATGGGCAAAGAAAGAAACCTTGGAGGTCAAGTAATAACTATTAGTATCCATGGAGATAACTATGTTTGGCAATGAGCTTTTCAAACTGCAACAGCCTTCCATAACTACCTTTGCAAACTTGCACATCAATACTGAAAATGCAATTTAAAAATATAACTTACAACTATTTCAACAATTTTGAGTAATGAATAGTGCAAAAAATTAAGTTAAAAGTATTTTGTATTTATTATCTGGTTTCGTTTATAACTAAGAAAAGTGTTAGTTTTCATTTCTGTATTGCCTGCAGAGGAATAAATAGTATACAATGTATTTTCTGATTACATTTATGTCTGTCAAAAAACTATGTAGAACTGGAGAGAAGAAAGGATTTTTTTTAACTTTAGGCATCTAGAAACAGCACAAGTTGTGCTATAATTTTATTAGATGAATTCACATGCCAGTACCTCCTTCAGAGTCTTGACATATCACCATGCACCCCAGATTTAAAAAAATAAGCACATCTTTCAACAAAATTTCAATAATAAGAGGAGAATCATACCTTCCATACAATGTCAACAACTTGCCAGTTAAGAATAACTCAATTCTTCTACCTCTAAGTTCAGAAGTAGTAGTATGGTAAAAGTGTATTTGAAATGAAAACACAATATTTTTAAAAACAGTTCCATGATAATTAAGAGACCTGAGAATCTTTTGTAGCATCTGGAGATATTTTTCTTCTTGCTAATAATGTTAAATTATTTTCTTTTGAAAGCTATAAAAATATTTCTCTATAACAAAATTCTAGGTAAAGATGATTAGGGTTATGTACAGAGGCATCTACAGTCAAATGATAACTTCTGATTAATATTATTACTAATTTTGGTATTTTATGGTGTTTGGCTTTTTTACTGGGTTACACAACTGCTTCAGTGGACAAATTATTGTAAAATACAAGTCTCGTGTGTCTCTTTCCAGTATTGCTACACAACTTAATGTGCAGAAATCTACTGTTCAAAGCATAATTGCTTTGAATAGAAGTGTAAGCTTACAGGATCAACTGCTAACCTCCCTCATTCCAGATGCCCCACCAAAATTCCAGAGAGAACCAAGAGAAAGATTCTCAGAGAAATAAGTAAGAACCCTCGTTTAACACGTAATGATATACAGAAGCTGGGGTTGAAGTAAGCACTTCTACAGTTACGAACATGTTACTCTCTTCTGGGTTCAAAGCATGCCAACCTCGTAGAACTCCATATTTAAAGCCTATTCATTTAGAAGCATGATTGAGTTATGCAAGAAAGCATGTAAGTAAACCCTTTATTTATTGGAAGAGTATTCTTTGGTCAGACGAAACTAAAATCGAGCTTTACTGCCACAATGATGTTGGCAATATTTTCTGTAAGAAAGGGGGAACGAAATTTTCCAAAGAACACCGTCTCTACAGTTAAACACAGAGATGGCTCGATCATGCTATGGGGTTCCTTCAGCTCTTCTGGTGCAGGCAGCTTTCACTACATCAACGAAATCATGAAAGAAGAAGAGTACATTAATATATCAGGCACTAATATCAAAAATGATGCTCGGAACTTGTGGCTTGGGCATCGTTGGATCTTCCAGTCCAACAATGACCCTAAGCACACATCAAAATATTGTAATCCTGGTTGCAGAGGAACCATATAAGCATTCTGGAATGGCAATAGCAGTCACTTGATCTCAACCCAATTGAAAACGTTTGACATGAGTTGAAGACCAGGGTTCATCAGCATCATCCGAGAAACTTGCAAGAGTTGGAGGCCTTCAGTAAAGAAGAATGGAAGAAAATACCAGAAGAGTACTGTCAAACAATATTGGAGGGCTATTAGGAGAGATTGCACCAAGTAATTCACCTGAAAGGCTACACAACTGACCATTAAAGTAGATGCACGAACACTTTCTGCCCCTCCTGTGCTTGGTTATTTGTTTATAAACAGTTTATTTGTCATTCAATTTACATAAAAATTTATGTAGATGTGTGTTAGTATAATATTTATAATATAACATACTTTCATTTTTCTAATCACGATAGTTTTTAAGTTATAAGGAAATCTACTCACGATGCAAGGGTACAAACACTTTGTCATAACTGTTAAGTGTTTGCAGAAGACTGTTTGGAATTGACATCCACTTCCCTTGCCATCCACCCCCAAACATTTTAAATGGGGTTCAGAGTTTGAGAAAACATGCTGGATGGTCAAATGAATCACGTTATTTGCCATGAAAAAGTCCTTTGTCCTGCGGGCATTGTGGATAGCAAAGTTGTCCTGCTAAAAGATCCAGTCATTTCCACACAAGCGAGGGCCTTCAGTCAATAAAAATGCTCTCTCCAACATGCCAATGTAGCCAGCTACTATTTGACACCCCTGTATAATCTGAAGCTCCATTGTTCCATGGATGGATAAAGCACCCCAGATCATGATGGAACCTCCTCCACTGTGTCATGTAGAAAATGTCTCTGGTGGGATATCCTTATCATGCCAGTAACATTGAAAGCCATCTGGACCATCCAGGTTACATTTTTTCTCATCAGAGAACAAAACCTTCTTACACTTTTCCATGTCCCATGTTTGGTGCTTCTCAACAAAGTATAACTGAGCTGTTTCGTGGTGTGGAAGAAGACGTGGCCTTTGAAGATGTTTACAGTTTTTAAAGTCTTTCTCTCATAGATGCCGTTTTATTATTCTTGAACAGCATTCTTTGTCTGTAAGGGCATTAACCTGGTTCGACGATCGGCTGGTGTCTTGCCAGACAACCCGTCGAATCCTTCTGTTCAACGTCAACAAAATTTTCTTGGGCTGACCACTTGAAATTCTCATTTTGTATCCCTCAGGGATACTGCAAGAGCAGTTTCACTATGCCAATCTCACCAGCAATGGCATGTTGAGAGAGGCCTTACTTCTACAGCTTGATAATTCTGCCATGTTCAAACTCTGTAAACTTTTTAGTCTTTGCCATGTTTTTACCCAATGTAACACAGGAGATGTTAGTGGGAGATGTTGAGAACACTAATGCTTAACACAAATGACTGAATTTCGTGACATGTTTACCTATTAACGTTTCGTTTCAGTATGGTCTTAAACTTTTGACCAGCTAGTATTTAGGCTAATTTCATAGCGTATTTTCCCTTTTCTTATTTTCATCTTTCGAAACTCAAGTCAAAGAAGTGGTTGAGTCTAACAATGCAAAATGTATATTTTTTCTTTATGTTCATTGGCCTTAAGATTTTGGCCAGCAGTGTACATAAAACTTATCTTTTGGATTTATTATAAATAAAAAAATCTGTTTTCATGTTTCATATTTTGTTAGTCTTGTCCATTATATAAATCAATGATCATATATTACTCTTTCAGGCAAGACAAAAATAATCTACATGGTCTTGTAAATATATTTAAGGTGATTAAAACACAAAACCAGTTATCTCTTTCTTAAAAGTTTCAAATTATTTTAGGTACAAGTTTGTGATAATATCTCATATTAATTAAGCTGTTAACCATATTATCAAATCTAGGAGAAACTAAGTTTTACTAAAACATTAAGTTCGTAGTCCAAACAAAGTACACAATAAAGCAATATACTTCATTACAAATTTTAAAGCCACCATAATCATACAAAATTCTTTAGTAAATAAAACTTAACTACATTGGTCAAAATAATAAGAAATAAGTTTTTAAGGCTTCTTTCTAATGAACCTGTAAAAATATTAACTCTGTCTTACCTTTGAGCATACTGTACTCCAAGGTCATCACCATAAGTAGAATAGAGCAGATCAGATTCTTCTTTACTTAGATTAGCAAATGTTGAGTCATACTGAGGAGCATACGAGCTATAATTTCCATAGTTCAAGTAAGAGACTGAAAAGAAGAAAAGTAAAATGCTGATCCTTGAAGTACTACATGCAAAACATAACTGGGAACAACTTAGTAAATGAATATTTCTCTATTTAGTCATTTTTGTGTGCTGTAAGCATATATATATGAATTTCTACCTTGCATGTATTTGTGAGATCAAAGAGCACGTTATGACCTTTATATAGTAACATTTAAAATTTAATTACAGAACTCTATTGCCAGTACATATTAGTAATCACAGCATCAAAACATTTTATAAATCAAATGTTAAGTTTTAATTTCGAACAAATTTCAAATTTGTTTCTTTTGTTACGTGGATTTCAAAATGTCCACCAATTATGAACACAAACCATGAATACTGATAGGCTAGAATTTGAACTAGGGACCTCACACCTTTACTTTCTAAGATATCAATATGTTTGTTATACCCACCTCAATTCTTTATACTTATTATTAACACAAAAACAAACTTGCATTCAATCTAGTCAATATATTCAAAGACAAATCTTTAGTAAAAATACTTTCTAAAAATTTTCTTTTGTATACAGGTAATGTTTAATAAATATTTATAACAATTTTATCAAGCTAAATATCAGAAGTTGAAATAAAACTCTGTAACCTTTTAGTGCAAAACCATCAGTCCTGTAGGATTAGGACAAATTGACATTCTACAGAATATGAAGTAGATTTGAAGACAGATTTGTAGGACAAACTGAAGTCCTATAGTATACATAATAGGTTAAGCTCAATCCTATAAGACCAACTGAAATCCTATATGGTATAAAATAGGTTTAAAAAACGTCTTATAGAGAAAAACTGAAGTCCTTTATTATATGGACAAAAGTTAAGCTCAAACCTGTAGTACAAAAATAAAACAATAAGATACAAAGTTAGTTTAAATACAAAATGATATAAACCCTATAACCTGAGTTTTGTCAAAAGGTCAAAATTCACTCATTTGAAGACAATATATATTTTAAACTTTTATTGTTATTAAATTCATTAAATAAAATGATTTAGCAAAAACAATATCATACGGAGAAATAAAATCTGAAATATGAGCTAATGTATGTTTTCCACATATATTTTTTTTAAAAAAGTCCTATGCGTTTACTCGAAGGCAAGACAAAATAGC
This sequence comes from Carcinoscorpius rotundicauda, assembly GCA_011833715.1. NCBI lineage: Eukaryota > Metazoa > Arthropoda > Merostomata > Xiphosura > Limulidae > Carcinoscorpius > Carcinoscorpius rotundicauda. Next base: position 43,974,552 of record CM022394.1, on the reverse strand, counting down.
TTTGGTTCTGGGGGAAAGGCTAATTTAAACAAAACATTTCAATTCTGTAAAGTTACCAATTCAATAATATGCATATTATGGAAATATGAGACTTTCAACCAATTTGTAATTTTCAAGATGCACAGTTTAAAAGATATATTTTGTTTTAAACTTCAATTTTATTTTCAGTTCTCTTATTTAATTCTCTTATTAAATGCTTTGTTTATGTAGATTGTTGATTTTTTTTTATAAAGGCGACCATGAATGGAATGAACTAGAATAAATATTAAAAATAAAAATACACATAAAAGTATTTACTAAAAGCACTCTTTCAAAACATTTTTATAATTACAACTTAAGATATCAAAATAATTACAAGTCTTGGGTTTGATAAATACCATGCACAGGCATATAAACACATTTCTCGCATTTAAGATGTATGCATAGCTATTCATAAAATTTTAAAAATACAATTCTACAAGTCTAAACACAGAATTACCTCTTTACATTTTACAGTATGTCCCAAAAGCATTCCTATAAGAAATTCTATAGTACACTTTATAAACAGTTTTACAGTATGTCATAGGGTCTTGTATGACTACAAAGTTTCAATTTACTACAGTAAATCTATAGGACAACTTAATTCTCCCAACATGGGCTCATTCAACTTGATTGATCATATAACCTCTTTGTACTCATTTAAAGCCTTTATAGATGTAATACCTCTAACTTTTAATACAGTGTACAATTCCACAAAATTTGGCACTCTTTCAGTTAACATTGTAAATCTTTCACATGCAAAAAAACTTACATGTTAGCAAAGTATTTTTAACAATCTAAAGATTCGTCATGAATATGTGGAGCATTTGTTTTGAATAGTTTCGATGAAAAGTAATTTTCATTTTAAGATTAAAAATACTATTTTTATCTCAATCACACATTTATTTTGTGCAATCCTTCAAACCTTCTATAAATTTCAAATGTTTTTTCAATAAAACTTTATATTTTTCCTTTACTTAGTCCACTTTATCTCTATACAAAATCAGTCAATTTGACTAATCTCATAAGCACCACAAAAATTAAAATAAATCTAAATTACCCTTTTTCATTTGATTTTAAATTGTAACACAGAACGACATTCATCCTAAGTAGCTTTAAGTTTGTAACAGCATACATCTATTTATAATTATATTTCTTTGGTTTATTTATTGTCCTTTGAACTGTGTCTAACTGTTGTTTGTGTCGTCATAAGTAACACAGAGCATAAATCTCATATTAGACTATGGAATTACATTACCCATGAGCTACTTCAAACTGCTTGGGTGCATGCTTCAAGAAAAGGTTTTATTACATTATTACCATTTAATCTAGTCTTAGCTAACCTAAAATAATCCCTATTTTTACATTTTGTTTACTCTTATAATCATAAATAAAGAATAAACATGAAAAATGAGAAATCAAATACCTACCCAATCTTTTTTTTTTATATATATATTAAAGGTACATAATGTACCAGAAATCATAGACTGATAACATACACAAAAAACAATTTCCCATAAATCTCAAAACTTTTCTAACTATGTGACAAGATCTGTTATAAATTCATTCTTACAAGTCATTAATACTCTCAAGGGAAAGAAACTTGTCCTTGAGTGAAACTGACACTTATCTGTTCAGAACAACACATTACACAATATATCACTTGACAGACAAAAACCTTAACTTTCTATTGGTTATCAGTAACATGTAATTAAATGGAAAATAGCACTAATAACAAATCCTGATAGAGAAGATGTGAGAAGTGGGTGTGGAAGAATGTGTCTGATTTTCTATTTGATAGTTCTGTGGACAAAAATTGAAGGCTAAAACAACTATGGTTTGTCTGAACAATGATGATTTTATAGTGGGTGCTTTACATTTAACATCATACTTTTTCAAAAGATGGTGTATAAAATAGAGAAAATGCTCCAGAAAAAAGGATAATGTATGTGACACTAGGAAAAATTCAGGATTTGTTTTTATGTTGCCTTGCAGAATTAAGAACTTAAAACTCATGTAGTAATAAAATGTGAATTATTAGCTGAAATGTTATTCGATATTAATTAATAACATAAACAAAGTAGTTTAATAAAATTTTAAATGTAAAACATTAATACTTGTGTTATATGAAGTACAGGATACCCAAGGTGATAGGGTTCAAGGAATATTTAACACAAACATCTTATAGGATATTTTTGCAAGTATATGTCAATATTTAACCTGTTGACTGCCAAGTATTTCAGCTGCTACAATACAACTCTAATGTTTCTTCATTTTGTAACTTTTTTCATGATGCCATTTTGGATAGAAAGTGAAACAATTTGTAAGTAGGTCATATGCATATATAGTGCTGACATCTAGCATTAAAGTTAGGTAGTATTGAGAATGAATTAAGTCATTCGTAGCACTGTGTGAGCAATCGGCTTGAACGAGTTATCTCGTCTATGGCACTGAACAGGTTGAAGTCCTTGCAACAGTTTCTACACTTTTAAATATCAGACATGTCTGAAATATTAAAATATAAAATTTATCAAACTTAAAAGTAATGAACAATAAACATATGTAGCTACAGAGTACTAAAATTACAAAGCAGTAACTCTTATAACAAATGTATACAGTTTTTCCATGAATATTCATTACTGATGTTTACATAGTTAAGTTCTTATTTTCTTGAAACAGTTGAAGGCCCACAATCTGATGTACCAAAACTGCTCCATATATAGCATGATCCTTTTTGTTGATCACTTAATTCTTTATTTTCCTCACAAACATTTTAATAACTCCTTTGTATTTACATAAAATATCACTTATTATTATGCACTTTTAGAACTACCATACTTTATTAATTAAAAATATCTCATGATCTAAATAATAGTTACATATTACAATAACTGAACCTAACCAATACTATGAGAATCTGATGAAGTACACCAAATCATTAATTACTAAATTTTATGTAATGTTTATTACCTGGTTTAACTATATTCTTGACATCTTCTTTAAAACCTAAAATTGTACCAGTGCCTTGAGAAAGACGACCCGTCAACATTTCAAGATTTACTTTCATTTCTTTGGAAGCTATAATGCAATAAAAAACAAATGTAAAGTAGGCTCATGAAAGTTTTATGAGATTTTACTAATTAGCAAATTTATTTTATGAAAACTTACAAATATAATGCATAATTTTGATCTGCTTTTAATATGATGCTTATAATACATTTGTTTCATTCACTATTCAAATTACATTTACAAAAAAAATTAATCCATTCTTTCTTTCCTACACAAAATATCATTCAGGGAAATAAAATCTAACTAGGTAAGTTACATAAAAAAAATACATACTGAAGTATGTTGGAAAACAAATATTTAAAACTTCTAATGCATCTGTATTTCTCACATATTAAATGGAATAACTACATATTCATTAAAACTAGCTTCAGATTTAGCATTGAACAACACAGCATGACAGAGGAAAAACAAAATAATGATTAGTTCAGTGGCACAGGCTTGCAGATTTTTTCTAATAGTTTACATTATACGAATTACTTGTGTTTGTAGTTAAATAAAACTTCAATGTACTTTACCATTACAACTATAACAGTCAAACCTGTTGTGGCATCTCCATCTGGATTAAGTATAGCAAGAGTTGTACTTCCATCACTCTTCTGTCTCAAAAAGCCAAACTACAAATATCAAGTCTTGATTTTAACACATACAAAAACCAGCATTTATTGAAAGATTTGAAAGACAGAAAATAAAGTCTGAAAAATTGCATTTCTTTAAAACCACTTTACAAAGCAAACGATCAAAACAAATTCAGATATGTTACAAATATTACAAACAAAATAAATTTGTACAAATATATACTAGAAATTACAGTTGAGCAACCTTTATAATTTAAAATTAACTGGGATTTCACTGATACAAGTTGAACAATCATTTGGAAAATTAATTTTTATGCAATGAAAATACACTGAGGAAATTAAATTTTCCAATATATTCAGTGCTGTAAAAACATGACTCATTTTATCACTGATTAAAAGAAAATTTTCCACAACTCTTAGATTATAGGCTTTCCAAAAATATGGATCATGCCATTAAAAGTATCTTTACAGATTTGTTTGTTGGATTTTGAACAAAACTACATGAAGACTATATCAAATAGCCTTCCATAATCTTTATGTTACTAATGATCAAAAAGAAAGCAGTTAGTCAAAATCACACACCACCTAGTTCTTTTTGTGCATTTTTTAATCAAACAGCGAGATTTTGCCCATTCACTCATGTAATGAGTCAAGGGTTCCAAAGTTAAAATTTGTGTTGTTTTAGTTTCTCACGTGATGGAAATGCATTCCATGAAACCTCTGTGTACAAAATGTTATCTTAATGACTGGATAATATTAAGGCTATTATTATGAGAACTATAAAAAGATTGATGATCGTGTGAAAGATAATATTTCTTTTTTCTCACTAAATATTGATTTATTTAAACTGTCATATATTTATAATTTATTCACTGAAGTCTCAAACTTTCTATATACTCTGCAAGCAACACTATAATGGAATAATAGTCACTTGGTGATAAAAATACCAAAGGTTAAATAAATAACAGAACACCATCAATATTACTAATGCCTAGTACAACAATTAACTGCACACATAATGTATAACTCGTGCAGAGTTACATTGCAAAACTTGTCATAACTATCGCCTTTAAAGAAATTAACTTCAACACTCTTGCCATGAAAACTAAACAGTACCAAGTCACAAAATAAACTGAATAATATTTATATTTCACTAAAAAATCAACCCGATTAAAATGTTTTACATAACATTAAAAAGTTAATTATAATTTAGTAACTACAAGTAGTTTGAATAGTAAACAGTGCTTCTAGTCATAAACTAATGTTAATTGAGGATATATGTTTAATACTATAAAATGATAAAATCCCTATAACCAAAGTGTTTTTAAAATTATCCCTTAATATTTAATAACAGTAATATCACATCTGATTAAATAATTATAAGCTATAAAATAGGTCACAAACACAAATAAATATAAAACGGGAACATAATTTGTATATTGTACTAAGAAATATTTGATTCTCTAATGCATCAGGCATACACTCTTGCAAAATTTAATAAGTTTATCACTCACCTTGCTGTTAGGACATTCCAAGGTAAATCTATCTGCTGCAGCTTTAGCAGCTTTTTGAGCCAATGCCAAAATTTCTTCAGGGCTCATGTCATCACCTGGTATTTCTGGTTCTGGAGCACTGCTACAATAATAATTATTCAAAATATTTTACAACTGACTTTCAACAGCAGCTTTCCCTATTATCATGTTAAAAACACAAATACATATAACTTGTTTGACCCAGGAGTGTCACCTTTAAATTTTTTTCCTCAATTTCTTTCTTTTGAATCATGTGCACTCATGTAGCATGACATAACCAAACCCTAACTATCATTTCTCAGCACATAGGCCAATGATAAAAAAATTATCAAGTGAAATAGATTTCAAGTCTTTGTAATTAAAACAAAATTAGAATATAAGAATAGTGGAATTAAGTACATTATCAAAATGGTACTTTGATATTTTCACAATCTCCTTTTACAGGATAGAAAATGCTCAACATATTTTTAAGAGATTAATTACTCCTATTAAAACGTGAGTAGTTTTGAGTGTTATACTGTGACACACGTAATAATGGGTCATAGTTTTGTTATTTTGTTAAATTTAGATAAATTTTCACTTAACTTCAACCAAAAAGTTAAAATTTACTCCAACTAAAAATGTATTTCCAGCAATACTTACATCTGCTGACATGAAAGCTATTTCTTGATTTCCATGGTTTCCACTCTTGCCTATCTATGCATTGAGAATGTTTGCTCTGGTCTTTAATACCCCACTTGAATGCTTTAGGCAAATTCTAGTTTGCAAACTTCTCTGTCAACTTCAATACACCCTCTATCTAATAATGTCATCACTTTTTTGAGACAAACTGGTGTTAAGAAACTTAGTTTCTATACCAAAAAGTAAAATAGAATACAAGTAATCATCAGTATAAGCCAGCTCCAACCAACAGCCGAGGCTCCATAGCTAATGGTTGGAATTAAGGAGATAAGGTACCTATATACCACATTAATGGCTAAGTCTTTTGGACTACAATGTTATGTATAGATATATACTGTGACGGGATCCCAACCTGTACCCATAGTTTGATGCATTTCACACCACTGGGATCACAATGAAAAAGTAAGCAACAAACATAATAAGACAAGTGGACAAACCTTCTCCTCCACCTGAAAAAGTCCAAAAGGAAGTGTTCCAGACTCAGTAGGACAGGAACATGTATGCTGTACTACTCAACCAAAGGAACAGAATTTATCTGGTCTGATATTACAAACATTCATCTTCACTTCAAAACTAAGTGATAATTCTGGGTTACACTGGGTTATTTTATCCCTTGTTAACCTGCCCTTGTCTAGGATTACAAAAAGTGTGAAGGCAGAGTTATGTATGGTACTGCTCTTTATCATACTCTGCTAGCATTATGTAAAGTACATGGAACCTAAACTCAACCAAGGTCCTAGGAGGGAACCACTTTGTGTTTGGAATTATAAGGAGATAAGAGGGTCACCTTTCATAACCAATAAACTAAAACATTATTAATCAAAGACAAGGGCCATGCACTTCTCAACCAAATAGTTTTGTGTCAAATCTGATTTATTCAATTTACTAAAATGCTTGAAGAATAGAACTGACTCTCTTTACTGCCTTTTTGGCCAAAAGAGTTGTTAGTTCATAAAACTCTCAGTTTGCCCCTGAAAAAGAAAGGTCCACCTTTCAAAAACACTTGGGTTATAAGGTTTTTATTTTATTACTAAACAGGTTGTATATCCGATATAATATATTCAACCTTTTGATTCTGTGTTTTCTGCATGTAAAAAACTAACTCAATGTTGAGAGTCAAACAATGAAAGTTACACTACATTTTTTTAAATACAAGTCTGTGCAAAAAATTATTATTAATACTATTATTGTTATTTTTATTTCTTTAATTTTGGAAGCATCCACAAAGTGTAGCCAATCAGATCTAAAATTGGTTATCAACTCTCATATTTTAAGCAAATATTTTAGCTTTTGCTTTACAAACTTTTTTTTTTGCTTTAGTACACGTATAAATAGAATCAGCAAAAAAAATGTATTTACATTTCATACAGCATAAAACTATTTGGATGCACAATAAAAAAGTTAAATTTACAAACAACATAAGTATGAAGCCCAACATTATCATTAAGTTTATCATTTTTCACTGGGTTATACTGCTTTTGAGTAATTTTAATTGCTCATTAACATGCCCTTTTCTAGGATTACAAAAAATGTGAAGGCAGGATTATGCATACTAATGCTCTTTTTTTTATCTTTCATTTTGTTCATTGATCAAAAGAATAAAGTCAGTCATGCAGATGTACTGCAAAAGCAATCTTCCAAAGAATCTCACCTCAATGCAGGTAACTAAGCATGGATGGATAGATTTAACATTTTCTTCACTATTCTACTCAATATAGATTCCATATAAGCATTTCTTGTAAGGCAATACCAGCCACTTGGCAGAATTTGATGACTCCAAACATTATTAATGCTTAGTTCCATATGCGATTTATTTCTTTTTATGTGCGAGTTTTCCCTAACCTTTTTATTTTTTTAATAGATGTGTAAGAAAAAATCTGAACATGTGGTGGTGTCAGGGATGTAAATAGCATACAAGTGGTGATGCTGGAAATTAAACACAACAAGCAAAATTTGCCAAACTAGAGTCTCTGGGTAGATCAAAAAAGAAAAAGAGGAGGTGAGGAAAAATCCAAAGGCACATAAAACATTCCAGCAATATATGTTGTGGGGATGATCATGTTATGTGAAGCCTGCAAAATTTCCTCTAAAGGTCAGTGCCAAAAAAGGATGCAAGAACGATACTGTTATGCAAAATCTCAGAGCAGATGGCATTAAAAAACTATGTAGTTGTACTTGTCCAAAGAAGAATACACCAGTCAAAAGAATGAATGAATTCAATTTATTAAAGTGCAAGGTAGTAAGTCCCCAGATGAAGAGGTGAGCTATTGAAAAAATGACCACAAAAGGAAGCAATCCAAGTAAGATAGGAATGGATAGCTAAAGTTGGACATAAAAAAAAATTATAGAGTAAAGAACAATCAAATACTAAAACACAGAAGAACAGCAGATAAATAAAAACAACCAGTCACCCACCTCAGCAGCCCAAATCTTCAGGGAATAAATCAACCATTCTCTTTGTTAACCTGAAGATAACCTTAGTAGGTTGAAATGTTGTTCTATACTTTATTTTAATTAAAGTGCTAATACTCATACCATTAGTCTTGAGAATACATTTTTACTTCAAGTAGGTTTCTCATCATCATGAAATCAACCATTCCTTACATTCTAGAGAAAATTATGGTTCACTAGAGCTCAACAAGATCATGATAATTTAATAATTCCATAATATTTATAATACCTCACCATGGGTTGAGATCAAAGACCAATCACATACCAGGTGTTCTCTCCACTAAGTGAGCTAAAAAGAAAACTCTCAAATATCAGCTACATGAATAAATAATGCCATCAGTCACTGTTGACTCAGATGGAGAAAATGCTTGAAAAGGAAGGTACGGGTAAAAAAAAAAAAAATTTTCTTTTTTGCATGTGTTGTAATAAGTAACACAATTAAAGTGCAATGGCAACAAAACTATTCCAGTTTGTTCCTATACAGGAAAATCCACAGCAGTTTTGTATGTGATAGCAGCTCTTAGTGGTACACAGAATTAAGTAACTTTGCTGAACCTTACATGAAACAAGACATTTTAAAACAATAAGTCATTTAAAGTAGTTAGTAAATACAGCTGTAAAGCTGCACACTGAAGAATGAAGACAGACAGCAGTGTCCTCTTATGGTAAAACAGGTGATACCTTCAATTATGACCTGTCATGTTTCTAAATATAGCCACAAGAAACAAAAGATATTGGGTATATAATACTTTTAACTTTTAATTAGCTTCCCCCTCTCTCCAGATCAAGCTTTCATATAGTGAAGTTTAAATCCTTCCTTTGCAAATATTATGTTTTGCAATTTAGCCTGTAATTGCAACATTAACTGAATGTTATTAGACATCGTTGTAAATTGCTAAAAGATCATGAAGTAATTAAATAGCAAAAACATTATCCTTCACACTATACACAATAATTTCACTGTTTTTGGAGTGTAAATAAAGATTGTTTGATATGTAGTACCTCTGTGCCTAGTCTCTTTTCTTAGAGTTTAAGAAGTTAGAATTACTTCATAAGAGATTACTTTCTCAAGCCTCTTGTTATTAAAAATACTTATCCCGTTACTGCAAATAATTCAGTTTTACCTGAATACACAAGCGTTAATAGAAGAAAAGATTTATCACAAGCATACAAATCTGTAGAAAAATTTAAAGAGAAAATTCAAGAAAACACAAGACAAATGAAACTTACCTTCCCCTATATTTGGATTTCTTATTATCTATTAGTATTGGTCCTGAATAGTTACTCTCTTCACCAAGTTGAGATGTTTCTTGACTCTCCAATGGTAGATCTCGTACATCAAAGCCAATCTCTTCCATTGTTAGTTCATTCAAGTATGGAAGATTAAGCCCAAGAATTTGGTCCTATTTAGGAAAATTGTAATCATGAAATATATTTGTAACCTTTATTCCGTTTTTTTACAATAATGAAAACATTTCACATGCACAGCAGCACAAAGTAAAAAAACAACTTACCTTGGTAAGAAGTTTTAGTCCAGCATGCCACATTTTTTTAGCTGCTTTATAATAGACAGTATCAGGTCTATTGTAAGTCATGGCATTGTCACACATGAGTTTCAAGTCCATCTATGAACAAAAACATTCAGATAATAAAGTATGTGGAAGTAGTCATATAAAGAATAAAAGTATTAATAAATCAACATGATCTACTTTATGTTTTACCATAAAAAAACAGTCATTATTTAACATTCTTGATCATCTGTATTTATAAAAGACTAATTCCAAAGAAAAATCATAAATTGTAACACATGAAAAGCTAAATTTCTGTAAAAATGGAGCCTAATATAAAATTGTTCTAGCTTGGTCCAACAACTGTACTCATTCTTTGTGTACTTGCTGGAAGGTTGTGACTGTTATAATAATTTTAAACAATCACAAAGTTAATTATCAAATAGTTACTTCTTTATTAATTACCAACTAGTTTCATCTTAACCTGTTAATTATCAAGTATTTCAGCTGCTACAACACAACTCTAATGCTTTTTCTATTTGTAACTTTTTTCATGATGCCATTTTGGATTGAAAGTATAACAATTTGTAAGTAGGTCAAATGCATGGATGATGTTGACATCTAGCGTTGAAGTTAGGTCTAATTGAGAACCAATTAATTCATTGGTGGCACTGTGTTACCAATCAGCTTGAATGAGTTATCTCGTCTACAGCACTGAACAGGTTAAGTTTTGACTGCTAACTGCTGCTGTCTTCAGGGAAGTCCCAAGAAAGACTACTTCTGTGGTGGCAGTGGCTGAAATTCAACCTTAGGTGTTCTTGATAGAGGTGTCTATGTGCAAGTCACTTGTCTGGGATTTCCAGTATTGAGATTTTAATCAACTATTTTACATACATATTTTTATGAAGTTATCCAGGCTTGTTGACTTGCATACTATGGCAGCTGGGCATGTTATCAATTAGGAAGGTGTATATGGCTCAGTTTCTTCCCCGTGTGTGTGTTTCATATCCAGTTGGATAATCTTCTTCTCTAACATTAAGAGCTACTGGTATTAAATTATAATACATGATCTAGTACATCCATGTTTCTGAAATTTATCTTTTATTGGTATTTCTTTCTTCATTGCACTGGAGCACACATGTACAAAGGATGTTGTAAAATGTGAGTTTGCTCTTCAAGGACTCTTTAGGTGATTTGACAGGAGCAAACCATTATAATGTTGAGTTACAGCATCTTAATGCTGTTCTGACTATTTGCATGCTATCTGTATAGCTTCAGAGAGACTTTTGACATGAGAAAATATGGCTGTTTCACTATAATGTTATTCCTGCTTCTTCTTAGCTCTTTCCAATTTTTACTTTCATATATAATGATTTGGGTATCCACTATCTACAAATATTGTAGTTACTCTCTTTTCTTGGCATCTTTATAAAGGCAAATTTAAATTATTCTTGAACCAGGCAGTCAAGGATGCACCTACTTTACTCTAAATGGAGGTGATTTATAATTCAAGTAGTATCTGTATCTACAGGTTTCTTGTAAATGCTTGTGGTATACAAGTTACGTATCCTAGTGTGATTTATAAATACACCATGAATTTATACTATATTTTAATACAGTATCCTAAATTTATCAGTTACTTCTTAGTATATGCAGCTTTCACATAATAAATGATTAAGAAAGTTGAACTGATATCTAACTTTCTGTCTTGTTATTCTATACAAATCACACCTGTTTTGCTCATTAAAGGCATAACTGTAATGTTACACATTGTGCAAGAATACAGAAAGTAGCATACTTCAGTGGTAGATCAAGTGATATCTCTAGAATGATCAATCACATGGTCTTTGGAAGTTGTGCAGAGTAAATCTTACACAGCTTACAATGTAATGAACATTTAACTTGAACAGGAAGAGATGATGCATCTGCTTAAGTTGAAATAATCATCTAATTCAAGGCGAGCAATCAACCCTTTTCTATAAAAAACAAGAAAACCTACAATGTATGTGTGTTTCATATGTGATATAATAAATATTTATTCATTTACACATAACATCATGTCCAATTGCTTTATTCCATTCTTACAAAGTCACCAATTCAAAGATCTGGTACTACTTTCTTGAACTACCAATTATTACATGGACTAATACCATTGCTCTAAGGTTAATGCAGTTTTACCTAAATATATCATTTTGGTAACTTTCACATCTATGAATATATCTTTCATTTATCTTGAGAATTTATCACTGAAGGATGCTTACTCAGGTACTTCATTATTTGTAGAATCCTGTCTAATGTGTCCAGATTACATATATATTCTAAAACATTTAAACCAAATCAAGAGGCTTCAAGCAGCTGGTTTGAGGGTATTTTCTTTAAAATGTCCTAGAGGTTACTACAAAGTGGTGTAAGGAGTGATTCCTTACCTTCTTGTTGTTGATAATACTTATCTTCAAGCTGAAAATATGTTAAAAAAACAAAAAAAAGTGTATTCTATAATTGTGGAGATAAATAGTAGAACTCACTTATTAGACTCAACTATCTAAGTTATTGATAGAATATTTATAGTTTCTGAGGTTGGCATATTGATAAACAAGTTGTATATGCTGAAGTGAATAATATTTTCTTATTAGGTTATCATCATCAGTTTTGTAATTTCTACAAAATGGAGTGAGTTCTTAACATACGAGAATGATTTATTTGTTACTGATGAAATGACAAGCAATGCAAATTAAAATATATAGTATTCATCACCGAACAGTGTATATTTGTATATCAGAATGTGAAAGTGTGATTTTGTCAGCTCTGGCCAACTAGGAAGTCCAGAGGCTGATAAGAATAGAAAGAAAACAAAGAGCACCAATCTAATCAGCTCCATTGAATTTTAAGCAGTTTTTCCTATTTTTACCATGATATTATATGTCATTTCTTTACTTTCCCTAAAGCCATGGTTGTGTTTTATCTCATGAAAGTATCTTCTTTACTTCAATCTTTCAAATTTATGGGAATCTCTGGCCTATTTTTTTTTAACATTATGGGAAGTCTTATCACAGGGAAGTGATGAAGAGTATGCAAAAGCAAAAAAAAGAAGGAAGATGCTGAGTAATGTTAGGAAAGAGGCACTGGACAAATTGTGTAAGATGAAGAATGATATAGTTGCAGCTAAGAAGAAAATGTTTAAAACAGCTAAAAGCAGAAATCAGTCAAAAAAGTATGAAATTTGTTCACCATTTATAAATGACAAGGAGGAATATTTCAGGATACTGTTGAATAAAAAAATCCATTTGAGGAGTAATTACTAGACTGTATACCAAATGTCAGTGTTGATCCAGAACTGCTCATTAAAAAATGGAAAGAGCAACTGGTAAACAAATATTAAATAATGCTGCTGAACCAGATGAGGTTAAAACAGATATAGTAAAAATATTCAGAGAAGTAGGAGTCCACAGAATGATCAGAGTTGTTCAAGCAGTGTGGAATGAAAGGATACCAAACTCATGAGAAGATTCAATATTTGTGCCAATTTTTTAAAAAAAAGGAAATATCTATCTGTAAATGTTGATATTATGGAAGGGGTAAAATTTTTATGAAACTGCATGAAAATGATGAAAAGATTAGTGAAGAATGGCAAAACCAGTGAGGGAAAGAGCAAATATTGTTTCCAAAATGGTAAATTCACAGTAATGCTTTATCTATTGTGAGGCAAATAATAAAAACAAAATTGTAGTATCAACAAGAGAGTACACAAGCTTTCATGAAATTGAAAAAAATATATGAGGTGACTAAAGATTAAACCCATCAATACTGATGAGGTACACAGCATCAACACAAATAGTACGTATGATCATGGCCATATACAGTATACTAATCATAAAAATAAGAATGTGCTTTTAACTGAGTAACTTCAGAAGTGAAATTTGATCCATATTAAGACTCCACACTGCTACTCATCATTATTGTGGATTACATAGGTAACAAGTTAGATATAAAATTATGCAAGAAACTGATATGATTTAAGGATATGATACAGTATTGACAGTGAACTTGGAGAAAGCATTACAGGAAATTTTGTTCAGTTGGAACAAAACACTGAGCAAACATGGAATGAAGATGTACAGATTAAAAACAAAAATGATGGTAGCATCATCAGCATTATATTCAACTGAGCTAAATATAGAGGTTAAAAGATGACATGCTCAAGTAAGTGAAGAGTTTCAAGTATATGGGAGGTTGGGTAAGAGGAGAATGGCAAGCTGAACAGAGACAATGGCCAGGTTTACAAAGTACAAGCAGATGTGGCAAAGGACCAAAATGATGTTATATTTTATGTGATTGCCAATGAAGCTCAAGATTCTTTCGTACAAAATCTATTTGATGCAAAAATTTGGATAGTGAAGAGTATCATCTAAAGATGTTGGATGTAACAGAAATGAAATAGTTTAGATGCATGTCACTTTACTTAGAGGTCACAAACCAAATACAAAAACTATACTAAAGGTGAAGGTTTGTAACATTGGCAACAAATTAAGACAGAGGTGGTATGGGCATGTGAAAATCACTAAAAGTAAGCACTTTACATGAGGAGGAGGTCCACCACTGCAAAAAATATGCTGAAGCAGTTGCTGTCAATGAAAAGGAATTATGACCAAGACAACAGGAAACAACCCATACAGTACATCAAAGATGATCAGGATTGGAACAAATGTACAATGATGAAATACAGGAAAGAAAGATGGTACAAAAATCCAATGTCCCTCTGGGCAACCCAAGCCATCAAAAGAAAGAAGTGGACTAAAAAAAATTATCAACCTGTCCCTATAACAGAGATTAAGTGAAGCATATAAGGCAAAAATACCTGAATCATAACAATCATAAGCAAAGAGTAGCTGAAAATATACCTTCAGAAATATATGCTCTGAATATCAGAAGGCTAACAATGTAAAAGCTTTGTAAAGGGCTTGGACCAAAACATCAGGGTGGTCCAAAAGAAAGCAATTATTGCCTGGCAATAGATAAAAAGTTGTAAATAATGCCCTATGGTAACATGAAATGAACAAAATAGAAAAGTCCACATTTAAAAACCAGGTAAGAAAGGAAAATGTAGAGAAGTAACATAACATGGCTAAAGATAGTGGCAGAGGAACCAGTGGCAGTAAAAAAAACTTACATATAATGATAGAGAGTGAGTGTAGAGCGCTGAACAGTTTGCAAGAGAAAGCAGGTTACTCTATAACAAAATCCAAAATATCATACAAAGAATAAGACAAATTGCATGCATAAAATCAAAAGTAAGATACACTGTAATGTGAAATGAACAGTCAAGGTCAAATAGATAGATCTTTAAAGTGAGAGTCACAAAAGCATCAATCTGAGGGGCTCTGTAATTGAAACAAATCCAATAAAGATGTAAAAAAACACTCCAACTGATTGATCCCAGTAAACAGAGAAGCAATCATTTACAAGGTACAATTTTCAAAGGCACGTCATAACGTGTATATATAGACTGCAGGCTTAAAAAACAAAGTGCAGAGTAAGATAAATTGAGTACCAAAAGTGGGTGCTCGCCTGAAGGTTGAGTGAAATAATATCAGTACAATAAAACTTGATGACTGCAACAGAAAATGAGAAAAAGCTCAGTAACTTGCAATAATATATAGAATGCTGCCATGCAAAGAATACTTCTCTGAAGACAAGACAATGGAAGGAGTAAGGTTTTAAAAACTATTCGAACCAGTGAGAAGAAAATTTAAAAAATGTCAATTGAGTCAAGGATGAAAGCAGGATACCTCAGGATGTGTTGGATCAACTAATTCACCATAATAAAAGATGCAAAAGGAAAGATCAGAGAATAAAGGGCATATTCCGATGATCCATTAGAACCCATTTGAGAGGATGCATGTTTGCACAACTAAGAGGAATCAGAGCTTTAAGGAAGCAAGACAAAACCTTTCAATACCAAAACCTCTGTGGCATAAATACTCCAATTAAGATATTAAGGAAAACCCCAGGTGGACAATAAACTGAGTAGGAGTCAAAATATATTAATTTGGAAAGCTAGACAAGCCACTAAAAGCAAGAAGCCTCCAGAAGAAAAACAAAAATAGTAATTGTCAATTCCTATTGAGATGGAGCCAGATAACCACGTGATAATAGAAATGAAACCCAGAAGATGCAAAGTGCTGAGCAAATAAATGCACAATCAGGAAAAAAAATAAGGGATCATAGACAGACTGAAAGGGCACAGAATTAAAAGACAAGAAAACTAAAGACAAATCACATAATTCATAAAACCAGGACAAGTATCAAGAAAATACATTTGAAACATCCTTAAAAAACACAGCCTGGGAAAGATAGTTTAACATAAACTAAGAAAGTAATCTATCCAGCATCAAGGAAAAAGAAGATAGTTATTAAGGGATAAATTAATGATAGTATACAAAATCCCCAATTTCATGGGGATAACAACAAGACAAGAATAAACTTTTTGAGTGGAGTGAGAAAGAGGTGCTATAGCTTCTCTTAGGGACAATATCATATCCTGAAGATGTTTAAGATACAGAGGATCACTGGGAAAATGAATGAAAAGAAAAAAATAGAAAAGATGGAGTAAGTAAAATGAGAGAGAAAAACAAGGAACATAAAACCTCAAGAGTGCTAGAAAAGGTTCTTTGGTAGATTTGGTATTTTATGGCACAAAACTAGACTATCAACATCATACGTCAGGTAAAAAGTTGAAATTAAAGTAAAATTATTAAAATTTGTAAAAAGGAATCAAGATAAAACAAAAAAGTTCAACATTTGAATTAAAACATAAATAGTATTAAATCCATTTTTTATATATAGTTTACAGCAGTAAGAGAGAAAACTACAGTAATACAAATTGTAAAGAACTTTCTGCAGTATAATTTTAATTATCCTAACTTGCCAGAATGACTAATGGGTAAGTTAAAACATCAGCATTAATCACTTGAAGTTGGCCTTTCCAGTCCTGGTTTCAAGTTATTTGACATTACAGCCATTTTCTAATTTCAAATCAAACTAGTACTTCAATTCTTAAAATGGAAGCACATTACAAAAAGGTCTAATTTGTAAATTAAAAACTTAAATAGCATTAAAAAACTAAAAACATTTGTAAGGTGGACAGTGTCATCATTGCCAATAACATTATAATGTTATGGATAAACTGTGGGACAAAACATGTTTAAAATGGTGTCATTGTTGATTTGCAATGACAGCAAGACAGTACAATGTGGCTTGTTGTGATCAGAGTGTCACACAAATGATACATTGGTGCATCAATCATAGATAAAAGAAAACAATGAGTTAAAATCTGTGACCAATGTGTACTCGAGTTTGGACAACTTCCTCTTTCTAATCCTTACAGAAGCAAGACAGCCAAAGTCCAATAAAGGGTTTTATTTTAAAAAGCTTGTTTTCATGTTGCTCACTTCAAGTTAACTGCCAACTGGCATTTAGCTGAGCTTTAAATACAGGACCATAGTCCATATATGGAATAGGCACAATAGTGATAGTGCCAGAGCATACAAATTTAGCTACAGTGTTTGTGAGCCCATTCCCAATAATACCAATGTGGTCTGATATCCAGAAAAACTGGATAGAAGTGTATGTTAAAGAGAAATGGGCCAGTCAGTTTTGAATATCAGCAAGAACATAGTGAGAATTAACGTAAAGCAATTCCAGGGCCATTAGAGAACTAAAAGATTTTAGACAATCAAGTAAACAATAATATATTGCAAGCAAGCAGTGTAAGTCTGTAATTCCAAAGATAAAGGTACCAAGGCCAATTGTGTCAGTAAATGGGCATGATGAAGTTCTTAGATATAAGAGAAATGGATGTTAATCCTACTACTGAAATCTCAAAACAAAGTAACCAAGGTAAAACTGAAACAGGAAAGGAAGAAATGAAAACCAAAGTGGCAAAGAAATAAATAATAGGCATCACCATCAAACTATAGACGTTATAATAAAGCTCCCCAATAAAAGAGTTAAAGAGTAGAAATAAAGAAGCAAGGTAAAAATAGACAAAAGGAAAAGATTTCTGAAAACAAACCAAAAAACAAGAATGAAGCATCTCAAGAAGAAAGAAAAATATATCAAATTGGCAATCATAAAAGTACCATGACAAGACTATAACAGAGATATAAAGATAAGGAAGTCAAGGATGAAAAGAGAAAACAGAGCTGAGAAGTAAGGAGGCATAGTAAGTAAAATACCCAAAGAGACATACAATAACACAAGAAAAAAATACATATACCTGATTCTTGAGACTAGCAAACAGTAAAGAAGGAAATGCCTGTTCTCATCAGGATGAGAAGAGTAAGAAATAAAAGGCCAAAGATTCCGAACTAACTTAAATATTCCATAGGTGAGGTAGGCTCCATAGAAATAATAAAATGACAAGTTAATCTAAATTGAAAAAGAAATAGAATGGAACAAATCCCCTGATATACATATGGAAGTATGTCATCAGTTAACTTGTTGATACAAAATGTTTCATCACACCTCAATAAGGCTGTGGAAATTAAGTTACCCATAATATCAAAAGAAAATGCCTAAAAAGAAATGCTTCAGTCTTGATACAGTTCCATATATTTCATTTGGCATATGTTACTAAAAGTTGCCTAAAGTAAAAATAAAAAGTAGTGATCACATGGATGAAAAACAAAACAGTATAATAAGGAATAAAGCAATATAGCACTAAAGAGAATGGAAGTCAATTAAAATTAAAACAGCTGGAAGCTTAAAATATTCAAAAAACATACATATCTGAATAAAGGCAAAGCCAAAAAGAAAATAAGTCTTGTGATTATATGCTAGTGCTCACAAGGATTACCATGCTTGAAAGTCACTTTACCCTCCTATTGGTGTAAGGTTACAATATCAAAATGGTTACATCATAGGCTGATGCACACACTTGTACAGATGAGAGCTTGTTCAAAGCTGGTGATATGCACAGTAAACTTCATTGCAATTGTGCACAAGATAATACCTCTTAGTGGTGCAGAGAATTAAGTAGCAATTTTTAGAAATACAATTTAACTCATAACACACAGGAACAAAAAAAGCTAATAAAACTCAACAAAAATTCCTTTTTCTACAGTTTATTCACAAGTGTTCTAAACTTCTAATTAGATTCTATTGCTCTTCTCTGCAAGAACTCAGTCTAGTCACTTTTCCATGAAACATTATTTCTTAAACCTTTTGGTGCTGAATATACATTTTTGATACTTCAACTAATTGTGGTATCGGT
This sequence comes from Carcinoscorpius rotundicauda, assembly GCA_011833715.1. Classification (NCBI taxonomy): domain Eukaryota; kingdom Metazoa; phylum Arthropoda; class Merostomata; order Xiphosura; family Limulidae; genus Carcinoscorpius; species Carcinoscorpius rotundicauda. The sequence continues at coordinate 43,955,447 of CM022394.1, read as the reverse complement.
ACTTAAAACATGATATTTCAGCAATAACTCAACAAAAGTCCCTGAAATGTTCAGTAATTGTATCCAATACTATATATGTTAAATTCGATACATAAGAATAACAGGAATAAAGGAAGACACCCTGATGCACAACAAAGTACCATGTAAAGCACAATAATTTATAATAAATTGTATACAATTTGTGCAGCAGCCTGTCAACAGTCTTTGTGGTTATATCTCATGGCATGGTAAAAAGCACATGGGGAGATTGCACTGTTTGCAGAAATAATTAATCTGCTTTCTTTTCTATCTAGCTGTGTATCTATTGCTGCAAACAGTACAATCAGGTTTGTGTTTTTTGTCCTCATATTGTCCAATACTATGTCTTTCCACCAAGTGCTGACCTTTATCAGTACTTGGTCTTCCTCTTCATTTGGCTTTGCTAACATATCCCTCCAGCAAATTTTGAATAATCTGCACTTTGAATAGTCTTGGAGATAATGGGTTTTCACCGTTGCTCTTGCAGTCTGCACAGTATATTATATATCTGTCAACAAGAACTACACTTGGTCAGTCAGTTTATACAATAAGTTATATGACCCTAACTACACTATGTGCTTACCTAAAGCAGGGACAGATTCCAGGCCATGAATGTCTTCATTATCACTCTCATCTGTTACAAGTAAGCTTTCATTATCATCTGGCTTAAATTCTTTGTCACTCTCTTTATTGTTAAAAATAATATTGACTACTTCTTTACTGGCATAAGCTTTTCCTTTCGGCATTGTAACATCACAAATATCAACAAAATATGCAAGAAAGGCGTCTTCTAAAACAATGAAGAGTATGATCTATAGAGGCTAGAAAACAAAGAAATCATGTGACCTCCAGTTTAAATACCTGCTGGGAATCACAAGTAAACAATGAATACACGTGGTTCTAGCCTCAAGTGGGTCTACTGGCCTATGTGATTATGATAATTAGAACATGAGGGTATGTTGTTCACATCTTGTCGACAAAGAATGCCTGCTGTGCTGAGCCTTCAAGTCAACTGTGGTCACCAACCTCTCTGAAAGTGTTAAACCACTACATTTCACTCCGCAATGATAAATAACTTAAACATGCTTTATCAATTGGTATTTGAACTTTGTATGTGGCTGTATTCAAAGCTGAGCTTTATTAGTACGTGTTAAGATATGCTATGAAATCACAAAAGGGTGGAGCAAAAGTGAAAAATGTGGAAAATAATGATTAAAAAAGAACTTGAAAATACATATGTTCATGAGATGATAGTTTAAGAAATTCCAACATGTTTTGATACTAACAGAAAAATTTTATTAATAAAGACATATATCAACATTATGCGCATCCAAAACAACCTTCTGCATGACAGTTAAGAGATTTTTCCACCTTCTCTATCTCAGACTGCAGTAATCCAAACTATCACATATTTTTAGTGGATGTGCATCTACTGTGGTTTTCCTTCAAATATAAAATTTCAAGGTACCGTATTTTCCACCTAATAAGCTGAATTTCTGGCCCTAAATTTTGGACCTGATTTTTGGGGGTTGGCTTATTGGCCGATCACCAGCTTTGGACCAAAAAATACCGAAGACCAAAATCGGCCCCAAAATCACACCTTTGATCTCACAGTTACGGCAGAGTTATTTCAGTTGAATAAACTTTATTTATTCATCCATTTTCTTGTACATGGACGATCACTCCTTTTGGAAATTTCTCCTTCTTAGGAAATGTTTTTCTTTTGAAAATTACCATAGGCAGTAATTTTGTCCCATCAGCAAAGCACGTTAAAACTACAGTGAAACGTTGTTTCTCGTGTCACGCTGTCTTAACCCAAACGGTTTTCTCACTAGTTTTGTTAACGGTTTTGTTTTCAACCATATCGAATGTGTGTTTTAGCACACATTCTGCTTTTTTCCATTCACGGATCTGTTTTTCATTCACAAAGTAATGGCAAGCGGCATTCATATTTGAGGTTTTTAAGGCTAGCTCTACTACTTTCAGTTTAAAAGCAGCATCATAACATTTTTTTTGCAGGTGTAGACATCTTTGGCTTTTGACAGTACAATGATAAACTCCCACTACATACCCTCGGCTTATTGGGCGGTAATAAGCAAAAACCCTCATTTTCAGAGCTGAAAATTGGCCTAGGCTTATTAACCGGAAAACACGGTAATTCATTTAGAAATACCTAGGATTTTGTATCTCCAATTTTGATTTCTTTTTCTAAAACAAACTTCTTTGCATTAAAAAGTATGGAAACTATTTGATGAAATAGATACTTAACTTTTATGGATTTCTTTTCAAATATGTTATGCTGATATAATGTTGTTCGCTCTTCTATGTGAAATATTTTCTCAACCCAAACCAGCCGTTTTTGTATATATAAAATATATCATTTGGTGTAAATATAAGCCACATCTACAAAGTTAGTGAAAAAAAAATACCGAATTTGATGGAAACATTTTTGCATATGCTCAAGCAGACACAAGCTATTATTAACATTTTTACTGCAGATTCACTGAAGAGTAAAAATGAATCATTTTTAGTTTTTGTCACTTGGATTAAGAGTGGCTGATACAGAGCAGCAAAATAATAAGATTAAAGGATATACAGATACACAAGTATTGGTTAGGTTAAACAAACAAGATTAGTTGTTTCTTGCTCATGTTTTCAAAGGAATCAAAAAGGTGGACAGATATTGATCATTCACTACCAACTTTCAACATTAATTTCAACAAGAGCATTTAGCATTACATGACATTAGCTTGAATAATTAACATGAATAATGATGCTTAATACAGCTGTAACTGTGATGACAAAAAATGTTAACCTAACTTCCATGGCATTACTATGATGAAAGCTATTAACACTGTTTAGAGAGGGCAACTACTACCATACATTTGAAAGACTCGTTGGTTATGTAAAGTAAATGTTTGTTCTAAATAATAAGGTTAATCATACAGCTAATGTAGGTTACTAAAGAATGTCACTTTCTTACTTGGTGGTGAGTACTGACAAGTCATATTTAATCAAAAACCAAAAAAACTTAAGCATGCAATTTAAGAAAAAGAAATCAAAATTGGTGGCCAAACTGGTAGCTGCATTTAAAGCACCAATAATAATGATTATAATTTACAGCAAATATTCATTCTTAGTTAGCCAGGCCACATCTTTTTTTCCCAGCTTGGAGAATGATGGTGGGTAAAGCTATTCACTGAATCTTTTTCCAGTCTTACTTTTTTTCCACACTTCAAATGAGATACTGTTTACAGGCAAGACCTCTACTTAAAAAAAAAAGTCCTGAACAGGAATGAAAATTTTAACATTTTCTTTATTTTTCTTTGTAAATATCATTAAATAAATGTCATAAAATTACAAATTATCTATATCAAAATAGTTTTAACGAGGCACTGTTGAAACATAGAAATATTTTTACTTAAACTATGAAATTTAACCTGAAGATATGCATTCAACACCAGAAAGGTATTCACTGACTATAACAGAATTAATGCATATAACCTCTTCATTTCAAGAGGTAACAAAACATCATTGTCCAAGCTGCAGACTGTAACTTGTCATTATAAAAATTAATACAAAGCAAAATTTATAGTTACAATAAAAAAAATATATAAAATTATCAAACATTGAATTTCTTTCCAAACAAGAATATTCATAACGATTGATTGATTTATTGATTGATTTAGAGTTTTATGGCACAAAGCAACGAGGCTATCTGCGCAAACAACCGGTAAAAATGTAGTAAATGTAGTAAGACATAAATGGAAATGAAGGTAAAACAAAAAAAGTATAAAACCAATGTTGACACCTAGTCTACAAGGTCAAGATAGAAGGCAAAGTGTAAAAAGTTGTAAGGTATTTACTCTATCAAAAAGGTATAATCATAACCCGCCAGGAAGACTAACAGGAAGGTACAAGACCCACCGTCAGTCACCTGAAGTTGGTCTTTCCAGTCCTGGTTCTGGGTTATGTGTCATAGCAACCAGTATCGAAATGTAAAATAATAGAAGTATTATAAGACACACAGTAAAATCACAACGAGTAGCCAAATGTTCAGTAAAAAGAGAAAAGTCACATAAATGGAGTAAAATTTGTAAAAGAAAATGAAGGTAATAACAAAACAGCAATTAAAACAGAAAATGGTGTAAAAACCAATGGTGACATTTAATCTTCAAAGTTATAAACTATTTACTCATAGCATAATAATAATGATCATAACCTGCCAGGAAAACTAACGAATAAGTTCAAGAACCACCGTCAGTCACCTGAAGTTGGCCTTTCCAGTCCTGGTTCCGGGTTATGTGTCATAGTAGCTATTATCAAAATGTAATGGAATAAAAGTTTTAAAAGACACTCAGCAAAATCGTAATAAAGAGTAGCCAAATGTCCAGTAAAAAGATAAAAGTCAAGTAAATGGAGTAAAATGTGTAAAGGTAATTCAAGATAAAAGCAAAATGGCAATTAAAACAGGAAATGGTGCAAAAATCAATGACGACATCCAGTCAACAAAGTTGTAAAGGACAACCTGTAGCAGAATGGGAATGATCATAACCCGCCAGGAAGACTAACAGGTAGTATATAAACCACCGTCAGCCACCTGAAGTTGGTCTTTCCGTCCTGGTTCCGGGTTATGAGTCAATATGGCCAGTACAAAAAGGTTGTAAAAGTGCGAAATGATATGCAGCGAAAGTATAATAGTAACTCGCCAGGAAGACTAACGAGTAGTTCAAACAGAAGCGTTAGTCACCTGAAGTTGGCCTTTCCAGTCCTGGTGTTGAGTTATTTAATGTTCTGGCCATTGTTTAATGTCACATTGAATGAGAGAGAATAAAACTTTAAAAAAGGAGCCACAATTAAAAAGGTGTAATAAATAAACATACCACACTTAAATGAGATTAAAAAAATTAATGGCTATTAAAAAATTAAAAACGTTATTAAGGTGGACAGAGTCACCATCACCAATAACTCTGTCCAATGTTACAGACTGACGCTGGGAAAAAATATGTTTAAAGTATTGCCGTCGTTGAGAATTGTAACGATGGCAAGAAAGTAAAACATGGCTGATAGTGATTTGAGTGTTACACAAACTACACATTGGTGCATCAGTTCCAGATAAAAGAAAATGATGAGTTAAAAAACTGTGACCAATGCGTAGCCTAGTGAGAACAACTTCTTCCCTCCGAACTTTACGGAAGCTAGATGGCCAAACTCCAATTTTGGGTTTGATTTGAAAAAGTTTATTGTCGCGTTGTTCACTCCAAGTGGACTGCCAACTGGCACGGAGCCGAGCTTTGAAGACAACACCATAGTCCATGTACGGAATAGGCATAGGGGTGATGGTGCTGAGGCAGACAGATTTAGCTGCCATGTCTGCAAGCTCGTTCCCATGAATACCAACATGGCCTGGTATCCAGAAAAACTGAATTGAAGTAGCTGCTAATGAGAAATGGGCCAGTCGGTTTCGAATATCTGCGAGAATAGGATGTGAGCTAATGTGAAGTGATTCCAAGGCAAGTATAGAACTAAGCGAGTCAGTATAAATAGTGCAGTTGGAGTACTGCTCAGCTGCAATATGATCAAGGGCAAGAGATAAGGCATATAGTTCAGCAGTGAACACAGAAGCTGTAGAGGGGATTCTGTGTGCAACTACTAACCCATAACAAACCATAGCAGAGCCCACTGAATTACCTGATTTGGAACCATCTGTATAAATAGGAACTGAATGATTGTTTGAAAGATATTCATCGAATAAAAGACGGTACTTCCAGTCTGGAGTATCCGCCTTTTTAGGTGGTTGAAAGAAAGGTCACACTTGGGGGCTGTAATAAGCCATGGTGGGATGCGTCGATCTGTGGAATCTGCAATGTTATCCAAGGACAGACCCAATTCATCCAATTGCGCCCGGATGCGAAGGCCAAACGGAGCAATGACAGATCGTCTGTTCTGAAAAAGTACTGCCCACCAAGGAAGGAAAACACATTCCCAGGTGGGATGCTTTGGTAAGGAACGAAGTTTTGAAGTATATTGTAAAAATAGTTGCAAACGGCGAAGGTGTAGTGGAGGTTCATGAGATTCAATGTATATGCTTTGAACTGGAGAGGTACGGAAAGCTCCAGTGCAGAGTCGAAGTCCTTGGTGATGAATGAGGTCCAGTATCTTTAAGGCCGATGGTCTGGCAGAGAAATAGACCATTGATCCATAGTCAAGTTTCGATCTAATAAGTGCACGATATATCTTTAACATTGAACGGCGATCTGCCCCCCAACTGGTAGAAGAGAGGACACGGAGGATGTTCAGTGTTCTTGTGCATTTGACCCGAAACTGCTTTAAGTGTGGTATAAAGGTCAGTTTACGATCAAAGATAAGCCCCAAGAACTTTGTCTCCGGGGCCACTGGCAACAAAACTTCACCGATATGAAGTTCAGGATCAGGGTGAATACCTCGTCGACGGCAAAAGTGCATGCATACAGTTTTGGAAAGAGAGAAATTAAAGCCATTCGCAAGAGTCCACTTCTGTACACGATTGAGGGCAGTTTGTAGTTGCCGCTCAATATATCTCATGTTTGATGACTGACATGAGATGTGAAAGTCATCAACATATAGCCCATTCGTAACAGTGAGAGGGAGTTGTTCAGTGTTGGCATTTATCTTTATACTGAAGAGTGTAACACTCAATATACAGCCTTGAGGGACTCCAAGTTCCTGTACAAAAGAACGTGAAAGTGCCGAACCTACATGAACTTGGAATCTCCTGTCCATTAAAAATTTTTTAAAAAACATGGGTAGATGGCCACGTAACCCATATGTATGGAGGTCTCGCAAAACGCCATACCTCCATGTTGTGTCGTAAGCCTTCTCTATGTCAAAGAATATCGATACAAGGTGTTGGCAGTTGAGAAAGGCCTCTCTGATAGATGTTTCAAGACGAATTAGGTGGTCTATGGTGGAGTGCTGTCGACGGAACCCACACTGGGTGGGCGAGAGGAGGTTGTTTGATTCAAGGAACCAAACAAGACGAGCATTAACCATCCTTTCTAAGGTCTTACAGAGACAGCTCGTCAAAGCAATTGGACGATAGTTTGAAGGAATCTTCGGATCTTTCCCTGGCTTAGAGAAAGGTAAAATAATAGCCTGGCGCCAGGCATCAGGAAAAACATTCTCCTGCCAAATCCGGTTGAAGATAATCAGAAGGACAACAAGAGAATCAGGAGATAGATGGTGCAGCATGTCATAATGAATATCATCAGGTCCAACAGATGTACTGGCAGACCGATGAAGGGCCATTTTTAGTTCCACCAGGGTAAAGGGACTATTATAGTCAAAGAAACAGTCAGTTTGAAAGGAAAGAGGTGATCGCTCTGCCCGAGACTTGATGGCCAGGAAGGTGGAGGAACAAGCAGAAGTGCTAGATACCCGGCAAAAGCTTTCACCTAGAGTGTTAGCGATGTTTCGGACATCAGTCACCTCCTGACCATCAGAGAGTAAGATCGAGAGGGGAACAAAATTATAGTGCCCATTAACCTTTCGAATCTTGTCCCATATGATCTTGGAACTGGTGGTAGAAGATATGCTGGTTGTGAACTTAATCCAAGATTCCTTCTGGCTTTGACGTCTTACCCACCTAGCATGTGCTCGGGCCCGTTGGAAAGCAACCCGATTTGAAAGTGTGGGATATCTACGAAAAGTATCCCAGGCCCGTTTCTGAGCCTTCCGTGCTAAGTTGCAAGCAGAATTCCACCATGGACGAGGATATCATGGGAAATGTGTCGAGGTTTTAGGAATACACTGAGCAGCTGCATGTATAATACAATCAGTTACCGCTGCAACACAGTTGTCTATTGATGGCTGATTTACGATGGCAGGATCAAGTTCTGCGAGAGCAGTGAAAGTGGACCAGTCTGCCTGATCCAGCTTCCACCGGGGCACGCGGGAAGGGTGGCATCGACCACGGCCAGTCTCTCTCAAAACGATCGGAAAATGATCACTGCCTAGTGGATTACTGTCAACCCTCCATGAAAAATGGGAGAATAATGAAGGGGAGCAAACTGAGAGATCAATGGCAGTGAATGACTGACTTGGTGCATGAAAGCAAGTGGAAGAACCAGTATTGAAAAGAGAAAGATTGTGATCAGAGAGCATCTGCTCTACAGATCGACCCCTCCCATCAATAACAGCACTTCCCCAGAGGGGATGATGTCCATTAAAATCCCCCAGGATTAGAAATGGAGATAGCAACTGTTCAACGAGAGCATCCAGGTCTGATTGATCATATGTCTCTCCAGGGGACAGGTACAGAGAACAAACAGTGACGGTACGACCCAAGGAAATACGGATGGCTACGGCCTCCAAGGGTGTGTTGAGTGACAAAGACAGGGTGGGCACATGTTGATCAACCAAAAGTGCCACCCCTCCATGTACTCGACCATCACACAACTTGTCATTTCTGTACAGAGAAAACTGCAGAATGGAGACTGTATCAGCAGATTTGAGAAACGTTTCTTGTAGAGAAAGACAAACAGGATGGTAGGAAGCAATCAGCGTTTTGATATCATCCAGATTAGAACGTAAACCTCGACAGTTCCATTGTATCAAGGTGGCCATTTTTAAGGACGGGCAGGTGAAGTGGTTGGAGAACCCTTCGGTTTACGACCTCGTCTTTTTTTTTTTACTGTCTTTCTTCGGAGGAGGTCTATCAACCTCCATGGATCCTGCTCTGGGTCGAGTGGGCAGGTTTTTGTTATTGGAAGAGGAATCAAGTGACTGAGGATGCAGACGAATAATTGTTTTGTTTATTGTGGTGGGAGAAATGATGTATCAGAAGAAATGCCTGTACTTGAAACAGAAGGACATGGATCTTGAGGTTTGTTGGAAGATATGGGAGGAACAGAGATGGGTGTGGAAGTCGATTCATCTACTTTTTTAACTACGGAGGGCAAAAGGCTTTTCATTTGTTTTAAAAATGATTCTCTTGGAGGCACAGAGAGATCTGTCTGCACTTCCACTGTAGTTGTGGAATGGAGTGCAGCAGCATATGTCCGAGATGGGATTGTGGACAGCAATTTCCGAGCCTCAGGATAACTAATGTCATGTGTCGTTTTCAAATGCTGCACCTCTTTTTCTTCCAACCATTTTGGACAAGAATGAAAGTAAGAGGGGTGAGAACCATTGCAGTTGACGCAATGTGGGTTTATGTCGCAATCATAGGCATCGTGGTCCTTGCCTCCACAACGAGCACATGTCAGGGAACCACGACAAGATGTCTTTGAGTGGCCGAATCTCTGACATTGAAAACATCGAAGAGGGTTTGGAATGTATGGCCGAACCCTGCAAATGAGATAACCTGCTTTGATGGTGGCGGGTGCACGTGGTGAAGTGAATGTTAAAACGAGGGTATTTGTTGGCAGTGTAACTCCATCTTTGCGAGTGGAGATGCGTCTCACTGCAGAAACTCCTTGAGTGGAGAGACCAGCGAGAATCTCCGATTCAGGAACTTTTTCAAATCCCTTTCAACAATAACTCCTCGTGAAGTATTCAAAGTAGCATGGGGTGTAACCTCAATAGGTATATCGCCAATTGCCTTTGATTTCAAGAGGAGTTCACTGTGTTGGAATGTGGATGTTTCAACCAATATGTCGAAGCTTCTTTACTGACTTTGGAGAGCCAGCAAGTCCCTCTAGCCCCTTTTGAATAAAAAAAGGGGACATTTGCCCTAAAGGTTTTTCTGAAAGAGAATGCAATATCAGAAAATGAGGTACGTGTGTTACTGATGTTGGAGATTGCTGTTCTGAGTATTCAAGACGTGGTCCCTTACCCATTGACTGTTTTTTTACAATTTTATTTAAATTTTTTGTAGGATCCATAGGAAAGAATTTTTTAAGGGATGGAGTTTAAAAAATATATTTTTTTCAACAAATTATACCACATTTAATAGATAAAAACACGGTTTATATCAGTACAATCCGAACACTTTTCTCCTGTAAAGTAGAATATTTTGTCTCGTAAAATATTCACTTTTACTAAAGTTTTCAGTGTGACGCTATCTGAACCAGCCCAATGTTTGCTAACCCTAATTGGTAAGCCTCACACAGGTTGTAAAGTAACATAAATGCTACTTATTAGTGATCTAACTTTTGTTTCTTACTTCAGGAATTTCACTCAGATTTATACACCGAACGTATGTGGATATATAATTAAAATATTTATACAAAACTTTGTACCTACAAATTGTACTGGTCAAACTGCCCATGGAATGCAAGTTGAGAAACTTTTGACTATAAAATTTAGTTCTTTCTTCGCACAGTTTGATTCTTGCCACCGTACAAAAAAAAACGATGTAATCCAACCAATAATATATTTCAATCTACATAACACCATTAGTACTTAAATTCAATAAACTTAATGGGATTTTTGAAATTACATTTAAGCTTTTTCATTCCAGTCTCAAAGAGCTTAAACCCTTTCATGGTGCAACATTGGTCAAAAACCATGTCATCTTGTTTATTGAGTTGCACTACTTCATGAATTTGTCAATAAGTTTGTTATCAAACTGCAGATTATAATTCAAATTTATAATACTATATACAAGTTTATTTCTTAATTTAAGAGTAAATATTAAAAAAAAACTAAATATAGATTTTAGTGGGTCACATAATAGGTTGAAGTCAGCACTGTTTAAAATTAAACATTTGCAATGTCAAAATACTAAATTCACACTTTTGGACAAACTTGGAACTCAAATTACCAATATTAAAGTTATAATACAAACCAAGAACCTCGTATCTTTTTATTTTGCTGAGATATGGCTTTAGTACTGAGTCAAACACAGTGGCTCCAATCACTTTTCTCCATTTTTGGAAATGGCCCCTTATTAACACTTATTTCAATATATGATGTGAATAACTAACTGACAACGTAAAATGTCCCCCTAATGATTTTCTGTAAAAAAGCTACCACATACTTTTGAACCAAGATTTCAAGGTAGGTAGGTTGTATCTTTAATCTGCTCAAAGTTTCATATTTTTTAAAAAACTTAAATACAGCTTAGTTACTAACTTTAATAAAATATAGTGGAATTCTAAGGTATGAGTATAGTTACATGATTTTTGGTTATTCAACTGAATATATTAAACCTTAAAAAAACATTTTAGCTCCTCTGTGTGAGAAATTTTAAATGGCTTAGCAATGTAGGTCTGGCAACATTTCATTCTCTCTCTCTCTCTCTCTCTCTCTCTGTAACAAAAACTTTCATAACATTCAAAAACAACTTTTCCTATACAAGTTTATGCAACTTTAATTTTCAGTGAGTTAGAGTTTGTAACTTTAAATTCTCGATATGAGCTACATCCCATGAACCTACTGATCACCAAATGGTTAGTTAAACTTTAAATGTACATCTGCAAAAGGATGCAAACACACTTTGACCTCCCCATATTGAGAAGGTTAATGTATTTGAAAATAACAACAGAAGAGCTGATTATAAAATATTTGTTGCAAAGATTGTATTGAAGGAACACAGGTACAGATATCAATAAAATTTCAGAACATCACATCTATGTATATTACCCTGCTGGAAGCAATGATTTCCCAAAGATGGTTAAGTAAAAGAGACAACTAGAGAAAAAGAAAGCCATATCAAAGCAGATATTCTTGACCAAAATATTGAAAGTAAATACCAACTGCTTAATGGAACTTACAGCTCTAGATGATTAGTTGTTTTTATCTGCAGAGAATACTAAATTTCTCCATCTCATTGGAAGACTGGAGTCAAATTAAATAATGTAAAGCAACAGGTTTATGTCTGACACTCACCCTGCTAGAATTGTACCTCATACAAATGCTGCTTGCTGATTATCATGTATCAGCACTACAATTTACAACTGCTGCAGCTAAAAACGTAAGGTGTCATATTAAGACTGCAAAGGAAGGACATGAGGGAAAACCAAAGGAATGACACAACAAATATAAATATGAAGAAATGTATACCTTTGACAAGCACAGCCTGGAAGAGGTGGACCTAATAAAGACTAATAAATTCATCTTTCTCGAATTGAGGAACAACAAGAAAATGGTCAGAGAAGAAAACTTCATTCTTGTATCTCAAACAAGGTTTCTCATATCATTATCCCAAACAGCTTGGGATTCTAGCTCTCAGTAGTACATTTTTAGAGTAGCTACTTTTTTAAAGACAAGCCTTCCCTGCAAGAGATGCTATATGAAATACTCATGGCTTCCTAACTGAAAAAGCAAATTATTTAGAATTATTATTATTAGCTTTTATTACTACCATTTCTATGAAATATACCACATCAAACATGAATTTATTTTCACTTATTTTATTATTTTTTGGTTTCCATTGCTTGCAAGTATATTTGCTAAGTGTTTTGAATGTGAAACCCATTTTTTCTTTTCCATACTGGCAAAGGCATCAGGCTGAGCTTTTTTTTTTTTTTATGGTGGCTTTTTTGTTCTGAAGTTAGCAGTTAGTGTCTTTGTTTTTTGAATTTTGCATAAAGCTACTCGAGAGCTATCTGTGCTAGCCATCCCTAATTTAGTAGTGTAAGACTAGAGGGAAGGCAGCTAGTTATCACCACCCACTGCCAACTCTTTGGCTACTCTTTTACCATCGAATAGTGGGATTGACTGTCCCATTAGAACATCCCCACTGCTGAAAAGGAGAGCATGTTTGGCACGACAGGGATGTGAACTTGCAACCCTGAGATCATGAGTTGCATGCCTTAACATAATTGGCCATGCTGGGCCAGCAGTTAGTGTCAGCAACTTGTAATGAATATGTCCTGAAACCCCAATGTAGAATGAGAGTATCTGAACCAAAAACAATATGAATTGTTCTTATTTTTGTGAACCATGCAAAAACAAACAAAAAAACAGAAATTTACTATATTTTATCACAATGCTTTTATTACAAAACTGCATCAGAAAATTCTAAAATCTTTTCCACTTGAGATTCCATGCATATAAATAACTTTTAATTTTAATATCTCAAATTACATGGTACATAATGGGGTATTTGAAGCAATTCTTTTTCTCTGATTACAGAACTTTTTCATTGACTGAAGAAAGTCTGCAGACCACAGACTGGGAAACCTATAGTTTTATGTTTGTCCTATATCTTATCCCACATTCAACAGGTTAGCAGCCAATCAATCAGCTAGTGTGAAAAGGAATCAGAAACTGTAAAATGTATGTGGAATGCACTGAGAGTTAGTAATACTGCAGTGGAAAGTGCATATTTATTAGAATGTCAATGTCCTTGGGTTTAAACCTAGAATTCCAACATTGTTAATTTAACATATATGGGGTTATACTGACCTTTTACTAGCATTCTAGGGTTAAGTCCAAAAAATTTTTTGGCCTACATCAATGGAAGTAATATAACAGGAACACAAAGATACTAAAAATTCACTTTTACCTTAAAGTCCATAACAGACATGTAATCTTTATTGTCAATTTTCTTTTTCATTGTACTAAAGTCCATTGGATGTTGAATGATGCTCGAGTAGCCAGGTGCAATAACATCACTCACAGGCCAAGCAAAAAACTGATTGGGATCTCTCCTAAATAAAAATTTAACATGGTTGCATCAATTTTGGATCATTAACTTCAACATTTCATTATCCTAAATACTGCACTATTGATTCTATAACTTACATATGCTTTACTAAAACATAAATATCAAAATGTACTTATTTTAGTATTAATAATTGTGAAAATGATCCTAATGTCCAACACACATTTCACTGACAATTGTTTTCAGTCAAGTTATAATTTCCTCAACTAAAAATGTATTTCCAATAGGTACATACCTCTGCCTACAAAAGCAGCTATCCTTGTTCAGTGCTACCCTCGAACCGTGAACGTTTTACTAACACATGCCATTACCTTACACAGCCCCCATAGTAATTGGAGAATTCCAACATGTCTCCCACACAAATCATTACACATCATTTGTTATCCAACAGGAGCATGGCATGCTCATATGACGCATGTGGTTCCCTTCTCCCCACTACTGCCACTTCCTGCTTATTCTATAAAACTTCAAAGTGAGGGTAAGTACCTATCAAAAATACATTTTCTGCATAGAAAAATTATAACTTCTGATACAGTACTTCCCTCCTTTCACGAGATCTATAATTTCACATTCAAATGGAGGAGGGACTGTGGCAAGGAAAAAAAAAAAGATACTCCCAAAGGCATCCAAGGGATGTATCTGGTCATGATGGACAAGTGAAAGGTATTGTATCACTTCTGAACCAGATATACTCTTCATTCTTGTGTATAATTCAGGAAGCATAAGGGTGGAAAATGTGAGGTGTGATGTGGATAGGGCATATTGCACATATAAAGTATCAAATACCTCTTCTATGGAGAACCAATATGGCTAGGATGAGGACTATGCCCAATTCACCTCTGACCCAAGAACTTGGGATTGAGATCCACACTAATTCCAGGATATTTTTACTCATAAAATAACTTAAATTGATTAGCTTCCAAACATCCTTTGCAAGAAAACCAACATCCCACAAAGGAGAGAACACCTAATCAAAGGGGTGAAATGCATGTGACAGCTGAATTTCAGGAACTGATAAAGTGTAACATTTCCTCTGCAGGAAACTGATATCCTAGAAGGGTGGAATAAGAACACCTAATCTATACATACAACAGCAGTGGAGAATCATCTTCATTTTTAATTTTTTTATTCTTCTTCATATCAGCAGAACAACAACACCCTACTCTCAACTGAGTGGTTACATCCATGTGGAACCCATTCAGGAAGAACCCTCCATGGTCCATGACCCCAATGGCTAGGACTCCCATACTCCACTTGAAGGGAGGACAACATGCAAAAAATCAAGAGGACTATTGTCAGAGACATTGCAATGGGTAACACAAAATCTTGTTTTGAAAAAATGTCACATTTGAGGACTGTAATAAGCCATGGTGAAATGAGTTGACCAGTGGATTCTGCAATGTTATACAAGGACAGACCCAATTCATCCAATTGCACTTGGACACAAAGGCAAAAAGGAGCAATAGCAGATCATCTGTTCTGAAAGAGTATGGCCCACCAAGGAAGGAAAACAAAACTGCAGTGCAGAATCGAAGTCTTTGAAAATGAATGGAGTCCAGGATCTTTAAGGCCAAAGGTCTGGCAGAGCCATAGACCATTGACCCATAGTTTCGATCGAATAAGAGCATGATATATCTTTAACATGAAACATCAATCTGCTCCCCAACTGGTGGTGGAGAGAAAATGGAGGATGTTCATTGCTCTTGTGCATTTGACCCTTAGCTACTTTAAGTATGAAGGTGGGAAAGTAAGCTTACAGTCAAAAATAACCCCCAAGAACATGGTCTCAGGGACCACAGGCAGCAAAATTTCACCAATATGGAGTTCAGGATCAAAGTGAATACCTCATTGGCAGCAAATGTGTGTGCAAACGGTTTTAGAGAAAGAGAAATTAAAGCCGTTCTCTGTGGTCCACTTCAGTTCAGGCTTGAGGGCAGTTTGTAGTTGCCGCTCAATATATCTCATGTTCAACAACTGACACAAGAGGTAAAAGTCGTCAACATAAAGCCTGTTTGCAACAGTGAGAGGGAATTGTTCAGTGATGGCATTAATCTTTATACTGAAAAGTGTGACACTCAAAACACAGCCCTGAGGGACCCCAAATTCCTGTAGAAAAGAATGGGAAGGTGTCAAACCCTCACTCACTTGGAATCTCCTGACCGTTAAAAATATTTTAATAAAATAGGCAAATAGCCACTTAGCCCATATATATGGAGGTCTCACAAAATGAAATACCTCCATGTTGTGTCATAAGCCTTCTCAATGTCAAAGAATATTGATACAAGATGTTGTCATTTGAGAAAAGCTTCTCTGATTGATGTTTCAAGTCAAATTTGGTGGTCTATGGTGGAGTGCTGTCGTCAGAACCCACACTGGGTGTGTGAGAAAAGGTTGTTTGATTCCAGGAACCAAACAAGACGAGCATTAACCATCCTCTATAAGGTCTTACAGAGACAGCTTGTCAAAGCAATTGGATGGTAGTTTGAAGGAATCTTTGGATCTTTCCCAGGCTTAGAGAAAGGCAAGATAATAGCCTGGTGCCACGCATTAGGAAAAACATTCTCTTACCAGATCCAGTTAAAACTGATTAGAAAAATATCAAGAGAAGCAGAAGAGAGATAGCACAGCATGTCATAGTGTACATCATCAGGTCCAACAGATGTACTGCCAGACCGATGAAGGGCCATTTTCAGTTCCATCAGTGTAAAGGGACAGTTATAGTCAAAGAGACAATCAGTTCAAAAGGAAAGAGGTAACTGTTCTGCATGAGTCTTGATGGCCAAGGTGGAGGAAGAAGCAGCATTTTAGATACCTGGCAAAAGCTTTCACCTAGAGTATTGGCAATGCTCCAGACAGCAGCTACCTCTTGGCCATCAGAGAGTAAGATCTAGAGGGGCAGAATTGTAGTGCCTATTGATATTTCGAACCCTGTCCCAAATGACCTTAGAACTGGTGGTAGAAGATATGCTAGTTGTAAACTTAATCCAAGATTCCTTCTGGCTTTGACATCTTACCCACCAAGCATGTGCACAAACCTGTTGAAAAGAGATGCAGTTTAAAAGTGTGGTATATCTATAGAAAGTATCCCAGGCCTGTTTTTGACCCTTCCGTGCTATGTGGCAGACAGGATTCCAAGACAAATGAGGATATAGTGGAAAACATGTCAAAGTTTTAGGAATACACTGAGCAGCTGCTTGTATAATACAGTCAGTTACTGCTGCCACACAGTCGTCTATTGATGACTGACAGATGATGGCAGGATCAAGTTCTGCAAAAGCAGTGAAAGTGGATCAGTCTGCCTGATCCAGCTTCCCCCAGGTCATGCAGGTAGGGTGGCACCAACCATGGCAAGTCTCTCTCAAATGTACAGGAAAATGATCACTGACTAGTAGATTATTGTCAAGTGAGAAAATGTGAAAAGTGAGAGAATAGTGGAGGGAAGCAGACTAAAAGATCAATAGCAGTAAAAGGCTGACTAGGTGCATGAAAATAAGAATAAGACCCAGTATTGAAGAGAGAAAGGTTGTGATATGAGAGCATATGCTCTACAGAGGAAACCCTAACATCAATATGAACACCTCAACAGAGGGATTATGTCCATCACAGTCCCCAGGATTAGAAATGTAGATGGCAACTGTTCAGCAAGAGCATCAAGGTCTGATTAAACACGTCTCTCCAGGTGACAGGTAGAGAGAACAAACAATAATGGTGTGATCCAAGAAAACAAGGAGACTTTGAAGGGTGTGTTGAGTGACAAAGACAAGGTGGGCACATGCTGATCAACTAATAGTTCCACCACTCCATGTACTTGTCCATCACACAACCTGTCATTTCTGTACAGAGAAAACAGCCAAAAGGCAACTGTATTGGCAGATTTCAGAAATGTTTCTTGTAAGAAAAGACATACAGGATAGTAGGAAGCAATCAGTGTTTTGATGTCATCCAGATAAGAACATAAACACCTCAACAGTTCCATTGTATCAAAGTAGCCATTTTTAATGATGTGCAGACAAAGTGGCTGAAGAAACCTTCTGTTTACTATCACATCTTTTTTTACTTACTGTCCTCATTCAGGAGAGGTCTATTGACCTCCATGGATCCTGCCCTGGGTCAATTAGACAGGTCTTTGTTGTTGGAAGGGGATTCTAGTGACTGAGGATGCAAACGAATAACTGTTTTGCATCTTGGGGTGGGAGAAAAAGATGTATCTGAAGAAAATGTATTCCTGTACCTGGAACCAAAGGATGTGGATCTTGAGGTTTGTTGGAATGTATGAGAGGAACAGAGATGGGTGTAGAAATTGATTTATCAGCTTTAACCATGGAGGTCAAAAGATTTTTCATTTGTTTTGAGAACGATTCTCTTGGAGACACAGAGAGATCTGTCTGCACTCCAACTGCAGTTGTGGAACAAAGTGCAGCAGTACATGTCTAAGATGAAGTGGCAGACAGCAATT
Organism: Carcinoscorpius rotundicauda; assembly: GCA_011833715.1. Lineage (NCBI taxonomy): Eukaryota > Metazoa > Arthropoda > Merostomata > Xiphosura > Limulidae > Carcinoscorpius > Carcinoscorpius rotundicauda. The sequence continues at coordinate 43,937,382 of CM022394.1, read as the reverse complement.
TCCAAGACTCAGGATAAGTAATGTTATGAGTCGTTTTCAAATGCTGCACCTCTTTCCTCCAACCATTTTGGCAAGAAAAAAGTAGGAAGGGTGAAAACCACTGCAGTTGACACAATGTGGGTCCATGTCACACTCATAGGTTTCATGGTCCTTGCCCCCACGAGCACATGTCAGGGAACCACGACATAATGTCTTTAAGTGGCCAAACCTCTGACATTGGAAATATCAGAGAGGTTTTGGAATGTACAGCCATACCCTGCAAATTAGATAACCTGCCTTGATGGTGGCAGGTGCATGTGGTGATGTAAATATAAAACAAGGTTATTTGTTGACAGTGTAACTCCATCTTTGTGAGTAGAGATGAGCCTCACTGCAGAGAACTCTGCAAGTGGAGAGACCAGCAAAAATCTCTGACTCGGGAACATTCTTCAAATCCCTCTCAACAATAACTCCTCATGATGAATTAAAGGTGCCATGAGGGGTAACCTCAATAGGTACATCTCACATTGCCTTTGAATTAAAGAGGAGTTCACTGTATTGGGATGGGGATGTTTCAACCAATAAATCTACAGATCAAAGCTTCTTTAGTGACTTTGGAAAGCCAGCAAGTCCCTCCAGTCCCTTCTGAATAAAATAGGGAAATATTTGCCCTAAAAGTTTTTCTAAAAGAGAATGTGAAATGAGAAAATAACATATAACAGGTGATACAGATGTAGAAAATTGCTTATCAGAGTCTTCAAGATGTGGTCGTTTACCTAGTTACTGTTTTTTCACTATTTTATTTAACTTTTTCAGGAGGATTAATAAGTAAAAAGGAAAATTTCAGTGCCTACTGACCCCACCCACCATGGAGCCATATGAGGGGACACACTACAATGTCAAGCAAGGACACTGCAGCTACACCAGGGTTTTGTGAGCACTATACCCAAACACCAGCATCAGACACAATGTCCACAACACCTGTTGGGAACTTCCAACACTGGTACTTGGTTGACTCTAGCCCAAGTGGACCAGCCAACTAACCCAAGGGGCCACCCAAAGGCTGCCCATCTACAGGAATTCAAGTCCAAAGTGGTGTGTTAGGGTTGAACCCCTCAACCACCAGGATCCTCTTCTCCCCTTCACGGGTTGCCATGCACAGCAAACACGCAGGTGGATGTTTGGATCCCAGAGGACGTAACCTGAAAGAACAGAACTTTCCCTGGGAGGTCCCCTCACCACGTACAGGAATCCACACTGAGGGGGAACTTGGGGAGGAATAATCAAAACTGGAGAAAGAGAAAACCATGAATAAACAGGCCAGAAAAAGCAGTTTGAAAGATCAATAATGGAATGTTAAGGAGAAGGTAGATGAGCAAAGTAATCAAAGTGGAGAATAAATGAAAGATAACATATTTGACCAAACCTCGGTGAAGACAGTCATATCTAAAACCTGATGGTGTACTGGAGAACAAATTACTAGTGAAAGGTGGAGGAGGAAAACGTACCAAGATAAGGTACAAATCATGGAATGCAATGTGAGTAACATAAAGAAATGAAGAGACCATTCCATTGTGTAAACCCATTCTGGTCATGAGAAATATCTCTCAGAAGTCTGAAAGCATCCTGTACATGACATGACAGCAAACTAACCAGGCCATAATGGACTCAAAATTACCACATGGAACAACATAATGGTCCTGACTTGTGTATCCATGGATGTACAAGCTACAACTGTAAAGTAATTAAATTTAAAACATGACCAATCAATTCCTAGACATAGAAAAGAATGATATCAAAGTTAGCAAATGACAAGAAATTCTAGGACAGTGATAATAAGAGAACGTACAACTTCAGACCAATAGCATGAAGTATATCTGTGAACAACACATGTATCTAAACACTGAAGGAACCCATCCACAAACAGAAGAAAATTTATCTTCAGAGTAGGAAGTATGAACCTGAACCAACAAAAAGAGATATTCAATACAATGGTAAAGGGGAATGGGAGAATCCAAATGACATTAAGAAAGGTTCCACTGGCTATAGGGGCCTCAGATGAGCTCAATCAAGAGAGAGGATAGGTGTTAAAGATTTGGTCCCCATAAGTGATAGAATCTCTTGAAGAGAAAAAAAAGGGAGCAGAGAGAATGTCCTGAACAGCCCATATCAGAGAATATAACAAAGAAGGCTATGCCTGACTTGAAAGATGACTAAGAACCCTTAAAAACTATGGACCAGGAAGTACTAAAAACTCATCCACCCAAATACCATTGATAAGAAGCTAATGAGTAGAACAGGCCAAAACTCACTCAGAATAGCAAGAAGCCAGTTATTCATGAAAAGGAGAAAACTCAATCCCAGAGCATATAGTTGTAGAGCAAAGAGCCCCACTAACCAATAAAGATGGAAGGTGCCAAATTAGTCCAAAGGGAAAGGTGCAAATTAAGTACACTACTCCACAATGAACAAGCTGAAGAAAACAGCAAGAATGTCCTGAGATGTAATACAGAGATAAACACTAAAAATTAGGGATGGCTTTCACAATCATCCAAAGACCCTTGGCAAAGACCCACTGAATGGAAGATAAAATACCCTGAAGAAATGAGGGACAAACAAATGGAGTGAGATGGGATAGGTAACCATCCAGACCCCAGTTCCCAGTCCATTTAAAAACCCCAAACAGTGTGGTGAGATCTAAAAGCCTTTTGGCTAACAAAAGAACAGCCAACAAAGGAAGACACTGCTGTGACCAAAGATCTTGAAGAGGAAGGAAGAAACAGGCATGCTGGACCTAAGAGGAGTAAGAGATAAAGAAATCACATGACAAGAGACTAATACCTCAAAGTGATATAAAAGGGCAACAATGATCTCTTACCAAACCTGGGCCCACCAGGCAGTCCCTAGAAGATATATTCGAGTGCCTTACACTCTTGGGAAAAAATGAGGAACTATGGTACAGCAAGAAGGAAATTCAAGGACAGAAAAGAAATGGTCTGATATATAAAAAATGGAGGCACATACAGAGTAGACTGGGTCAAACATGTCTGAATAAAAAGGGTAGGAAATTAGTGAAACAAACATACAGACATCAAAGGCTCTACAGATATGTCATGGCACAAAAACTGGGCCACATATGGAACCTATAGAAAAGAAGTGAAGATAAAGGGTCCAAGAAACAAGGCATCATGACCAAAAATGTCTTATCAACGAAGAAACCCATTGCAGGGTCACACCCAAAGACAACGGGTGACAAATGAAAAAGTCATGATAGAAAAGATGCCACAGAAAACCTTTCTAGGATCCTGAGATGAGCCTCAAGTAAGAGAAAACAAATGAGAGAAACTTCAATAATCAGTATTAGAAATTGAAGATGGTGAAGCAGTGACTCAGTGAGACAAAAAAAGAACTTCATGACCTGTCCTGCAAACCAGTAAAATAATATTTGTTGGTCCATTAAGGGCAGTCTATCAAACATTGAGAAAAAGTAGACAAATCCAAAGCCAGTTGGGTCAAGGAAAACTAAGTCCCCCAAAAAAATTTCTTCATCTGAAAACTTTCAGATTAAATTTTCTTTCCAGAAAAACATATTTTATCTGTTACTTTCTAAACTGTAGTTCTATACATAGACGGTCCATTTAGCTGATTTCATAACCACTGTAAAGAATTAGAATATAATTTCAAATTACCATTTTTTTTCTTTCTAATGTCCACAAACTGCAACAGTAAACCAAAATTGTTTATCCCAAAAAGTCTAGAACTTTTAACAGTATACATTTATTTCTACTTAAATGTTATTGTTCTGCTGCCTTTTCAACTGCCACACAAGTACATCACCTGGCAAATGTAGCTCACATTACCCTATTGAATCATGTAACACATAAAAAACTCACAAGTATACCACATAAATAATGTTTATTATTCTTTAAATTATGTAATCTAACAAGTTTCTAACTTACACATTTTATGTATTACTTTCATAATGATAAATACACATTAAAAATAAATATAGTACTTGGCTTTTTTTTTCTCTTTGCAGATGACTGTTAAGGAAACTTAGGCCCACTTTTTTATATTTATACTTTTGGTATTACCACAGTAAACAATTTTTATTCAATTAAATACTACCCCTAAATTCCTAAACAAATAATGCATAAAAAAGCAGATAATGTTCAATAACTATCAGTTTTTTCAGGCTTTCTAAAAATTCAACTATGCTTGTCAATGTGTTTCCTGAAGAAATAAAGTCTGAACTATAAATAAAATAAGCAGCTTTCTTCACAGAAGACAACATAATTTTGTTGAATTAAAGCTTTGTCTTTCTATTGGTTACAAATAATATAGTTTTGAATATCAAAAATAACTAGTAATTTGTGAGAAAATGTAGCAAGAAGGGTCTGATTTTTTAGTTTATAGCTCTGTAATCAAATAAGACATGAAGACTAAAAATTAAGCTTTGCCAAAGTGATAATGACATTATGAGTAATTTAGCTTAAATTCTGTATGTATCAGATTGTTGATAAATAAGAGAAGAAATACTTAAAAGGGCAAATGTCACAATTTTCAAAGCAAAGGAGATAAGGTAAATATTAAGAAATCCTCTAAGATTAATAATAATAATAAAATTAATAATTAATAATAATGCTCCAGATAATGGGTGTTCTGGTGTAATTCCTAAAAGAGAGGCAAACACCGCCACTTCCACCCCATAGTGTACCCCAATATCATATTTCATAGCTAAATGAAATCAATTTTGTAAAATCAAGCTTGACTAGCAAAAGAAGCAGTAAAGTGCAGTCGCAGCAGTAAAACCTTGGTAAATTCCTTTGTGAGTCGATAAAAATTAAGATAATTAATGATAAATTCATGGCATATTCAAGGTATAATTATTGGTAAAATTAAGTGTACTAAAACTTGAAAGTGTAAATTGAAATGTATAGACAACAAAAACTGGAAGTATATTTGTGGATTTCTTAATTTATTCTTGGTTGATTAAAGTGTTTTGTTTTCTATTAAAAGCGTTGGTGAAATAACAGAAATTTGTTCAATTCAGAAATTGCTGAAGTTTAAAATTGAATGGATACTTCTACTTTCATGATAAATTCTGAGTGATTACTTCTTAAAGAAAAGTATTTGGAACACTATCATGTCATATTGAAACATAACTTACTAGCTACATCTTGACCTCAAGTTTATTCATATACACTGATAATATACTAATTTACTTAAATTTTGAATGCAACTGTAAAAGGTTGTGACATGCACACTTAAGAAAATAATTTTACCTTAAATAAGGATGAAAGGTCAGAAAATCAAAAAAGTATGTAGATAACATGATAGTCTATAAAACTATGAAAAACATTCAAATGAAGACAATTTTTTGTATTTATATAGCCAAAATGTTATTTTTCACAGTCCTGAGAATGACATGAATTGATGTCACAACATGTACTTTCTCTTTTATAGCCAATAAGCAGTTTTTAAATAAAGATTTAATTATGTTCCACACAATGTTGATCTTTTGAGTGTTTTCATATAATTTAAATATTTGGAGAAGTTCCTTGAATTTTAACCATTTAATACTGAAAGAATGTCCTGATTACTGAATTAAATATACATGTAGCAGTGTTAAGTTCAAGTATGTTTCATATTCTTCCAATTCACTGGTTGTAGTATTTATGTTTTCATAAACTTCCTTAACTGGTGGCTCATAGGCCTTATCCACAAGTATCTTCATAAAAATATCCTGGAAATAAATAAATCTATTTATGACAGAAAAGTCAAACATACAATTCATAACACCTCCAGTTGTTGCATTAGTATAATCATGTATGATTAAATTTCCAAACTAGGATCCTATTAATGATCTTAAAGGATCTTATTTAAGAACTTACTTAAATTTTAGATGCAACTGTCACCAGGATGGATTCATATATCAAAATGTATTTCTATCTTTCAAAACATTTTATTTTCTAAAACAGTGTGAAATCATAGTGTTAATGTAATAAAACTAACAGTTACAGGACAAAGACAGTTTAAAAGTTTCTTACTTCTGAAAAATTTTCAGCAAATACTGAAGAAGAAGCTGAAGAGGTGTTTTACTTGACTTTTTCTTCACTCTACATGATCGTGGTTCTCTAAATGACTGTTCAGCAAATGATGTGTCGTCCACAATTTGTCTTTTTGTTGGAGGTTCATGAGTAACCGTATCATCCTCAGCCTGTGAAATTACTTCAGTTTTTTCTTCTCTAACTCTTTCATGCTAAATATCGAAAACAACAACAAAAGATTAAAACAAGTATCAAATTTCTTGATTATTTATATACAACAAAAACTGACTGCTGTTTTTAGAAAATGGTTACAATAAATTTTGTATTAATTGTGCTGTCAAGAAAAGTCTAAGAATCAAATATTTTAAAGTTTGCCAAAAGTAACCACCAGTGACAAACATATGGAAGTCAATATTGCCTACAGAAAGAATACACAAAAACAAACCAAATAAGGCAATATTTAAAAAGAAATCACGAATTTAACCTCATGTGACACACATGACATTTACTCTAGATATATTTTCTATTTTATCCACCACCTACTGAAAAAGTAGGAATTTAAATGTAAATTAGCTTACCATAAAATCATCATCACTCAAAGTATAATTTTTATAACTTTCAATCTTGTCTCTTTAGAGTCAAATAGAGAAGCAGTCTCCTCTTGCCACACTTTCTCTTTCAGGATTTGTTAATTGGTTTCTCTTCCATTTAATATCATCTTATTTATAACCAATGGAAAGCCAAGATTTTCATCTGCCAAATAACATTGTATTACGTTGTCTTCAAAACAGAGAAATATCTATTTCTCTATTAACATCAGTTTCCTTTTCAGAGTAAACATAAACTAATTTGGAATAATTTGTACCAATTCCTGTCCCATGGTTAAAAAGCCAGAAAAATTGTGATACTTATGAGAGATTTTCTGCTTTCAGCATGTTACCATTCTATCTTTGTTTATTATTTAACGCAATAATACCATTTTTATAAAGAAAATACAGTTAAGTATCATTGACAGTGGTCAGCAAAAAATAAAAAAGCAAGTACTTTATTTCTTGTTTTTCATGTATATTCACAATTAATTATTATAAATATTTAGATTAGTTAAGATTAGAGTAGGTAAAATAATATAATAAAACATCTTCCTGAAACACACACACAAGTACCTCAGAGTAGTTCCTAAATAATTCAAATTGCATGTTCCCCAATTGATTTACAACTTATAATGGTATGAATAGTAGTGAGACACAGTTCAAAGGGCAATAAAACAATAAAATTTCAGTATAAATAGCTGTACACTATTAGGAGTTTAAAGCTACTTAGGATAAACAAATGTAGTTTCATATAACAATACAGACATTATAGAAAGAAAAAAAACAAGAATTTAGATGTATTTAGATTTCTTTAAGTGGTTACAAGGTTGGTCAAATTTACCACACTTATGTAGAGTTGGGATAGGGAAATATCACACTAAATATAAAGATTTACAAAAGATAAACATTTGAAAGGTATTTAGGAGCTTTTATGAACTACACAAATGAAATTTGAGATTTGTAAGACGAAAAAAGGCTGGAATGGAAGTGAAACTGATAATTCTCTGTATATAAAGCAATACAATATAATACATCATTTGACAAATGAAAATGTTAATTTCTGTTGGTTACAAATTATACAGCATTTAACATCATAAAGAACTATTGGCAGTTTCTAAAAGAGATGATGTGACATGTTGGTGTAGCAAGAGGGGTCTGGTTCTGTATTTCATGGCTCTGTAATAAATTAAGATTGAAAGTTATAAAAACTATACATTGCTGGAGTGATGATTATATTACATTTATTTATTTACCACCCCACTAAGAGGTACAAATTTAATGTAACTTATTTGATGTAAGAATGCCTATGGAACAAATGTCAATTCCCACACTGGAGAAAATTAAGTATTTTTAAGTATTACCTTATAAATTTATATACTACTAAAATATGAATTATCAGCGACAGTTTTATGCTATACTTATTGGTTTAACATGAAAAGAAAGTAGTTTAAATTTTGAATGCAACTCACTAAGACATCATAACACAGGCAGAAACAGATGGCTGTGACAAGAGGTTCAATGTATCTTAACCAAATGTATCAAGCTTTCAGCAAATTAAGTCTTTGGTAGACAAAAAATGAGAGCTTCTGATGAGATACTTTTACTAAAACTTTAGCAATAATTATATGGCGTTAGAATGTTGACTGTTCCAAACTTTCAACCCTCTCACCAAGTTTGCAAATAAAAGTATTTTAATGTAAAGCCAATGTATAATTCTACAAATTTGATCCAGTACAAGTCTTAAACAACAGTTATTAGGCAAGATAATTCTTCATACTTGATGACAGTGTGGCTGACATCTGTGATGGTGGTGGTGATGGTGATGATGGTGACTGTGATGATGATGCCTATGTTTCCTTTCATGCTTTTCACGATCAGTTGACTTCTTTTTCTTCTTCTTCTTAGACTTTTTGTGCTTTGTTGTAGAGGACTCTTCATAGTCTTGTTTAAATGAATGAAAGAATGGTTGTTCTGGCTGAAGCTGTGGTGGTTGAGGAGAAAGATGAGGTGGTGTTTCTGGTAAAAGTGGAGGTGCAGAGGTTGCATGTACACTATTACTTCCACCAACCTTTAATACCAGTTTCAATGGCTTTTCTATTCTATCTAGAATACAGAAAAACACAGTTTTATATACAAGTATTTAAATCTCTTTAAAAACACTGATTCAATATGTAAATTTACTCTCAGTATAGTGTAAATTAAAGTCACAGAATGACTTAAAGATCAAAATAAAATGTATATTGCATCAAATTGTTCATTTCCAAGTATTATGGAATGCAACAAATAAATGCTTGATATACAACTATTTATCTATAAACAAAGAATTTCATCAACTGAGTTTTAACAATTCATGAGGGCATAACCTATTAAATGCATACTGTGCTTAATAAAATACAAAAAAGCAAGAACCTGTATGCAAACTGGTTACCAAACACATTTTACCCATTATAATTTGCTTTCATTATGCTTACAATACATAATATACAAAAAGTTCAATATCCTTAAGAACAAAGATGGACAGGAGAAGGAGGAAGAATCAAGCAGTCACTTTCTGTTCTTTTTGCTAATATGTAGTAAGTGAATTTAAATGCAATATGAGAAACTTTTAAAACCTCGCAAACCAATGTAACCAACTGAAGAAGAGAGTCTGGAGATGTCTGTTAAAAATGAACCTCTGTTGAACCAGACCTAGTAAAACAAGGAGTGTAAAAATTTTATATGCAAAAACGGCTCGTTTTGGGTTCAGAAAATATTTTAAATAGAAGGTCGAAACGTTGTTTGCTCTTCTATTTAAAATATTTTCTGAACCCAAAACGAGCTGTTTTTGCATATAAAATTCTCAACAAGTGGGTTTCTCGACATCACTGAAGGAGTGTAAAAAGTATTTATAAACTCTAACAAATTCTTCCTGGTTAATTGCACAAGTTTTCTCAGAGTCCACCCCTCTCCCTCAGAAAGGCACCCTCAGTCTGGCATATATGTCCACACCTCATAACGGATGATATCATGGAAAGCTTCAACTGAAATTGACCCCTCCCCTGGCTGTTGACAAACACCAAATAGCAGACGTGGAAAAGAAGAGATCCAGTTGACCTCTACATTAGAAACAATAACTCAGGAATTCATAATCTCAGTTAAGTTTTTTTTGTGTGTGAAATAATGTATAATTATAAACAAAAAGATAACTGTAAAAACTCCATCCACATTCAAATTCACAATGTAAACACTAAATAATCACTTCTGTTGATAGAAACTGTGCTGAATTTTTTGTCAAGGAAAAATTATTCCATTATCAGAATTAAGTGCTTATATAAAGTACCTAGATAGAGGGCACATAGATATTGGTGGAGCAACTTGCAAATTGAAGTTTTTAAGCAAAGTTTGAATGGGGTATAAAAGACAAAAGCAAGCATTCTCAGTGCTTAGATGAGCAAAGAGAAAAACCTCAAGAATGAGAAATAGCTATAGTGTCAGCTGATAATATGCTTTGGAAGAAAGAGATCCTTCTTTAATAGAGCAGATGTGAGTACACTAGCCATCAAAATTCCCCATCTGTACCACCTATTGCTGTCTGTATCCAGATATGCTTGTGCATAAGATAAAATGACAAAAAAGCCAAAACAAATATAATACATTACCTCAGTGAGGAAGAAAGTAAAACTGTCCTTTAAGTTACCATTCTAGTCCCCAATACCACATTTGGACATAAATACCAAGACGTAAAGGTACTAACATACTAAGCCCAATCAATATCATAAGTGTAGCTCCCATTCACCAACATTCCCTATTACTGTTCAAATTGTTGATGGTTCTAGAAAGATTCACACAATAGCAGGTCTTATAGAGTGAAGATGATATAACTATCATTATATTAATCTACCTACACAATATATTTTAGAATTTTTTTTACAAATTTAAAAATTTATGCATAGTAGTTTTTTTATAATTAAAAAACTTAAAATAGTTAAAGTTTGCTCCTAAAACCCATTAAAAATGAATTTATATACTAATATATTAATATCAGATATTAAGAACTGTACATTACTGCAAATTCTACAATACCTAAGAAACTGATTGTTCTGGCATTAGTTGGTACATTATTCCTGGAGAGGAAAGTACAAAAATTTAAAAATTATTTCTTTCATCATAAATATTAAAAATAAAACAATTATTAATTATTTTAATGCTTGAATTTAAATAATGTATTTCAGTATTTCTCAAAAATATTCTCAATCTGTAAAAGTGCAGGATAAATGTTATCTATGTAATTACATATTCCTGAATTATTAATACTAATCAAATTGTCAAAAATTATGTTAAGGATATGAAATATTTATTTTGTTTTTGTGACACTAATAATATAAGTAAACAACATAGGTCAGATAATTACTACCAGTGATATACCTATTAGTTACCTATTATTGTTTATAAATGTACAGATCTAAAACATTATATACAGGAAGCTTAAAATGTTTTAATCTTATTATAAGTGAAAGTTTGTTTTTCCATTTAATGGGTAGATCTATAAATTTGTCTATTAACAAATATATCACTATTACCAAATAAGTGGTATAGATGTAAATAACATGGTAAAATCATAAGTTTGAATTGTACTTGCTAATATTTTATTTAAATTTAAAATTTTTAAAAGTATCCAGAAATCTTGTTTATTACTTGCATTTTATTGTAATTTAATAAATAACTGATTTAGTAATTTACTTAAATCTGCAGGCTGTTTCAATACAGTATTTACTGAAATGGAAATAAAACAAATGCAATTTAGGTATCTCATCTAATTATGGTAGTTATAAATTTGTTTAATTTTTAACTAGTTTTTAATAAATTAGACTTATTTTGCAATTTAAAAGTTTGTGGCATGTATTTCAATTATAATTTAGGTATAAATACATTTACAAATAAAGCTGAAAGTATATTTTGCATTACTGATGGGTATGATAATGTAATTTCTTTTGTACTTTACAGATTTCTATTTTAATCTGATAAAAAATTAAAGCTGCTGGTTATTTAATTAAATTAATAAAAGTTATTTCTTTTTTATTCCTATTAATAACATCTCTAACCTAAATATCAATTTAAAGAGTAAGGTACACAAATTTTTAAAATATAATTATATTCTTCTTTATCAAATTTAAAATCTTAACTTTCTAACATTTTGTGGCTATGCTGTACTTGATTGTCCTTGAAGAATTGTGTTTATGTGTATCCAACTTTCCAGTAGCAATATGCTTATAAAAAGAATGTTAAAGAATCTGACTCACACTCAGGAGGTAAATTCTTCATATTAATATCTAAGTCATTTAAAAAGTCTCCATAATTATATATAAGCAATTATATTGGAATTTCATATCTAAAACTGATAACAAGGTTTTACATACTTTAACAGAAAAATATTTTTGTATGATAGAATCATGCAAAATTTTAGAAATTTGTAAATCATTAAAAATTTTATATTTAAATTTAATTATTATTTATGATGATTTTCTTACTGGTATTACTTTAATTATATCATTTATAAATTAAATGTAATTAGTTTTTTTAACTGAAGTGTTTGATTTATTTCTAGTCTTGAAGAAATAACTACGAATCTTAGCAAGAATATAACTCATCTAAAATCTGTACATTTCTTGCTAGTAATACCATCTCAACAAAATAAATTACCAATATAATAACTATTATTTAAACTTATAGCTATAATATCATCATCTAGAAGATTAGAAGTTTGTCCCAGAAAATACATATCACATGTTAAATTTTTCTTTTTCATTTGTAAAAGGGAATACTTAAGTAATTGCATGAACAGAAGTAAGAGGAGGATGTGAAGCACGACTTACTACTACATCTTATGACACCTATAGTCAAAATTAGAAATAACAGCTAGCTAGGATGAATACAGTTGACATACAAATAACCAGCATTGACAAATTAAAAATACATACAGATACACACACTGAAATGGGCACATTCATAAATTAATATACCACTAAACTATTCATTAATATTAGTCATTCAGAAAAGCTAAGAAATAAAATATTTTAAATGTTTCAACTCATACTGCCTTTCACTTTTAATAACCAGTTAAGACATTGTGGATTCAAGCACTTGACTCCTAAACCCTAAATGATTTTCCTTCATTGTTGGCTGGTCTGACACTGGAATCTAAATTTTTTTCTAATACATGAAATATCCCCCAATTTGTTTGGGTTCTACAGCCACAGACATTATTCAGTACAAGTTTTAATGATGACAACATCGATTGATAATGTAAAAATTCAATTCTGAATTTTGAGTCTCTTTGTAATGTTTATAATTTATATTAATTTCATCATTAATGTTTCATCATGTTAATTAAAAAGTTGCCTGTTAACAAATTAATGTGTTTCATACTTTTAGGATTACAAAGTTATAAATACACGTAGTGTTAAACAGATGTTACATGACTAAAATTACATAATATCTTGGTGCCTTAGGGTATTGGTTTGAAGTACAGTTGTCTTATTTAATTAACCCTTTCCTGACAGATCATGGGTCAAACCCCATGTCATGGTATTTGTTGATTTCTATTCAAGATTTTATTGAACTACTGTTTCATGAATTTATCTCAATAACTTTGTAATAAAATTGTAAATTATAATTAAAACTTTAATATTATATACGAGTTAATTTCTTATTTTAAAAAATAAATAACAAAAGAACACCTCTAAATACAGATTTTAGTGAGTCACATGTTATGTTGACCGTAGCATTGTTTCAAATTACACTGGGGAACACTTTTTCAGTAACTTTGAGTTGCATTGGATATTTTACCTGATTCTGAAGGAGTTTTAGGCGCTGATTTCAAATCTGAAATTAGTTTTTCTCTACAAGCTCTAGTTTGTATGCAATTTGAGGTTAATGAAATTGTACAAATGTGCACTTGCGTAAACCATGTATTAGCATTTTCACGTCCATATATATAGATGGCTTCTAATATTTTGATCATTCTTCTTTTGTTTCAGATCAAACATGGCTTCCAAAAATAGATATCATTGCAGAAACAAGCCTGATGCCTTCTGCAACATATGTGGATGCTACACACTCAATCGTCAGAGACATAACATATCCTCGTTCGTCAAGCGTGCCTACAAGGCATATTTTGAAGTTCATCTTGGTGATCAAGACAAGCAATGGGCTCCTCATGTTGTGTGCCACAATTCTGAGGAAATGCTTTGAGACTGGACCAAAGGAAAACGCAATGGTCTGCCTTTTGGTGTTCCAATGATTTGGCGCGAACCCACCAACCATGTAACTGACTGTTATTTCTGCATGGTAAACAAAACGGGTGTTGGGAAGAAAAACCGACATAAGATTACGTATCCGAACATTCCCTCAGCTATTCGGCCTGTTCCGCACTCTGAAGAAGTTCCTGTTCCAGTTTTCAAAGGTTTGCCTTCATTGGACGATAAAGACATTGGAAATGATACAAGCGAACAAGACAGTTGTGACAGTGAATTGTCAGAAAAGTGTACACAATCGGAGAACTGTTCTTCAGACACTGAACCTTTCCCCGTCCCCAAGCCTCTTCCCCAGGCTGAACTGAATGATTTAATGTGGGATTTAGGTCTTTCAAAGAAAGCAGCAGAGTTTTTGGCATCAAGATTACAAGGCAGAAATCTTGTTAATCACTCTGTTAAAGTATCATATTTCAGAAAGCATGACCAGCTTTTTGTGACCTTCTTTTCAGAAGACAGACAGTTTGTTTACTGCCATGACATCCAAGGGCTTCTCAAAGAACTGGGTGTACCTTACTATAGTCCTGCTGAATGGAGACTCTTTTTAGACAGTTCAAAACACAGTCTAAAGTGTGTTCTTTTACATAATGGGAATGTTTATAGAGCAGTACCTGTCGGTCACTCAGTGCATTAGCAGGAGGACTATGATGATATGAGAATGGTCATGGACTTATTAAAATATCATGAGCACAATTGGATCATTTGTGTAGACTTAAAGATGGTCAACTTTCTTCTTGGACAACAAAAATGTTTCACCAAGTTTCCATGTTTCCTCTGTATGTGGGACAGCCGAGCACGAGACAGACATTGGGTCCAGAAGGACTGGCCTATTTGTGACATCCTTGAAGTAGGCATGCCAAATATCATACAAGACCCAATTGTAAGCAGAGATAAGATCATCTTTCCTCCTCTTCACATCAAATTAGGTTTGATGAAGCAATTTGTCAAGGCACTGGAAACCGAAGGTGAATGTTTCCAACACATCATCACAGCTTTACAAGGGTTATCATTTGAGAATATCAAAGCAGGCATGTTTGATGGCTTACAGATTAAAACCCTAATTCATGATGATCAGTTTGTTGCTAAGATGACCGCTTTAGAAAAGGCAGCATGGTTATCCTTTGGGGCAGTCGTTCAGAACTTCCTTGGAAACAATAAGGCGGAGAACTACAGTGAACTTGTGAACAGAATGCTCCTCGCTTTTCATGATCTCGGGTGCAACATGAGCATCAAGCTTCATTTTTTGACCAGCCACCTTGATAAGTTTCCTGACAACCTGGGGGCTGTGAGTGACGAACAAGGAGAACGATTCCACGATGTGATACTTTTAATTACATATTTTAATTAAATATATGTTATTTTTGTGTTGTAATTATTTGCACTTAAACTCTGAATACTTCAAGTATTATCATCAACATATACAGCAAAATGTTTAAAACCTGAAAAATATACATACCTTCTCAAAAATATCCTTTCAGTTATATTCTTAATTAAATGTAGATTTTAAACTTTTTTGCATATAATTTATTTTTAATATTTTATTTCCCTGTCCTTCAGCATTATTACTTATTGCAACAAATGTCATTTGGCATTCTCAAGGCAGTATTAGGGTATAGTCAGCAGATACACCTTAGCCTTTCTCAGAGCATTGGAACACTTGTTGATGAACCGAGGCAGTGTGACTTGTATTTTTTATAAAACTTAAAATTAACAGTTTCTATTATACATATTAAAACAAATAACACAATATATTATTAAAACTTAAATACAATTTAACTGTCCTCCTAACATATTTATAGGTGAGAAATAACAATAAAGTGCAAACAAGAGTAAAAGCGGCAACAATACTAAGAGCAGTTTGACAAGTATGTCACAGTATTTTTCATGCCAATTCAAAATAAATATTGTATTTCAAAATATGATATTTCTATCAATTATAAACATCTAACTTAATTAAACATAACTGGCCGAAAATCGCAACTATCTGTTAAAAGTGCATGGCATCTGCGAAAAGTTCCAAGAAATTTATTTTATCTCCAAAGAAGCTTGAGAAAAATAAATAAACACAGAAATCAACCTAGATTCTATTGAGAAATGGAAGATAATTGTACATCATGTAGTATTCGAGTTACAAATGCCTGAAGTTAAGATTGTGAACTTTGATGCAATCTGAAGTTTAAGAATATTACTTTAAGATTTCTTTTGAAATAAAGGAATTAAAACTTGCATAAAACTTTAAACTATGATATAAATGTAAATGCTAATTACATTGCATAAATTCATCATAACACTACTTAATTGAATTTTAAATGTTACCAAGTAAAATATTATGACATGTGCAGCAAAGTTATACCTGTAACAACAGGGTTAAGACAACCTTCTTTATTTTACATTTGTTAATGTTTGCTTCTTTGTTTAAAATTATGTTCTGTAAAGATGTACTGTGGTTTTTGAAACTTGAAAAGGTGGTAAGAATGAGAATGTTTGTTGTTGCTTTTGTATAAAGTTTTATGAGTCTGGTTTCCAAATTTCTTCCAGTTTTTCTTATGTAAAATTGTGAAAGGTTACTACAGGTTATTTTATAAAAAATGACTTTGGTATTTTGTGATTCTACATAAATTTCATTTAGTAAAAAAATGACTAAGTGGGGCTGAGTTTTCAACAAAGTTGAAGTTAGGGGAAATAGTATCTTTATTGACAATTTTATTCAAAGTATAAATTATTCTTGAACTGATTTCAAGGATGAATGGTAAACTGCACTGTGATATCACTATTTCATATATTTATGTTAATTTTGTTTATGAGTTCAATTTTAATGTTCTGATGGTTATGTAAATATTTCTGTGAAAATAATTTGTAGAAATTTATTGATTTCTTCATCTACTTAATCAATGGAGCAATGTCTCAAAGCTGTATTTATTACCTTTTTGGTATGCTGATTGTTAGATTTGTGGGCAGAATTTTGGGGTACGTAAATACCTGTGCAAGTGTTTTTTCAGGGAAATTTGGTACTGAACACTGTGTATGACCTAATAATGTTGAGCTTAAGAAAAGAGATCTTATTTTGGTGAAGTATTTACAAAATCCATAAGACACTAAATCACTTGTGAGCATAGCCATGTCACCATATTTTCTTTATTTCAATGTATAATGTCAAAACAACATTGTCAAAAGGCTTACACAGTTAGTAAAAACATTATAAACTTTTATTTCATTGTAAACTCCAGATGAGTTGTTTAATATGCAAGTAACAAAAATACTACATTGAGGTCTTTTTAAATGAGGAAGGTTGGGAGACATGAAACAAAGGTTTGTTTGTTTTTTTCTTCCATGACTGAAACCTACAGAAATAGCTTGTTAAAGACAAATGAGAAAATGAAGAGTAATTGCTACAAGTTTAACAAGTCTAATTACACAAATAGGATGACAATTTATAAAACATCAGAAATGTATGGATTTGGTTAAAAATAAAGTAATTTGAAAAGAGCTTATGAGAAACAACTTACTGATAACATTATAGGCAAGAAAAATGTTAAGACAGGGACTGAGCCCTTAAAGAATGATGGCAAGGCCTTTGCAAAAAAGCTATATATACATTGTAACCTTTAACCATTTTCTACTGCTTATATCTTCATGAAAAGATAGGAATTTAGCAAAATATCTAACATTTTTTTCCTATCTCTTTTGGCCATCTGACTATGGATAGATCAAAGTGCACATCATAACCTTTAAATTAATATATCTTAGTTCATATGAAAAATGTAATCCTTAATACATTAAGTTTTTATATGGTATTTATTTAAATAATCAATGCACTTAACCTGTTTTATAATTTACTTTAGTGTGAAAACAAACCAATGTAGGGGCATAGATTTTTTACACTCGATGGGAAGGGGGAGGATTTTTGCAACCACTTATGTGGACGGTTCGATTTGCAAATTGGTAATCTTTGATTACGTGAACCTTAAAGCTATAAACATGCAGTCAGAGTAATCTTGTTTCCACAATATTTGCATATCTGCCTAAGCCTTCTGATTGATACTTACGAACTATCGCTTAAAAGCACGCCTACATTAAAGATGTACATTTCGGCTACATCTAGGCCTAATTATGTAATTTGATTGGTAAAAACACGAGAATTACAAGAACAAACACACAATTTGTAGGCCTGTGATGCAATAAAACAATTCAACAGACCAAACTGTAGGGAGGGGGGGAATTGTATGCACCATACCCACCACCTAAAATGAAGGAGGGATGTATACCACCAATTCCCCCCTCCCAGGATTTACACCCCTGAACCAATGATAAAAACTAATATGATTAGTTCTTAAACATTAAGCTTAACAGTAACAGTTGCAGGAGTCTAACAGAAAGGTGCAGAGTAAATATAATTGCTATTTTGTTTTGTGTATTTATTTTTATTTCACTACAATAGTAATTAAAATCCTAAAATTTTAACCTTATTGGATTAAATAAAATGAAAAAATAATTATTTACAAGTTATACCCACAACATACAATAATGTGAACTACTTGTTTGCTGAATAATTTGCAACTTATGTGGATAAATCATTATTTATATACTATTCAAATAAAACAATAAAATTAATTAGAACCAGATGCTCACTTATGAGCCTCAAGCTGTTTATAAAAAAAACAATCCATTTTCTGTTGCAATCTACATTCATTCTAGAAAGAGAAATAAGGATAATTTAAATTTACTTCGTATAAGTTATGGTTGTTACAAAATTGATCAAACTGACTATATCTAAATAATTAGGATTGAGAAAACAGATAAAACAATTTTACTGCAAATAAAAATGTCTAATATCTACTTAAAAGAATTTAGAGGTTATGAAAATAAGCTTCAAATTTAATAATACATTGTCATTATTTGTTATCTTATTTAACCTTAACTAATGTAAAGAATTTCCTATTCCTACATTGATAATAATAAATACAGAATACACATGAATAACAATAAACAGTTACCTGGGCCTTCTTTTTATTTGTTATTGACTTAGAAAAATTAAACACCCTAAAAAGTATTTAAAAAAAAAGTCTAAAATAGTTTTGTGCAAGTTAATATATGGATAGTCAGAAAGGACTTGAAATTTCCATTAATATGCTATTAATATAACATCACCATTCACAGCCATTTGGTACAACAAGCAGATATATCCGACAGAAAAAATACCTGCATAATGCAAAAATCTGAATAATCACAAATCATTGAATTTACCACTTTAGTATAAAGTACATGTCAGTGAACAAAAGTGCAATGAGATTTTTTATACTGAAAAATGACAAAAAGTGTTACATTCTATATTTATTCTTTAGTGAATAACTCACACTTTAAGAAATAACCCAAAATTTAATTTCACACTTAAACAGTTAACATAGCTGAGAACCAAATATATGATATGACTGGCAAAAAGATCTTGGTGCACTGATGGATAAAACAATACACTGAAGTAGCAGTGTATTGGTAATGCTTAGGTCAACAGAATATTAGATTGTATATACAGATATACTGATAAAAAACAAACAATGTCATTTTCTCTCTATTTGCAAATTACATAAGCTTCATTTGGAACACTGTGCAGAGTTTGACATTTTTATTTCAGGGAAGTTGACCTATTGGAAAGAGTCTAGTGGCAGACTACTAGGATTATTTCAGGATGGAAAGGTTGCCTTATGAGGATGGATTATGATCTCAAACATATTTTCTCTTGAGAAAAGAAAAGTAAAAAGTGATCTTATTAAAGTCTATAAAATCACTATGTTGCCCTCAAGATTAATAGGACAAAGACCTCCGATTTCTTTGTGTAATACTGTGAAAGAATGCAATTTTAAGATTTTAAAAAGCAGGCTAAATTACAGTTAAGAAATTCTAGATATACATAGTCTATACAGTAACTTCTTGAAAGTACTAGTAAAGCAAGATTTCTCATAGTAAAACCATGCCAACTATTGGAAAATGTTAAACTTTGTTAAATGGATGTGCCAAAGATCCTACAGCTCAATTTTATAACTTAATAAAAATACATTGTACTCAAGTTAAACATGTACAAAAAGAAGGATCACACAAAGTCAACTACTGACATGTTTAAATGTTAATTTCTAATCAGAATAAGCTACTTGCTTGAAGCAAAATAATTTCATCTTGCATTTAGAAATAATTATTACCAGTTAAGTACATTTTTTCTCAAACTCTCAATTACAAAGGTTAGAATACAATACTTCATCAGTTAGGATATTAAACTAAATACAAAACACTTTTTATAATGGAAGTACAATATTAAAAATAAAAATGTGATGAGCAATTAATTATAAAATGAAATTATAAAACATATTTTAATGCAAAAACATGTTTGAAGTTGATAATATCAGTGCAAAGAATTAACAATTAAACATGCATTCCGTTTAAAAAAATAAATCATATTTTCTTAATTATACATTGGATATGACTCTCAAAAAGTGAATAATGTAGTGAGCCTTCAAAGCAAAATGCAGTTTCCACATTACATTCTAATTTGCAATTTGTGGTCTTACTATCAGATACGGTACTCTGACTGAGTCGTCACTGACGTCAAATATCATATGATATTTTTAACACTAAATTTCCACAACACTAACTTTCAAGCGCCAACACTATCATCCGTAGGCTTGAAAAATGAAAATATTTGCGATCAACTCATTTAGTAATAAAGCAAAATACGAGCTTAACAATGTTAAACATTACGTTTAATAAATGTTTCATAATTACTACCTTCGCTTTTTGTTTTCTAATTAAATTACACTTTCTGAAAACATTTGTAAAAACGGTTTAAAAATTGTCTTCACCAAAGTACCTTCGTGAAATGCGGGCACTTCCTTTTTCTGATGTTTCTTGTGTTTCTTGCTTCCCATTTTCATCAAATAACGTTGGTACACCAGAAGAAATTACGTATAGAATTTATCAAATTTAAAACGTCCTAAAATGTAATACTAATATAAGCAGAACTTAAATAAAACATTAAAAGTAACGTATAAGTTAATCGTTAAGTAGTAAAGATTAAAGATGTAACTTGTAGTGGTTGTCGAGGGTTTCACTTATAAACAAGTAATAACATTCACACTTTATCTAACTTACAAAACCATCCACAATTCCATGGACATTTGCTTCTAAATTGAATAAACAGTACATACTACAAGCCTACAACCACAAGAAAAAATGACATAATAATTGTGTACTACATTACATTGACAGTACTACCGCTTTGTGAAACTCGCCGAAGTATTATCTCGCGTTAACACACGTGACTTTATAATGTGAAGAATAATGCGAGAATATTATAACAATATACAGACATATCAGTTACCCAATACGGGACAGAAATATTAATGAAAAATAGCAAATTAACAACAAAAATTAGAAGTCAAATTTAATAGATATAGAAGTTAGAAAACGTGCAATATTAATAACGATAACCTGTCGTTAAAGTCCCCAAACAACAACAGGAATATTTCTAAAATTTAAAATTACATTATGGCCAGCTCTTGTCAGGATCACTGGCAAGTAGCGGACAGAAACTTAAATTGTCCTTGATGAATGATTTCTGCCAGTAATAGTTATCTTTCTAGCAAGTAAGACAATGAACATCTAAGAGTAAAGAATGTAAAACATAAGATAAATTATCTTTTGTCATTGAAAGGTTCTCCATGACAGCAATAGCAGCACATATACCTGAAGTCCAATAGGACTGTACAAAAGTCACTGTATATATCTTATTGTCCTAAATGCTACTGAGAGCATATTTTATTTTTACATTAAAATATTCGACAAGCAAATACACGTGTTCGTGGAAAAATAGGAGTCACTAGAAATGCATAATATCTATCAGAGAGGTATAAAATGCAAAGTGTATGTATGTTAGAACAAGGAGTAATTAACATCTCAGAAGTGGAAGTTTATAATTTACATCACTGTTATTTACTACTCCACTTGTAACTGAAAGAAGGTACTAAAATACATATAGCAGCTATGTTCGTTAATTTTAACCGTCAAAAGTATGCGTTGGTTTTACTTAACTCTATTCAACGCATGTGTGTAAAGCCAGTTTGGGAGTCTCGGCTTCATTTGCTTCCTACTAGAACTTGATGCCATTATATCGCAAGCAAATGATAGTTGTGATAGTTTTACTATTATATTTTATTTCGTTATCTTTGTTTGCTTCAATTTAAAGTATATTTATAAATGCATATGTGTATTGTGAAAGTCCCCTTGTTCTATAGCTTTGTAGAAGATTCTCGAACGTAAGAATCAACAATGTACATATTTACATAAATACCAGTAATGTTAGGCCAAATGAACTTTCTTGAACATCGCCTTAAAGTTTATAAATCGCAACACATGGAGAGAAAGTATAATATTATTGGCTTGGTACAATTAATTTACTATAAACCTCGGAAATTATAACTGTGATAAACACTCTTTAACCACAAAACTATACATATTTGACCAGAAAAGTTTATAGATTTCGAAAGTTAAAAACCATTCAACTTCATGGAATTGCCTTCAGACGTTAGTATTTTCTACGAAGACATTAAATATATTCATCGGTGAAATGTGAACTTGTAAACTGAATGATGCCAGGCAAAAATGAAACCAGCTAGCTTTCCCGTCAAGAGAAGCGTTCTTGTGTATCGATATAAAATCAGTTCACTGTCCATAAACTGTCGATAGAAAATTTAGTTCCAGACCAGACAGAAGACTCAGTATCTGTAAGTTTGTAAAACTCTTGTATACAAATAATTATTTGTAATAACCATTATTGAAAGTTGTATGGTTGTTTACATATCAAAACATATTTGTTTTGAGAAAGAACACTGTGTAAATCAATCTTGTTAGCAAATATAATACATATATATATATCGACGTTTAATTAACTTTTCAATTTGAATTAGAAGTTAGTTTAGTTTCAGGCTATTTCTAATAATAATACGTAACGTAATAAATTGTAAAGTCGTCCGAGATAAATTGAAATAAGTGACATAGAGAAAAGAATAGATATGAGTCATATCCTGTGTTGTTTATTTGTGAATAGCTATAGTTGACAACATGTTTATTAAGTTCTTGGCCAAGCAAAGGCTCAATGAACTTGTGGACTGAGGAATAAATGGGATCTATGGATGCATGTTGTATAAGCCATCAAGGTATAAGCATATGTTGCTTGACCAATGTAATGATTCATATATGCAGGTTATATTTTACTTAATTGAATCAGAATACATGTGTGGTATCTAGTATTACGACAATGACAAAGAATACGTATGGAACTTCCTCTTGAGTGAAGAACTCATGTTTGAGGCTGACTCAAAGACTTCAGAGGTTAGAAGAAAACGTGTTTTGTTGCTTACCAGTGCGTCTGGCTTAGAGGACCTTGTATCAGTTTTCAGGATAATTACGATGTCTTCAAAAGGAGAACAGTTCCAATTAATGTCCAGATTACCCTGAAGAAATAACAGTGGATATACGGATGTTGGCAACTAAAAGACTAGAAAACTTCATTGTTGTAACAACTGTACATAAAGTGCAACAAGACATCCCTGATGCTTGACTCAGCTCGTGTGAAGGTAACTAAGCTCCTGTCGAGTATTAAGATGTGCAACCTTCTTGACGAAATGATACAATTAGTGTTCTCATCTTTACAAAGACTGCTGCATCCAAAAAATAAAAGAGAAATACATTTTCAGAGCTGAACGTGTCTCAAGGGTTGACGTAACTCCAGGAACATATTTCAAAGGATCGGAGTTAATGTGCAGAGATTGAGGCATGGTTTGTGACCACCAGTACCACTAGTTAAATAACTATCCCCAACAATTATAAGGAAATCATTACCATTCCAAGTTCTGATCAGCATAGTATCAACAAAACAAGAATAAAAAAAAGTTCAGGAGAATGAACTGCTGCAAAAGAGGCTATACATAGCACCAAAATGGCTACCAAAGACTAACATACCCTCAACGCTACTAATTCAATAGAATATTCAGACATTAGAGCTTTACCAAGAAACAGTGGTAAAATGCACAAAGATCTGGAACTTATTCAACTGAGAAGAATATCGCTTACATTTTAAGAACACTTCATCATCTTAACTTGAAGAAAAGATTTACTAGCTTTACTCGAAGCTGTAAAAACAAATAAGTCTTAGCTTAGGCTCATCAAATAATAGGTGATCAACAACCACCTTAGCGGTTCAGTCAGCGACCAGGGCTGAGGTTGGAGGAATTGGAGCTCATGCTTGCCATTTAATGAGTAAATATACTGTATGTTTCTATTTTCTTTGGTTTTATTTCAATATATATGTTTGTGTGTGTTTTAATGTGGTTTTCTTTCAGCGTATTTGATTTGAGTGAAGTATATGTTGTGTGTGTGTATATATATAATGTAAAAATGACAGCTGAAGGATAGTTTGTTTATATACATGAGCATCTGCATTTTATGTTAAGGGGTTTACTTTTATACTCAGTATTAAAGGGCTTTAAGTTATGTATTCTACATAGTTTCAGTGAAGAGGCTTATTTTTGTAGTATGTATATTATTCCTTTGTTAATTAAACGTTGCTTACTCAGGTGTTGCAGTCATAGTTAGAGAGTTGAGCGTGAGCAAAGGCCTGTGCGAGTGTATTTTCAGTGAAATTTAGTTTTGAACACTATGTCAAACATAATAATGTCAAGCTTAAGAAAATATAACTTATTTTAATTATGTATTTATGAAATTCATAAAACAGTAACCACACTTGTGAGCACTATCATGCCATCTTATTTCCATTTAAAACTTTTTCCATAATAGTTAGACACTGTAAAAGCTATAAAGTTAAAGTTATACAAGCGAAATAAAAGCATACACACATGTCATGTGACAACAAATGTTAAGACTGAGAATTTTGTAAAGTTTTCACTTTAAAATCGTCCTCCAGTAGCACAGCGGGACTTCTGAGGACTCATACCACTAGAAACTGGTGTAGCTTTGTGCTTAATTACAGCCAATCAACTATTTGAAATTAAGAAACTGAAAGTCAGATAACAATAAAAATAAATTATAAGCTGCGTTTTGATGCCATGTTTATTGGCGTACGTTGATGATAATCTTGTTTATTTAATTTTGAATGTAATTGTAAAATGTCCTAACATGTACAAAATATCTGTATCTATTCCAAATGTTAACAGTTGTGTAACTGAGCAAATTTTATTCAATAATCCGTACTTACTTCATGTAATCTTTCTACATGTGTATATGTGGGACAATATGCACATATTTATTTATACCGGTATACTGCTATATACATATATCTCCATTAATCGTTATCAGGAGGATTCTTTGTTTGTTTGTTTCGGAATTTCGCACAATGCTACTCGAGGGCTATCTGTGATAGCCGTCCCTAATTTAGCAGTGTAAGATTAGAGGGAAGGCAGCTAGTCATCACCACCCACCGCCAACTCTTGGACTACTCTTTTACTAACGAATAGTGGGATTGACCGTAACTTTAGAACGCCCCCACGGCTGAAAGGGCGAGCATGTTTGGCACGACCGGGATGCGAACCAGCGACCCTCAAATTACGAGTCGCACGCCTTAACACGCTTGGCCATGCCGGCCGTGATGTACGGAACAGCCATGCTAGTGTTTTCCCTGCGAGGTCCATAGGTTCTGCATCGTTAAAGCTTCAGGTAAGTAATCAATGCCACCTCTCTTTAATCGGAAAAAAGTAATTTGAAGTAGTTGTGAAACATATGGTAAATCGAAAATATTGTTGTTTTTTAACTAAGAATAGGAACATTTCAGAGTTACTGAAGTGAATAAGAGATAGGAAAGTATTGTAAACTTACTCCATAACTGTTATATTAAACATTAAAGTGTATTCTGAACCTCAATATGAAAGTAAGATTCTTTATTCTAACTTTTAACATCCTCAAGTTATTACAAGTGGCTTCATTCGCGACCACATACTTCAATTTAATATAAATTAGTTATGACAAGCGGTAAAGTCAAAGCTCCAACGCCAAGCCCACACGACCCATCCATTACACTATTTTGTGAAGCTACTATTCAGTGATTGTGATCTACTAAAATGCTGCCATATATGTGCTATAAAACTAACATGTTTTTCTTTTTGGCCATTACAAAATAAATAATGTCCAATATAACTCAGTTAAGAATTTCTGGCTAAAACCTTATAAGATGGGATTAATATTCTTGCTGTCACAACCGCGTATTTCAAGACACGAGAATGAAACACAACCGCATAACGTATGTAGAGAAATAACACACATTTTAGGAAAAAATCAATTGAGAACTATAGGGTCCAGTTTTAATTAAGTGTCCATTTTTTAATTGGAAAAGTGATGAAAATTTTTTCTCTGATAAGTGTAATTTATACAGTTCTTGAAAATATAATTTCTAAAAAATCTTGTGCCAAAAATTTAGCACTCGGTAGATTCTGTAATTTGTCCACCTTTATAAAGACAATTTTTCACACGTGTTCTCCTTTACTAAATTATATTGTTTTAGAACAAAAAGAAAAGAATAAAATAATTTTGTAAGAAAGTTTTCCTTTGTGCTGCCTGATTTTGTGTGATAATATTTCAGCCGACGACTTTGTTTACCACCTGTTCAAAAAATATGTATAAGAAACCCATTATCGAAATGCATACCACTTCCGTATATTTGCAACGAGAGGTGTAGAAATTAAAGTAATCTCCTCTATTACATTTTTACAGCAGATCCAGCTATAGCATGCCAATGAAAATAGCTATCGCCCTCCAGTGGCACAGTGGTATGTCTGCGGACTTGCACACTAAAAACCGGGTTTCGATACCCGTGGTGGGCAGAGCACAGATAGCCCATTGAGTAGCTTTGTGCTTAATTCTAAACAAACGAACAAACAAAAAGAAAATAGCTATATTGTATTAGAACTACCTCCACATATAGTAAATATAAACTCTTATTATACTGTCGCATTATATTAAGAAGTGCAGAGGAAATAAAGGAAGTTCAATTAAAATAATGATCTCCTTTATCCATTCTCTGAACTTCTTTACATGAAATTTACCATGTCACCAATTAACCGATTTTGTTAATAGACCCCTAATTATTTCGCACAGATTTAACTTTGTAATTTGTCAGCTATTTCAACCTAAAACTACCATCACTCGCAGCAATTGAATGTTAGTTATGCAATTAAAAAAACACACAACTCTCACACAATTCCATTTTCAAGTATTTTATTTGCAAAAAAAATAAGCTGATTTGTGACCAAGATATTTCAAATCTTCTCTACTCTAATCATCTTTACATGGTAAAAACTAAATATGGTGGGATAAACATTTTGCACTCAAAATAGTATTGACTGAAACAAAAGCAAAGTAAAGATTTCTTTCTGGCCTGGCATGGTCAAGCGAGTAAGGCGTGCGACTCGTAATCCGAGGGTCGCGGTTTTGCGCCCGCATCGCGCTAAACATGCTCGCCCTCCCAGCCGTGAGGGTGTATAATGTGACGGTCAATCCCACTATTCGTTGATAAAAGAGTAGCCCAAGAGTTGGCGGTGGGTGGTGATGACTAGCTGCCTTCCCTCTAGTCTTACACTGCTAAATTAGGGACGGCTACCACAGATAGCCCCCTATAGCCTTGTGCGAAATTCCAAAAACAAACAAACAGATTTGTTTGTTTTTTTAATTTTGCTCAAAGCTATACGAGGGCTACCTGCGCCTACCTTCCATAATTTAACAGTGTAAGACTAGAAGGAAGGCAACAAATCATTATCACACACTGTCAACTCTTGGACTACTTTTTTAGAATCTACACTGGATATACGCGTAAAAGAGATCAGTGCTTTAAAAAATTAATTTTATCACAAGCTTCAAATGGACATGCCTAACATATCTCTTAACACCTTGTGTTTGTGGTGTGATCGAATCAAATTTTATACTTTAGAGATTGATTTTACACTCTAATCTTTTGTTATACTTGGATTTGTAATTATTATCTCGAAAAAAACAACTCTACAACAGAACACAGGATTACTATGACGTATTATTTTTGATATTTTTATATGTAAGAAAGTAATGGAACAATCAGCTAATAAAAGATTTTCAAAACATTAATGTTTAGTAATTAATTAAAACCAAGGTTTGAGTTACACAAATAATTGTATTTTATTTTATGGGTTCGAAATTAAGCTTATCTGCTATAGAAATGTTCCGATTAATACACCTGTTACGTATTTTTTATGTTTTATGTTCTTCGTAGACTAAACGCAACAGAAAAACACAGATAATAGCTTGTATAATTTATTACACTAAACTATTAACAAATATAACAGATATAACATAAATTATATAATAACAGTGACAAATATTAAGTTACAACATTCGAAATTAATTACAAATCAAAATAATACTAGTTTCAAACTTCAAAATTAATCACAATACAAAATGGTACTGGCCTGTATCTAATACAATGATCTAAAATGAAAGTCTCAAATTCCAGTCTAGGGTGTGAATTTGGTCCCACGAAGAAATCCCGAAGCTTAAATGAAGAAGTTCAGGAACAGTTCACAGTTCAATAAATTCGCCGACTCTCAGCACAAGCAGTAATTCAGATGAATCGTAGAGATTGACGAAATAAAATCACAGCTTCCGTAGATCTAACTTCAGTCACAAATCCAAGTTGAATCATCACAGCAAACACTTAATCTTTCTCAAATAACTGACTCTCTTCTTTTGAAATAAAACTAATGTCTGACTCTCCTCTTTTTCTTCGAATAAAAACTGATGTTTGAATCTCTCTTTTCTTCGAATAAAAACTGATGACTGAATCTCTCTCTCCGCTCTCTCGCATCTTCGTCTGTTTATATATTGTAGGCCTAAACTCCTGGAAAGACCGCGAACTTTCTACAGATCTCCAGAACAATCCGCGCATGTCCATTCTTGCACGAGACTACACGTCTAGACATGAAGTCACCAGTACTTCATTTACAAACATATGATTGGTCTACTTAATTCAAGAAAATTCTAAATGTTACCCTAAATGAATAACAACATATTAGTTTAAACTTCGAAACAATAATATAAATATGGAAAAATGAATAATAGAAATGAAAATTCAAACACAACACGACATGTTGTCGTTTACAAAATATTTACACGACATTTACATAACAACACCACAATTATTTGCTTCCTTTGTTTGTTGGAAAAACTAAACACAAACTCTGTCCCTTGTCTATCATTTAAAAATTATTATATTGTTGTGTAAAGTATATACACAGAGAAATTTGCACCAAAACACTGGCGACATGAAATTGGACACTTAAGAAAACCTGGCCTATATGGTATTATTCATTTAGCTTCTGTAAATCAAGTGGATTAGGTGAGTGATTCCTGCAAAACCTTGTAAAAATAACCTTTTAGTTTGGAAAGCAAATATCAGAACACCCTTTCATATGAGTTTCCAAACTATCAATACACGAGGCATTACATCTGTTGGCATCTGCCATGGAAACTGAGTTGGTTGAAGAGCTTTCATTCAACATTCAATGGATATCTTTTGCGGTTGAAATTCTACTTTATACTTGAGAAAGTAAATGATACCAAACTATTTCTGTCCATATTTTTAGATAATTGAAAGGTAATCATATGATGCATACACTAACATTTTACAATAACACCCAATGGCTAAGGGTCACAATGAGGTGTTAGACGAGTTTTTGATGATCTAACTATTATCTACAGTTGTAAAAACTGAGGATGTCTGTGTATTCAATCTAGTCATTCCATCCACTCCATCTTCAGTTGAGAGAGTGGTATTCATACAATAAAATGCATGCACTGCATCTTACAATGCTATTCAATGGTTCAGAAAACAACTTCCTTTGAGTGTTTGGTTTCTTGACAAAATGACAGTTTTAGGTCTTTGATGATCACGGGTAATCACAACCATATTGACTGGGAGCCCATGGCCAGTAACTCAGTATACTGTTGGAACTATTTCTTACCTTTAAACCTGGTATTGCCTCACTTGGTTCATCGTGACATATACCTCTAGTCTTTTCCTTTATATCCAAATAATTTATTGATTCGAATAGACAGTAACCAGTACAGATACAACATCAGTCATTGCACCTTCTGTCCTTAAATATCTTCATTCCAGAGAGTAATATACCTTAATTCATTCGATTCACAATCTGTGGGTTGTGTGTTCGAATTCCTAACACCAAAGGTTCTCGCTTTTTAATCCATGTGGCATTATAATATAATAGTCAATCCTTCTATTAATCTGTAAAAGGGTATCCATGAGGTTGCAAGAAGTAGTGTTGACTAGCTGCTTTCCTTCTAGTGTTTCACTCCTAAATTAAGGACAGGTTGTGCAGATAGCCTTTGAATAGCTGCCTGAAATTATTAAGAAAGTGGTAAAACACTTGCCTTGGTTGTGTTCTTAAATGCCATTGCAGAAATGAGCTTAACTTTACTCACAAGGACCTATGAAGATGTCTTAAGCCTTTCTCCTGCAGCCTCTTGGCCAAGATTAGACTATAACGCCCCAAACATCAGTGTAATGGCGTGGTAGAATACTTACTGACATAAATACTAAGTGGTAGACTCTTACTGTAAGATCACAGAATGGCAGCTTGTCCATTAACTCTGTATGATTTCAGACTTAAATTTTATCTTTAGTTGTTTTGACAAAATAGCCCCAAGCTATAAAAACTCATCACTGCTCTATGATCCATTTGCTTCACCATTTTGTGCCTACTTGCTCAACTGTTTGCACGTATTACCTCCAAGATAAGAGAGTGTATCATGTATCAGCCCCTGCCCTTAGTTAATGTGTAAATGTTTTTGAAATCTTCGTATTTCAGTTTATATGTATGAGTCACTCGAGTAATTTACTCAACTTCCTTTTTCTCCACTACACACATCAAGTGAATTGGCTAATTGACAAATTGTTTTTTTTTTCAGAAAGATAACTCACAACCATCGTGAATGATACTAGTGTTTTCTTGTTAGTGAATTGGATGCAAGCTAAAAGCTTCCTCGCCCTTTGAAATTAAAATCCATGAGTGACCTTAAGATGTGAAAAGTGAACCTCTGCATGAAATTAGCGTTGCTTGATGTGAATGGATTTTTGTATAAAATTAAGTTTGCTCCTAGTGCCAAACTTACGATTCTGGTACTTTAAGAGTTTTGTTCGAACTTTACCTTTAGACTCTTACTTTAAGATTTTAAAGGGTTCATTTAAAACTTAATTGTCGTTTTAACATGATTTTAGCGAAGATTTTCGTATAGTAACATCAGTTTGTAAAATAGCCTTAACGTTTGATAGTTATGCTTGCTTTCGCTTAAAGTTGTAGTTTCAGCATTTGATTTACCTATTTTACAATTTTAATTTAATTTGTTAGTACTTTTCTTGAATTTTATTTGACATTTAATGTAGCTTACGATGCTAAAAAATGACATTATAAGAAAAACTATTAAAGGTTTTTTCATACATCTCTTTCTTTAAGAAAAAAATTATTTGTGTATTTATCTACCATATTTTACGGTGTACATGAACGTGATCTTAAATCAAGGAGAAATTTAAAACACAACCCGTCAGTTTATAGGCCTAAACTAATTACTCTGAAATAAATCTGCGAGCTATAAAATGTCATATAATTCTTCTATTGTATGAAAACAAACTGTTTCAGAGTTATCAAACATGATGATAATTTACAAGCTATTCCCAGAAGTAGTGTGGTGAATGAATTCAAGATAGTATTCTGAATAACCTGGCAGGTTGTGGTAAAACTAAATGTCACAGTGAAAGCTGCATGTACGCTCTAGAGTGTAAATGCAACTAGTGTTATTGATGGCATAAGTAGTTGAAGTGGAAAGTCTAAACTAGAGGTCAACAACCTTTTGGCACTTGCGACCCCTTACCTAAAAGTTTGAAACCCATGTGACCCTCTACTTAGAGCTCACTATCAGCAGCTTAATTTTTCTTTTATTTTCTGTAAAGGAGAGGGAAAGAAACATTTAAAAAAACATTTAAAAGTTCTGTAATTATTTATAAGCAAATTAAATCACATTGGTTTAACCTGAATTCACAAAAAGAACATATATTTCTTAAAATAACATTAACATAGGTTTGAACACCTATCCAACCCAGCTAGTGAGATGCTTGATGTTTCATTTCAGTAGCAGCTTTGAAATTCGTAGCCGAGCGTTTCTTAGAGCCAGTCTCATGTCATCTCCAACATCCAATTTGTTCCTATTCTTTGTTTTTATATTGACAAGAGTAAAAAATCCTGCCTCACACAAGTAGATAGCAGCAAATGGAACAAGGACACGTAAAGCTATCATGCTGAATTTGGAGTATAACTGAAACATAGCGCACCAGAATCAAGTCACAGATTTCACCTTGAAGAGATCACGAGCTGAAGAGTCGTTCCTTAGATTCAGAAATTAATCTTGGATATCATCTGGGATGCTGGATACATCAAACTCAGTACAAAATGGGTTCCTTACTAGGGCCTCCTGTACCTATGATAGCTCAGGGAAGTAATGCTTGACTTCCTTTACTAGAGACTGAAGATATTCGGTAATCTCATTCTTGAGGAACTGATCCAGTTGGATCTGAGACTCCTCCGTCACTCCACAAAGTTTTTCAAACATAGCGATGTTTCCAAGATTGGTTTTTCCGACGCCAGTTCTGCAGTCTAGAAACAAAGACCCGAAGACTATCTTGAAAAAGGAGAATATGTGTTTCCCTTCCTTGAAGCTTCAAATTGAGCTTGTTTAGCTGGTCAAAAATGTCGGCCAGATACGCAACCCTTATATTCCATGCTTCATCTTCGAAGTGAGCTGCGAGATCTTTCCTTTCTTGAGTCTTCAGGAAAAGCTTTATTTCATCTTTCATTTCAAAGACACGATTAATAACGTTTCCTTTCGACAATCAACGTACTGCTGTGTAGAAGAGAAGGACTTCGTGGTCAGCATTAATGTTTTTGCATAGTTCTTTGAATAGGCGAGTGTTGAATGCTTGAGTCTTTGAATAGGCGAGTGTTGAGTGCTTGAGTCTTTGCATAATTTACAATTTTGATTACAGATTCAAGCACTTCCTGCAAAGAGGCTGGGAGAGTCTTACTGGCGAGAGCATATTGGTGAATCATGCAGTGGATGTCCTTTGCTTGAGGTGCTAGCTTCTTCACTCTCGACTGGAATCCTGAATTCGATCCCAGCATAGCCGGTGCCCCATCCGTACAAACCCCACACACGTTTTCCCATTGAAGATCTTCGTAGACATTTTAGAAATGCGCCTCTGTATAGTATTATTTGACAGGGATACTTGCTGCATCTTCCTTTCACTGGCTTCTCCAACAATAAGACTTACTGCTTTCATCATGCAGGGTTTAAGAAGTGTTTCTTCAATCGTGTGAGGCTTTTTTTGTTTAGCAATTTCGAATAATTGCATTATATCACCTAATGACATTGAACTAACGTAGCACACATTTTGCTTTGCACCGAAATCATAAAATTTTAAGAGCATGAAAATGTAATTGATGAAATAAAATTAATGTTATCCCAAGCTATTTCTAACAAGGCTACGCGACTCCCCTGCCAAGGCTTTGTCGCGACCCACCGGTTGGGAACCCCTGGCCTAAACTGTTTAAGTTATATTAACGTTATTTTTGCTAACTCAGAACATGCACTTTATGTGACATATGACGATCCAGTAGAAATCTTTCTGTATGTCCAGGTATGAATATTGTGTCCAAAACAGTAATATTCTAATTAATATGAAGTGCTTTCAACAGAATTTCAGATAGAAAAACTACTTCTTAGGAGACATAAATAAACCAACAGGCTGAGATTGACATTAGGCAAGAGACAATGGGAAGAAAAACTCAAGAAAAATGTTCTTTACAGTAGTATTCATGCTCAACTTGCTTGTGAACAACCAACAGAAGTTTGTTTGATGACAGATTATATATTGGTATCACTGTCAATGAACAACATATACAATGAATAATGTTAGTGTGGGAACTGGACTCTAATCTATATCTGATAGAGAGAGGGAAAAAATGTCTGGAATGTTAGTCTTAAAACTTTTAACTCTTATATCATTAATCCTATTTCTAGCATCAATGCTTTTCAGGCTTTAATAACTTTATTATCACCTAAACACCAAATTGTTATCTTTACACCCTTTTTAAATAAAAGTATCGGCAATTTCCCAAAATATTGGTTTTATTTTATGTTGCTGTTATATAATATATTTTGAAGTTGTGTAAGGAATTTCTATTTTGAACTTTAGCTTTTTAGTTAGTGTTGCTGTAACATAAAATAATTTGTAAAAAATCAGTATTGATCTTTTCTACTGTCAAACCAGATGATGCTCAAGGAATCCACATGACCATCAGTCATGTAGGTTATAACCACACACTGGGTTAATGACATTGTTGTTTTAGTATAAAATATTATATCTTATCAGTCTAGGAAGAGATATGTATGAAAACCTCATTTGTAAGTTTTAAACAGACCATAGAAATACACATAGCTTTATTTCCAATGAAAGCATAGCGCTACACCATAATTTATAAATTTTATTGTCTCTGCTAAAAATAATGTTTTTATAAGTGTTTAGCTTGTGTACGTTTTTTTCTCGCTGCAACAACTTATTCAAAACAAAGAAAATTCATAGTTTTGCTCTGCAGTACATTTTGTGGTGTGCCAGAAAATCAGCGAGCCTATGAATTATATATCTGC
Source organism: Carcinoscorpius rotundicauda (assembly GCA_011833715.1). Taxonomy (NCBI): domain Eukaryota; kingdom Metazoa; phylum Arthropoda; class Merostomata; order Xiphosura; family Limulidae; genus Carcinoscorpius; species Carcinoscorpius rotundicauda. The sequence continues at coordinate 43,902,681 of CM022394.1, read as the reverse complement.
CAGCTCTTCAGATTTCATTGGAAGTCTCTTAATATACTGCTCTTCCTTTGTACCTTCTGATAAATATCTCAAATCTTCCTATTTCTTTCACAGAATTGATTTAAGCTAATTGATTTCCATTATATACAATGACAGAAGCGAAAAGATACAATGATCATGACATTTTTGTCGAACGCAGACTGCGCATATTTTATTAATTATCTGTCCTTGTGCTAAACTTGTAGTGGTGCTGGTCTGTAATTATAAAAATTTAGTCTTCAACTGAAGTTTGTCATTTTTATAAAGCAGGAGGCAGAACTAATAAAAAACAATCGTATAACTTGGATGGTAGACACTGTTCTGTAATAGTAAAAGAGCACGCAATTTACCAGACACCAAAAGAATTGTGTTAAATTTGTTTTGTTTGTTTGTTTGTTTTGAATTAAGCACAAAGCTACACAATGGGCTATCTCTACTCTGCCCACCACGGGTATCGAAACCCGGATTTTAGCGTGTAAGTCCGCAGACATACCGCTGAGCCACTGGGGGTCAATTGTGTTAAAATTTAAACTAAACTCAAAGACATAAACTCCATGAATTGTTCATAGAGTTTGCTGGTGTGTTTTTGGGCCTGATCACACATCATCATTATATAAATACAGGCAATATATGAATATATGTCTAATAAAACAACCACAAAGCAAGTTTCCTTGAAATACCAAGGAGTCAACAGGGTTGCAACCATTATTTAAAAGAAGGTACTAAAATAAAATTCAAAAAACTGTTTGGTCACATAAAGTGAATACATGCTAAAGCTCTGTATGAACCTTTTTCAGGTGAATGTGATAACAAGTGTCAATGCATTTCTGCTATTGCATATAGGTGAATTTTTGGGTGTGTTGGAGGAGACCCATGGGTTTAATATGCTTGATTTAGCTTCCAGGTATTAGCAAATTGTACTGGAGAGCTAGTATAACCCAAGAAACTTTCAGGATTTTGAAAGACATGCATGAGTTTCATTCATGTAATTCAATTTTTATAATAAATACCAATTTTACAATTATACCAATTTCATAACATGATGTGGCTTGTGCGTAGAGTTATGCAATTGGTGTAATTACTCACTTATGCGAAGAAATTGCTATGCTCTTTTTACATATTTCATGTCGTTGGTGAGAAACCATTAGTGATATTTCAGCACTTCTACATTTCAAATATGCAAACTTACAATTAAAACCAAAAAGTACGCTTATATATGTACAAAATTGGAATGAAAACACAAATGTCTAAGGATTTTGTGGTGTTAACTAATTATTGTTATGAGGTTGAAGTCGTGTGGATAGGGTAAAATTATTTTTGTTTAGCTTTCTACCGTGAATAATTAAGATATTTTACCTGTACTGTTACTGATATTTCATTTTCTAAGCTCGTCAAGAAAACAAGTTATTTTCATAAACAAACACGTTTTACCTACCTTTTTGTAAGCTGCTGCTTATTGCATGTTATTGAAATGAGTACTTTCAATCTTGTGGGATACTTATCAATGGAATTTTGATCAAGTTGGCTATTGTTGCAGTGGCGGATTTAAGGTTGTTCGGGTCCAGGAGCTAATATTTTTTGTGGGCCCTACATCCCATGTAATTTTACATATATTAATATTATTAATGTGTCCCTATTAACACAATGGGTCCGAGGGCTTAGCCCTTTCTAGACCCTATCTAAATACTCCACTGTATAGTTGTACGTCTGCAATTGTCAAGGAAAGATACACGCCAGCCACAAATTTAACATCCTGTACTTTTGAGAGCTTTTAAACACTTTTACTGTTAAGTATTTGAATGTAATTGAAAAACCTTTTTAACTGATGGTTTTTGAGTATGTCTACCGTATAATTTCTCTGTGGTCATGTATCTTATGTTTTTGTGTAAACAAGAAAAGCTAGCCAAACACACTGCATTTTTTGTTCTTTGCAAAACATCTTATCTTGACACAGTTTTTAAGAGATACAAATGTCTAAAGGTCCAATCAGATATTCGCACCTAGAAGTTTTCGTTATTCTTCTACAGATGCTGCTGAACAAAGTTTTTGTAGATCTTTCGCTTTAAGATGTAAGCTAAGAGTGCAATATGCCGATCAACTTTTATTGCTATTCCCCTGAGAACAGGCGACACCAAATAGATTGTGATTTCGCTGACTGCCCTCGTCATATTTTCTCCTTTGTTGAACATCCTTATTTAAGCTGCTCTCGCGGCTCCTCAATTAAGATACTTCCCTTGTTATTTCAACATATCTTTTTTTGAAATAGCTGGTCCTACACTCCTATAATAAGCAGAAAAATTTTGTCAATGTGGTCCAGTCAGAATAACGTAGTTCTCCTTACTGGAATGTTTTCTTAAGTCTTAAGAGGCTAAATATTCTTACACAGTATGCATTCATCATTGCACAAGTGAAGACTTCATGACTCAGAACAAGTTCAAGCTGATTTAAGAAATATCGCCCCTCTCATCTACAAAAAGTTTCAAATACTTTTAGGGGCAATGCTTAAGTGCTTCCAGATTGAGATGTATATTTTACAAACAAAACGTTTCATAACTTAGCCCAAGAGCTAAGGTGGTGATGATTAGCTGCATTCCCTCTAGTCTTACACTATTAATTAGAGACGGCTAGTGCAGATTGCGTGAATTCCAAAACAATCCACAAACCATACTCCAAGCTCCTAGACGACTTTGTCACTTCCTAATTTCGCGCAATCTTCTTTGTCTGCTTATTGGGATTAATCTCGTAAAAGTTGAGAGCAATTAAAATATTCAAAAATATTCATATGTGTGTGTTACAGTTGTCAAACTATAGTTTAAATTTGACATCTACCAGTAAGAGATCACATTATTTCATATCTCATTTGTTTATGACATGTTTCGTCTCTTCAGTAAGGAGAAGAAAATACTTTCATCAATTTTTGACTGTATACTTTTATTAATTAAAAACAGACACGATTTGTTTGTTTGTTTGTTTGTTTTGGAATTTCGCACAAAGCTACTCGAGGACTATCTGTGTTAGCCGTCCCTAATTTAGCAGTGTAAGACTAGAGGGAAGGCAGCTAGTCATCACCACCCACCGCCAACTCTTGGGCTACTCTTTTACCAACGAATAGTGGGATTGATCGTAACTTTATACGTCCCAACGGCTGGGAGGGCGAGCATATTTAGCGCGACGTGGGCGTGAACCCGCGAACCTCGGATTACGAGTCGCACGCCTTACGCGCTCCAACAGACACGAAGCAGCTTCTTGTTCCTATAAAGTAAGAATTGTTGCGATATCTTTAGAAATATAAAAAGTAAAGGAATACCAACATTTGAATCAGATGTAGCAATATTCTTAATTCGACTATAAAAATAGACTTTTGGAGAAAAATATATTTAAAAACAAGTGTCTTTTATGTCTTTAGGGACGTTTCAAACTTTCCTTTTCAAGCCAGTCAGTTAATCACTTATCACCACACACGTTTAATGCCACAGTAGTGTTACTCCATCCTTCTAACTTTGATAGTACCACTGCTGTGCCTTTTACTATTCATTGTGGGAACAAAATAGCTGATTTCCATAATTAAATATTAACAGTAGGATATTTCTATCACTTGGACAGATAACTATTAAAGCACGTACAGCAGATTAATGAATATAAGACGGTGATCTCTTTTTATTGAATCTATCCAGTAATTAAAGTAGAAATATGGAGCTTAACCACTGAATCTGTCATCTTAGTAAATTTTTAAAAATCAACTATTCAGTGAAATATTTTATTCAATAGATACTACTATTAGAAAAGAAAAAATCACCATAAATTTTGACCCAGTCTAAGAAGGCTTTAGTGACAAATATAAATATTAGTCGTATCCATCGTTCCCACATACACTGATTTAGTTGTGGTTGGTTGCATATTCAATCCTGTGCACATTGTCGGGTTTTTAAGCTCATAATTCTTTGCAGTAAGTGCCTGTGATTTGTTGGTGATAAATTTTAATGTTGAACAACCATCACACAGTATTTATTTCAAAACAACATATCATGTTTTGGAGTTTAACGGGTAATTAGGCGGGGGCTGTTGGTGCTTTTGATGTGAAGTTTTATCAGTAATTAGCCCCAGTCAGTATTTCATCATACAATAAAAATATAAATGAACGATTGTTATGTTCAATGGAAAAAAACAAACTAAAATAACCCATTTTCAAAACAACACAAGAATCTCTGGACAAGCCATTAGGAACAGTTCACTGACTTGTTTAAATTTCGATGAAGAGACATCTTTGGCGTTTATTTAGGTCCTCACAAAAATAATTTTTTTCTTAATGTGTTGCCTTATCCTGTAGACATTGAAATCTATGCAGAAGTAGTGGAAAGATGACTAACAGATATTATCTCCTGACTTTTATCTTGGAGATACAAACACTGTTCTGTGTGCTAGCAAATATATGTATTCTACCTCAGGATTATTCCTATTTTTCGGGGAAGTAAAATTGTTTGATGATAGTTTTTATCCCTGAAATTTTGGCCCCAAAATACGTAGGTTTACTGTTTATACTGATCAAACTTTAAATTACAGCAGAAATATCTTCCCCATTCTTCAGTTTTATCTTTGCTCCCACATTTCTTCCTCGGAATACCATTCTATCCCATGTTAGAGCGATTCTAGTTGTCGATCTAAAGTTACACGGATGGTCGAACACAGACCGAACTGACAACATTAGCGTTACCTGAAGTTCAGGCTTAAGTTGGACAGGCATTTGCTTCTGTACGGATTCCCCTCAAACATCACAAAATCGAAACCTTTAGTGAAGTTGCTCTGCAGCGACATCGGTTTTTCTTTTTCTAAACTTGCTGCCCAAGATAATTTGATACTTGAGTCAAAATGTTATATTTGGTCCAACACACTTCAACTTATATATTACAAGAAAGATAAAACTCTTGACTAGGTTTTGTGATTCTAGAAATTCATGCTTTAAAGTTAAAGATAGATAAAAAGAAAAAAAAAACTCTGCATTGTAAACCTCAGAGATGCGTTTCCATCAAGATGTTGTTAAACATTGAACTCGAGACATGAATCACAACATATTTTGTACTACTTTAAAAGAAATATTCACTTATTTTATATTATTACTCTATTCTATCTAGTAAAGAGGGTGTGGGTGTTTTCATTTAGCAAAGCTACCTCAGGTTATCTGATGAGTACATCGAGGAAATCGAACCGCTGATTTCATCGTTGTAAATCCGTAGACTTACCGCTGTATTTGTGGGAGACATGTAATAAAAGGAGCTTCTAGATTATGACACACTTAAAACAATGACGCAGTACTTCAGATAGCACATGATTTTTAACTTTTTTCTTTATTATTAATAAAACTGTTTACATTTTTCTGCCAATGAATTTAAATTATTTTTGATAAACCACCCACAATTTGTGGATTAAATAATGTGGAAAATGTATCGTTTGCACAAATAACAAACAACATTATTTTTATTAGGCCTGGCATCGCCAGGTGGGTTAAAGCATGAGACTCGTAATGTAAGAGTCGTGGGTTCGAATCCCCGTCACACCAAATATGTTCGCCCTTTCAGCCGTGGGGATGTTATGATATTCGGTCAATCCCACTATTCGTTAGCCCAAGAGTTGGCGGTGGGTGGCGATGACTAGCTGTCTTCCCTTTAATCTTACACTGCTAAATTGGAGACGGCTAGCGCAGATAGCTCTCGAATAGCTTTGTGCAAAATTCAAAAACAAACAAACATGTTATTATTATTATAGTAAAATAACTTCATTCTTGCGAATAAACTATTTTTACTTATACTGATAACTCCACTTTAATGTGTTATATTAAACGAAACACAAAATTGTTGCTGCCGAGTTCAGATTTGAATAAGTCTTTGCATTTTGTATAGGTGTTTGTTTTTGTGAAGAGATGTTAATGGCGAAATATGTCAGGAATAATAAACAGCGCCACTAGGGAGTATCCTAATTTTGCATAAACTTCCTGTCAGGTTCCTCCTTTCGTTGGTTTTATGAAATTTATTAGGTTTGGTGTGTGAAATAATTTCATTAATTAATTGTAGAAAGTTTCTTATAATCGCACCTTAACTCTGACAAAGTTTTTCAACATAGTTGTGTGTTAAGGTAGTGAAAGTAAAACCATTGTAGAAATAGTTATAATTTATCGAAGTTTTCTTACAATTTACAAATTACGATGGCCGGACGATTACCTGCAATAGTAATAGACAATGGAACTGGGTAAATATGAGTTGTTTTATCATTTCGTTAAATTTGTATACTAAGATTTTAAAAAATAAATTAATATGTTATTAATATTAAGTTGTTTTTACTGTACATGCTGTTAAAAGTGACGAACTAATAAAAATCAAGGTAGGGGATAAGTATTTTACGATTTATTAATTTTCTCTGGAATTTTTAAGATTTTTTTTGAAATAATAAACTAATAGTATTAAAGAGCCTAAAATTTTACTGACAGTCATGCTCAGTGCTAGTTGCAATTAGTCAGTTTTGTGGTAATGTAGGCTTGAAAATGAAAATCTTGAGAATATAAATAAAAATTCCATTCTTCTGTTGAGCATGAAGAAAATCCATGATTTCTTCCTTTTTAAAATGGAACCAAATCTATGGGCAGTAAATAATTTAAGCCATTAAGGATGTCTTTCCCCAACTTGCCCTTGGGGAAAGGTGAACATCTAAACTTGATTCTTTAGTTTCACTTTTTGAATGTTCACTACTGCCAATAGCATTTCATTCTATAAGTAATTTGATTTGTTAGAAAAACTATGTTCCTGCAGTCTAGTTTCACTTTTTCTAGATCTTGTATTATCCTCAATTTAGGCAAAATGACAGAGTCAACATACAAGTAATGGTGTGAATATGACCATTTAAATCACTTAACTACTGTAAATGTAACCATTATATTAAAACAATAAATATCACTATTTTTGTTACTTCAAAATGGAAAATTTGTTGTATAGTTATAGGTGAGACCTGTTTGACCAATTTGATAAGTGCTAATCAAGACAACTGAAATGCTGATGCTTATAGCTGTTTTTTCAGTGCTAAGAATATAGACTAGTATATCATTTTTAACTGAATCTTAAACATGCATCTTAAGTTTGTGATAACCAAACTTTAATTTTTATGAAGTGTTTTTGTATCTTTGCGACCAAATATCATTAAAACTAGGAAATTATTTCAGTATTTCATCCACTTGTAATTCCTTGGCTATTTCTATAATTGTCATTAATGTTACTAGGCTATAATGTGCTACTGGGATTGGTCCAATAAAGGATGAGTCCTGAAACAAAATGGAGTAGAAAAAATTGTTGTATTTATTCTAGGTTTATTTTTCTTTCAAGTGACAATATTTTAACTTTTCATTATTCGTATTAGCTCTGAGCATTGCACGTTATATGAAACCCTCGTTTAATCTTGTATGCTGAACAAAAACAAGCAATATCTTTTTTCATATTCATCAACATTAGTCTCATATAAAATAGTGTTTTGTATAGAATGCTTTACCATTTTGTCCTGTAAGTTGCATGTAATACAGAGGGAGTGTAATTTATTATGTTGAAGTTTAAAACTACATTGGTTTTTAAAAATAACTAGAACTTCAGCTCCCATTTTTCACACCATTTATGACCTTTCTCTCTTAGTGATTAGAGAAAAGGGGCTTTCTGGTTGGAAAGAAACTTTTTGTGTGTTTTTTGCCAATTACTAATTTCTACTGAGGGAAATGAGAAGAAAAAAATAAATGTAGTGATTCAGGCTTTTTCTGCAACCATGTCTGCAAACATATCTTTTTCATTTCTACATTTTAATAACATTTTGGTAAAAATTGAAAAAGGTAAAAATTTGGGAAGTATTTTGGATATTCTTGAAATAATCTAAATGTAAAGTCAAATGACAAAAATTAATAAGTTTGGCATAAAATTATATGCAATTCAAAACATTTATATTAGAGGTTGTCACAATGGAAAAGTGCTTATGCAATCGTGATGTGGTTCCCACAACTTTTCCTCTCTTTCATATATATATATATATATATATATGTGTGTGTGTGTGTGTGTGTGTGTGTGTTACAATAACACCTTTTGTAACTTAAGCTTGCTTTTTATTGGTCTAGCAGTACATTAGTTGAAACCAATGTCATTAACTAATTCTGTACTATCTCTTTCCTCTTCTGATCGTTTTTAACCAGATGTAGGATGAGAACAGTTTTCTTTCTGCTTTACCCACGAAAATTCTTACCCTTTTGTTGGGTAATATCTTAATGATGAAGTGGTTATGATTTCATTTAATAAGTTTTTCAGGATTAAATTAACTCCATCCCTTCCTGAGGCTGCATTTTATTTTCTTAATGTTAATTTTCCATAGGGCATACATACAGACTGATAAAACCAGGAATTTTGTATACAGAAAGTGGAAAGTTTCATGCAATTTTGGTTTTCAGAAATGTGATGTATGTTGTTGAATGTTTGTGTCACATGAGGTGAGATTTAAGGTAACAAAAGTATTCCCAAAATATTGGGCAAAATGTATAAATTGTTTGTTATTAGTAGTGCCAATATTTGTTATATTGAATTTTTGTTTGTTTCATGCATGATAATTTCAAATTCTACTGGAATGTGAAAGGGTTGAATTTGAATTTATTTACTAATAATTGTCAGAAGTTTCAGCTGTTTTGTCATTGTTGTGACACAAGTTTCTTAAGATTATGTTCATGGTATTAGGTGGCTTGAGTGCAACATTATTGGTTTGTTTAAAGTTGTCCAAGTCTTCACAGGTAATTATAAACTTGTAGATTTAGAGCAAATTTCCAGGATTGTAGGTAAGAATTTGTTACTTTGTCTAGGGATTGATTCTTTGATGGCTTAAGTTATGACATTGATTACATCAAAGGTGTAATTACCTATGTTTGTTTGATTTGTTTATGTCTGTTTTCTGTAAAGCTAGTAGTTAAGGATTCTGTGATTTGTGAAATTAATGTGTAAACATGTTTACAATGCATGGAGCATCTGTGTGACAGATGATTTGAAAGAGGAAATGCATCTGTGAAAAGATCTAAGTGATCTCTAGATGTGCTAGAACATCTTAAAATGCTTTCTTCAGAGTGGGGATTTCGTGCATAACACTTGAAGTCTAATCTCAACTGGTATAGCCTTGTGATAACTCGATTAGTATGTTTGCCAGTGTCTGGAGAGAAAAAAAACTTCACTTACATAATGAAAGTGTTATTAGAAACTTAAATTGCATAATTGAAAAGAGAAGTGGCTATAGAATGTTGATAAGTCTAAGACAATTTTAGTTTTGTAACTAGGAGGTCTGTTTCTGAAATTGATTGCTTTTGGATATTGTAGAGACAATAAGTGTAAACAAGCTTACAGAAAAGCTTTAGGTATATGAATGGTCAGGGCAGATTTTGCTATCAAGATTGCTTCACAGATGTATTAGAATGAACAAGTAACTTTTTCCATCATTTTTGTACAATTTGAACTGTTAGTTTTGTCTAAAGTTAATTTTGGAATCCAGAAGAGGTTGATTCTTTGCATCTATTCATATTTTTGCTGTAGATTACATTTTATAATGAGCTATAGGATTGGTTCTTAAAACTACTTTTTGGGCCCTTAAAATGCATGTTTAAATGGACCTCAATTTCTCTCTGAAAAACAGTTATGAACTTTAGTTTCTGACAAATTTATAGTAAAATGTTGTTTTTGCCAAGTGTGGTGCATAAAAGATTTGCACTTACGTTTTGATAAGTATTTTTTTGAGTAAATTAGTTTTTTTTGTGTTCTATACAAAAATACTTCTGTGCATATTTAACTGCTTCTATTTGTTTTTTTTGTTTCTTCACTGTTTTAATAAAAGCAAAATCCTAAAGTTCAAATTGTGTGTGTATTTTGCAAGATTCTAAAGTGAAGGTAAGTAGATTTCTCTGATCCTTGCAAAAGAAATTTCCTTTCCTCTGTAAATAATGCTTAAAACTGAAATACTGGCTTCACTAAAAATTTAATAAACAATTAATTACATGTATTTTGTATTGATAACATAATCTTCGAATTTCTAAAAGCAGAACACATTTTTCAGTAACAATAATAATATCCTGAAAGTCTGAATTTTGTTTTTTAAATATTAACTGTTACATTTTATGAAATTCTTTTTTTCTTTATTAAACAGGTATACTAAACTTGGATTTGCTGGGAATAGAGAACCTCAGTTTATCATTCCTTCTGGTAAGTTGTTTTTATTAACTACCAACAGCTAAGATTGCGTGAACATTTTTTGTCATTAATGTGAAAGTTTCTTTATTCTTAAATATTTTATTTCTTTTGAAGTTACAGCAGTAGTTTTAGGCAAAATGGAAGCTTGTAATACATGCCAATAATACTATCCCTTTTAATGAAGTTGGATACATGATGTGGCTCCATTCAAGTGGTTGTGTGGCCAAGTTGATAGAACCAGCATCAGTGCATTTTGGACACATCTGTATCTGCTCTTCTTTCCTTTCCAGTGTCCATTGCAATATGTGTGGATTATTGATTTCCATCAGTAACTAGTTTCTTGCTTGCTGTGATAACTTATTTTGATTCCATTCTCAAATAATGGCTCATAATTTGGGATTTTTCTTTATTGTTGATTGTAGTAATTGCATTCTTTTTCTTGCAGATCTAGACACCTGTTAGATGCAGTGCCAGCCAGTCTGTTTGCTCTTTCATTCCCTTTCACATTGGCATAGCCAAAACAAGATACCCATGTCAGTTTTTTTAAATCTTATTTTAACGAATGACTAGCCATTCTCCATTGAATTGATCTAGCTCATATTTTCTACAACATTATTTTAGTGCTTGTTGCCAATAATTGTATGAATTCCTTGTTTTTTTCACCAACATTGAGCAGTAATAAGCAAACACGACCTCCAATCAGTGATGTCGAGAAACCCACTTGTTGAGAATTTTATATACAAAAATGGCTTGTTTGGGTTGAGAAAATATATTACATAGAAGAGCAATATATTCAAACATCTAATCCTGCCCTCTACGTTGCGACACTCAGTTACACAACCCCTTCCAAACATGTGGTCAGCTTCCAGTCAGTTATTTCTTTCTTTGTAAACCTGACGATGACCGAAGAAGGTCAAACGTTGTTCGCTCTTCTATGTAAAATATTTTCTCAACCCAAATGAGCCGTTTTTGCATATAAAAAACATGACCTCAATTTTCCCACTGGCTCTTGTCATATCGTATGTATTGCTATTTTCACAAAGCTTTCCTGTTTTACTAATATTGATGATTGCATATGGCAGATCCATGTGTATATATAACAGCATCTTTTATTTATAAAATATATATATCATGGTCTGAAAAATCTTTTAACTGATTCCATCTGTTGAAAAATGAAATATTTCTCAGGAAATTTAATTTTACTAGAATAACTTAATATTTTTACTAGTAACAAATGCACAGCCCATCTATATTTAATTAATTGTGATCACTTAAAGTGAACAAAAACTGCAAGGAATTGGAACTTTACATCAGGGAATATATCCTTCTTCATAGCCTTCCTTTCTTTATTTTAATTCTTATTTTCAGCTCAATAAATTTACAGTGCTATGGTTTTATCTTAATATTATGCATTGAAAATTATTTAGAATTTCTTGTGTTATGCACTGCTTTCTCAAAGAATTTACCTTGCCAATTAAAAATAAAAATGTTAAAATTACAATCCACTCCAACTGTTTTAATACCTAAAAGTATTTCAATAGTATAGATTGATAATGTCAATAAAACAAGTCAGGATGTTAAGTTTTTTTTAAGTTTTACAAAATGGTTCCTTCAGTGGTTGAAGTAGTGAAGTCATAATGACATAAGCTGTGCTCTTCACTTCCATACAATAGACTATATTTAGGAATTTATTATGAGGCAAGGGAGAAAGAAGACAAGTGGAATGAAAAATTAGTAAAGATCCAATCTAATTTTATAATTCTCTTTTAATATGATACCTTCTTTTGCATGTTTGCTTTTCTGTTTGTGCTAGCCTCTATATTTCCAGTTTTCACTAACCATTAGCCTTGATGTTCCCACCCCCACTTACATGATTGTGTGATATAGCTATACTGGAGCATGCAATAACACTCCACAAATATGGGTGTTGCACACATTTTTAGTACAGCTGATTCCTTTTCTTCTGTAAATCCTTGTGTAATACCTTGACCTCAGTCTTTTTTTTCCCGTTAATCAAAGACTACACTTGCTGACATAATACAACTGCTCCTGAAGTGAGTATTCCTCTTCAGTTTGTCTACATTTTGTTTGTTTTAGATGCCTCTTTGCCAAGGTTTAGGGTACATGTTGACTCTTGCACGAATTTGTGGCATTAGTACTATGATGTATTGTCCCTTCAAATCAATTTTTTTTAATACTATTGACATGATATAATCTTCCTCCCTTTACAAGGATGATTCTTATATATTAAGATTACGCATATGGTAAACTCTGTGGTCTCCTTTATTAGTTGTCTGGGGGGGATACTTAGTTTCATTATTTATTTCCCTTTTTATGAACCTTTCTTGCTGTTTTTTTTAATGTCTAAAATTGTTTTTTACTGGGTGGGACTTACAATTGCCAAAGTCAGGGGTTTGATTCCTCTTGGTAGACTCAATAGATAGATCAATGTGGCTCTTTTATAAGAAAACACTTCTGGACATTTCAATTCATGCTATCTCTTGAAATTCACAAAGATGCTATCTGTGGACTGGTTCTTTGTTTTTCGGGTCTTCAAGTAGCTGTATTCTCATCTGAATATTCAAGATGTATTTGCCACTCTTCTTAATACCATACTTCCCCATTTTGTTGTCTTTTGTTCCTTAAGTGGAGATACATTCCGTCAGAACTCATGTTGAGTTGTTTTTCTTACTCCTTCTTTTTCTGTTATCCTGAAAACTTTGTATTTAGTCCTCCTAATAACTTCTGTACTAGTCAGCCTGACCATAGTTTCCTCTGTTATACCTTTTGCTTCTGTTCTCTTCATTTATCCCTGTCTCTATTTCTTCAACTTTGCCTCTCCCTTCCTCCCATTTATGTGCCATCATTCTAACTTCATGTGCTGGGTTTCTTCAGCATTTTTTCATGTAGCCTTCTATCTTTTTGTTCAGTACATTCTTCCTCCTTCCTTGTCTGTTTGTTTATAAGGACATGCATTCTATATTTGGTCTGTCATGTTTTTTTTCATTTCTTTTCTACTTCCAAACTTTCTTTTTAATTCTTAGTTGTTTAATTTAGACTTGTTTTTAGATATGGCTGGTTACCAGGAAGATCTGTTTAATAATTTGGGTTTTATCATGTATTCTGTTCTGTCTACTCTTTTGCTCCTTCCCTCCCCTTTTATTTCTTAGCTCTCCTTGTCTTGCAGTTCTTCCTTGTTGGTCCCTTGTTCCCTTATTTCTCGTAACATCTTTAGCTAAGGTTTTATTTCTTTTTACAAGAGGCCATGAGAGATGTCTGCTATTGCTGTTTCCTTTATTTTTTCCTTTCATTTCTTCATACCATTCTTTTTATTCTGAATCTTTTCTCTGTCCCATTCATGTGGTTCATCATTCTTTGAACCATTCTACTCATTTTCAAGGTACATGTACCAATCTATTTAATTCTTTGGAATTCATACTCTTCCAGAGATATTTCTCTTGTTAATCTCAGGGGATGGTTGAAAGATCTTTTATCTGACAAAATAGCAGATACCTAACACATTGTGTTTTGTATCTGTCATGGTCATATTGAAGCAGTTTTGAACCTAAAATGCTTTGCACTGATGCATCTATTACATATTGTGGTGAAAGTAGTTAATACCTTCATTACAGGTTGGGTGAAATACACTCAAATCATAACCATGAAAATATCTGCGAGTAATTATACTATAAATTTTGATAATGCATGCATATGTTTAAAACATTTTGCAGGTTATTGGTTAACATTAGAAGTCTTTCATAAACAAAATGCTTATGAATTAAATATTAAGATTTTAATTTTTTCAAATTTTCTTTTAGGATCTTGACCATTAAACATAATTTTTCTTCTAGTTGTGACTTTCTGTACTCAGTTGCTGCTTCATGTGAGCTAATAAACCTTAAGAAATTGTTCAAGTAGAGAATGTAAAACTTTTTAAAATAAGGTTTGGTATAAACATTTGAATAACTAACAAATTGCAAATTATTATACTCGTACTATACAATCCCATTATTTATGTAGTAACTGTTTAACACTTTCACTTGCCCAGCATAGCCGGGTGGTTAGTCATTTGCCTCATAATCTGAGGGTTGCAGGTTCATATCCCTGTCGCACCATACATGCTCACCCTTTTAACTGTGGGGGTGTTTAATAATGTCATGGTAAATCCCACTATTTATTCGTAAGAGTTGGCAATGGGTGGTGATGATCAGCTAACTTTACTTGAGTCTTACACTGCTAAATTAGGGATGGCTAGTGCAGATAGCCCTCATTTGCCTTGCATAAAATTCAAAACAGACCAAACTTTTATCTCCATACTAATATATACTGTGTTGTTGGGTTTAGGATTCTTCTGTAACAGCTATCTCACTTTATATCTAATAAATTCAATGATAACAACATGTACATAACTTGTGTTCAATACATACATTTAAAACTAGTTTTATGTATGTACAACAAATTTCTTACACAATAGAAATTGCAGGAATATTGTGAACAGTATCTTTCTCTTGTCAAAAGTGCATTTAAGTCTATTCAGTTACTTTAGAACTCATTTGACAAGCCCAGCTACATATCACAGAAGCATTCCATGTATAATTCACTTAAAATTATGGCATGAGTTACCACAGTTGTATATTGCTCTTTCAGAATATCCTGTTTTTGTTTGCAATTCAATCATGCTAATTCAATTATTTTAGGACCATACTTTGAAGAAATTCTTATTTCCTCTTCTACTGTTAATCTGACTTATTAAATGTCACTTCTATAGTTCCCTTCATGCTCAAAGTTTCATTGACCATAACTTTAATCTTGTATCATTGTTTTTGTTTTTCTGCTGTTTACTGCTTATCTCTACCATAGTTCCAATTGTAAGTGGTGGCACCACTTTAAACACCTTTTCTATGATTTTACCCCAGGTGTTAAACAGCATCATTACAAAAATTCGTTTTTGTAGAATTTCACTGTCACATTTTTGCTACATGTTTGGTATCTAGTTCCTTTGTCAAAAACATCCACCCTGCTTATCTTGTACTATTTGTTTATTCCTTGCTGTTTTATCATTTGAGTTAAACATAACTTCTTATAATTGTCTACTTTATAACTCCTAACAGAAAAATTAAATAAATACTAAAGTGTACAGTATTCACTTATAAAATAAACAATATCCAGACTAAACAGTTTTATATCACGACAAAACCCACTTCACAAGAAAAGTAGTTATGCACTTTTCTTCATGATGTATGAAAACTTTGTAGCTGACATACTGATTCTTCTCGTGTAATGTACAGTAACATTTAATGTTTTTCTCTTTCTTCTAGGGATTTCTAGTAGGGCCTCTCCTCAACAGGATTGCTTCTCTTCATCTTAACCTTATACTGCCTGAGGCTGAATTTTCTAATCTGTCTGTACACCTGACACAGTTGGTGTTCATTCTTACTGATCACTTTATTTGTTAATGTTTTTGTCTTGCATTTAAGGCATACTTGGTCCTTACCTTCTTTAAAGAAGTCACTTTTTTTAAATTCTACATCTGTCAGCCACACCTGCTGTATTTATTTGTACATCAGTAGCTATACCCACAAGGACCATTGTGAACCTGACAAAGACCGAAGATCGAAACGTTGTTCGCTCTTCTGAGTAAAATATTTTCTCAACCCAAATGAGTTGTTTTTGCACACACATTTCTCTACAAGTGGGTTTTCTCTATCACTGAATTCTGTCTTCTCTTTTGACTTCTGTTTGGGCACTTTGCTGAACTTTTGCAGTGAAGTGTCTTTCTGTATTTTCTTCAGCTTCCATTAAACTGCAGTAGAGTTCTCTTTCAGAAACTTTTAAGAGGTTTCATATCATGTTTGCTCCTTTACATTTTGAGCTCTTGATGGCTGCAGTTCCTTTTGGCAACTTTCTTTTTGTCTGGTTCCTTTAAATTCTTACTGTCTGGTAGGTTTCCAGTCATATAGAGGTGCATTGATACACATATCCTCAAGGTCTCTGATATAATATGAAGTATCTACCTTTTTTGATTTTTGTCAAGGATGAACTTTCTCATTGTCCTATCAATAATCACACACATTGGTGAACCTAACTTTCATCTGATCATTAGATATTTGTATTAATCTTGTTACAGCACTCAGTTTTACTTTCTTATCTTCAACAATCTTTCACATACTAACAAATTATGGTTTGTTGATACTTAGTGTTTGTCCCATGCTCCAATTACTATTGGCACTATTGATCAGTTATGCTTTCTTTGTATATTGTATTTGAGGAGCTGTTTTCTGTTCTTCCAGCAGCAGGATCTGCAGTGCCATTCAGTCTTCTTGTTTTTTACCAGTAATAACTTTGTAAAAAGTTCTGTCTGCTTTATGTTGAAGCTTATTTGCCGATGAAGTATATGAACTTTTTACAACGTATCCCATTTTACAACAAACCTGTCTCCTTCTCCCTTCTATCTAATCTGCTGTAACCTTTTGGCAAACTTACTTATGGACAACTAACTAGTTCCAAATCTAACTAAATGATATTCTTGTACTTTACAGTTACTCTATCTCCATGAATGTCCATACATTATCTTGCCAGCTTGTCCATCTCCCCTTTCTTTTGTTGATCTTACTTTTATAAACAGTGACATGTCAATTGAATATAAACTCACTTGCCACTTTATTTGATACATCTATCTATAAGTGAGTTGGACCTATTTCCTTTCAGTACAGCTTTGGTTCAACAAAGTATTGAAAACATTAATCTTGATCTGTGCCAGCTTACTAGTGTTGTGCATTTCCTGCAGATTTGTCTTCCACACATTCATGTTGCAGACCTTCATGTAGAATATGAAATAATATCCTTTTATTATGCTGAGATATGGCTTAACTTATTCAAACACAGTGGGTCCTATTAACCTCTTTCCTTTTTTGGAAACACTTCAATATATGATGGAAATAACCAATTGACAGCTTAGAATATCCCCCTAATGGTTTTCTTGGCCACTTCTATTATGTCAAAAAGCTACTGTGTTCTTTCAAATCAAAATCTCAAGAACGTGTCTGTAGTCTGCTTTTAATTTCACAATTTTTTTAAATTGAAATACAGCTTGGTTACTAAACTTACCGAATTATAGGGGAGTTCTATAATATTACTGTAGTTTATGATTTTTTTATTATTATTCAACTGTATGTGTCTAAAACCATACATTAATTTTTATATCCTCCATGTCCAAAACTTTAAAAGGCTTTGTAATCTGAATCCTGAAGCAACTGAGTTCAAAGATCATAGTAAAAGGAGAATTGTTTGCTTTAGTTCTTGATTTATTGTTCTATATTTTTAGGACAATTACTTTAATATATTTCTAAATAGCAGTAATCTATATGAATATATAATGTGTAATTGAAATCTTAATGTATATTGCAAAATACTAGTTCACTAAAATGCAGCCATGAGAGGAAACGGTAAAGGTCTGTTTTATATTACAAGATGCATGAGTGCATCATATTAATGCAAATTATGTAATGTTATCTAGCCATGATTGGAAATAAATGTTTGAAATGTATTTAGGAAGTTTTAGAAATTACACAAATATTTGAGATTTCTGGGACAAAATAGTTTGTTTGTTAATCATAACATAATCATTTGGTATTCAAACTAATAATAAACCAGTCTCTTTTCACATACATACTTTTTAGTAAAAAAAATATTTAATTAAAAATCAATCTTTTTGTAGTGCAGTGCAAAATACTTGTAATTTTTACTAAAAGTTTGTAAATTTGAAGATGCATATGCTGTATTAACTTAACACAAATACATAATGTGCAAATGTGTAGATTGTCTTGTATATATTATACTGAGTCCATTATGAAAGGGTTAAAGATATGCAATAGATTTTGCTTTGTCAGTTAAATGAGATAAAAGAATAAGAAGATTGTACCATTAATAATGCTAATTATAACAAAGGAAAACAAAACAAAATCCATGTGAAGGTAAAGTCTGGTTTGTGCATATTGGATATTGGTGGAGAAAAAGTTGTTCTTTAGAAAAATACAAAGGAAAACTTCCAGTGTAAGCAGTCAATTTGTTTCCTGGGCAGGAACCTAGATCTTAATAGTTGCTGTAAGACAGACAAATTATACCAAATCACCAGGTAAAATGTTTGAGAGAAAAGATGTAGCTACTTGCATTAAGGTTTTTGCATTATTTCTGAACAGGTGTTTCAAATTGTTGAAAAGTATAATTTGAAACTATGATCTGAAGACTTCATGCTCAATACAATTTGAAATTGTTCAAATATTTTGGTTCTAAATTTTAAAAATAACTTCACATAGAATGACACTACAATAATTGGTTATGGAGTTGATCTTTTCTGTGTAGTACTTGAGAAAGGAATCCACATTTATGAAGATGCAAGAAGCTACTATGGAACTGCTTTGGAATATATGAAGACGAATTTCTCACTTTATAACAACTTTAAAATATGTAAACAGCCATCAGAGAAATTGTTCTTTAGAACTGATTAGAATAATGTGAAAAATTCAAGCCATTCTTTGCAAGAGATTAACTTTGGCTCAGAATAATGAATTGCCTTGAACAGAGATTTCTGCTGATCTTGTAGACATTGTTAGTATAGTATTATCAAAATGAGCTGGGCAATTTTAACCCATTGATTTTTGATTTGCTATATAGGGTACATTCTGCTTCCAGCAACCGAATGTGTAATGTCAAAAGGTTAAGTATGATAAACTTTTTAAATTTAGAAGTTTATCCTTGTAATATACCACAGCAGTGCAAATTAAGAGAGGATTTTCTCACTTATCTGCAAAAACAATGTACATTTTGAGGATCAGTGTCAAACTCCACCTTTGGATCAGTTCTGATAAATAAGATGGAGAGGGTCCAGAAATCATGATTATTCCAAAGATAGCCTCTGCATAAAGGAGAGATTGCTGACATATAAACTAGCCTGAAATAAGTGTTCTTAGTTTTACTGATATATTAGTTTAAAGCTATAATAGTGTAATGGATTCTTTTTTAACTAAAACAACCAAAACATAAATATTGCACTAGGAATACTAGGAAATTATGATGAATTTTATTTTTATTCCTGTCTGGAATACTTCAGTTTCATTTTACATAGAAATGTTAGGAAAAGTTGGGAGTATTAAGTTGGGCATAAATAGGCTTCAGCCTAAACTGTCTAATGACTCCTGAAAATGTCTTGTCTTTTTAAACCTAGGGCAGGGAGGATCATGCAATTGCAGCAAATTACTATAAGATTATTTTCATTGAAATTACTCATTGTAATCTTAAGAATGCATTAAGAAAATAGTCCTTGTGCCAATAATTAAAAAAAAACTTGCATTACCCTGGACATGTTTGTGTTGGGAATGTTTAAAAAGTGTAAAACAAACAAAGACAGTTTATTATTTTAAGTATAAGACAAGTCTACACATTTTTTTATAGTAATTTATACATGGTACATCTTTTTCTGACATCATTATCTCCAAAACAGAGGTATTCATAAAAGTTAAAAACCCACATCAGGCAATATGTATATGTAATGTATATTATTCATACTTCAAAATCATTATTCAAAATAGTGATTGATAAAGGTTTAAGAAATATTTAAATGTAGAATGTTTCATTGATAGAATCTAATATGTATATATAAGGGTTTTGAAAAAGTAATGCTACTTATTATCCATGAGTCTTTGTAGAAACAGTTGAATTTGCACCAATGAATAACTGAATTCATTATGTTTACCTAATAGTCTACAGCTTAATGCATTACACATGAATGATCATCAGCATCTAAATTAAAGTAAGCATCACAATGATCCAGGTAGTGCATAGGACTATTTTGTTTTATTACATTAAAAAAGGGTGAGAGGACATGTCCTTGGATTCCTAGAAAAGGATTGACTTCAATACTTTTATCTTATATTCTAAAAATTTTGTACTTTTTAGAATGTTACTCCAACAGATTTGTAAAAATTGGCAGTCTAGTGTTTGTCAAGTAATAAACAATATGTTAGAGATAAGAGAGAATTTAAAGATTGGAGGTGAAGATGAGCATATCAAGCACAATTAACTTTGATTAATAATTTTGATAGTGTTTTAAAACTGGGCTATCAGACCACAATATGCTCTTAAGGTTGAGAAAGTAATTAGGGTGGTTGATTATAGGTAATATATTAGTTTTTTGTCTAAATCCTAGTGCTATATCTCAGTAAACATGAATACGTGTATTAAGATGCACTAAGCAATTTATATTTAATATCATAAGTGGCATTTGTTTAAAATAACCATGTTATACATGCGCGCGCGGAACTCCATGTAATATTCTCAATGTAGAGGCAAGTTAGCCTAATATAATAGTAACATGATAATGAATTTAAATCTAATGAAAATATTATATAACAAACATAGTAATAAAAGACTGGTCAAGATTATGTTAAATGTGTAGTATGTTCTTTACATGAAACTTGCATTGTTTTTAAATGGTTTATCAATTTACTATAACTGCCACCATACAAATATTTGTGTTCTGTAACAGTGCCAATTATGTAGTTTCTATGAGTTAGTCAGTTTGACAGAGTTAAATTCAGCTGTTTCTAATAACAATAAAAAAATGTCTCTTACATACCTAAAATGAAGAGATAAGTTTAATTAAATTTAGTTTTTTGTGATGCTTATAAGATTGGCTAAATTGACTAATGTATATACATATATATCATGGTAGAGAAAATAAATACAAATTGAAAACAAAGCCAGAAGATTTATATAAAATGGTTAACCTATTTTTACACATTTAAAAAAAATATATAAAAATGAAATGTAACTTCAGCATTTGTAAGTTTTGAAGTGAAGAAAGTGAATGGCATAAAGCTTAGGTTTTGAATTAAAACGGTGCAAATGATTTTGGTCAGATATAATTGCTTTGACATAGCATTTACCTAAAAATATCTCAAAAGGAGTAGCCTAAAATGATGAAATGTGTTTGTTTTCACTAAAATTTAGTTTACCAGTTCATGACTGATATTTGATTATACTTTAAGAAAACAGTAATGTTACATTTTGTTCTGTAGCTCTTTCTTGCTTACAAGTGCAGGTTGTTAGCAGACCTGTGGCATTTTCTGGAATTATGGCAGTTCTCCAACAATATACTGTTACTTGAAAATCAATAATATACACACACTATCCTCAAACAAAATTTTATTCAAATTTGTTTGAGTTATTATTATGGAATATATGTTATCAAAGTTTTTCGTGTGGATGCAGTTGTCAGTAAAAGTGTCTTGCTTTTCTATTGTAGCACTGAGATTTTCATTAAAGAAAATTTTTTCCCAGTTTTGGTTGTTTTTTATAGCAAACTTGTTCCTTTTTTATAGTTTTTATTGGTTAACTGAACCATATTTTTGTACTTTTTCATTACAGTTGAATAATAAGTTTTATGATTCACAATAACAACTGTGACAGTTTTCAACACCTAAGTTTAGGATGTATACATAACAAGCTCCATTCTAAGATTTAAACCTTAAATGTAAGCTTTGATTACAAATGATCCTTTATCTGCATGATTGGTTTGAAACTAATGCTAGATTTTTTTTATTTCCATAAATCATTTATCTTTATGAATGCATCACATTAATTTTTGCCAATACACACTTGCACATACACAAAAAACAACAGTGCTTTACAATTATTTTCAATGAAAGGCCATTTTATTTGAAAAGGTATGATGCAGAAAAATTTCCTGAAGAATACAGTGAAAATATAAAAGTACACGACTACAGCCTCCAAATGGGAAAGATGTTTATGCCCAACCTCTAAAAAGGGGAAAAACTTGTATCTCAAGTGAAATGGACTACACTTCTCTTTTTGTACATTTATACAAACTGAAAACCATTGTTTATACTAAAAACAAATTATATATATTTTACCTAGGGAATTATTAAATATGATCTCTGATAATGTAGTATTCATGGATATTTGTTACTTGTTTGGTATTATGACCATTGTTTTGTGTACTTTTATGAAAAAGTAGTTTACACATATCATTATCCTTAATTCTTTCTTACTTTGGCAGGTCACTTGTAACCCATGCTGTGCATTAATATAAATAAATTTTGAATAATACATTCATAATTAATTCAGTTATGTTCAATTGAACCACCAGTTCAATTGGTCAGAAATCTTTCAGACCTTGTAGAATTGTTCCATCAAATAATGCATACTTGTGTATGCATGTGATTACTACTTGTAAATAAGATTTTAAAACTTTTTTTTCTTGAAACACAACAATTAATAAAGTAAAACAAGTACTCTTATTTTTACATTTGAAAAACTAAAGTACTATGCTGATACCATAGATATTTATTATTATTTATCAAGATTAATAATGGAATTATATGGGTAAAAAAAACAACAAAAAAATTGTCAGCACATAGGCTTGTCTTGAAAGAAAGAAAGAATCCATTTAGGTTTTTAAATGGCAGGGAAACCATTTAGGAAGCTTTCTGAGCTTTTAGTTGTTTAATTAAACACACACACAGATATATTTGGGAGAAGATAATGGATTTTTTATATTCTAGCTTTTAAGTATCAGTAATTTTGAGTTCCTAATTCATATAAAATGAGACTGTGAATATTACAAACATCTAATTTGAACCAGTGCTACATTCAAAATACCAAGTGACACACAAAAACTGTTGTTTTAATGCATTTTTAAGTATTTAGTTTTAAATTCTGAAATTAAATGATGCAGAAGACAAATTGGTATCAAACTGTATATTATGATACAAACTTGTTTTAAATTGATAAAATAATAGTGGAATAAAATTTTGAGTTAAATTGATGAAAGGGTTAATGCACCAATATTATGTTTGCTTTAAAGATGTATAGTTATAAAATATTAAGCTTTTTTAACTGTAACATTTGTTTTAAATTTATTTTTCAGTATTATACAGTGAACCAGTTCTATATTACAAATTTTATTTCTTAGGTTTGTAACTGGGAAGTTGAAAAAGTTGTACATTTTACCAATACTATATACACATCATCATTGATACTTTACTTCATTCATTAATTTGCAGTCCTAAGTTGTGTTAATGTGCATTTGATGAAAAAAAACTACAGCCCACAGCTTGGGATATACTGAGGGAAATAATGTAGCATAAATTAAGCTGTAAATTAAGGCTTAAAATTTAATGTTTTATTTGTTTCTTTAACTTGTCAAACTATTTTAGCCATAGGCATAAAAGAGACTGCAAAAATTGGTGACCAGGCTACTCGAAGACTGGGACGTGGAATAGAAGACTTGGATTTTTACATTGGAGATGAGGCTTTAGATGCATCAGGATATGCCGTGAAGGTAATGAGTGTGTCTGTGTGTGTGTAAAATGAATATATCTGTATTCAGTTGTAGTAATAATAGCACTATTTTTGATGTGAATTAAAACAAAAAAAATTTGTTTTTTTTTTAATTGCAACATAATAGTATTTCTATTATTACAGCCTTACTGTATGTATGTATTTGGTTATATTACAATTTATAATAATAGCAAGAACACCCAGCTGAAGAAACAATTCATTATAATCATTTAACTTTACATACATCCATTTAGGTGGGTATGTTTGATTACAGGGATGTGAAAATCTGCACATCCATAGTAATTTCTTTGTTTCACCCCAAAACTGTCATGATTGAGACTCAAACAAATCATTTAGAAGCAGGTGATATGAGTTTGCTGTTCTCCTTAAATGCTGTTACACATTAATGAGATTGAAAACTTAGAGAAACAAATTACATATGTATGAGAGATTTTCAACATATACATCATAAAACACATGGCTCTCCCTATAAGTCTTGTTCCTTGTGGTACTTAAGTGTTTCCTCAAAATTCTTTTTTCACTTTCACACCCCTGTAATTACTAGATCAATTTTGAGTTTTAATTTTAGCTGAGTACCTTGCATTACTCAGTGGTTAGTGTATTTAAAGTCTTGTGAGAAACAGAGCTTGAAATCAGCTTTTCTGCCTCATCACCAGTACAGTTGGTCAGAAATCTTTCAGACCTTGTAGAATTGTTCCATCAAATAATGGATCATTTAATGCTACATATGTATTGCATGTTTAGATTTATCAATTCTACTTGGTAAATGTTTGAAATACGTGAAATGAATTTTCAACAAATATTGTAATATTTAAAAAAAACATTGTATGCAAATTATCACTGGTAACACCTTTTTGTAATATTTAAAAAAAACGTATGCAAATAATCACTGGTAACACCTTTGATTGTGAAAAGATAACTTAAGACCTTTAGGCAAAAATAACAGCAACATTGGCTGTTTAGTAGTTTTTAAACTAGTATTTTCACTCATAAAATTAGAGACTTGTTAACAATTTCAAGATCTTTAAATCATTCAGGTAAATATTTGCTTTGTGCTGATAAATGTAGTTTTTCTAATATAAGGAATACCAGTGGAATACTTCTGCTCATGAATTGTAATTTATATTTTTTTTAAACACTAATTTTCATACTTGAGTATGTTGCAAGAAAGACTATAACAAAACTTTGTATGTGAGCAATATATTACTGATATTCAGTTTCCGAATTGTCTAGGTTTTTTTACTACATCAGACAAGTTCACCAGAACTTGCTCTGAAAAAAATGTTTTAATACAAAGTACATTACCTCTTAAGACAAGTATTGTTAATCAAATGACAAACTTCATAATTTTCTGCAAACTACATTTTTTTAAATTTTTCATTTTTGAAGTTTGAACATTCCAAATAAGTTATTTTTCTGATTCTATGTTGGAGAAATTCAGTTTTATCTAATTTTATGCATAGTTCATAATGTTTTAAAACAAGCTTTGCACTACTGTATTTTGAATACCAGGTTAATTTTATTTTGAAGTAAATTCAAGATTTTTTGCTAGTAATTTATAATTGTACAAATCTGTTAATTAACTCTTATTGAAATTGTTCTTGATCACATTAAGACAATCTTAGTTTTACCATCCATTATTTTTACCTCTAACTCTAATGCACCCTGTTCTCTACTTGTACAGTGTACAATTAGCTACTTTTGTTTAAAAAATGATTCACTTACCTCTCTGCACACAGTTGCTATTTCTCTTGGGCTGTATTGAGATTTTGTAATCTTGAATTATCTTTCCAAATTGCATTTTGACGTGAATTACATTGGAACGTATGTTCATCATGTGACAGTAATGCACACCAATAGGAGGGTGAGAAAGATTTTTGATTTTCATAAATACTAGCACCCAAATTTAACTTTATTCACAAACATCACTGATTTTAACAGGTGTTTTAATTTTTTTCTTTCAGTTTTAAAAAGTTTTTTGCATGAATTGGTGATTTTTTGATTTTTATTATAGTTGATACTGCCTTTCTGATTCTTCTTTGAATGCACACCTTTTCTTCATTTTCAAGTTGCAAGAGGTAGATGTTTCCATTTCTAACATTTGTTAATTTCTCAACACTTCTACACTATAGACTGTTGGGGTTGCCCTTCACACTATTTTTCCAGCCTTCCAACTTGTATTTCTAAAGGTTCCAGTTCTGTTCACAAAACCACTGTTTTCATCTGGAATGAGGTTAGTTAATGCCCTCTACTAAGGTTTTTTTGCAGAACCTAATACATCATGCAATGTTATGTCTCAAAACTCCTCAGTTTTCTTTTTTTTTATTGCTACTAGACATTCATTGTCTGGAAAATTTTAACTTCTGATGAATTTCACTTTTTTTCTCATTTCCTTTATCCCCTGTTTTGTCCACTTTTGTGCTTGAGTATAACTTTGTTTCTATTCACCTCTTGTTCTTGGTTTTGCTCTAGCCTTCTCATTTGTCTTTTAAGGAACATGTTATTCTTTTTCCTTTGCATACTTGTATGCTTTTCCTTTCTCTTATGCTTTGTTTCTTTATGATCTTTATTGCATGCTTTAGTTTTATTTCCCTCCTCATTTGACTTTGGTATCCATGCTGATATTTGTCTCATTGCTCCTTTTCTTTCTTGCCTCGTTCTCCTCGTTTCCATTATTATTAATTTTTAATAGGGCTTATAGTCACTCCTCTTTTATCATTTTTGATTCTGAATATATGGAATCTCTTCTACCTGCTTGAGGATCGACCTTTTTCAAGTATTGCTTATCAGGTCTAATTTATATTTGAATTCTTGCTCTGTTTCTTTGCTGTGTGTTTTCTTTCTTATTTTAGATGTGCCACTGGGATACCTCCAGTCAGTCCTTTTTCCTGTTGAAATTAAGGTCTCGCCATACAACTTCTGTACAGTTGAGATATACTCATGACACACTCTTATTTTTCATATTCTTCAGTGCTCCTTATGTGGCTTTTATCTTGCTTCTCTCATTTGCCATGAAAGGTGTGTGGTTATCTTCTTACCTTGAAGTCTTGGACTGAAGCTGCTTGATATCAGTGTTTTTCTCATTTCTTTTCTCTCCCATCCTTTTCATTCCTTTGTATCTTCTCCTGTTCATTCTGTTATACCCTTGTAATCTCTCTCATTTCGTCTTCTTGCCCCTATACCTCTTGTTACCACTACTGCCCAGAGAGCTACCTTTTGTCTATTCTGTGTTGACGACTTATACAGGTACACTTTATACCTGATCAACACAAGTCCTTTGAGGGTACTTCTCTGCTAACCCTTGCATCACTTGTGTTCTTACCTATTTTATCTCTCGTAACTTCTATCCCTTATTCCCTTTTGTGTTCCTCAGCATCTCTTCCATCTTGAGAATATATTATTGGAATTCTTTGTTTTTAGTCCCATAGAGAAATCAGTTTTCCCCTTCTGGGATTTTGTCCCTTGGATATTGGGAACTGAAATTACCTCATTTATAATTTTGATCTGATTCTCCTCTGAGGTGGTCAAGTCCTGTGGAGTCTGAGCATATATTCAGTGTCTTTACAGCATGAATTCACATCCCCAGTATTCAAATAGAGTATAGAACTTTGCCATTCCCATTTAATAGCCACTAAGATAGTCAGTTTTGGTGGCACATCACCATTTGAGCATTCTCTTCAGAGATGTGAAGTAGGGGTGAGGGTTTCCATGTCAGTGTAGCACAGGTCATCTTCTGTTATGTGTATGCCAATTTCTCAGAGGTTTCAATCAGTCAGATGAGGCAGTGTTTTGTATCTAGATAAATTGTATAAATTGTTTTAAATAACCAAAATATCTTAAGTAACTATACTGATACCATAAAATTTCACTATAATTTACTAAGCTTAGTAATTAAGCTGTATTCAGATATAAAACTAAAACTTTGAGCACTTTCTTTACCAGGTCTGGTTAGGATGTTTCTCTTGCAATCTTAAGGACACATTCAAATCCCTGTTCTGCCAAACAGCCCATTTTAGCTGTGGGTTGTTATAATGTACAATCAATCCCCCTATTTGTTGGTCAAAGCAGCTGAAGAGTTGGTGGTGGGTGTTGATGACTTGCTGTCTTCCCTATAGCCTGTTACTGTATTAGGGACAGCTAATGCAGACAGTCTTGTAGTTTTATGAAATTCAAAACAAACTACCCTAGTATTTTTCTACCTGAAATAATTCCTTCAGTTTTGTTGTACCAAACAAATTTTGTATACAATACAACTTAGCACTAACATTTAAAAAAAATTATTTTATTAAAAAATTGCCATAATCCTGTATATTACTCTACCTGTAATAATTCATGATTTTTATGAGATTGAGCTCTGTGAATGGAGAATAAAATTGTGTATATATTGTTTTATCATGAGTGTGATATATACAATACTATTTAATAATGGAAATTTAGTGAAACAGCTTTTGCAGAATGATGCAATTCTTTTCCTCCAGAAAACCATCTTTCTCATGCATGTGCTTTAAAGATTTGTGTACTGTTAGCTTTTAGGCAATTTTCACCACAATTAGATTTCTCATGATTCCTGTTGTTGTATATTGATATGTTTGACTTTCTAGAAAGTTCAGATTGATTCAATAAATTCATAAAGGGATGTATCTTGCAGAAATTATTTGAGCCTCTGCTCTGAAGATGCAGTGAAGTAGAACTTGCCAACTTCTTTATATTCCAGTGGTTGCAACAAGAATTGTCTATGGTACTTAAAGTTAAAGAAAACATTTGAGATATTACTCTGTACAAAGCTTTATTTCATCAAGTAAACTTTTATAGTATAAGTGTAAAAGTACTTATGAACATGCTGAGTTTTGGTTACTTCATTACATTTGCGTGTATGTAATCATGCACTTATTTTTATTCCTTCTTAGCCATCTGTAATTGTAACATCTTAGAGCTTATGGTTATAATGCCCAGAAGAGCATTGACAATATCTCATTTATCAAGTAAAGTTCAAAATGCTGAAGTGAAACAAATTGACCATCACAGAAAATCAAAACAAGGGTATAAAGGTGTGCTTAAATCCACCATGTCTTACCTCTTAATTTTGCTATCTGCAGCCACATGTGAGAAGGCAGTTACTTTTTAAAGTAATTTATAACTTAAAAGCATTTCCATTAGATACTTGTAACATAATTCCAACTCTTATCGATTTCTCATGCAAATTAGTTTTACTGTCTTGTCATAGAATAGTTATGAGTGCAGAAGCGAGGGGAGTTATTGAATTACGTTTTTAAGCCACCTTCCTGTTTGGGGAGGACTTTTGCTGCATGGTAATGTCATTATGTAGTAGCATAAATCTCAAATCTTGTGAATTTAGGTGGGAGTTAATTAATGGCTTGTGGTATGTGAATCTTTTAGACGTGCATGTGAAAGATAGCTTTCTGTTTAAGAGATCAGTATCTTGTTAAAATACATTTTAAGGTAAAGAAGATGTAAACTGTTTACAAATAACAGAACATTAAATATGTACAAAACGTAATGCCATGGGATACAACACTGTTTAATGGTAGTAGCTTCATTTTTATTAAGGTGGGATATATTGCATTCAGTGACCTTACAAATTAGCTTTTGTTATAACATGATGAAAAAGGGTCAGTATTTGCAAATCTTTTATTCCATGTTTTTTTATAGTATAATCATTTTTGGTAAAATATATACCTATTTGTTCTGATAATTTTAAGAGCTAAGTTGTGTTATCCACCTGTGTAAAACATTCTCATTTCATTAGTATCCAATTCGTCATGGTATTGTGGAAGACTGGGATCTGATGGAGAGGTTCTGGGAACAGTCCATCTTCAAATATTTGCGTGCAGAACCAGAAGATCATTATTTTCTTTTGGTAAGTCAAGAGAAAATGTGAGACAAAAAAAGTTTGCTTTGTGAAAAGCAGTGACATTTCTAAAAAGGGATGTGAAAATTTTTCAAAATATTAACGTGTGAAAGTGAATTTATGATTAACTGTCTTGTTTTATTAGTTGATTCAAACTTTTAAAACAAGTTAAGTAAAGAAGTGTGTGTTTAGTGTTAAGTGATAGGAGGAATAATATTAATGCATCATTGAACAATATAAATTGTTTATATTTGTATGTTTGTGATAACTTTTTTATTTTAAATAATTTACTTTCTTAAAACTAATCTTTATTTTGTAAATTTTTGTTTCACTTGTGTGTAGTACTCCATACCAATTTACCCCTAACCATTCTCAGAACTCGTTCTGTGCATCCTCTGACCATTCTTTTTCTTTATATCAGTATCAAATGCATCTTTTGAATATTATCTTTCCATTTTTTCCCATCTTTCTAATTGTTTCCAATGTTGTGGTCTTAAATGTTGCAATCTTGAGCAGTCTTCCATTCTGACAACATATCCAACACATCTTAATTTTCTTGCTCTTATGATATTTGTAACAGAGGTTTATCCACTGATATACTTCTATAATTATATAAATTCCATGATTAAAATGGTATTTTGTTATCTTTACATGAATTTGTTTTTCAAACCAGTGATGTTTGTTTTTGCA
The DNA here is from genome assembly GCA_011833715.1 of Carcinoscorpius rotundicauda. NCBI lineage: Eukaryota > Metazoa > Arthropoda > Merostomata > Xiphosura > Limulidae > Carcinoscorpius > Carcinoscorpius rotundicauda. The sequence goes on along the minus strand of CM022394.1, from coordinate 43,872,492 downwards.
TAATACAAAATATACAGTATTTGCCAGAATACACATCAAAATTACTCTCCAAAGAAGCATGTAATTACATTCTGAATTTAAACTGAAGTTATGCTTTCATATTTTTAAGTTGCTTCAAGCAAAAAACACATTGTTGTGTGTCCACATACTCTTTTTCTTTTAACCTATTTTTGATATCTTTTAAGAATTGATTGTGTTTTTACTGGGATTAACTAGCTCAATTGGAAGGTCAATTTGTATGTTGGGTTCCCTGTCACTACACACTGACAATATCTTCATCTGACAACTCCTTGACTTGTTGGATCTGCAGAATCTGAACTACTCATTAGTTGACATTACTTTTTTGTTTTTTAATCTCTTTTTTTCTGCTTCACCTTTTGAACTTTGTCTCAAAAAGTCCTTTCAGATGTTTCAGACATCCTCTCAATTATTAGAACTGCTACATTGAGGAATTGTTTAGACTGATTACCTTTCTTAAAACACTTTTTCATTAACACATTTCTTATGTAATATTACACATTCAAAGATACAAAGTTTGTTTTATGTCTGCATGTTTTGAATATCTTGTCCTTGTTTGTTGACCTGAATCTTGAACATTTACATACATTTTTATTTTGTTTAACTTGTCCATGAGAATATTTGTTTTCACACTGAAATGCTTATTAATGGTATAAAGTCTTGCATTTGAATTTGCTTTTGTGTATAAAGAACTATTGCACATTCAGTATGTTTATTTTGTTCTTCATTTTGGAGCACTGAGACTACATAAGTGTAGCATAAGTCACTCAAATGATATTTGGATATGTTGTAGTTTAAATCCCTATTTTGAAAGTCAATCATACAAGAAAATTGTCATAAAAAGGTATCCACAGTTAGTGTAGTATTTTATGGTCTACAACTATTACTTCCTATCCTGTTCTGATTGACCTCCACTTGAAATTGTTTGCATTATTGAATTATGTATCCATAGAATATGCATATTTGTTAATAGAAATAGGTGTTCGGGCCTGAAATGCATATTTTCAGATTTGTTAAATTTTCTATTATAAAGATTAGTCTGTATGGAAAATCTAAATTGTCAGTGACTAATGAAGGACTATTATTTATAAAGTTATGAATTTAACTAGATAATTTGTAATAAGTTTCCCTTATTTTTTTTAACAATTGTCAATTTTTCTCGTGTCGAAATATAATTCTCATCTATTTGTTTTTTCTGTAAAAATATTTAACCAAATCATAACATTTTATCTTAGAAGCTTTCATCAAAATAGTTAACCAAATCAAATGAATATCTGAAATTTGTAAGTATGGTTCATGTTTTTAAGTTGTTATTTATATTCCTAGTATGTATTGAAATGTGCACTGGGTTAGTTTATTAGCCTAACTCTGTATTGGAGAAGGAATGTTGACTAAATTCTAATTTTTTTTTTTATATATACATATTTCTATGAAATGTAGCAGGCTTTTAATTAAATGTACAAATATTTATACATATGAGGTTAGGTGTTTTACAAGTTTGTGCTCAAGATATTTCTGTGACATCAGTATGATCTGGAATCAGACAAAAGTACTCTTATTCTTCATTTATCAGTCTTACATGCTTTGCATGTACATATCCTCTCAAATTCATTGCTACAGTTTTTTCAGTATTACAGTATATTGTATCAACTTTAAAAAATTGTTAGTAAAACAGTAATGTATGGTAAAATGAATAGTTTAATTCTGACATCAAATGCATATCATGTTTTAATGGCAGTATACTAGAAGGTCATGGCATGTGCACTTTCACCTTCACCTGTCCACATAAGGATATTTTGTTTAACAGTTAAATATCTGTTTCTTAGTTGCAGTAAGACTGCTGTTAAACTAATGAAAAATGTGGCTATTAGTAGCTAATAACGGTATCTGTATCATAAGCATATAAAATCTCAAATGTTCTGTCTTTTAATTTAGAGATAGAGGACACATCACTCCAAAATTAAGTTAATCCAAGAGTACCTGGGAATGTATTATGTGTGAAAGAGTTTGTAAAATATCTGAAGTAAAAGTTAAATTATAAATACAGTTAAATTGTCAAATAGTTATCTACTGTAGTGAATCAGTGAGGCAAAGATAGTTTTTTGTTTTCAGTTATTTAATCAGCTGTGAAGTTGTATAAGCAAGTATTAGTTGTTTTTTAAATTAGTTGACTTATTTTGTTAGGCATGAAGTTCTAAAGTTAAGTTTTTATGAAGAAACTTTAAGGATGAAATAATTTATCACATGAACTTGGTTTTGTTTTTCCTGTTTGAGTTTAAAAAGAATCCCTTAATGAAAGAACATTGTAACAAACATTTACCCAACACATTTTTACATTAATTTTACTTTGTTTTATGCATTGTATGCTTGGAAATTATTGGAAGTTGTCAGGTAAATTTTGTAAGTTATTATCAAACTTTCATTTTACTTTAGACAGAGCCTCCTCTGAACACGCCAGAAAACAGAGAATATACTGCAGAAATAATGTTTGAATCATTCAATGTTCCAGGTCTTTACATAGCTGTTCAGGTATGTATGAAATGAAAATTATATAGAAAATTTGGCATTGTATTCTGTCAAATTTCTCAATTAGTTTACTAGTTATTTTTAGAAAGTTGTCAATGCTGTGGTGGGCTGCTAGATGCTGACTGACCCTTAAATTTTACTCATTGAAAATATCAGTTAACAATAATAAATTGTTTGCCCAAGACTAAATTTAACAAAGATTAATATTGTGTTATTAATTCCCACCATAAAAAAATAGATTATACAAATGATTTATATAAAAATTAAAAATAGTCTGTTCACTAAGTTGATCTAGTTCATACTTTGAAGAGATCATGAAATATTATAAGAGAAGCACCTTGGCTACTTCTACATTATAATGTAGTTGTTTCGATGAGCCGTGATATAACTGCATAACAAATTGTTTTGAAAATTTTTGCTTCCTGAAAAGTTTTTGCTGATTGTGACAGGTGCCTTATGTGTAAGCACAAATGTAGTTTTGGTTTTGCTTCATCACATAGGCTGAGATATAGACAATTAACTGTTTACTGGCAATAACGTATTTAATTGTGTTTGTTTCTAATATGCTATTAAGTTAAACATAATTGTTTTGCTCCTCATTTTCGTTTGTATTCAATGTCCAGTGCATCACGTTGCAATGTCCAACAGTGGTCAGGAAGCATTGACTGATTCTAGTTGCCCTGATATAGTTTTTTCCCTTGTAGCAATGTTCTGGTAAAACTGAATATTTTGATGAAATGGTACGTGTTGGGCAAATTTGGATATGATTTTCATGATCAGCAGCCACAAATCTAATAAGGAACACCCAACAGTGTTCAAGAAGCAAAAACTTTGTACAGTGTATTGGGTTAAAAGTGTCATTAGCATTCGATGTTTAAATTTTTTAGGTGTGGTACCTTTCTGATAATGAATCATTATTTTCTACTTAGAAGCATTTAATATATATTTTATTGAAAGTTAATATTCGTACAGTGTAGTAACCCTTGTCTTAACCAGTAACAATACAGGAATTTTGCATGGGTTTACTTTGTCATAAAAGTACTGTGACGTATAAATCTACTCTTTTGTTTCAAAATCATGAATGTTAATCTGCTGATTGTAACCACTAAGTGTGCACAGAATTTTTGCAAGCCACACACTGTATGTGATCACATTTTCATTAAATTACCAGAGGTTGGACCATACCCTATACAGTGAACCATCTGTCTTCGAATTACATATAATTGATTTTAAAAAAGTCCAGCCTTTGTCAGAAGCATTTCAAACCAATTAGGGTTAGTTGGTACATAATATATCTAGATAAACTATTTTTAATTGTTCTCTTGCTCTGAGTTTTCAAGCATCTTAAACTCCAAAACCTGTGATTCATGAACTATGTATATATATCCAGTTTAGTACAAGCAGTTTCCATGATATATACTGCTTTGATGTTGAGAATGTTAAAATATAAATGCTAAAAAAACAGTGATTGAATCTTGCATATTACATGAACTGTCATAATGAGCCATGTAAGTAGTGTAATGAGCATGTAAGTCATCAATGCTTTTAATACTTGCAGTATACCATATCCCTGGATTTATTTGTAATAGTATGATGTGCAATTATAAATGTATATTTATAAGTGTCTTTTTCGAATGCTGATGGATTACAGATGTAAATATGTAATAAAGTTTTAATCCAGAACAGATTTAGTATTTTGATGTAACTTTATTGCCTAAAATAAACAATGTGGTGTTTGTCACTAAATATGATTTGATGGTCAATTCCAATAAATATAAGTAGAAGTGATTGTCTGCTCTTAAAGAATTTTGTCATTTAGTTGCAAGAAATAATTGTATCTTGTCTTTTGTTGGGTGAAATTTTCACTTTTTGCCAGTCTCAAGCGTAATGAGTTGATCATAGTTTAAGATCCAGTGATATTGATTGTTCAACTTAGGTTATTGGTTACAAATTAAGAGTTTTTTTTTTCTCTTTTTCTTAGCATTCATTCATCTTTCACTGAGTCTGTTCTGAAGTGTTTTCTGTTTGGTTTGTATGCTAGTCTTTGCTTAGGTGGTTTTCAGTTCCACAGTTATTAAAGGATGGTTATGTAGATGCTCCTTCATTATGATACCTGAGGCTTGAGTCACTGACCAGATATATAGTTGTCTGCAGCAAGGTCACAAATATTTGTATACTACCAGCAATATTTATTTTATTTTTTTGAGAGGTATTTTGTCTTTTTAAGCTGGAATCAATTGTGTATGTTTGTATATTTAGTTTAAAGTTTACTTTTATGCTGATTTGTTGGGAATAAGTTTTTGTTGTAGAATGCTTTTCATTTTACTTTTTAGTTTGTTACAGGAACTATCAAAAAGTAACACTAAAGTGAAAGATGTTTAGGAACGTTGTGGTGAGAAACTTGGATATTTTTAAAAGATTTTTGTAAGATCTAAAAATACTTTTGGTTGATGAGTGATAAGGGGAAGCCCTTTTTTTAATCAAATGCAAGTTTATCAACAAAATAACAATAAGAGATGAAACTTCATATGCTTGGTGAACTAAAGTACTTATTAAATTGGTTTTCTGGCAGTGATGTAAAGATGAGCTGAAATTACAGTGCAGACTAGGAAAAAATTAATTTGTGGTTGAGCTTAGTTTCAAACTTGTTCGGATTGATGGCTTCTGGCTCTTAAAGGCAGCTTAGTTTCTTTTTGCTCTTTATACATGAACTTGATATTCCCATGCTTTGAAATTAAATAATCTTGAAGCTTTTTTACTCTTTCTTTCTGAAAACCGTGAAAGTTTCAATGTATCTCTTTATAAACTGAAGGTTTAAATGTGGTTTGACATGACTAACCAACTGGTTGCATGATGAAGATTTGTTAGGAAAAGCAAGTATTAATGTTCTTAAAAAAATGAACTGTAGTTTGACTGTTTGCTCCGATGTTACACACAATGTCTGATTTGGTTCGTCTGTTTCATGCAGTTTAAATGGACAATGCATAATGCCATTATGTAATCCAACATGTCTAATGAGGTTATATACTTGCTCATAAATGCCATTCTTTTTCTTTACTTTTAATAGTTTTTTTTATTTTTTTTAAAGTTTAATATCTCTGTTGGGTGGGAACTTTAACACTTTAAATGTGCTGGAATCATTTAAGGTGTCAGACTTTATTAAGGTAATCTTGTTTGTTGAGAATAGCAACTCAATTGCCTTTTTCAATACTTGATTTTAATCCAAATGGGTAATGGTTTAATATCAGTTAGTAACTTTTCAAAATTTACAAAAAATTAGTATTTGTGTTTTTTGTTTTTTCTAGAGTAATAACAAATGTTATACTTTTCTTGTTTTAAATAGGTCATGTCACCTATGTACTGGTTTAGATCCCTTGTGCACTTTAGTCATTTAACTTATTCTTTTGCATAAATATATTACAACCCTTCATCTGTATTTAATAATACATTCTTTTTTACATTTATTTTCAACTGTTCACAAATATTATTGGCTAAAATATTTTTTTTGAGCCAGTGTTTTTTTCCTGCAATACTATATGTTTCATGTGCAAACTTTGAGATACATGCTTAGTTATTAGTACAAATTCATCATGTTATCAAACTGTTAAACACGTATCCTAGAAGTGTTCATTTTTGAGAAATAAAGATACACAGTTAACTGTTTTAGAATTTGTTAAATTTAAAAATTTTAAATCAAGATAATTTGTTAGTATTGTTTGCAATATTTCTATTAATGAAATATTCTATTAAAAGATGCTGTTAAATATTTCTAATTTCTACCACTGGAATCTTTTCTTTTAATCATTTATTCCCAATATGACAAATTCATTATTTCTAGTTTACAATAATGTTTATAAACAAATTGGAGGGTTAGCTACAATATCCCCACTTTTACCATTAAGGTGTGACTTGTATATAGATATTTTATTTAAACTAAAGCTACAAATGGCAAAAAACATAAACCTGACATCTGTATATGTAGATGATGCATTTTTGGTTTGAAAATATGGTAAAAAGGCATTAGTTTAATTTGTGTGCTATTTGGATAATATAACACTACAATTCACGTATAAAATAGAGAAAAATAAGACCTTGGTTTTTTAGTTGTATTGGTAAAAAAGGATTTGTAATGTAATATAGAAAAATGTTTTTTTTGGCAATCCTTTTCTGTTCTTATCCCTCCATAACATAAATCAACTTATTTTATATATAACAGTAAGAGAATTAGGGAAAATGAAGATAATTGTACATTAAAAAAAATTAATTAATTTACTGCTACTATAGTTTCACCCATAAACAAGCGTTGTCAAATATAGATTGAACCACAATATTTATGAAAGATGCAGTTTTCATTGGGTTTTTTTTTCTGTCATTTCCTTATTTTTAACAATCTAATATCAGGATACATTTAGTAATTAGAACAAAAATTTTTGCATTTATAGTTATTGGCTAATATTTTTTAATGCTTATTATCCTCTTACTATGCTATACATTTTGAAGTAATTCATTTTGTTAATGTAGTACAGGCATGATTAAAATACATGCTAATTAATGTACAATAAACATACCTACTGTATGCACCAAAATGTTTTTATTGTAATGTAATGGATGTTGCATTATGTCCAGTATGTGTATGTAATCAACTCGTGTACCACCTACTGAAGGGTATTGGAAACAAACAAAATCTGTAAAACATTTCAGACTTTGGATTTTCAAATTCATACATTTACAAGGATAACTGTGGTATGTGAAACAATTTATTTCTTCAAAGTAAAAACCCAATTTTAAATAAATGTACGTTTCTCACACCAAGAACATAATTTTCCATTAGGACTATAAATGAGGATTTGATCGTTTCTTTATTGACGTAATTTTGTAAAGTATGAAGAAACTGAAGTTATTAATCTATGAAGGATAGATTTTTTTTTTGTAGTACATAAAAATATTTATCAGTAATATTTATGAAAATTTTGAACTCTGTACATTAAATGATTTTGATGCTGAGTTTTTCACGACTGAAAAGAATTGTACAAACACTTCTCCCATGTAGTAATTCCTAGAAACAAATCCTTTTTAGAATATGTTCACTTTTTCTAAACTGTTTTGAGTGAGGTATCTACTAAATTTAGTAATTAGTAGTTATTTTAGTAACTTTAGATGAAGGGTAATGTGTTAGGAATATTCCATCTATTAGAAAAGATCCAGATGCCAGTGTCATAGCAGTCAGCATCTGAAATAGAAATGTTAAGAGTTGAGTGCTGAAACGTGCAACATTTCAACCATTACTGCCTTTGCTGTCTGCAGTTAATTGTAGAAACAGTTACTCTCAAAAATTGGGCCTGGCATGACCAAGCTCGTAAGGCGTATGACTCGTAATCCGAGGGTCGCGGGTTCGCGCCCGCATTGCACTAAACATGCTCGCCCTCCCAGCCGTGGGGGGGTGTATAATGTGACGGTCAATCCCACTATTCGTTGGTAAAAGAGCAGCCCAAGAGTTGGCGGTGGGTGGTGATGACTAGCTGCCTTCCCTCTAGTCTTACACTGCTAAATTAAGGACGGCTAGCACAGATAACCCTCAAGTAGCTTTGTGCGAAATTTCAAAACAAAATCTTTCAGAAATTACTTTTTACAATTAATGTACTTAATAGCTTTAGAATGCTCCCCATTAGCACAGTGGTATGTCTGCAGGCTTACGCACTAAAAACCGGGTTTTGATACTCATGGTGAGCAGAGCACAGATAGTGCATTGTGTAGCTTTGTACTTGATTCAAAAACAAACAAAAACAAGCTTTAGAACTGTTTATTTATATATCGGTGATTTTGTGAGCAAAATGAGGGTTGGTGTTGCTTCTCTTTGAAACTTTTTCTTGTGTTTTTAAGATATTAATTCTGTGTACAACTACTTGTTCAGTAACATTAGGAATTCTATTATATACTTGTAAATTTTCTTTTTATTTTAAGTATTGGTAGTACATAACTAAGAAATGTTTAATTTTCAAGGCAGTGTTGGCCTTAGCTGCATCTTGGACATCAAGACAAGTTGGAGAGAGAACACTTACTGGTCTTGTGATTGATTCTGGAGATGGTGTTACACACTGTATACCAGTGGTAAGTACCAGAATATTACATGAATTTAAATAGTCTTTCCAGTCAGTTTTATTTAAGATTAATTATCCGTACAAAAGGGAAACTCGTTATTTTACTAATGAAATGTGTTTTGGTTTCAAATGACTTTGCGTGTGCATACACTCAGTGTTGTGCCATATCAGGCTGGCACTGAATATTTGATATGCTGGTTATATAAACTTCTTGTAATAACCTTGACTTTGTTAATGCTCAACTGTTTTGATAATGAATTATTGATTACCATGAATTATATTATTCGGAATCTCCAACACTAATGTGATTTTATAGAAGAAGTCTATAATGGGAAATTAATTCTGTATTAAATATTTTTAAGCTTGGTACTTAGTCATTTCACCATGCCTGTTCAGTGACATTCTTAGACCACATTTTTAGATTTAAGGAAGTCTTAAATTTGACAGATAGATAATTAGTTGATTCTGATAGTATAGCTTTCAAACTGAAAATGTTTAACTACAGTTTTCTTATTAAGTTTGGGGTGTAGTAAAATTTGTGGAATTTGAAGTTTTAGAATTTATACATGATTCTTAGTACCACACAGGTATAAAACATTAAACAATTACTTACTGGTTTTGTTGTTGCTTTCACAATATCCAAGAGCTGTATTAAGTTGTACAATGAAAACATCATTTATTTTTATTTTTTAGATTTGTCTTTTGAAGTTAAAAATTAAATGAGCAAGAAATGAACAAAATGGGCTTGAACTTGGAAGATCAGCTAATTTTCTAGAAAAACTAAGGTTTTTTTTCAATACTTTCTCAAATAGCAGTGAAAGTTTAGAATATTTAACTGGTTTATATTCAAAGTTTGTAAAGGCATATAACTCATCCAATTAGAGTTGATTAGACTAGACCTATTGTGGATTATTACATTTTGTTTTTCATATCATTAGCTGATTAGCATTGCAATTTGAGATTTTTTATAGATGTTTTGTTTTGCTCAGTTAAATTCAGATTGATATGAAATAAATTTGTTATTTAAAGTAGCTCTTCCCCCCAAAAAAACCCAAAAAACTATGGCAACTACATCCATAAGTTGTCTGTTTATGTAGAACTTTATCTATTTTGAACTTAGCTGGGTACTTAAGTAATAACAATTTAAAATACAATTATGGTCTTTAGATATATTTAAGTCTTCATAAAAGTAGTTACATAATAGGTTGCTTAGACATTTCACTAATATATAAACAAACTGATATTGATTAGTACAAAAGGCTTCAAGAAAATCTTAGTTTTTGTAATAGTTTTTAATTATAGACTGACAAACAGTAAATGGTTTTCACTTTTGTCTCCATTTTTCATTTATTTTGTATTAATTTTAAGAGCACAGTGGGCCAAGTGTGGAATAGTGATTTTTGCAGATCAGTCCATGATGTTTAATTCTCTCTAGTAAGTTTCACTCCACAATTTGGTGGGTTATGAAAGAGGGCAAAATTGTGAATCACATTTCTAATCATGTTGAATTACAGTTAAAATTAAACAACTTGTTAGTTTTTCTTGAATATGCCAAAACTGATATTTTTGTTTGAAATGTTACTGTATATTACAAAATACTAGTTCACTAAAATGCATCGAAGACAGGTGTGTTTGTTATGACTGAATGTGTAACATGAGAGCACGTGCATAGTGTCAATGCATGTCATATGATGACTAGAAGGTTATTTATAAGAAGAAGAAAGTATATATCATTATGGCATTTAAGCTATTTAGAATTAACGTTTATATTTTCGTGTTAATATGTAGTCATACTTGGATGAGAAAAGCATAATTTATATTTCCTAATATTTTTATGATGGTTATGAAGTTGGTCAAGTGACAAATCCCATATAGTTGAAGTATAGAAAACAACAGGAAATAGTTTTGTTGTAAACAAATGTTTGAAATGTATTTAGGAGGTTTTAGAGACAATGCAAATAATGAAATGTTTGGAACAAAGAATAGTTTTCTTAAACATAACATGAAATGACTTTGCACTTAGACTAGTAAAATTTCATTTAAAGTTGTTTGTTTTGTGTACAAAATATTTCTAACCTTTACTAAAAGCCTATCAAACTTTGTGAATATATATGTATAGATCATTACTATTTTTACAAACAAGTCATTAAACTTACAATTCTATATGTAAATGAAAATTTTAGCTATAAGATATTTAGGTAAGAAACAATTATAACTGCTATAATCCATCCTAAGCTAACAATACTAGTCAGTTTAATCTTTTTTGTGACAAAAACACTGCCAATGTGAAAATACCAATTTAGATTATAGTGTAAAATGAGCTCCTTTTAATAACTTTTAGTATTCATTCATTTTGTAATATCTACATCTAGGCTACAAAGCTCAAACAAATCTGAAAACTGTCATAATACTAGTAAGGGTTGACAAAATTTACTTATTTCAACTGTGATATTTCAGAAAAAATTAGTGTATCTGTCAGTAGGTTATGTAAACATCTTATACTCTAAACATACATTTGTACAAGCAGCATTGTATTATTGAATATGTAGTGTGCTGAAGTGGGATACCTGACAGTACATTTGAAATTTAATCAGTTGTAACTCTCCTACAAAAAAATATTTACATCCACTAAAGTGATTTTGGGGCCTATCAGGCCCCATATATTTTTCCAATAAAAACAGTGATTTAGCAACATTCATTACAAACAACTTTAGAATGGCTCTGACAAACATTTTTTTTACAATTTAAGCAAACAATTTTTGACAGTCTATCTTTTGATCTGCTGCACAAATGGCAATGTCCTCTTTTTGCCCTCTTTGCAGGCGGTTCACATGAGTTTGTTTTGTCATTATCTTTGCAGTAAATTTCTTTGATTTCAAGCACCAATTGCCATATAAATTCTCTTCTGGCTCTTAATTTATGTTGACAAAGAAATTCAGGATGTTTTGTCAAGTATAGAACGAAAGCATTGTACGCAGCAAGATCTAGAATGTTATAGAATATGCAGACTGACCAGCGCTTTGATCGTCTTTTTGTTGTATAATATCTTACCAGTTGATCGAGAGTGTCGACACCTGCCTTCGTTGCATTGTAAAGATTGACGATTTCGAGCTTTCCATTCTCTTCTACTTCACCAGACTGATGCTGAGAACTCAGTAGTAGCACATATTTTCCTGATTTATCTGAGTGCCTGAGAAGAGTGATATCGCCATGGTAGAAAAACTTTGGTGATAACTCTCTAGATTTTGCATTTATTTCAGGAGGCAGGAAAGTTCTTGATTTCCGTATGGTTCCAACAAGTCCTGTTCTTTTTTTTCGTAGGTACTTGGCAAGTGTCATTGTTGTGAAGAAATTATCTGTCATTATTGTCCTTCCTTTTCCAAGAAATGGCTGACTCAGTTCTCTGACTATTCTTTCTCCTTGATTTGTTTCTGTCGTATTTCCAACCTTTCCAGTATAAATTTGAGCGTTGAGGAGGTAACTTGTCTTTGCATCTGTTAGGCATCAAGTCTTTATTCCATATTTGCCTGGCTTTGTCGGAATGTATGTTCTGAAGCCAACTCTTCCTTTGAAGTTACATAGTTGTTCATCCACTTCAGGTATTCGCTTGGGTTGTAACTGTTTTTGCAATTTTCAATGAAAAAATTCCAGTCTCCAGAGATAGCGGCATCTTTGATTTCTCTTTTTCTTTGAGAGTGGATGTCAAATCTGATTTTTGAGCACATTTTTTTGAATTCGTCTTGTGTAATCAGTTTTCGCAAAAATGGCAAACCGAATTCGGTTGTAAACATTTCGTCTATCGATGCATTTTTGGATTTGCTTATTTCAAGGAAAAGATTAGCTGCGATCCATTTCCAGAGGTCTTCTTCAAAAATCGGTTCTTTCACGATGGTGTTTGTTGAGTGAATGATCTGTTCCATCATATTATCAGAAATGAAAATTTTGAATGTTTCGAATGGTGTAGAGACTCTTGGAGCAGCTTGCCTTGTAATGTCTGGATTCCCATTGAATATATTGAGAGCTGCGGTTTTCCTGTTGATCCTTGAAGATGTTGTTGAATAACTAAAATTCTTATCTTTGGACAAAAGTTCCTTTACTGGCATTGTAGTAAGATCTTCTTGATTACTTTCTTCACTTTTTGCATTTGTTCATCATTTTTGGCTTCAGAAGGATCATCATCACAACTTTCAGAGTAGTCTTCGACATTATCATGTTCACTTTCATTGTCGGATGGTTTTGTCAGTAAATGTACAGCTTCATCAAGAGATATCATTTTTGACACGGTTTGAAGATTTCAGCTCATATATATAGGATTTGTGGATTATTCTAAATACTTCTCTAAAGTTTCTAGAATGTTTTAGAACAGGCGTGGGCAAACTAGGCAATAATCAGGACCATCTAAAATTATTGTTGGAGTAGAGTTATTATCCTAAATATCCATCTTTTGAAAAGAAGTTGTAAAATTAATATATTTTTACTCTAATTTGCTTTTTTTGGTTGCCCAGGCCTGTTCTAGAATTATTCAGGAAATAGTCATTTTTATGTGTTTTTGATCTGGGGCCTAATAGGTCCCAAAAATACCCTTAGTGAATGTTTTAAAATTTTTTTTTAAATATTATTTTGCAAATGTTTGAAAAGTCAAAATATTATTGCTCCTTAAAATATAAAGGGATAAGGTCAGTTAATGGCAATTTCATTTAAATACAAAATTATTAGCCTAATATTAATAACCTTTCAAGTTGCTCTGGGGCCTATTAGACCCCAATTTTAGTAGGAGTGTTAAAATGAAGAACTTCAATAACATCAATAGTAGAGGTGTTTTTAATTAAATTTTGAATATAATGCAGCAACTTTTCATAGAAAAGTGTCAAGAGTGGTACAACACTTCAGCTGTGTTAAAAAAAAAAGTTAAATTTATTGTGCTGCATAATAAAATAGTATGAAGCTAACTTGTATTCTTTTATTACCTTAAAGTAAAACATTTGTATCTGTGAATTGTATGACTGAAAGTTTGAAGGAAGTATAAGTACATGCAATAAATGTTAAATTTCTACATATGTATGTGAAGTATTAAATTGTTTAGTTTCAATTAACCTTTAGTTTAAATATTTTATTTTATTGTAATTTGAAACTATTGCTAACTTATAGGCAGAAGGATATGTAATTGGAAGCTGTATCAAACACATTCCTATTGCTGGACGCAATGTTACCTATTTCATCCAGAGTCTTCTTCGAGAAAGAGAAATTGGCATTCCTCCTGAGCAATCTTTGGAAACGGCTAAGGCTATCAAGGTGATTTTTGTTGTTGTTTATTTATATTGTTTTGCTTCATTTATAGCATCAAGAATATTAACATTGAGAACTAGAAATGTTTTGTTTTTTGTTCCTATACTTCAAAAGAAAGGTAACCATACTATTACAAATATTTGTTCCATACTTGTCACACAGTTTTTCTGATGTTGAACAAGTGTTTTGCAGGTTTAAATGTTTGTTTACTTTCTTAATTTTTTTATTAAACTATTAAGCAAATATTTAGAAGGAAGCCTGTATGTTATCAGGCCTGACATAGCCCATTGGGAAGGATGCTCAACTTGCCAGTAGCTATAAATATTTTGAATAAATATTTTCATTTAATATTATCTGTTATCTATTCCACCTCCTGGTTTGTATGTGCTGCATCTCATCTTCATAGTTCGTGTACTGTTGCTGTGCCATTTGTAGTAATATGGAGACTCAGTCTGTTTCTCAAGGGGGCCCTGATGCCACACTTATGGGTGATCCTGGATATTCTGGAGATAATATTAAGTTTGTTTTTTTTCCAGTATCAAACTTTATTCTGTTGGCTTCTTAAAGGCCAAATTGATCAGTCTCCTCTGGCTCCTTTTCTTCAGTTGATAAAGAGTATGAAATTTTGGGTCTTTTCATATTTTCTTTTTGTGTTGCTGCCTTCCTTGATTGGTGGTAATATCTGAGGGTGAATACTTTTCCATCCATTCCCTGATATTAAAGTTCATGCAGTGAACAAAGTTATACAAAGAGGCTGGTATACTTTATCTGTCACTCAAAATGGCATGCTTTAGCCTACCACTATGAGGTACAAAAGTATTTAGACTTTGAAAGAATAGACCTGTTCCTTCAAAATTTGGGGTTCCATAAAAGATTCTATTGTTAATCTGAAAAGATCTTGGTATTCTAGGATTTGTGTCCCTAACTATAGTGCTAATATATTTATGCCTCAAACTTTTCTTGGAAGCTTTTCACTGACCACCACATCAATTTGAAGAGTTGGGACTATTATTATTATCTACACTTTTTTTAGTCTCTTAGCTAGTATGCTGTTGGTATTTGTTGGATCAAGATGCATGTTTTGCTTAGGGTGTTTTGTCTACCAGCTGCCATCCTACTTACGTTTAGTGAGTGTCCATTTCACTGACTGTAGTTGTTTTGTAGGTGTTCCAATATCTTTTGGAATTAAGGACTAATGATGATTGTCTGCATACATCTTTGTCATTTTTACTTTTCATCTTTCTTCAGATGCTACAGAGGATCATAATTCTATCCCTATTAAACTGTTTTAGCCTACAACATTAACTTCTTAGTACATTGGTAGCCAGTATAGATTTTAGTTCCCATAGTAAAATTATGCTGCCACTGTCTCTTATGCACAAGGGTTATATACTGCATTTCAGGGCTCTGCCTTTCAGTTTATCATCAGAACTACGTGTGTTCTCATCACTTCCCTTCCATAGACCTATGCACAACCTACACAATGCCTTGGACCTTCTTGCTGTTCAAATGGTGATGCTTCAAGGTTTGGACTTGTTAAAGAAAAAATCATGATGTTTCACTTCTATGATTTCATAGGAATGTTCAACATTTCCCATCAGAGATAGTCAGTCAGTACAGTCACTTTATTTTGTACCTTAATTTTCTTTTATATCATTCTACTAATTTGCCATATCCCAGAGGTGATGAATTTAATGGCAAAGCAGTTGTTTCAACCCCTCCAGATTTTCTCAGCAGAATGGTTGCTGCATCATGAAATTTTGTTAGATTTGCTTTCTCTTTAGGAGATGCTAATGATCATTGCATTTGCAGCTCATTGAAACACTCAATTACTGGCATTTTGGTTTCCAGCACCTTGCCCTTGGCCATTAGCAATAGATGCATTTAGTCAGAAATAGACTAGGTTGCACATCTGTGGTTTAACAGTGATTCATGTTACCCAGAATACATGCTATAGCACATTCCATCCCATTTTGGGCTCTGTTGATTGTAGTAGATTTGGCTAGCTTAAACCTGGTTTTTATTTATGTGGTATCTTCCATCAGAAATTTCATATTGTAACTTTTGACATGTTTTTATGTGCTTTTTAAACCCCTAAATCACCACTCCTGCTATTAAATTGTTTGTGACAATGTTAGCATAATTACCAGAACTTTCCCACAGAATTTATCATATTAACTTGGTGAACAGAGGGAGATTTATTAGTTTGTTTTTTATTGCAAGACTGTCTAAAGTAATGAAAAAAAAAGCAAGAAAATATTTTATACAGCTGTATTCAATGCCTTGGCCAATCCAGTAAATTTGGTACATATTTGGATGTTAATTATTTCTGGATGGTTCTAATGTAATGATAAAGGTGTACAAGTATTATTATTATTATTATTTACTCAAATTACATTTTGCTTTATTATCAAATTGTTTTTTCACCTGTGGCTATAATCATGTATCAGAATGGTATAACATTTATTAGGGATAAGGATGATATTTATTATAGAATATTATTCAACTTGACTCTAGGTCAGTTAGTTTTTCATGTCCATATTAATAGTTATATCCACTTAAAAATATAAAAATAAAAAATAAAGTGAAATAAGGTACTACCATTTGAGGGGGGAAGTGAGTTTAAACTTATCTCTTGAAGTTAGCATTCCTGCTCCCAACATGGTAATGGGGTATAATTGATATACAGCTTGTGTTAAGGCTTAAATTTATGGTTGTATATGCGTGCATATTCACGCAAGTTTTTTTTTTACCTTAAACATATGGATACAAGTGTGATGTTTTTGTAGTGTAATTCTGTATGTTTCATTTGTATAACTGTTTTGGCTTGTTCATTTAATCTTAAGTGCAAAAGTTCTTGCAACTTTCTATTGCAGAGCAGTGAATACTTTTGAAAGCCAGCTTGTAGAAAGGTAACAACCAGATAATAATAAAGAATGTGTATAGGAAGCGAAGATATTACAGCTAATAATGGTTTTCTAATGTGTTACTTTTGACACTTTTATAATAGGAAAAGTACTGTTACATTTGCCCAGACATTGCCAAAGAATTTTCAAAATATGATCAGGAACCTGCCAAATGGATGAAAAAATATGAAGGAATTAATACTGTCACCAAACAGACATTTGCTGTAGATGTTGGGTATGAAAGGTTCCTTGGTCCAGAGATTTTTTTTCACCCTGAGGTATGGTATTTTCTGTTTTATTTATATACATATAGTGTGTGTGTGTGTGTGTGTGTGTGTTTAAACATACAAATAAAATTTGAAAACCTGTGTCTGGTATAAGTCTTCAATTTTTATTTTACTGCTGTAACATTGGGGAATCTCTGGGAAAAAAATAAAAGCTATGAACTAATCGTGGATGAATAACAAGCAGTTTCAAACATTTGTCGACATGTCTGCCTTTATTGAATCTTTAACTGCAGTTGAATTTTTAATAAGGTAAAAAATTGGTTTTTGTTTAGAAAAAACATTTTAATAGATAAATTGAAACAAAAAATCCTTTTAAGTTCTGATCAGGTTCAACATTTTCATAATTTCTGTGAATTGAGTAATTTGTCAGTATGTGTTGTAATTGATTACTTTTTTTCTCTGTAATAGTTCCTGTTTTCATTGAATATTTGTTCTTGTATTTGATTGTATTTTATACATATTTAAATTTTATTCTTTTTACTTTTTAAGAGCAAATTTAATAAAAAGGAAATGTATCAAGTGTAGGCAAACAAGTTCTAAAATCCATTGGTGGAGGTTTTGTAACTGATAACTGATAGTTTTCTTACACTTGTAACTAGTAACTATGGTGTCTACAGTCAGGATGAGTGTCACAAGCCTTTAATATAAAAGTCAAAACTCTTTGGGTGAAATTAACTTGTAATTGATTAATGTGCTGCAGGTGTGAACCTTCAGTTGGTAGTCATCCTGTCAATCAACCAGTACTTGTTTTGCTACAAGAGAACCTCATTTATTTTCCACTTTAAGATGAAATTATAAAGTACAGTATTTAGTTTAACCCTTTTAAAAGAGCTAAAATCATAAGTGTAGCCACTCTTCTTATTTTCTGTTGTATGTTAACTTTTATTTTTCAGTATAATTGCCAAAAGCTGGTGAAACATGACAGACAAGTTAATTGTAATTTTTTTTTGCAATTTTAATTTATCGACTGTGGCTGAAAACTGTGTGTGTAAATAGCATTCAGATTAAGAGTAATGAGAGAGAAAAAAGGCATTTGCAATTAACTTTTTATATATCACTCTCTAAATTAACTTGCACTCTGTCATCTTAATTCATCATTTATGATGGTTCCCCAAGGGAAAAACCAGCAAACTCTGTGGAAGATGTGTTGAATTATTTGCATAAAATAATTATTTACAATTTCAAATAGAGTTGAAATGTTTGCTGTGACCTTTTTTCCTTATTACATTAAGAAACTGGACAAAGCAGAACTTATAATTTGGAATGAGGTGTTTAACTTGGTTACAGGCAATCCAGGCCTTATTGGGTATTTTTAGATGTAGGAGCTAGACCCAAAACATGAGAGGAGTGTTCAACCTAATGTTGCTATTATTTGCACTGGGAAATTGAATCTTTGCTAGTGTCTTTGTTATCTGTGCCTTGGTGGGTGTCATTTAACCACAGATGTATGTTCAGGTTGTATTGAGGTGTTGCTCACTTATACATTATTTTCTTTGCTACAGGTAACTGGTATCTTCAGTCTGTTTTAACAAAGCCTTTCTTGTAGTAATTCTGAATCCTATCTTTGCACTACTTTCTGATTTATTTTGCACAAGGATGCAAATGCACTTCAATGTTTATAGTGGAAAAATGCTGAAATTTAGGAGTTATTTATGATTACAAAAGTGGAATTAGACTTCTGTTACTTTGAAAACTTGAAATTGAGTGTGACCAACTGACTGAGCGACCAAAACTTGTTTTAAGATTATTATTTTTGTTATGACTTAGCATTTTTCATGATAATATGATTAAATTGCAATAAAAATTAATTCAGAACAAGAATCTTAAATATATTAGATTAAACAACAGGATAGCTAGTGAGAAACTGCTGATTGTGTTACTGTGACTTTTTGCTATCCCCAGTATGGACAATCGAGGCACTAGTGTTATATTTACTTTAACAGAAATGAGTGCATGATGCTGATCACATGATGTCAGCAGTCATTGGATAATTTTGCTGGAATTAACTGCCTTTGGTCCTTTTAGAATAAATATGTGCAAGAAAACAAAATTGTACAAAATTAGCAACGTATTTGCAACTGCATCACTTTTTTTTCTTGAAGAAATGCAAAGAACTGAATCTGTTATTAAAATCCTTGAAAAAAAGTTTGGTATCACACTCAAGGAATGCAAAAATAATTCTGGATTTCCAGAATGTTATTTTCTTCCGTTAAAATTTTTGGGTGTTACTAATATTTTAAGTTTACTTAAATACTTTTTGAAATGTTATTTCATTACCATTGTTTAAAACGAAATTTTCTAAAGGTAGAAGAAGATTGAATTCTGAGTAACTGTGGCTGTAAGTAATCACAAATCGCTTGATGTAGATATAAGCTAAAATTTTGTACTTTAAAATCAAGAGAATCTGCAATAGCCACAGCTATAGTTAAATCTGATATTGGGCAAGTGATAGTTATGAGCTATAAGTTTGTAGTTGAAATATACTTAGCATTCTGTTAACCACTGGGCTGGAACTAAAAACAAATTGAGACATGGAATGTTTTACTTGTATAATTAAGTTATGAAGCATGAATTTTTAAATGCAGAAAGGTCTTTAAATATAAGTTTTGTTCATTATTTATTATCTAAACATTTAGGGAAGATAGTGATTTTAAGACCACTATGTGAAATATTTTAGATGTTAATATATTATATGTTGAAGTTAGTGGTGACTGTGTTTTAACCTATTCAGTGCCGTAGACAAGATAACTTGTCCAAGCCGATCAGTAACACAGTTAATTCGTTCTCAGTAATACCTAACTTCAATGCTAGATGTCAGCACCATATAAGCATTTGACCTACTTTCATATTGTTTCACTTTCAATCCAAAATGATGTCATGATAAAGGTTAAAAAATGAGGAAGCATTAGAGTTGTATTTTGGACTTAATTCTGAGCTGCCATAGCAGCTGAAATATTTGGCAGTCATCAGGTTAAAGACGTGATGTGGCATGTGTGCTTGTATCCTGAATGAACAGTTAGTGAGATTTTAATTTATTACATTATCTTTTCAAGTTTAATCTGTTTTACTTGTTACTATTTAATCACCCATTTTTCAACAGAATTGTATTATGTTTTTCTCAGCTCATAACTTGTTTATATATAGTGACTCTAGAGATCTTTTATACTTCAAGAATCATATATTTTTCAAATACCTTTATGTGACAGTATAAATTATTGGCAGCACTAGGGTAAAATTTTTTCCAGCGATACAAGGGAAATTTTTCTTTTTTAAACTATGAACTATTACAGTTCAAAGATGACATTTGCTGAGTTTCCACCAACCAGTTTTACTGTAAGGAAGCATATTTTACATTTTCTATGTACAGAACTGTGCATAAACAATGTGTGCTACCAGCTACTGCTTATTTTTATTGCTGCATTTATTGCAAGTGTAAAGGATTCCAATTAGGTGGAACTGTTTGAAAAAGTCCTATCGTCTTAGGGGTGCCTGTGACAATACCACCATCAAGATTACCGTTTTATTGTTGCTGTATTTTCTGCATTGGAATTCTGAGTTGGGACATTTAATAATTATGGCTTTAACATATTCTTCCAGCACATACATATTTATGTTCACTAATTGTATATAGTTTGTTATATGTAATATTTCTATAGTAAATAGGTCAGCTTTAAGTCATCTAACACCATAAAGTGTAATGAATTTTAGTGAGAGATAAATATTCATATACTTTTGTGGCTGGATATTGACAAATGCTTTTGATGTGCAGTATGTTAATTCAAATATTTGAATCAATTCATAGTTGTATATTCCCTGATATGTGTGAAGTACTTTTTCATACCATTAGAGGCTCAAAATTGCTTGAAGTACACACAGGAAAATTAACTCCTTGATCCCCAAAATCTGTATTTTAACATCAAAATAATTTTGCTATCTTCTTTTTAGGGCCACCATTTTGAGTAACCTAAATGGTCAGGATTGATTTTGTGTCCAGTGGTTTTCTTTACTTCTTCAAAAATCTGAACCTTAACATCAAATTTATTGTGCTATCTGCTCTAGAATATACATTTATTTACCTCTCTTAGAAGCCATCTTGAATTTCTCCCATATTGCTGTTTCCAAAATGTCTACTTTGGATTTTTAAGAACCTCTGGGACCCTTATAAAAGTAATTCTCTGAATATAAAAATGTTTACAGTACACTTACCCTTACCTCAATCAATATATTTGCACTATATTTTCATTTTCCTAAGAAGTGCCTAAGGGAAATTTTGGTTATTGAGGCTTTCTCAAAGTGATTACCTCCTGTGTGTAAAGCAGTAAAGATGTGTCTTTATGGCAATATTCAGCCTGGGCATTCCGAGAAATGCTGATTGTCTTTGAGGGATCTTGAACATTGCTAATTGTTTGTTCTCTGAATCACTTACTGTTTGGTTGTGGAAGATGCAGAAACCAGCACTGTGTATCCTTATAACTTGCATTGTTCTGCTTTTGACTTTGGATGAGGACATTGTTGCATATTTGTCAGATTTCTTACAGTGTTTTAAAGGATGATATGGGGGATCTCCCACAAACAACAGAATTTGTATGTATAATAGGGAAGCTGGTAACAGATGTGCCTACAGTAATTTAATTGTAATGGTAAAATGATAGAGGTAAATTTGCAAGTACTTAAGAAGGTGGTGAATAACTATTTTGACCATTTTCTCAAATATTTTCCAAAGCTGTTGCTTGGAACAGATAGGTGCATGGATTGGTGTTGCAGCATCTGATATAGAATTTAAACAGGTTAGAACTTGACATCTGAGAGTGTGTTAGGATGAGGAGAAACTTAAACACAGTTGTAAGCAAGATATGCTCAAGATTGGATCTTATATAAAACTAAGTAATCCACAAGGTCCAGTTCAGTCTTTAAAGGTGATAACTTTATAAGAACTTGGCTGTTTCTATTGGTGTAATAAGATTGCATGGGAAGATGTTTCTGGATGACTTCTGCTGATTGCAGTAAGATATTCATCAAGTGTTTTGAAGATTCCTGGGCAAACCCATGTAACACCATATGGTCTTAGAGAAGTTTTTCTGATGAAAGCAGTTTTGGTGGTAACTTGATGAACAGTATGGATTATGCTGAAGATTCAACTATGTGATACATTGTTAAGTTCTAAACTTAACAGTAATGACTCCACAAAATTTAGTTGTGTGCACAAGGAATATAAAATGAAACTAGTAACAATAAGTTTCAGTGTTTTAAAGCAATATTCTGGGTCTATTAGGACTCCAAGGCAGATGAGACAGGGTGTCTCAGCATAGCTATCATGGCTTCATCTTGTATAACAGTCCTAGCACCTTTTGCTACAGTGAAACTATATGTGCAGCATGTGATAATGTCCTTGTAATTGAGGGAAGGAGCTTCCATTTCAGTTACTGCTTATTTAGTCACATGATATGTGAATATTTGAATTTGGGTTATAACGTATGTTTGCATTTATACATAGATATTGACACAAAGTTAAGATTTTTTGAGTACTGGTACTGTCAGGACTGTACTTAACCTCAGCTTGTTTCAAATACTTGAAGGGAAGTCATCACTTATGCCAATTAGAAAGAGGAGGATATTAATGAATAAACCCAATTCTTTATCTCTTCATCTAGCAATGTTACTTGCCACATGAGGATTGTTATATCCAGTAATGGTTCAGAAATTGGTTTGGTAGGGACAGACCTGCTGCTGAAATTATCAGTCAGTTTTATTTATGCAACACAAAAACTATTGAAATTTGGCCTGTCAAGGGTTTTATGTATGTGTGTTGAGGAGGAGCTTGTAATACTACCAAACATAAAAGTAGATTCAGTGTTGTGCTTTGAGTGTACTTCAGTGTGTTACCACCATTTGCATAGATGATAACTCTGATACTTTTATCAGAAAATTGGGCAGCACTTGTTCAAACACCTGTCTGCTCAGAGGGTGGGCTTGGAATAATAAAATAAATAATATAAAATTATATATTCAAACATCTAAGCACGCCCTCTACATTCCGACACTCAGTTACACAACTCCTTCAAACGTATGGTCAGCTTCCAATCAGTTACCTCTTTCTTTCTTTGTGAACCTGACAATGACCGAAGAAGGTTGAAAAAATTGTTCACTCCTCTATATAAAACATTCTCAACCCAAAACAAGCCCTTTTTTCATGCATATTTCTCAACAAGTGGGTTTTCTCGACATCACGGAATATTCCCAAATATGTTTATTGCTCTTAGAATTTTAACTTTTCTCTTTAGTGTGGTGACAAAATTTTTTTCAGACTAAAGTTGATAACATTTTAGCATTCTACAATGGAACAAGAAAAAGTGGTTTAGCAGTAATTTCTGTAGAAAATGAAATGAAAAATTAATGTGGCAGAAATAAAGGAAGTTCTGCCATACATTTTCTAAAAACTAATTTTGTCTTTTATATTTAATTTTGTACTCTATATTCTGAATTCAAAAAAATTATTTGCAATTTTATAAAGTACAAAAAATAAAAATATGGAAATTTGAAAAGAGGCAAAACTGGTATTTTTGCATTTTTCAGTTTCTGAACTTGAGTCAGTACTGTATACAGAGAAATCTGTTTGTACTAGAGATTTGGAATGCACTTAGATGGTAGATTCTAAATCATTTTATTTGTGTAATGTACTTGCCACTTTCAAAATGCTGATAGAAGTAACATTTTAAGAAATGCTGCAGGAAAGATGTTTTACATGTGGAATAAAAAGTGGTTTTTGGTTGTCCCTTCCAGGACGTAGCTGAGAATCTGAAATTGATATTCTAGCATCATGATGGTGCAAGCTTGAAGTTGAAACCATGAAACTTTACAGTTCATGCATATAGAAATAATGGAGTTTCTTGGTTACATGGATGATGAAGATGAAGTGTCTACTAATATGTAAACTAAAGAAGTATGCAGCTTTCTAAGTTTTTTATCCTGTCAATAATTCTGTGACCAGTTTCTTGGGAATAGCCACATTATTGTATTTATTGATTAAGGTTGATATGTGACTTGCATGGAAGCAGGAATGTAAACAGATGTTTGTTTTATAAGCAGGCTATTGTTGAATTACAAAATTGTCCATTAATGCTTTATTGATACTGTTAATAGTGGAAATTCAGCTGTTTTACCTTGGATGAAGAATGACATGTAACATATATAACATGTTGTATATATGGGCCTATATGCTGGCTGACTCTAATGCAAATATGGAACAATAAATACAAGTGTTTGCAGTTTAAAGTATTTTTTATCCATATTTCCTGCTATTTGTATGGAAAAGAATTTTCCACCTGTCACATCCTATATCAGAAATTGCCAAGAGTTCTGTATGATATTTAATACTTAACCAGTAGAAATCCAGTGTATTAATCTGTAAAATTATTGATTATATTGTGTTGCTTTCCACAAAGAGAATTGTCTTTATTGCTTCCAGTTCAAACTTTGTTATGGAAACATGCATTCAAGCTTAGCTGAATTTGTAATGGCTCTTGTTGCATAGTCAGCTTTACTTCTTGTTTATCGTTTGTACTTCATTTATAAAAGTAACTGAAATGTAAAAATTAGTTACTTTTTAGGTAGGGTAAAATGAAAAGTAAATTTTTCACAATACTCTCAAGCAACCCTTGATTTATATAATTTGTTAGGGTAATATTAGCTCCATATTTGCCAGTCTATTTACAAATTTTATTGTGGGAATATTAATCTAAACAAAGGTCCTAGGACATAAACATTTATGTACAAACAGATGTATACTGTTACAAGTGTAAACAAAAGTAATCTTACAATTTAGTCATTCTAGAAAGAAAAAGGGTAATTTTAGATTTGTTGATGGGTACAAGATCAGTAAATTTGACCAAAATTGTATGCAGATAGGGTAGAGAGAGTAAGGTTACAGATAAAAACAAATGAGGCTGGAAGGTTTTAGGAATTCTACAAATGAACTTTGAATTTTTTAATAGAATAAGTATTTTTATTCCTAAGATAGAAATCACATTGCACTTCAACTAGTAATCAAAATTACTCAATATATATTCACAAACAAATCTTTAAAAATACTTAATTAAAAATTAATTTCTGTGTACAAATGCCTTTTATTGTTTACTAATACCCTATCAAATGTTTTGTAATATATATATATTCTATTAAAAGTTATGAAAACTGTAAAGAGCACAAAGTAGTTATGAACTCATTTTAGTTGACTGATCCTGGCTGAAAAAAGATATGGGACATGTAAAGTTGTAATAAATTGTCTCAATAAAAGTGATTGGCTTCAGCAACTGATAACTTCAAACTGTTGACATACAAATGTGTTGAAAGAATTGCAGTTCTTACTTTCTAAGCACTCGGATTACGTTTTGTGGCAAATGTTTATCAATAAACACTTCATGAGTAAACTCTTGATCTTGAGTCCAAGCTGATGTATCTTTGGTAGAGTGAAATATATACTGATGACAATGTTCCTGAAGTGTTGTGCTCTGACACAGTGTGAGAAATTGTCATAACCTGTAACACTTAGGAAAATTTTGACACTTCATTAGATTTGTCTGAACTTTTCATGTTTATGAACAACAGTAAAAGCAGGAGAGCATAGCTACTGTCTGATGTTAGGATGGCAAAAGTAATTCTATTGTTGTTCCTGATACTTCTTCTGCATTGCACTGTATCAGTATTTATATATTTTGTAGTTGACATCAAATGCATTATGAATGGATGATCAGGGCAAGAAAGGCTCTTTTGCTTCAGTTCTTTCTGGAATTATATTTGTATTCAGAACACTGCCTCAGGTAGGGTGGTCTTAATCTTGAGAATGTTATAAAAGCTAATGAGTTGGTCATAATGATGTGTGTTAAAGTGAAGCTGATGCTGGATTTAGATATTGTGATTATCAGGTTTTCTACTGACCGTCAGTTTTTTGTTAACTGAATAATATTTGACTTTGAGATTTAATATGTATACATAAATTTCGTATGTTAGATATGGACCACTTTTTGTATATTAGGTACATACATCATTGCAACATATACACAGATTGAGTACATTAAATTTAGAACTATTGCATTTAGTCCATACTGCTTTACAACATGCTGTATGTGATGGTCATACTCTTAGCATAAAAAGGAATATTTAGTAGTGCTTGGGACAAGCAGTCTTATATTTCAGGGGTGAGTGCATTGATATATGATGAAGCATAATGCATATTCTGCAGAAGACTAGTGGGGTTGTGACATGATTGGCTGATCTTCTGGTCTATAACCCATTAATTGGTTTCAAGTTTTTTATTCTGACTTCTACTTTGAGTATTTTTTTACACGACTGGTTATTTTGATTTCAGTCTTAAGTTGTCAGAAGAATAAAGAGCTGTCAGAACTGCTGAAATGGAGTGTATCATAGTGAAAGATCTGAGGATCTTGACTTTGTATCAGTGACACTAAAGAAAGGGTTGCTCTTTTACCACACATTGCCATATAGTAACTAGAACATGTTTTAGACAAATTTATTAAGTAAATAATGGCAGCGTACGATTAACCTCTGTATTTTAATACAGTTATTGAAGTATGTTTGGAAAACTTGATGCAGTACCACCAGTGTTTCATCTACAACACAGTGATGTAGTATTGTCCTATAAAGATGGACAAGATTCTGACTCTTAAAATTTCTCTCTCTCTCTCTCTCTCTCAGCAACACTGACTTCCACAATTGTCATTCTAAAAGAACTGAACAGCATAACAGTGGAGACAATACTGTTTGTATCATATTACTTTTGTTTTTCTTGATGATGAGAAACTCACTTGAAATTGAAAAAAAACATCTCAGAACAACTGCTACAGGCATTAATACTTAGGTTTTTCAACATTAAGTTTATCTGTGAACAGGAAAAAACTAATCAAATAATATTTCTTAAGCTAAAAATACCAGAACTGATGCACAATTTAAAATCCAGAGAAAATCACCCATTCTGGGTTATACATTTCCTGGGACTCAGCACCTGAAATAAAAGAAAAATTCAACATACTAAGAAACCAAATAAGCACAGCCACAAAACTATGCTCATATGATAAAATTAACTGTTAAATCAACCAAATAAAACTGCTTCATCAACAAAAGTTGTGGGAAAAAGTATGTGTGCACGTGCGCATACATACACACACACATCCCAAGATATAACAAACGTGAAACAATTTTACCAAATTTATTCAAAAAGCAGGTGCAGAACTGCAGTCCATACTATGTAAAACCTACACTGACAGACACACCAACATAATTTGTAAAATATAATGCAGCAATATAATTTTCATATTGGAGAAACAAGCATAAAATGGAAACTAGATTCAAAGAACACAAACCTCTTCACATGTTTTCGAACAGTGCAAATCAAAATGACACAACATAGCTGAAGAAAATGCTCTGATGCTAAGACAAATATAAATGAATGCAAAATCAGAGAAGCTCTACTTATACAGTAATGAAAACCAAAATTAAACCAATATAAAGGAACACATTTATTCCTATATTCCAATACTAATTAATAATCTAACATCCATTCCCTGACAATCCCATATTTATTTATACACTTGTCCTTAAGACGTGTCTCTAAATGGTCCCTTGCAAACTCTTTGTAAACCTAAAGATGACCTAGGAAGGTCAAAATTTTGTTTTTTGTTTATCAATGAAAGTGTTAATACCCATACCAGCTGTTCTGAGATATGTTTCTACTTTTTTTTTTTAAACTCCACCATAATTCAAATGAAGCATAAAGTGATGAATAAGATTCTTAAAATAAGTTATATTTAGGTCTTAAAAAAAAAAGTAAAACTTTGAGCGGACTAAAGACACATATACCTTTCAGAAATGGATTAAAAAAGCCAATTCAGATTTAAATGGTTGAGAAAAACCACTAAGGAGACATTCTGAGCTGTCATTTGGTTAAGTATTGTAGTAGCAGTATATAAGGGACAATTTCGAAAAATAGAGGTGAACGAGGCCACTGTTTGTTTGAGTATATAAGCCATATCTCAGAAAAAAAAAAAGTTGCTTATTTTGTTTTTTAGCTTGTAATGGTAATTTGAGTTTTTAATTTATACAAGACTATAGATTTAGTATCTTGACATCACAAGCATCTAATTTTTTAACCAGTGCTGCATTCAACATACTACATGACTAACAAAAACCTGTATTTAGGCAGGTTTCTTCTAATATGTACTTTTAAATTCAGAAATTAACTCTAATATAATTTTAAAATTTGAAATACAATCTACAGTTTTATTCCAAACTTATTGTCATAATTTCATAAAATAGTAGTCTGATAAAATTTTGAATGTAAATCAAACTCAAGACATGGCATTTGACCCACGACCTGTAGTGAAAGGGTTAAAGAAAATCTTTAAAAAAACAACAACAATGAATGATCAGTTGAATTCAATGGTGTGGACTTGGTCTTGGCACTGCTAAGTTAATTTGTCATTAATTTAATATTTTGGTTAAGTTTAATTTGTTAAATGTTTGCTGTTCAATTTTTATATAACTTTATTTTAATATTTTCAGTTTTGTTTCTAAAAATTTTGTACTTGTATTTTTCATAATTATAGTTTGTTTAATTTGATCTAGTCTGTTATGTTATTTTGATTTCATTTAATTCTCTTGTAAATTATTTTGTTGAATTGGCCCAGTTTATGAATGTTTTTATTTTTTGTAACTGAATTGTTTAAATTTTGTATTTGTTTAATTTATATAATTTTGTCCTGTTTTATATTTGTAATTCTATTGTAAGTCTTGACTTTTAACTTAAACTATTTGTTGAAGCCATTGTGCTAAAGTTTCATTTTGTTTCTGGTTATCAAAATCATAGCTTTGTGCATATAAAGTGAAGAGGAGATTATAGGAAATTTGAACCTTGGTAGCTGAACTTAATTTTAAGGGCTCAAGCTTAAGAATGGTTCAAAGTAGTAAATGTCACAATCGAAAGAACTACTTATTTCACCCTTCCATAATTAGTAATCAGTGTATTTTATTTAGATGTATATCTGTTCATATAGAGTACTTGCTATGCTTCTAAACAGGATATAGCTTAAACAGTGAACACATACTATAATAATTGTTTTCAACAGTTATTTGTTGTGTGAACTTTGTTTCATTTATACCTACATGTGTATTTGCTATTTTTTGAATGTTATCTTTGTTTACTTTATTCTTTGTTGGATATTTCCTAACCTTCAGTTCATTTTGGATATTTAAGACTTTGTTGGATGTCAGTTGGCATAAGTACCATATGCTGTGATATGCAAGCATACTACGTATTTGTTTGTATATTGATATAAGAATTTTTAAAGTTGTTTATGTAATTTGATTCTTTGCAGTTTTATTATTATTATACATAAACATCTGGTCCAGAAAGCTACTGTTATATTTGTTTCAGTTACTTTTGTTTCTTTTTGTACTTCAGAATGCTTCAGAAGAATAATGTGCATTGGGAAGCTTGCTACAACACTGTACATCATTCAAAGAGGTCAAGAATAGCAGTGTTTTTTATTAGCCATGTAGATGGCCTTAGCCACATTATATGAGAACGATCATTCATGTGGTAGTGTTTTTTTGACTAGATCGATTTACTTTGTTTTCTACGTGAGTTAATCAACAGAAAAAATTTCTAGAGGTTACAGTTATGGACTGATTCACTGGTTCAGTAGATTTACATCCAGTTCTTGATGATAAGCCCACTTGAAATAAAAATGCATCTCATAATGGCTGGTATGGGTATTGACACTTATTCATAAGCAGTGAACAACGTTTTGACCTTATTAGGTCATCTTAAGGTTAACAAAGAGAAAGTTTGCGATTGAATGTTGTTGAGCTCATGTCTAGGGACATTGTAATTTCTCTTTTTTCTAACCTGAAGGTGAACTAAGAAGATCGAAACATTGTTCTCTGCTTATCAATAACAATTTGCATCCAGTGTTTTGATGAACGTATGTATGCAGTGTTTGTGCCTTTATTTATAAAGATTATTTTTCATTATGTATCCAGTCATTTTATCCCCTCACTCAATCTCAGAGTAAATCTTAATAATTTACTTAAAAGACCAAATTTATACTGTCTCCCTCTCATAAGTAGTATATAATCAGATTTGACCTGGGAATACCAATTATTT
Source organism: Carcinoscorpius rotundicauda (assembly GCA_011833715.1). NCBI lineage: Eukaryota > Metazoa > Arthropoda > Merostomata > Xiphosura > Limulidae > Carcinoscorpius > Carcinoscorpius rotundicauda. The sequence continues at coordinate 43,842,194 of CM022394.1, read as the reverse complement.
TTACTTCAGTAACAGTTGCACTGCAATTTAATTCACTTGTACAGTCCTGTGCTTTCACCTCATGTTTTCAGTATATTTTATTTTAAAACTTGTGTAATTTTCATATCCTGTATATTTTAGTTCAGTATTTTCAAAAAGTATTGTGATCATCTTTTAATATCATTAATTCCAGTTATATGAATGATATCTTTCTTTTAATATTGGTAGAAAAAACTTGCATAGATTTTTTTTAAAGCTCTAACATAATATATTTTAATTTAGTTTGCTAATCCAGACTTTATGACTCCTATCTCTGAAATTGTGGACACGTGTATCCAGAACTGTCCCATTGATGTTAGAAGACCATTATACAAGGTACAGTGATAACATTTTATACAAGGAAGTACTTTACACTTGTACAAATGGGATATATTTTCTTTTCTCAGTGGGATGAATAACTATTTATTTTTGTTGAATGTTAAAGGTGTTCACCTAAAAAAGTTTACAGGTATCATTACTTTGTAAAGAAAATAACGTGTATAGATGTATTCTTTCTTTTATTCTCCCCCCCCTCAAATGTTTAATGTGTGTTACACTTTGGTTTTTAAACCATCATGAGAAAGAATATTTGTTTGATGTAGGTTCAAATTCAAAACATCAGTGGAGAATTTGAAAATTCATAACTAACCAATTTATAAATAATGGATTTAATCATAATTCTTTAACTCTGTTATTACTCCTTGCTCTTATCAGGAACTAGATCTTTTTGTGCATGAATTTTCTGTTTTATGATTCATCAGTGCAACAGTTTTTATCTATTGTTCATGGAGATTTCTGTAACTGAATAAATGAGGTTTGAGAAGTAATTTTCTTTGACGATTTGATCAGTAGCTTTTAGTCAAGTTGGGTTTGTTTTTATTTTACTATGACTACAGTTTCTAAGATACACTTGGTCATTGAGTTCACTATCATAATAGAGCAATATATATCTATTTATGTTACTTAAATAATTAATACAATGTTGCCATCTGTTGTCCTGAAATATTACAAGACCTAAATACTGGAAGTGATGGTAGTAAAATTCATATGATTCATAGGCTTTTTCTTTTCTTCAGTGCTTAATTATTTTCAATTGCGTCTTCTGTCCTGCAATTATACACATTCTTGTATCCTATTTAACTTCCTCATTTTCTAATAATTTAACTTTGAGAATATTTTCATGTTTTCCTTCCATTCCTCCATTTTCATTTTTTGCCTATTGTTCATTTTTCTCATTTCATTCTTTTGTAGAATTAGTTGCAATTTCTTTCTTGTGTTAAGATATTCTTCTCTTTTTTCTTGTTTTCCCATCCTGTAAAATGTTTTAAATTGCCTTTTTCTTCTTTTGTTTTATATTCTTTATCAAACCACTTACTTCCACTTCACATTTAATGCTTCATTGCAAATCTTCTCAGCTACCATTTTCCAAGCCATATCAGTCTTCTGCAAAATATCTTCCTGGTTTCTTTTGTAAATTTCATGGCTCTTCTCATACGTTTTATACATTTTTAGCAAAAACATTTTTTCTTCATATTGTATCCTAGTAATTCCCAGACTTTCCTTAACTGTGGATCCTTTCATAGCTTTCAACTATTTTGGAGGATCCCACACTAGTAATTTACTGGTATGAAGAACAAACATGAGTAATTGTTATGATGAGCATGTTAATATTCTGGAATACTGTTATATTTTTACTTACTAGAAGAACCATCACTTTATGGGTGGTTGTTTGTGCTAGCAGTAAGTAATTGTAGTATTCTTACCACATTGTAAACAATTGTAAAAAAAAATAGACATTTTCTGACAAAAAAATTGATGTACCAAATACTGTATAGGAGAGGTATTTAGATTGTGTTCTTTAGTTACATGCAATCTTGTTTGCATTAACATTCTTAAATGTTAAACTGTAATGTTTTATATATTAAAATTGATACTATTTGTTGAAAAGACAAGTTTCTCAAAACTACATTTAAAAATTATATCATTAAAGATATAATCAAACCCTTGTATAGTCCAAGTGAAACCCATTCTTCTGTTGTGAGAATAGTTTTATTTGAAATTATATTCAGCTATAGAGAAATAGTTGTTGCACAGTCCATAGTTATTTTAATAATTGTATGAATCTTGAATTTTTTCTCTTTCTCTCTCTCTCTCTCTCTCTCTCTCTCTGTTTAATTTACCATTTGTACTTGACATCAGGTTTCTTCTTTACACTTCTATATTTTGTTGAAATTCCTATTGTTTCTTCATTTATTTTATAATTTCGCTTTAACTGCTATAATATGACCTCCTTTTGCCCCTCTTTTCTTTTTCTTTTGCTCTCTCTTTGTCTACTTAATTTACCATTCATACATCAGGTTTTTCCTCTATACTATTTATTGACTTCTGCTTCTCCCATTAAATTACATTTGCTTTTTTTTCTTTGACTATCCATTTTACATACCAGATGATCTTTGATATCCTTTTATTTACCATCTCTGATTTTTCTTCATTGCATTTAAAATTTTGGCTTTCGGTTATCTTTGCATGTCTAATACTTGCCTTCCCTTTTTCTTTTGATCACTTCAAACAGTTTATTTCTTATTCCTCTAACTTGTACTAAATTTTCAGTTAAATTTTAAATCTTTCCTTCAGACTGTATGTTTGTTTTACCTTTGTTGTTTTTTTCTTGTTCCAAAGTTACTTGCAGTTACTTGTTAGTTTTATTTTCATGTTATCTATCTAATGTTAACTTCTGGTAAAATTCCTTAGAATTAACTTCTCATTTTTACTTAATTCAGTTTCTTTTGTTTTAGGTCTATTTCATTTTAATACCAGTAGATGAATGTGTTCTAGTCAACTTTTGAAAAATTACCCTTATTTATCTTATCTTAGACATAGTCTTTCAACTTTCAGTGTATTACTTTCATTTTTCCCTCTATACATTAGGTGTCCTCAACTTCAGTTCAGTTTCTTTTGCTAAGTGTTTTTCAGTTTACAGAAACTACTATTGCTCTAGGTCATCGATATCTTCTCCAGATATTTCACTCTTTGTCACAACTTTGACTATACAACATTATTCCTCTGTCTTTCAATCAGAATTTAAATTTCACTAATGTATGATAGAGTAAATCACTCGGCAGTTTTTTTCATTTGGTAAGGCAGTGCTGCTAAACAGATGTACAAGAAGTCAACACAAATGTTCATCTCTGACTACATTTGAAATAGTATTGTTTTGTTTAGCTATTACAAATTACTGTTGTTAAACTTTTTTTCTACTTTACTCACAATGTGTTATTTAACTAGGTAATAAAATATTTTCATTCCAACATCATTTTGATTTGGTAGTTTCTTTTTGTTTTTCTTCTGCTTTACATTTGGGTATTGTATTTCATTCCACTTATCAAAAGTGTTCTTCAATTCTACATCTTTTCTGTGTGGCCGAAATGCATGTAAAAACCAACTATCAATGAAAGATCACAAACAGTATAAGATATAACTTTACATTGTAAATTTAATTGTAGTTATGCGAATCTTCATAGAATGAAAACAACTAAATATACATACATATCAACTTAACTGTCTCAACATGAGCTTGGCTAAATTGACCAACCAAGTGAAACTACTTTTAACGTGGTATATTTTGATACCACAAAATTTTAATATAGTACATGTATTTTCATAAAATTATGCAGTCTTTCTGTAAACATTAAGTCTTTTATATACAAATCACAATTTTCATGAAGTTTTCTTTACTAAAGACTTTTCTATGAAAATTTTTTTTTCTTTTCACTAGTTGAAATGCATATTGATTTTTAATGTTAAGGTTAAAAATGATTTTTCTCTCAATCTCAAATTTTGTTTGCTTAAATTTCAACCACCTAAATGCATTTTAAAAGTTTACATTTTATCAGTTATTATCTTTACCCTAACTCTATTTAAGAGTTGTCAATTTCAGTATCTTTGTAACCACAAAAAAATCTAAATTACCTTTTTTTTTTAGAATGACTTCAACTTGTAAGATGAAGATATTTTTCTTTATCTTGAGTAGCTTTAAATTCATGACTTGTTTTATCAATCTCACTAACTCCTAAATGACTTGGCATGTTACCCTCTCAGATTGCATTATCCATGAGCTACTCTGAACTACACACGTGCATGCCTATCAGAAATTTATTATTTACTTTAGCTAACTTAAAGAATTTCCTATTTTTACATTTCAGTTGCTTGTATATCAGAATATACAAGAAAAACAAGAAAACTTGTTTTCCCTACCAATTGCTAATGACACTTAAGCCTACTTTCTTATACTAATAGTAGCATTGCATTAAATAATGCATAAAAGAGCATAAAATAACAATATTCAAAAAGTAGACAATGTCCCATAATTATCACAGTTTTTCTGGGTGTCTAACTATGCAACAAAAGCTATTATAAACTCATCCAAGCTTGATATGTCTTGCTTGAGAATAACGTTTGTACTAGAGGATAAATTTATAATCTTCTGTGCAGAATATGTAATATATATGTCATTTGACAAATGAAAACCTTGGACCTTTAAATAATTTAATAATTACAATTAAATCTAAGAGAACTGTTGACAAATCCTGAATGAGAAGATGTGATGGGTAGGTTTAGCAAGAGGGGTCTGATTTTCTGTCTCTATAACTAAACAAGATTAAAGACTATGAAAATTATGCTTTGTCTGAGTAAAAGCAACATTGTAATGAATAATTCACATTAGGTTTCATACTTTTTAAAACTTGTACTATTAAAACATGGATTATTAGCTACTATTTTATGCTATACTAGTAGTACAATATAAAAGCCAAGTATTTTAATTGAATTTTAAATGTGACTCATCAAAGACCTCAAGACATGCACAGCAAAAGACAACCATGGAGAGTTAAATTTAAATTTATCACATTTTAATTTAAAATAATTTTGAAGTATTAGGAATAGTTTATTTTTACTTAAAAAATAAGCTAATTAATTACGTATGTATTTGTACAGTTTTATGCAAATATTAAACTATTAAAGTAGTTTGATGAAATAAACATCATTTTGCATATACAAAATACTGGTGTTATTAATCTTGGATGATAATCAGCTTAATAATATTGGTTGTTATTATATAATAGTTGGAATCTACATAGGTATTACTTATTGGTAATAATTGTAGTATGATTAATACATGATAAAGAATTTAGAGTAATGATTTAAAACTATAGAGATAATACCTAACACATTGTGTTGGAGACTTCCAAATCAAGTGTTTGAATTATTTTTCAGAATATTGTATTGTCCGGTGGATCTACTATGTTCCGTGACTTTGGAAGAAGACTACAGAGAGATTTAAAGAGAGTTGTGGATGCCCGCCTTAAACTGAGTGAGACCTTGAGTGGGGGCAGAATTAAGGTAAGTTTATTGAACAGTATTGGTTTCCATTTGATGTTAAAATGACATTAATTACTTCTTATCTTGGTAAATGAGATTGAATGGTTGTTGTGATTTTGATTGGAAGGCCCAAGATTTAAGCTGTTATCTGCTTTATGTAATTTTAGCTGTGGTAGTTTTTAAACTGTGGCAATTACCCCTACTATATTGAGTAATGGTTACTATAATGATGAAAGTATTTATAATCACAAAATTTGATAAGTTTTTACTAAATATTAAGTGTTTTAAACACAAAGCAGATATGATTTACAGAGTACTTGTACTGGGATTTGTCTGAGTTTTGAAAGCCCATATTGAGTTGAGTGAAAGCTAATTTTCACTCTGTGAATTAAGTTGTTTTCATCTAACAGTTTTTTGCTTCATTTGCATATTTTCTATAATTTTATAAATGAATATCAATGGGGCTTACACTTATGTTTTTTTTAAGGTTATCTGAATTGAATAGGGGATGTTACATAAATTGAAAGAAAACTAAATATTTCAGCATGTATCGAATTATTTTGCTGTAACAGGGAAAAAAAAAAGTCAAACCATTTCTCTTTTTTTTTTCCGACCATTTAACTAATTATTTGATATATGACTTCTAAGTTCCCTGTAAAGCATGGTATAACAGTAATTCTTTGTTTCCCTTTAAAGTAGTGTCCTTTCCTAATAAAAATAAATTATAGGAAATCTTTGCTTCACTTTTGGTGTGAACTGTTCTTGTTCCCATATAACCCATTATCATGCAACTGATATATAGTTTAATAAAATGTCTGACAATTTTTATGAAGAGGAAGAAAAATCATACAGTTTGCATCACCACTAAATTTATAGTAGTTAGTTCTTTCATAGTTGTTTATGAATCCAAATTTGTGTAAAGCAAAATCTTGAAATTGGAAATATATGGAAAATTTGTTAACAGCTCTAAAATGGTGTAAGTGACAACGAGTTAAACTAAAATTAGTGTCATTTCTCAATCAAAATAAATAATAAAAGGAAATTTAGTTTGCATTGCTGCCAGTGTTTGATGTCCCAAGATCCATTTCCTGGATTCCTCCATTCTCAGTCTCCTGAGCTTGCTCCTCACAATGGATTCTTCCAGCATTTGATCTCCTCTTGCAAAGTGATGCTGAATCCCATAGTCTTGTTATTTATGAAAGTGTTTAGTTCCAAGCAATTTCCTCAATCTCCTTGTTTTAGTTTTTCTCTTAAATAATAATCCATATTTTAATAGTATCAGGTCATCCTATAAGTAATATCCAAAACTTTAATACAGAAAGTGCATAATCAATTCTGTCTTTTAGAAGACTTTAATGACTAACGTATACAGCAGGAATGTATAAAAACATTCAGACAAATAAACGAAATTGACACAACTCCACTTCTTCAGATCATTAATCAAATAAACACTTATGATGATGGATACATCTGAGGAGCACATTAAACATAAAATGCTTTGAGTTTGAAAAAGGCAATAGTGGAGCAAAAATTACATGAAACATTCAAGGTGTTTATGGTGCTGGAGATTGTTTACTATAACTAACAGGGGAGTATCTGTCTTTATCAACAGTATTACCTAATTTGTGAGTTTTAGATAAATGATAGAAATGACAATGTAAGTGCTGAGATTTGAAACATTTGTTGAAAATAATGAATTTAGGTAATGAACATCAATAATTTGTCATTTACAACTGTTACATAACTGTGTTTCTCATGTACCATTCAGGAGGTCAGTTCCCATTTTTTATTTCACACCCACTTGCATAAAAAATGGAAATGGTAACTTCAATCATTTTAAATTTAGTGGAGCTTTTAATTACATTTTCTATAGTCATTGTAACTTTTAAGGGTAAACTATCAACAATACTAATCAGCTTTATTGAGCATAATAGGAATTGGGTTTATTGCTTGCTATAACAATTGGCAATTGGTAATTTCTGATCATGACATAATTGGTAAAACAGTGGCATTGTTTGTTTGTTTTTTACTATTACAGTCTGCATAGTCAGATTTAAAATTGCTTCTCCTAACATGCATGATTTACAAGAAATGTACATGCAATAAGGTAGATTTTTCAAACAGTTTACAAATTTGCAATATTCACTTGTTTTTAGAAAGTGATGACAAAAAATAACTTGGATGTGTATATATTTTAAACGTATGAGCCTTAATGCAGGCTTCATATCACAAATAAAACATTAAAGTAACATTCTGACTGAAGACAGTAGTCATCTTTATATAAGCTCAAATAATTGCTCTGCATTTGAAATTTTATATATTAGTTTCATTACACTGATACAGAAAGTTTGAATCCTGATTATTGAAAGTGTATTTACTTTGATTAGATGATTATTCGTAGTGATGAGCATTCATATATTTTGGAAGATCTATTCTTGATTTGTCATGTTCTGTTTTATTAAGAAATGCTTAGATCAATTTATGAGGAGTCATTTCAGTCATTTTCATTGGCTCTCTTTCAATATTAAAGGGCCATAATGGGAAAAAGTTAGGACACCCTACCCACTAATAGCTAGCATTACCCCTTTTGGCTGAAATAACTGCAGTGAGATGCTTCTTGTAGCCATCTACTAGTCTCTGACATTGGTCTGAAGAAAGTGTGCTCCACTCCTCAATGCAGAATTATTTCAGCTGTAAGATGTTTGAGGGGTTTCTTGCATGTACAGCCCATTTCAAGTCATCCCACAGTATCTCAAAGGGATTGAAATCTGGTCTTTGACTCGGCCATTCCAGGACTTTCCAGTTCTTAGTTTTCACCCAGTCCTTGGTGGATTTACTGGTATGTTTTGGGTCATTGTCATGTTGCAGGGTCCAGTTCTGCTTCAGCTTTAATTTTTGTACAGATGGTGGATTCTATGATTGCGAGCTGTCCAGGTCCTACTGCAGCAAAGCTGCCCCAAACCATGACACTTCCACCTCCATGCTTCACAGTTGGTATGAGGTTCTTTTTCTCTAATGCTGTATTTGGTTTATGCCAAACATGTCTTCTGTTGTAATGTCCAAATAATTCAATTTGTCCTCATCTGTCCAAAGAACATAATTCCAGAAGTCCTGGTCGTTGTCTACATTCTCTCTGGCAAACTTCAGTCTGGCCTTGATGTTTCTCTTAAAGAGCAAAGGTTTCCTCCTTGCACACCTCCCATGCAAGTTAAACTTGTGCAGTCTCTTTCTGATTGTAGAGGCATGCACTTTCACATCAACAGTAGCCAGAGCCTGTTGTAGGTTCTGTGATGACATGATGGGGTTTTTGGAAACCTCTTTTAGCATCTTGCAGTCTGCTCTCGGGGTGAACTTGTTTGGACAACCAGACCTTGGCATGTTGGCAGTTGTTTTGAAAGCACTCCACTTGTTGACTATTTTCCAGACAGTGGAATTGCTGATTTCAAAATCTTTTGGTATCTTTTTAAATCCCTTATCAGGCTCATAAAGTGCTACAATTTTAAGGCCTCAGAGCCTCTTTTGCTCTCACCATGGTGCTTTCTCTCACTTCAACAGTCAGGAGCACACCAAACTTAATGTCTGAGGTTTAAGTAGGGCAAGTCTCATTCCAAATGCTGAGTAACAATATTCTAATTATGTTCACCTGGTGTGATACATCTGTGAGTTGAGCCATTTCAAGTAGGAGTAAATATGGGGGTGTCCTAACTTTTCCCTCAGTTAGAATATCCATTTTTGTAGAATTACATTTACAGAAGATGTTAAGTCTTTTCTTCAGTTTTAATTGTTTTGTTATATTCCTGTAATCTTTCAGTATTGTTAAAATTGAGATTAAATATTTATATATCCAAAATGTTACAAAAATACACAGGCTTTCATAGGGTGTCCTAACTTTTTCACATGACTGTATATTATCATTGTTACCTTTTATTTTCATCTTAAGTTTTGTTAACTTCGAGAAAATTAAGTATACTTGCATAAATTATGTATATATATTTTTGTATCTGACTTATTTACTTTATGGCACTTTGTCATTACTTTATGGTCAGTTTATAGAACTTTGTGATGATTTGTAGAAACTGGCTTTAAATCTCATAAGTATTGTCAGAAATTAAATCCAGTTGTAACGTAATTAATTGCAAGAAACATTTTATACTAAAATAGTGGAAGAATAATCTTATATGTTATTATAAACTTCTTTTAAATGTTATTTTACTTGCATAACTTTGATTGAACCACAAACTTTCTGTTTAGGGTATAAAAGTTATTGCTGTTATCCATTGCACTTTATCTGTAGGGATAAAGGGGGAATTTTTATGGAAATGTGTTGCATTAGTTGGGTGTAAATAACTACCCCTTTTGTTAAACTTCAGGTATTCCTTACCAGCTGTAGAACTCTTAAGGAATGTCAGTGGCAAAATGCCAAGCTACATAATGTTCCTAATAAAAGAAAAACAAAAATCATACATAAATAGGTACAAACTATTGATTACTTTAATTTTTAACAGGTTATTAAAATGCCAATGTCAGTTCATGTTGTCCGTGCATTGTTATAATGGATAATGTCTGTGGTAATTGCATCTGAATGTCCAAATGTCAGTGTCAAGCAAGCCAGTTGTTATGGAAAATTATAAAAAAATAAGATTATGAAGCAGAGTATTCACATTCACAGCTTCTTCTGCTTGTCACTGTCTATAGCCAGTTCTTAGAATGCAGATACCCTCAAGTTCCTTGAGGAAGAAATGAAGCCACCCTAATATTTCTACTATTTAAACTTCCAGCCTATCCTGGACCAAAAATGATATACACACACAACATTATGCTCTGTTGTCTACCAAACGAGTGAACAGTAAAATCAGATATCAAAAGGAATTTAGAAAAAAGGATGTATGGAGGTCTTGCAACTTATTAATGCTATAGATTGTGATTTGCACATAGAATACAGTTATATTTTCTCTAGGGGTTCACATGTGTTAAGCCATACAAAGAAGGTATCTTGTAAGATTAATGCAAGATGCAGCCCAATACATTAGTTTGCCAAGTACTTTTAGCAGTAAAATAGGTCAGTTTCTCAAAGAAACAGAAGCCATGAAACAGCGAGGAGTAATAGAACTGTGAATACAAATCCTTTGACATCAACTGTTACACTTGTAAAAAAGATTCACAGGGTCCTGCTGTGGTCTTATGTCTTTAATTTGTGTGCTACACTGGAATTTTGTACTCATCTATGTGGATGATATAATCACACATGTGAAGACTTAATTATGCTTGTAATGATAGATTAGAGAAAAGACCATGAAACTTTGAGGAAAGAGAACCTAAAACTAAATCTCACAAAGTAAAAATTGTTGATAAGTGAGGTTTTTGGGCACATTGTAGAAAGAGTGTATACACATTTAAATACACACCAGAATGAAGTTCAAAAGCAAGTTACAGAGTAAACAAAACATGGTAAAACTCTTACAATTAGCTTACAAAGATGCTTCATATCAAATGGTTGATTTATTGACACATGGTTGATTCATAGATGGCAAATTGGATGATGACATACATGTCAAGTTAAAGCAGTAAAGGTGTACATTACAAATGAAGTTGGTAGTGGAACTGTAAAGACCGAGTGAGCTGTTATTCTGAGAGTTGTTTGTACTTTCAGTTTTATTTAGATATGAGTGAAAATTTAAAAGTGACTGTTTTAGCTTTATGTGCAAGTTTACCAGTTTCCATAACTTTTCCTACAACCAATGCAAGACTTGTATTCCTATAATTACTGGGACAATGGTTTCTACCTCTCTTGAAACTAAAGTGACATTATCCAGTTTCTGATGTTTGTACTCATCGACTATTCAAGGACTTGTGGCACATATCTCGCATCTGTTATCTGGCCATTCTTGAAATTTCCCAGCTTTATTTTTAATGAGCTCGGAATTTAAGCAACTTTTTGTTCAACGTTGTCTTCATCTGTCGGCTGATCACGTTGAGGAGTACTATTTGAGTGTTCATACATATTTAATGAATAACATTTAGAGAAATTAATGTCAAGAAAGATTTAAATTTAAATATAAACAATGTATCTCTTAAATAATAAATATCAAATAAAAAAACAAAATCTTAATTACATTAATGATGACAGAAGTTGTTATCTAGTGTTTGATGATCATTCAAAATAGAGAAGCTTTCTTTTCCAAAGAATTTAAAATTTTCAACTCTGGAACCACACATTAGAAAGTTTCCTAGAAGTATGGGTAGTTGTTTTCATTGTTCAATTGAATACATAACTGGTGGGTTAGTGAGCACATGCACATATTTGTAGGTGACGTAGTTTTACCAATATAGGTAGTTCTAAAGCTACTATAAATATATTTATAAATGACCCATGTGTATAGAGTATAGTGTGAATGTACAGATAATTTTTGGTTTTAAACATATTGTTGATTCTTAATGTTGATTGAAATACCTAACCTATTTCAGTTTTTGTGTAATACATTTTGATGATTTTTGAATCAGATATTTACATTTAAACTGTGTTTGGCAATGAAAAGAGTGATAAGTATTGGTCAATATTTTGAGACAATGTGTGACTTTTTGGTGGGTTTTATTTCATATGTAAAATTTTTTTGTGTGATAAAAACTTAAGAAATTAAGGAAATAATCATTACTTTGTATTATGTTCATATTTGAGTGAAGACAGTAGTAGTCAGAGCAGATGTTATATATTTTAAAAGACTTAGAACATGGTTATTTATGAACAAGTCTGATATGAAGCTGTCAAAAGAAGTGTCTAAACCAGTATATATATTTTTTTACAGCAAAATAGATGTGACAAATATTGGTTTCATTTTAATTTAAATGTGGTTAACAACAAATATTCCTCTTTTGCAGTAGTATTGTGTAATTGAGAATCCCACTCTTGTCTGAATTATATACATTTTTAAACTGACTGCTTAGGTGTTGCGTAAACATTATTTTACAGTTACAAAAACAGAAATTCTCTGTATTATATGTAGTTTGTTGCAAAATATTAACAATCAAATTTGTGTTCTCCAGCGAAGTAGCACTATTTTACCATTTTGTCTTCAAGTTTGCTGTCATAAGGAATTTATATTGTTATTTTCGGTTCAATTTTGTCCAACATTAAACTTTTATAACTATTTGCTTTTATTGTTACTTTGGAAAGTTTACATCATGTGACAAACCAGTTAATCACAAAATTAAATGAGGACTGTCAAAAAATTAGCATTGTGAATAAAGAAGTGTTGAATATGCATAATCATGAAAAAAATAAAGATAACTGGAAATATAATTTATAGCATAATCATATTTTACTCAAGAATGTAGTTGTGTGGTGTTAACAATAGTGTACATCAATTTACAAATGCTTTATCTTGTTCTGATATTTAAAAACTTTCCAATGTTTTATACATGTTTTTAGATGACAAACCTCAATATCCTCAGGTCTTAAAAATTAAAGTTACAATTGTATTCCACTTAGGAAGTCTTAAATTGTGTGTATTGATGTTCAAAGAATTGTATTTTGCTGTCCTGTACAGTTAATGTAATTTCTTGTTCTGTGACTAGATGAAATGATTGGATGCTGTAATTACTTTCATCAGTATATGAAATCTTTCAGGCATTTAATTGGTTTTGTCAAATTGGTATTTATATACCCATTGAATTATTTGTACAAGTGAACCAAATGATAATTAAACTTAACAACTGTGTTATTGAGAGTGTCTTATTTAAAGATAAACAGTTCTGCAGGAAAATATAGTATCTTTATGATATTTACTTCCTCTTCTTTAGGCTACATCATGTATTTTCAGATATATTTTGTTTTGCATTCTTTTCAATGTATATTTCAGTTGCTTTATATTTTCCATTGAAGCCCAAGCCTATTGATGTCCAAGTAATATCACACCACATGCAAAGGTATGCTGTGTGGTTTGGAGGCAGTATGCTGGCATCCACAGTAAGTTTGTTGATGATGGTTTCATCTGTCTGTCTATAACTTTAGATGTGTTACTTTTCATTAGTTACTTGTGTCTTTTTTTTCATGTAGTCTTAAGTTCTCAACTTTGTTGTAAAAAGTAAAATATTTCATTAGGTAATGAAATTGGCATCTATTATAACCTAAATACAGTATATACATTGCTATAATCTCTTGTCTTTTAGAGTATGCAGTAGAATTGATGTTTTTGAGATTCAAGATTATTCTTCTCATACATCTGTTCTTTCAGTTTTGTTTTTGCAATCAAAGAATATCTTGATTTGCTGAAATGTCTTCAGGTACATTTTCTTTCTTAGACTAGCTAAGAGGTATTTCAAAATGATTTCATACCTAATGGTATCTGCTATGGCACATGGTAATGCACAACTTTCTGGTCTATATTATTGATTGATTATTTACAAATTTATCTTGTCCTTTTATTGAATCATATAGTAAGTAAATTTAAGTATATCGTTTTCTGCAGTCCTATGAAAATAATCTTTTTCTTTGTTATTTTCAATTTAAAATTGAATTTCCTAGCACTTGTCTCCAAAAAGTAACATATGAAGATACACAAGAGTAGCTATATTTTCAGCATCTATTACAGACATATAAGATATCTTTAGTTTTACGTGTATTAAAGATTTTCTTTAACTTTAACTGTTTTATTTCAAAGGATCTTTTATCACCTTATTTACTGCTTTACAGATTGTAACATTAGTCTTTTTCTGTTCTGTCCACTATGTGCATTTTCAGCACCAAATGTACCAAAATATTTGAATGTAAATATAATAGCTATTTGTTTATATGGGAATTAACCCAATTTCTATTGATTCTGCAGTAGATTTGTTCACAGTTTACTTTTATGTGTTATTGTATACATTTTATAATTTAATTTCTGACTGTTAAATACAGATTTGACATTTGCATACATGTATATAAACAGCAAGTATCTTAAGCTCATACGCTATTACTGACTTTTTTTTCCATGTGCTTTGTAATTCTTTGATAACTCCTTTTGCAATAGGTAACTGATGATACTACATACTTTTAAGAGAGTTGCGTACAAATAAACTTGGTATTGATGAATGGTTAGTGAAGGAAATTTTAATATTATGTAAATTTTAATTTTATAAAAAATTTTAAAAATCCTTAATCTCACCTTGTGTGAGAATTGTAACATTTGTTCTCGAGGTCTTTCCTTCTCTCGAATTTATCACCCCTCTGAGATGGTTACATGTAACATAAGCTATTCATTATATAATTTGTTATAAACAAAAATAAAAAATGCTGCACCCATTGAAAGGATCCCCACAGTGCAGACTATAATGTGGGTTATACCCTGGATTTTGGAGGTGACTGAAGATGTAAGACCCACATTGCAGTGGAGATATACTGTCTATCAGTTTTAACTCCTGTTTACTAATCTCACTTAAAGAAATAAAATAAAGGAATAGCAATAGAAATTAAAACAATAAAAACAGGAATTAGAGGAAAGCAAGATGTGGGTGCTTAACTCCACAACATCCCATATCTCTTATTACCCTTCACTGCCTGCACACAGTTGTGGGAAGGTGATTGCTTTCCAAAGTAAAGAAGAAATTAAATGAAAAATACATAAGTGAAAATAAGGTTCTACCATTTTGGGATAATTAAGTTAAACTTACCACCTGAAGTTAGCATTCAAGCCCCATTATGGTGGTAAAAAAAGAATTATTACCATATCATATGTTTTCCCTTCATATTTTCACAAGGCTATTAAAACTAAAGACACTAATCCTTCATTGAATAAATTTGCCTTTAGATTTCATGTGATAAAACTATTCTTGTTGTAATGTATGAAAAATTACACGCACGCACGCACTGCACTGAAAACAAATTCTTTCAAATACAGAAAGAAGTACAATATTTGCATCTTTGCAACAAAATGTTTGAGAATAATAGATTACCACCACTTTGGTGAAGAACAAAGTATTACAAGAAACATCAAAATTAAGATAATTTGAAAAAATTATAATTACAGACTTTTTGGAATTTTTTCAAATTCCATCAGTAGCGTAAAATTAAAGTAGTTAAGAACATAAATATAGAAAACATCATAAAAATAATTTTTATGATGATTTATGTGTTTACGTTTTACAAGGCTGGAAGAAACTGAATGAATACATGAATGCTGAGAAATTAAATCAAACAGTTAAAAGTGGAAAAATATACCAGGTAGTATTTAAGCAGCACTGATGTGAGCCAGATGTTAATTTCTCATTTTATGGCATCCTGTCTAAACCTATTTCTTGTATATATGAAGTGGGTGGGTTAAATGCTGATTCTTGTGAGACCAAAGCTAGTGTTTTTTGAGAAAAGCAATTAAGTGAAAAAGTTGTGCACCAAAGAACTTAGTTTTAGAAGGAATGAAGAATGCAAGACATTAACTTATTTTTACTAAATCAATTTTTCCCCTCAGTAACACTGGCTCTAGACTAACTTATTTTAAACATGTTTTGTTCATCAGGATGAAATTTTGTATGTTTGAGTGACAATAAGATGATATAAATTGGAAACCATTCTGAACTGGTTCTGATAAATCATCTTTAATGTGCATTGAAATAAAAAAAAATAATTAACAAAACAATCCTCATTACACCCTTCTGTAAAGCAGTGTAGAATAAAGGGTTTTTCAAATTTAAAAAGAGACTAATGTAAATGTTGATACATGTGCTACTAAATTTAGAATACTACCAAAATTCCTAAATTCATGCCTTTACTGTCTTTGAAAAATGCTAAGTCATGATTTAAGAATAAAACGTCTGACACAGAAATAAAACAGTTAGGCAGTTAGTAATCATGATTATAGTTTCCACAACTTTTATTTATTTTAACGACTATATGAAGTCAGAAAAATATACGTAAAGCATGCATTGTTGGGCAAGTTGATCTCCAGCCCTGTTCTGCTGATGAATTTTTTTTTTCTTAGCATAATTTGTGAAATACCTATATATTTGTATTAAAAAAATGAAATCTGCAATTAAAAAATAACCACAGTATAACTAAAGTGAAACTAACATTTAGTGTTATCTTGGTTTTGGTATGTCTTATTGTTTTGTTTTGTTTTTTAAGTAAAATTAAATTGATAATGATAGTATTTTTTAAGTGTTCCAGAAGGGGAAACAATTTGTTTTTCCTTATTAACTTTACAAACCTGTCCCAATACCAAAATAACTTCTGGTAGAACACTATCTGTTAACTTGTTAATTTTAATATACTTGATACTGGCCCTTGCATACATGCCATTTTTAAACTTGTTCATTTGCAGACCACTTATTAGTCCTTCCCTACCTGGTTTCACTTTCCATCCCAAAAATTCATCAGAATTGATAGGAAAAATGGTGCTGCTTTTAATGTGGCTAGCATTTTTTAATCAGTCTGTGAACCAGACTTTGAGAACCACTTGTATGAAATCGTCCATCTGATTCTTAGACATTATTTGAAAGATAACTGTCTAGTTTCTTAAGTACCATTTATGTGGTGCTTAAATTATTTATTATAATTTTTTTTCCATATTTAGCAAAATTTACCATCTTCCTACCAGTTGTTAAATATTTGTTTTGTGTTGCTCTTTCATACATCCTCCATTTAGCTAAGTGTGATTTATGTGGACTAATTTTGCATTTACTATGAAGTACATGTATTTATAAAGAGAAAATTGGAAGATACACCCAGTTACAGTGTAACTAGATACAGATATGTAGAAAAATTGGTTATTTTTTATTGAGAGTTAATTTCATGTTTCAAATGTATTATGTAAAAATTAATGCATGTTCACTAGGAGAGTATTGCTGAACAAAGTGCTTTATTCTTTGATATAAAATCTGCTGCAATAAATTAGAATAAGGTTATGATAGTTTTCAGTAACTGGTTTGATTAATAATTCATCATATGACGAGGAGAAAACTAGTCTAAAGATAATTGTCATGGGTTGTTGAATTAACCATACTATGAAGTAAAGAAAATTTATAGTATTTTGCTGTTATATTTGTAACTGCAGTCTATAATTATTGCTAATGTATATTTGGTTTTGTTCTTCCATTTTTCCTGTAATATCTGCTGCTTTTCATCCTGATACTTCATAACACATAGGCAAGATCACAAAAACGTTTTGCTGCTACATTTTACATCTTGAGGCCTTTGCTTTACAAAATTAACTTCAATTTCAAGTTTAACTATTACATTTAGGGCTTTTACTCTAATTTTGGAAAACAATCTCAGTGGCTTTGCAGCAAATTGTTGGGATTTATAATGCAAAAACTTGGGTTAGATATGTGGATAGTACAACATAGGTATTCTATTGTGTGTAGTTCTGTGCTTCACAAAAAAGTCTTTTGAAAAAATGATAGTTTGTGGACTCAGAAATATAAATTTATCACTTAATTCATTGGTTAAAACATTACAATTACAATTGAGTCACAGTCATTATTAAATGGCTTCTATATCCAATGTTAAAAGCTTCACTAGTTTTTAAATACAAAACTCAAAATTTGGCCTTTTTTTATGTAGCATTTTAAATAACTACCATACGATCTCAAATAACGTAATTACTAAGTGAATCTGAATCTTTCTGTGACCTCTTAATTATTGTTTCATTGTCTAGAGTTATATTTAAAGAGCATAACACTAAGAATTTTGAGCAGTTTATTGATGTTCTCCATTAGAAATATTTCATGAAAGCATATCAGCAAAACCATGCAAGTTGCAGTACAGAAATTAATATTTATAACAAATTCCAAATATAATGTGAATTAATAATAGCTTGGAATACTATATATAGCATTTTTTTCTGTTTTTACTTTTTCTAGCCTGAGTTTTACCAAGTGTGCCACACTAAAGCAGCATATGAGGAATATGGCCCTAGTATATGTCGTCACAACCCAGTATTTGGAACAATGACATAATGGTGTAATTTTTTCATTGGTGTAAACTTTAATTTTTTTATTAAAGATATGATTGAATTAATAACTTACTCATTGTCATCATTTAATGTTCATCAAGATAAATATTATGCTACTGCAATAATAATTATTAAGCTTGCTTTCATATGCTTTGATAAAAAATTAAAAGTAAAATTTTATATTACCTTATAAATTACATGGAATTATTTTTTGTTTAAAAATTTGTTGTTCTTATATGACAATATCTGATTTTTGACAGAGTAAATAATTATTAATTATGTAATAATAATAATAATAATAATAATAAAGTATTCCAGTAGGATATTTTTTGTTTTGAATCGTTTTGAACTGCATATACTAAGTTATTTGTTCTACATCGTGTTTCCAAATGTGGATCTGATAATTTCCTGTGAAGTTTGTTTATAATATAAAGAGAAGGTACATAACCCAGCGAATCCATTGAACCATGTTTTACCATACTGTAGTATTTTCAATAATTTATATTTCATTGAACAAATCATGCATGCTGAGATCTGTTAGACTTGCAGTGAAGAATGCTAAAAAATATGTTAAGAATAGGGCATTATTGTCTTCTTAACATGCTTTACAAATGTGACATATGCATATAGTACATTGGTTGTTACTAACAACACTGAATTTTGTGTTTATATAGGTTTTGAAGAAACTGTAGCATTGATACTATTTATTCAGCTCCATAGATTATTCATCAGACACTCTATTTAAGATACTGAAAAAAATATGAAGCCTAATATGTTATTCTATTTATTGCTTGTTGCTGAGTAGTCCGAGTTAGATTAGTTTCAGAGGGATTCCAACCCTCATCAGTCACCCTGCACTAAGATTAATCTAGTGATATTTTGTAGCCATTTTCTAATGGTGAACTGGATGCATATAATTGTTTAAAATGAAATAGAAAAGGATGTGCTAAGATGTAGTTTGAAGCTCATAATTCCTCCTTTAAACAGTTATTACAACAAATATCAAAACAAAATATGATACAATTGTAGTAAATCTTGAAACTAACACTGAAATAAAGAGTAATAACTGTATCAGGATTTAATTACAGTTCTTAGTTTGTGATGCTGTGTTTCTTTAAGACATAGGTCCAACGGAGATCTTTCAGTTAAGGACTTGTTGCAAGCACCAATAGAACTTTTAAAAGCTTTACAACTTCATAAAATACTTTGGTTATGAATGAGCACATTTGTAGCTGTACTATAAAAGTTACTTCAGAATGTCTCCACTTGATATTCCTTTTTGTTGCCAACAAGTTATGTGCTTGCCTAACTGAGTTGAACTTCAGAATCAGGATGTTGCTTTTTAAGCTTGTGGTGTAGAATAAACTCCTCTTCCAATTTTGAATGAAATGATTCTCCACATATCACTATATTAAATCTTTATTCCAATATCTGTAACAAAAACTGCTCTTCACTTCCTTTAGTTACCATGCCATAATTAATCATTCCACACCCTATGAAAATGTTTCAGTGGACCCAAACTCTGAATATGCACTGCATACTGTGTAGATCATGTCTTACTTTCAAGCAAGGTCACCTCTGAAAGACCTAACTTTATAGCCTCATGGTACAAGTGGTGCAAAATTAAACCCCAGTGAGAATCACGTCACTATGACTTTGGGTATTTCCAGCATACCTTGAACCACCATCTCTTCCACTGACAAAGAAAAATTCTCATGTTGAAGTGTCCTTGACAAATTGCCAGTCTGGTGGAAGAGCAGTTTGCAAACATTAATTTGAAAGAACCCAGCTCTCATGTCTCGCTTTTTACACCAATTATTTTTCTAGTTTCTAAGTCCAGTCTCCCTTATCTAGACTTTCATCCCTTGTTCTGCAAAGAACATTGCAGTTGCGTGTGGTACTCTAAAGAGAGCTACCTCAGACATCCCATTCAGTTGGACATGAAAAACAGGTTACATATGGCAAGTTTCTTCAGCTTTTCCAACATTTTATCCATTTCTGCAGAATACTTTAGTTGCTTGGGTATCTCCTTGTTCATGCTATACATTTGAAAATTGCATAGTTGACTTCATTATATCACTTTTACTTAGTTGAAGAAAATGACAATAACAGTGTTATAAATGACTTTGGCACTTTCCTTTGAATCAAAATGGTGATGCCAGCTTTTGACCCTGTAAAACTGTTGTCATTGTTATAACAATGTTGGAAGTCTTTCAGTTACCAAGTGAAGACAAATAACAAATTGCTCATCATTTGAGCAACCAGTAACTTTGTCAATCATGAGTGTGCACTTGCAATATTTTATGTATAATATTTTAACATATATCTATATATCCACTTTCTCAACCACTTATCAATAAAAGTGGCAGTCTGTTATTGTGATTTCAACAACATTTATAATATTTTCTTCTTGATTATCACCTTGACTTATCAGTGTTGGCTCTTATGCTTTAAGCAGTGCACATTTTTGAGAATCTGCAACAAAATCTGTTCTCTCTCTGATTAATATCGTGGATTTGGGATAACATTTCACCAATACTTCTGCACTATCTGGTAAACATGGTTTCTTGCAATGCAATCTGGTTTCAAGAACTTCTTGTATTCTCTAAATTTCTGTAAGGCAATTTTTAGGATTATAAAATATTTTTTGTATAAAAATATTTTCTTTCTTTGAACAGCCTCCTAAGTGTGTTTTTATGCTAATATAGCAAAGAACAGATTCATTACTTTCATGGTAGTCCAGCTGAGAGTACCTCTTGAACAAAGATGTGTGAAATGCCCTTTTTTGTTGAACAAAACTGTTGTAGGGGGGAATTAATAATGGTTTGTTTGTTTACATAGCAGCTGGAAAGAATGTAGCTAGTTGACACTAACTTCATTGCACCTCTTATTTCAAGTTTGTGAATTGTCTCTGCCTCCCTGTAGATTACTAGCTATACAGTAATTAGATATGCAAGCCCTACTGCTTAAACTAGGGATAAGATTAGAAAATTTGACTTTGTCAAAAGTGGTGTGCTGGAAATGTGACTCATCAAAGAGCATTGTCTTTGTAGCATTACCAGCAGTGTGAATAACTTTTTTTTTTTTACCATAAAATAAGTTAGGATTAAAGTATGAAGTTAATGAGTATCAGTAAAGTCCTCTATAAACAAATAATTGACAGAAGTGAACAGTTGTTTTTAATGGTTCATTTATCCATAAAGCAGTGGTTAAAAAATTCTAAAGAGTAAAAAATTATTGCATTGGCATATTTTCCATAGAAAAGAGCTGTAGGGTTTTCTACAGTTAGTGTGAATTACTCTTGCAACATATATAATGTGAATATATTCAGAAAAAGAACATTTTTATTGCTAATATAATATATTGGTATATAGATGTACATAACCTCCAGCAGACACAAAGTTGCATATTTTTTTAAATTCAAATACTAAATTTAATCAACAGATTTACAATAAAAAAGCTAATTTATGTTAAATGCAAGCAAAGCCAGCAAGGTAAAGTAAGGTATGAATCCAGAGTGTATTTTTCAATACTTATTGGTTGGGCTAAATTTATTTTAGAACATATCTTCATATTGAACAGGTCTTGAATGATAAGTTTTATGGAAAGTACAACTATAAAAGAGATCACTGATATCAGTTTTTCTCTTTTTTAAATAACCTTTTCATTAAAAGTATCTTTGGAACATTTTTTTCTTTACATCACTGAGATACTGAAGTGAAGAACTGGCATTGTCACTTCCATACTCTGCCACAATTGTCAACTAATGTTTGTTGTTGTCTATAAAGTCATGTTGTTTACTTGATGATAATTTTTGTTTTGAAGGGAAATAATTAAATTATTTCATATGGTTGAATTTAACTATAGCAGATTTTGCATATGTTTCCAAGGCCATTTTGTTATTGTAAATTGAACAACTCTTTGAGTAGATGTACCTCGGAATATCACAGGTGAGAATTGGAGTTAACTGAAGATAAGTGCAACTCAATGTGTATGTGAGACAAATGTCACTATACACAAATACATGTGCACTATAGTGCACCACACAAGTTTTACATTGCTTCTGAAATCAGCTTGAAATTGAAACAAGTGTGAATCTTATTAATCTATGATACCCAAATAAATTATTAAAGAATTCTTATCAGTGTAAAAAACTATTATGCAATTTAAATTTATTTCTGTCTATCCATATATCCTGTTTTTATTAAAAATTATAGAATTAATTTAAAATCCATCTTTCTTTTGAAACTTGAGCTGTATACTTGTATGAAGTAGATCTGGATGCTGCAAGTTATGCATGATCCATCTGTTACCACAAATGTAAACATAATAGTTAGATTTTTCAGTATTGACATATGTTTTGTGAAAATAATAACACCTTATTCTCACTATTTATTCATGTACTGCAATTCAGCGTTATATGACCAGCACCTCTATATTTGATTTATAGTAATTTCAGAACCATTCAATAATGAAATGCTGCTATTGACAAAAGGCTAAAACTATAATATCAATACATAACGCCCCAGTAAGTCAGCAGAAGTTTTATGGATTTGCAAATCCAAAATTCGGGGCTTGATTTCTCACGATGGACAGAGTACGTATAGCCAATTGTGTAGCTTTGCTTTAACAGTTTAACAACAAAAGTTTTCAAACTTGCAATTGTTAAGTGATGTAGAGCCAAAACCCAATATTTCTAAGTATTTAAATGTTTTGAGAATAATAGAAAATATTTCACTTGAGCAACCAAGAATGTACGAGGGCTGTTCAAAAAATATACGGACTGACGTCATAAAACAAAATGTACTTTATTTAAAAGTTACAGGTCTGGGACCCCTTCAAAGTACTCTCCTTCTCAATGCACACACTTATCTCAACTGTGTTTCCACTTGTTGAAATAGTCCTGGTTCGCTTCTTTTGTAATGTCTTCCAGCTTCTTTGTGACATTTGCCTTATTCTCGTGAATTGTCTCAAATCTTCTTCCTTTCAAGGGTCTTTTGAGTTTGGGGAACAAGAAAAAATTTCAAGGAGCAAGGTCAAGTGAGTAGGGGGTGGGGAGAAACAGTGATTGAGTGTTTGGCCAAAAACTCAGGAGTTCTGAGGCACAAATTTCACAGCAACAAGGTGCATCTTTAATTTTTCGGTCAAAATCTTGTAACAAGATCCAACTGATATCCCACACTCTTCAGTAAGCTCCCTGACAGTCAGATGTCGATTTGTCCGCACCAGGGTGTTGATTTTGTCGACATGCGGGTTGTCAGTTGACATGGAAGGATGTCCAGGACGCTCATCATTTTCAATGGACTGTCGATCATCCTTAAAACGTTCATGCCACTTGAAACATGTCATACGCTTCATAGCAACATCACCGTAAGCCATGTTAAGCATAGCAAAGTTTCAGTTGCAGATTTTCCAAGTTAAACACACAATTTCACAGCAAGTCATTGCTCCTTCAGGTCATTCATTCTGAAATCTGCCAAAGGAAAAAAATCGCGCTTCACTTAAAACCGCATAGCTAATACACAAATGAAGATATCTGCAATCAGGAAATGGCGTCATAATCAGCTGATCTGTGCAAACTTAGCGACACAAAGTGGTTTCCCCTGGAACCAACTGGAGCCACGCAATTCAAACAATCCGCTTGTTTTTTCAACAGATATCGTATAACAGCAACAGACTGAAACCAAACTTAAAGCATTGTTCTCATCCAAAAAATGAAGGGGTACTTATGAAAGAAGATCATCTGATCCAAAAAATGATTACAACAAAGCTGAGCATATAAATGTTGAAATATTCCAGTCTGAAAGTTTGTAATTTTATAAACACAACTTGAAGTTGGTATTTTTTTTTTAGTTAAAGTGTAAAACTTAGTTATTACTTAAAATATACAAGTCTGTTATTTGCTAGTTATTATTCGGTATGCATGGCAAAAAGATGGATCCACAGAATTGCAATAATGAAATTAAATTCAGAAGGTATTGTAAGTACGGTTGCTTACAGAAGTTTTTCTGTGGGAGGTAGTCAAATTAACCCAGCTTCAAAGTTTTGCCATAGCAATCATAGGCAAGCTTCCACAGCCAAATTTAACCAAGACGGAGAAATGTAGCTAATTTCTAATTGAAAAATCCAGCATGCATAATGGGTTTTACTGGCCGTTAATTAAACTTTTAATTAAATCTTAGTAAATACATAGCATGGTCATTCTCCAAATATGTAACATCAGCTAGCTCATTTATTAAACACTTTTAATTTCTAGTCTAATCAAAATCAACTTAATCATAAAGCCTTAATAGCCAGTTTCGATGTTAATCCCTATTTACAGAAGTTCCAACCACTGAAGCCTGCACGATAGCCTTAAAACTACACTGAGACCCTAACCCATCAATAGACATTCCCAGCAACCCTCCTAGAATTCACCACGATGAAGACAAACTTCATGTTCAACAACCCCAACTATATACAAACAAATGGTCTAAGCAGAGTCAATGTAGTATCACCCATTCTAGCCAATATTTTTATGACACAAGCAATTAACACCGCATTACATCCACCATTATATTGGTACAGATATGTAGACGACACAATTGCAGGATTCACATCTACAGAACACACTTAAGTTTTTCAATCACATTAACTATACATTCAAATTTTAAAAGTATAAAATCTTATTACTCAAGCAAGCAAAAATTGTCCATTTTACTTTCTATAGTTTTCTGCAGTGCTCACAGGTAAAATGAGGTGCCCAGGGTTTATTTTCATCCCTGACAGAAATGCCAAAATATATCTTGTAAGCTTCATACATTTTAGCAGATCCTGTTGCAAAGTACTTTTCGTTCTTGTCTTGATAAACTGGCCACATACATAGCAGAATGCTTGCAGCTTCTTGATGTCATCACTGATAAGATCAGACAAGTCTATGTGTTCACTTAAGTAGCTAGAACTAAAGAAGTGGTGATCCCGTGTGTGTATATATATATTACTATGGAAAGTTCTACAACATTCTAGGAAGTTTTGAAAATTATTGTAAGTTCAAAAAAACTTCTATCAGCTACTCAGCACTGAATTACCTGCAATGTTCTGGAAAATGGGTAAATTTGAAAATATCATTTCCCAGGTCACAAAAGCAAAGTTTGAAGAGAAAAATAGGTCTTTTCCATTTACTTTAGGCATAAGCAAATGGGAAATAACACTTTTTTCCCAAGAACAAGAAAAAGTAAAAATGTTGTTACATAGTGTTATAAAAGCAAAAATTGTGTCAATAAAAGGTCTTAGCAAAATTGTCTAATTTTTCTGTGTACATAATAATTTACATATTTGAGTCTTCAGGAAAGCTCGTTCTTTTTAATATTTACCTGTATTTTCCTCACTGTTATAATATTTTTAGGTGCTTAAGTTTTTCATGGTAATATATTTTATTATTTGTACTAATTCTGCACCATTAATGAATAAAACAAAATTTAGGTCTGATATATCATTGGCAGGGTCACTCTTATCATCAACTGCATGACTATAGTTAAGAAGCTAATCTTAGTCCAATAACATATGTTTTTGTTTTGCCCCCTTTTTTTTTTGTCGTTTCTGTAATCTGATTGGTTAATCTAGATTTTGTTTTCTTACCTCATGTTTCTTTTGAGATAATTCGTCGACAACGTGGAATACTCATTAACAATACAAGTAATACACCCTATATATTTCTCATTATCTGTATGCTATGCCCAACCCAATGTGTATGTACTTCTCAAGAATAATCACACTAATGACCAAAACATCTGTTTTGAAAAACAGTCTTTGTTACTGTAAAAGCTGTTCCCTGTAATAAAATAATACTAAATAACACGTTAACTTTGTTTCTGAAGTCTTTTGATACATGTTTTTACACACTAATACAATTTTGTCTTTGAATAAATGCATCGGATGGAGATAGGTATATTAATTTTCTCCCAACAGTTTCCATTAATGTTTTCATTTTTAAAAATGATGAGGTTAATGAAGTCAATCTCCTAACAGTATAAGATCTGTTGCAAAAATGTTCAAAAACACTGCGATCCAAGCTGACAGAAGAACCAGCTGATGTTAAATATAATCATCATACATTACAAAATGTGCTACTTGAAATTATATCAGATATAATTTTTGACAAAATAAGGGAAAAAGTAGATATTTTCAATTTTGTTTGATGAATTCAAAGATTTTTCCAGAAGAGGGCAATTTTTAGTTGTTTTAATTCTTTGAATGGAAAAGTCGTTTAAGCATTTATTGGTTTCATGACAGCAGAATGCTCATATACATATTTCCAGGAGAATTATAAAGTGTAATTGATATACGAAATTTTTACAGCTCAGAGTATGATGATGCCAGTGTAATGGATGGTAAGTGTAGTGATGATTAGCAAAGAATAAAAGAGATTATGGCACAGGCTTTATATGTATATTGACTTGCCCATAAGCTGAACTTGATCATTGTGGATGCAGTCAAATTAGTCATTCCTGGAGCATATTTTTACTCAACATTGGAGAGAAGCTATGTTTTCCTCAGTAGTTCATGAGTACATGCCAAGTAAACTAAATACCAAAAAGACATGTATCTGGCTGACAAACCAGTTGAGCTTAAAATTTACTTTGATACCCACTAGGCTAGCCAGATCAGAGCAACTAAAGCAATTTGACTGCTTCAATAAGACATCAGGAAATGGAGTAGGTATCGGGAAAGGTGTAACATGATGACCAATTACTGCTTGTCATTGAAATGAGATGTTCAAAATACAATACATAAAAGAAAGATCACAGCACAGTGTATGAGATTAAAAGGCATAGTTTCATTGAAAATCATAATGAATGAGGATGCATATTTTACACCAATTTTACTCATTTCTTTAGTTTGTTTGTATTTTTATGCAAGAACATAATTACAAAAATGTTCATTGTGGTAAATGGAATAATAATTTGATATAAGTACGTTTTTCTTTTCTACCTGATTAATAAAAAAATTCTTACATGACAGAAATAAATTATTTTTCAAATCCTGCATACCTGAATTACAAAAAATTACTGTGTGCTTGCAATTCACACACGTTACCAATATTCAGTAAAACAAACTATTTGTTAACCCATTTCACTTTGTTCATGATATAACTCTTTATTGAAATATTTATTTTCCTTTGTTGGCTTATTGTGTGTACAATATACTACTGCTCTTGGAGAAATCTGGTGAACACGCGCACGCACACACGCACACTATTAACCAACTTTTGCTAGCCATTTAAATGTGTGTGGGTATATTTAATTTTTGACATACGAGTTTTGATTATGTATTTTATTATATTACACATTATACTTTATCTCAGATGAGTCTCTGATTTTTGTGTTATGTTTCAAATAGTCAGAAATTGTATGTAATATATTACATACATAATTTGCACATTGTTGTTGGTAAAAACTACATATAAAGAGAATAGGTGGGATGTTTGCAATACACATTTTACAGTATATGTTACATGCATTTCTATATACACAAATATAGATGTTAAAATAAATATATAAAATCTGTTACACGTTGGCTGACACTAGAAGAGATAGAAAAGTTGTCACTGGTATGCCAGATTCACAAAAGGATGCTGTTATAAAATAAAAATATTTGTTTCAAAAAAATGTTTTCTACATTATATTCATTTTATTAAATTAGTCTCTATACATTGTAAGTTTACTATATTTTTACAGTGTACAGCAATCTAATGACATGCTGACAGATTAAGAGTAAATAATTCCACATACTGAACTACAAATTTTTACCAACATGATTTGCACAAAAAGGGCAACAAATTGTACTGAAATATGAGTAAACCATTCTGCGTGTTGATGAAATTGTTTATGCTTGAAAAAAGATAAAGTTTTATAAATCTGTAAATCTGACAAGAACTGTATAAGAATATACAAGAATTTATTTTCAACCCATTCATCTGTAAGCACATCTTAAGATTTGAAATTTCTACTGATAAAAACGTTACATATACTTTATCATAAACAGCATAAAAAAAATTATAAAAATAAAGTTCACTACATATCAGCAGTCCTACTGGTCTTTCTGTAACTTCTTGGACAATTCCCAGTTATATATAAAAATATACAATACACTACAGAATTTTCCTTACTGTGGAATGAAAGTTTAACCAGGTATAAAGATCACATAAAAGAAGGAAAACAAAATCAACTAGGTTCTTCTAATTCCATTTCTCAAACCATTAAAGACATGAATTATTCAAAAAATATTCAAAATTATTATAAACATTTTCAAAATTAAATGTTTGTTTCCAAGTGGGAGTTTAATTTTCTCTCACTCTTGCATCTAAGAAAGTACTGAAATATGTGGAATGGTGCTCTATTCTTTATCATGTTAAAATGTGTATAAATATCAATAAATGATCTTTTTTATGAGGGGTTTACATGACCCACTAACACAGTTATTAATAATATTATTTCTATTTATAATGCATAATACTACAGGTAAGTCATTCATTTATTTTTGAATTTAAAACATTTGCAATTGCACAAAGTTATGGAAACGTAACAAATGGGTAAGTAACTCTTACTATTATACAACAAATTGTATCTTATTAAACTTATATATGTAAATATGAAAGTTATTAATATTCTTCTTCACTGAAATTGTTTTGTTTTTTGCTTTTATACAAGTTGTTTATGTATGAATGATGACAAGGAAAAATGCTTACGCTTAATGACTTTTTGTCATGACTAATATACAAAGAGAATTACCTCTCAGATGAGCTGCACAAAATATAGTAAAAATCAAGTGTTTTTTATCAATGGGGAACACATTAAAATTTAAAGTATCTTAAAATGAACTCCAACAAAATTGAGTTCTATAATGTTAAAAATTTTATCATATGAATATTACTATTCAGTTCAAAAACTTCTTCCAGTTACAAATCAACTAAAATAAATTGGAATGGATGTATTTAAGTCTATCTGAAAATATTTATATAAAAGTTGGTAACGGATGTAAAAATTATTCCATTTTTTCACTAGTAAAGTTTGATACTGTATCGAAATTATGGATATTACAAAATAACAAATATTTAATTATGAAGTGGTGCCTTAAACTGAAGCTTTTATACTGTTAGATGAACACCCAAGTATAACAGTGAACTTTTACATTTAGTGAATTTTTTTTTTATTATTATTGTGTTTCATTAGGATATTAAGTTCAAAGTAGAAGAAAATATCCTAGTAAAATAACAATAATTTATACCATATCTTTAAAAGTTCAGAAGCATTGTATCTTTTGCCTGCATCAACTTCCAAGCATTTGTCCAGAAAGTCTCTGAAGACTGGAGACAATTTTTTTTTTTTTTCTGATTTCTGGCTTCTAATTTGTTGCTATGAGATTATATATCTGAAAAAGAAAAAAGAGTGTGAATTGATGAATAATTCAGTAATGTAACTGCTTAAAATAATTCTGATACTAAAAAATGTATGTATATATAATGAAATGTATTAAACATTTTATCCAATACTATTAGAGACACTGGCATTAAATCACTCCCTACTTCATTTACTTTTCCCCCTTCCTTTATATTTTAGTTTGTGTTGAGTATTTCACCTCTTAGTTGGGTGATAGAATTAATACACTTCGCCCCTTAGGTGCTGTGGATCATTTCCTTCTATCTTTCTTAACATTGAATAGATTGTTCATGTCTAAACCAAAAAAAATGGTTGGGTTCACTTCTACCTATTCGGAAGTGGTAGTAGCAGATCACGAATCTCCCATTCATCTACCTCTGATGGACAGAAAGTTCCTGATACCCTAGGTGAAAGTTTGTCTCGTGTATCTAGCATTTCTGCTTTATTCCTCACCTTTTTTGTCATCAAGATACTGGGAGAGCAGTCACATCTTTTCTTTTGAGCTGATTGTCTCTTTGACTATAATCACCTCTTTATGCTTGTGGAACTTAAGCCTGCTCTTCATGGGTCTGGTAGTACACTAGTTGAACCTGATATTATTCACTACAAGATACTGCACCACCTCTCTTCTACCTCTCTTGCTATTCTTCTGGTTGGATTTGATGATATTCACAGCAAGATGCTGCACCATTTCTCTTGCTATTCTTCTGGTTGTTTTTAACTGCATCTGACAGGAAAATGTTTTTTTCTTATGCTTGGCACAATACTAATGCCTTTCCTTTTCCTAAATCTTGGAAGGATACCAAGATTATTTCAAAGTACCATTCAAAAGCTTTGACGAGCTGTCTCTGTAAGATCTTAGAAATGATGGTTTTAATGCTCATTTTTGGTTCCTTGAATTAAATAATCTTATCTTGCCTACACAGCTTGGGTTCCAATGACAGTGCTCTATCGTGGACCATCAAATCTGACTTAAAACATCAATTGCAGAAACCTTTCTCAAGCAACAACGTATTATTTCTGTATTTTTACATAGAGAAAGCTCATGGTACTACGTGGAGGTTTGCCATTCTGCAAGATTTCCAGTCAAATGATTTTGTATGGTCAATTGACCACTTTTATTAAACATTTTTCAATGGAATGGTCATTCAAAGCCAAGAAGGATTTGACAATTTCCCATTTTTTTCTACAGGAACTTGAAGCCTCTTAGGGCTGTCTTGAGTGTCACACATTTCATAAAAAAGATTAATGCCATCAGTGGGCAATTCCTCCCTACATTTGCAAGTAGTCTTTATCTGAATGACTTCCACTTCCCATGACAGTGTTTGATTATAAGATTTATTGAATGGTAGCTACAGATTGCCCTCAATCACTTACTGAAGTAAACCACAGCAACCAGTTTTACCTTTTCTCACTCTAAAACAGCTTGCATGCACTTCTTCTGCCAATATGATATTCACACCAATCCTGAACTTGGAATCCTGAATCCAGTCTTGGAGAAGTTGTGCTTTCTGGGAATCCTGTAGGCTCATCATTGATTGAAAGCTGATCTTTTTTCCACTCATAAAATAGCTATGTGTCAAGTGTACAAGGACACTGAATATCATCCTTATCCTCTCTTTCACCTCTTGGGGAGCAGATTAATATTTTATGTTAAAAATCTCTTGTCTTCACTCATCAAGCACAGATAGCCATTGAGTAGCTCTGCACAAAATAAAAAAAAAATCATTCATTAAAACTGGACTATGGGTCTCTGGTCTACAGCTCTGCCAGAACCTCGCCATTGAAGTTATTGGACCCTGTTCACCATCAGGGGCTTCAGCTCTTTACAGGGACCTTCTGCACTTCTTCAGTCTAGAGTTTGTACAATGAGTCTTATGAAACTCTTTTACATCTCCAATGTTTGCAACTGTCTCTAATGTATGCTTCAAACTCCAATCTTTACCATAGCATCCCACCTTGGGTTGTGTTTTCCTTCTTGAGTGGCCCACACATTTTCGGAATAGATGGCTCACCATTGTTCCTTGTGCCCTTGTGGATTCCTGTAGGTGGTGAGAGAACCTCCAAGCAAAGATTCTGTTCTTTCAGTTTACCTCCTCTGGGATCTAAACATCCACCCACTTGTTTCTGTGCATAGTAACTCGTGAAGAAGATGATAGGATCCTGGTGGTTGAGGGATTCAACCTTAACAAACCACTTTGACCTTGAATTCCTGAAGACAGGTAGCCTTGGGGTCAATTGGCTAGTCCACTTGGGCAAGGACCAACCAAAAACCAGTGTTGGTTGTTCTCAACAGATGTCATGAACATTGTATCTGATGCTGGTGTTTGGGTATAGAGGTCACAAAACCTTGGTGTTGCCACAATGTCTTTGTTTGGCAGAGTTCCATGATGGGTAAGGTCAGTAGGCACTGAAATATTCCTTTTTTTATCATGGATCCTTCAAATAATAACTAAAATAAAATAATGAAAACAGTCCATAGGTAAACAACCATGTCCTGAAAATTCTGAGCAGCAATCTTCAACACTTGAAACACCTGATGTACCTCATTTTCTTATATTACGTTCTCTTTCAGACAAACCTTTAGGGCAAATGTCTCTTTTTCATTAAAAAGGGACTATAGGGACTTGCTGGCTCTCCAAAGTCAGTAAAAGAAGCTTTGATCATGTGACGTATTTGTGGAAACTTCCACATCTCAACACAATGAACTCCTCTTGCATTTAAAGGTAATTGGGGATATACCTATTGAGATTGCACCTCCTGCTACTTTGAATTCACTATGAGGAGTTATTGTTGAGATAGATTTAAGAAAAACATCCCCAAGTCACATATTCTCGCTGGTTTCTCCACCCAAGGAGTTTCTGCAGTGAGGAATATCTCCACTCTCAAAGTTGGAATTACAATGCCAACAAATGTCTTCATTCTGACATGGTTCTTACCCATTCTACTTTCGTTCTTGCCTTAAATGGTAGTAAGAAAAAGAGGTATAGCATTTGAAAAGAATTCATAACATTACATACCTTGAGGCTTGAAAGTTGCTGTCCACCACTTTATCTCGGACGTGTTGTGCTGCACTCCACTCCACTACTACAGTTGAAGTACAGACAGATCTCTCTGTGTCTCCAAAAGAATCATTCTCAAACCAAATGAAAAATCTTTTGACCTTCATGGTTAAAACAGTTGATGAATCAACTTCAACACCCATTTCTGTCCCTAACATACATTCCAGCAAATCCTAAGATCCATTTCCTTTGGTTCTGGGTACAGGCATTTCCTTGGGTGCATTTCTTCTCCCATTCCAAGATGCAAAATGATTATCTTTTTACATCTTCAGTCGCTGGAGTTCTCTTCCAAAAACAAAGAGCTGTCCAATCGACCCAGAGCGAAATCCATGGAGGTCGATATATCTCCCTTGAATAAAGACTGTAAAGAAAAAAGACGTGATTGTAAACAGAAAGGTTCTCCATCCAGTTCGTTCACACACAAATAAAAATGGCTACCTAGTTACGATGGAACTGTCGAGGTTCTAATCTGGATGACATCAAAACATCGAATACTTCCTACCATCCTGTAAGTCTTTCCTTACAGGAAACGTTTCAGAAAGCTGCTGATAAAGTCACCTCTCAGCAGTTTTCTTTGTACTGAAATGGCAGGTTGTGTGATGGACGAGTAGCACTGTTGGTTGATCAGTATGTGCCCACCCTGTGTTTGACACTCAACATACCCTAGGAGGCCACTGCCATCTGTTTTTCCTTGGGTCGTAACACCACTGTTCTCTCTACCGGTCGCCTGGAAATATAAATGATTAATCAGACCTTGATACTCTCATTGAACTGTTATTGTTTCCCTTTTTAATCGGCTTTAATGGACATCATCCCCTCTGGGGAAGTGCTGATATTAAAAAGAGAAGTTGCTTTGTAGAACAAAAACTCTCTGACAACAACCATTCTCTTTCAGTAATGGTTCTTATTATTTTCATGCATCAAGTGAAATCTTTCCCACTATTAATCTCTCAGTTTGCTACCCTTCACTATTCTCCCATTTTTACGGAGGGTTGACAATAATCCACGAGGCTGCGATAATTTTTATATAATTTTGAAAGAGACTGGTCTTGGTTGATGCCACCTGACCCGTGTGTCCAGGTGGAAGCTGAATCAAGCAAACTGGTCTTCTTTCTTTGCTCTCACAGAACTTGATTCTGTCATCATCTGTAAGCCATCAACAGACGACTGTGTGACAGCAATAACTGATTGAATTATGCAGGCAGCTGCTGAATGTATTGCTGAAACCTCGACGCGTTTTCCACAATATCCTCGTCCGTGGTGGAATCTTGTCTACCACATGGCACAAAAGGCTTAAAAACGAGCCTGAAATACTTTTGTAGGTTTCCCACACTCTCGCAACTCATCGTTTCCAGCAAGCCCGTGCATATGCATAGTGAGTAAAACATGAAAGCCAGAAGAAATTTTGGATCAAATTTACAATCCGCATATCTTTTATCACCAGCTCCTAAGTCACGTGGGACAAGATTCGAAAGGTCAGTGAGCAATATAATTGTGTCTCCTTCTCGATCTTGCTCTCTGATGGTCAAGATGTAGCTGATACCCAGAGCATCGTCGATACTCAAGATGAAGGCTTTTGTTGGGTATCTAGCACTGACGCTTCTTCCTCCACCTTCTTAGCCACCAAGACTCAAACAGAGTGATCACCTCTTTCTTTTCGAGCTGACTGTCTCCATGACTATAATTGTCCCTTTACATTGGTGGAACTCAAACTGGCTCTTCATCAGTCTGGCAGTACACTGGTTGAACCTGATGATGTATACAATAAAATGCTGCACCATCTATCTCTTTTTATTCTTTTGATTGATTTTAACTGGATTTGGCGGGAGAATATTTTTCATGATGCCTGGCACCAGACTATTGTTCTACCTTTTTTCAATTGCTTTGACGAGCTGTTTCTGTAAAACCTTTAGAAAAGACGGTTAGTGCTCGTCTTGTTTGGTTTCTCGAATAAAACAACCTTCTCTTGCCCACCCATTGTGGGTTCTAACTGTAAACCATCTTAATCAACTTAAAACATCAATCAGAAAAGTCTTTCTTAAACGACATCTTGTATCAATATTCTTTGACATTGAGAAGGCTTTTTATACAACATGGAGGAATGGTATTTTCCAAGACCTCCATATATAGGGGTTATTTGACCATTGGCCCATTTTTACTAATTTTTTTTAATGGACAGGAGATACCACGTACGA
Source organism: Carcinoscorpius rotundicauda (assembly GCA_011833715.1). Taxonomy (NCBI): domain Eukaryota; kingdom Metazoa; phylum Arthropoda; class Merostomata; order Xiphosura; family Limulidae; genus Carcinoscorpius; species Carcinoscorpius rotundicauda. The sequence goes on along the minus strand of CM022394.1, from coordinate 43,807,203 downwards.
GTAGGTGCGACTTTCCAGTTCTTTTCTACAGGGCTGTCTTCTGAGTGTCACAGTTTTCAGTATAAAGCTTAATGCTTTTTCTGCACAACTCCCTCTTGCTGTTGCAAACGGGCTTAATGTCGATGACTTTCACATTTCATGTCTCTTGTCAAACATTAGGTATATTGAGTGGCAGCAACAAACTGCCTTCCATCGTTTCCTAAACTTTAACTTCTTTCTCTCTAAAATTGTTTGCATCCACTTTTGCCACTAACGGAGTATTCACCGTGATCCTGTACTTCGTATCAGTAAAGTTGTGCTACCTGTGATCCCTGAGAAAAATTATTTGAAGCTCGTCTTTGATTGTAAGATGATCTTTATACCACAAATCAATTAGCTACTGGTCAAATGTACAAGAGGAATGTACATCCTCCATGTCCTCTTTCCACCACTTGGGAAGCAGATCGATCTTCTGTGCTAAAGTTATATCGTATTCTTATTTGATCAAAACTCGGCTATAAATCATTGGTCTATGGCTCTGTAAAGTTCTTGGCCTTAAAGAGTGCTGGACCCCATTCATCATTAAAGATTTCAGCTCTGCACTTCTTCAGTTCAGAGTTTATACATAGAGTCTCGTGAACTTTCTTTGTACCTCTACCATTTGCAACTGTCTTTACTTTATGCTTCGAAACTTCGTTCATTACCAAAATGTCCACCCTGTGATTGTGTCTTCCTTTTTTGGTGCGCCATACTATTCAAAACACATAAGCTGCTATTGCTTCTTCTAGCATTCGTATCCAGGCGCAATTGGATGATTTGGGTCTGTCCTTGGATAACACTGCTGTATCCATTGGTCAGCCCATCCCACCATGGCTTCTTACAGTCCCCAAATGTGACATATCTTTAAGTTATTTGAGAAAAGTAGACACTCTCGATTGGAAATACTGTCTGTTATTTGCTGAACATCTTTTGAACCATCCTTCCATTCCTATTTATAAAGATGGTTCGAAATCAGATGATTGTGTGGGTTCTGCCATGGTTTATTGAGGTTTTGTAGTTATGCACAGAATCTCCTCTAGAGTTCTTTGCTCACTGCTTAACTTTACGCTATTTCTCTTGCCCTGGATCATATAGAAGCTAAGCAGTACTCAAACTGCACTATTTATTATGTCTTGTTTTGTTCTCTACTGGCCCTGGAATCACTTCACGTTAGTTTACACCCTGTTCTTGTCAATATTCTAAAGTGACTGGCCCATTTTCCTTTAACATTTACTTCTCCAGTTTTTCTAGATAACGGGCCACGTTAGTATCTTCGGGAACAAGCTAATTGACACTGCAATCAAATCTGTTCACTGTGGCACTATTATTGCTGTGCTCATTTCATACATGGACAATGGCCATGTATTAAAGGCTCGGCTCTGTGCCAGTTGGCAGTCGATTTGGTGTAAGGAACGTGAAAACAAGCTTTTGTAAATAAAACCCTGTATTGGATTTTGGCCTTCTTGCTTTTGAAGAATCGGAAAGAGGAAGTTGTTCTGACTAGACGACGCATTGGTCACAGTTTTTTATCTCATCATTTTTTATTTTTTTTTGTCTAGGGACTGATGCACTAATAAGTTTTCTGTGTAACGCTCGGGTCACAATAAGCCACATTTCACTATATTTCTGTCGTTATGGCTCTCAATAACGGCACAGTTCTAAACATGTTCTGTCCCAAAGTTTATCCATAACGTTAGACAGTGTTTTTGATGATGATGACATTGTCCATCTTGGAAATATTTTTAGTTTTTAAAGGCCGTTAATCTTGTTAATGCTATTTAAGTTTTTAATTTATACATTAGACCTTTTTAATGTAATTCCACTTTAAGAATCAAAGTCCATCTAGTTCAATTTGAAATTAGAAAATGGCCTTTACGTCAAATAACTCGAAACCAAGATTAGATAGGTCAACTTTAGGTGACTTACGCTGCAGTTCGAACTACGTGGTTGTCATACTGGTGATTTTTTTAATTAAAATTTTGTTGGAATTCTTTTATATCATTTATTACTTTCTGAAAATGACCATAACGTCAAATAACTTGGAATCAGGACTGGAAAGAGCAACCTCAAGTGACTGATAGTGATCGAGGTTTTTTAACTTATCTGTTAGTCTTCCTGGGGAGTTATGATAATTACCATTATGCTACAGAAAGCTCTTTACAATTTTTATTGCTGTAGTTTTTCTCTTACTGCTGTAGACTGGATGTAAACATTGGTTTTAATGCCATTTATGTTTTTTTTAACTTAGTTTTGTTTAACCTCAATTTAATTTTCTAAATTTTCTTTTAATTTTAACTTTCTACCAGATGTTTGGTGTAAGGAGGCAAGCTGCTTTGTGCCATAAAAACCAAACCAATCAACCAACCTTTTGGCTTCTGTATCCAGGTGGAGTTTGCTAAATTATGTCTGTCCTTGAATGACACTTTTGTACCCACTGGTCAGCCGATCTGAAGAAGATAGATACTCACAATTGGAAGTACCTTCGTGTATTTACTGAACATCTTTAAAACCATTCTTTTATTCCCATTTATATGGATGGCTCAAAATCAGGTGATTGTGGGCTGTACTATATTTGGTGATTTCACACATAATCCCTATCTACAACATTTGTGCTCCTGCCAAATTGTACGCCTTTTTTCTTGCCTTGAATCACAAATAAACTATACAGTACACAAACTTTAGTATTTATACTAAATCGCTTTACTCTCTATTGGCCTTGGATTTGCTTCACTTTAGTTCTAACCCTGTTCTCGTTCATATTCAAAAATGACTGGCCCATTATTTCTCTTTATCATCTACTTCTATTCAGTTTTTATGAATAGCAGGCCACGTCTATATCTGCAGGAATGAACTCGCTGACATCACAGCTAAATCTGTCTGCTCTGGTGTTGTTACAGCCATACCTGACTTATACGTGAACTATGGCCCTGTATTTAAGGCTCGATTAGCCCTAATTGACAGTCTACTTGGAATGAACAACGTAATAACAAACTTTTCTAGATCAAACTTTCTCTTGCTCTTTGGCCGTCTTGCTTCCTGTAGGTTGGAAAGATGAAGTTGTCCTGGCTAGGCTAAACATTGGTCACAGTTTTATCCCGTTGTTTTGTTTTATCTGGGGCTGATGCACCAATGTGTGATCTGTATGACATTCAGGTCACAATAGCTCGCATTTTCATGTCATGTCGTCATTATGATTGTGAATGACAGCACCATTTTAGACTTATTTTTATTATAAGTTCATCTTTGACGTTAGACAGTGTTATTGGCGGTAATGATACTTTTCACTTCAGTTGTGCTTTTAAATTTTGATGAGCCATTGGCCATTTTAATTCTATTTAAGTTTTTAATTCAAAAAATTAGCCTTTGTTTTGTTCTAACGTGATTCATTTTATGTATTTTAATAATTTTATTTTCATATTTTACTAGTTGTTTGACGCAGATAGCCTAGTTACTTTGTACCAATAAATGCCAATCAACCAACTTTATCTAAACCCTCTCCTGATTCAGACAAACTTATTTGTCTGATGTGTGGTCTTTTTGTTATTACCTGCATGGCATGTTCACGGGTTTCAATACCCATCTATTTATCTCTTGACAACTTCCTCCCTTTAAAAATCTTTCTTCCTTTACCCTTACTAAATTGGTTCATTGTTCATTCCAGTTGCCTTATTCCTCTTTTACCCCTATCAAAAATATGTTGTTATGTGTTTCGTATTACCAATAATACCGCATTACCTTTCCAATGCTTTTCATCTAATTTGGCCATTAGCATAGTTGCATATGTGGACCACCCCCAAGATATTCATCTCTCATTCTATCAAGTTGCAGTTTCTCATCTTTGGAGTATCACCTGCCACCTATGTCTACGCTTCAGACATCAGTGTGTGTATTACACTAGGTAGGTCTTTACTAATGCTTTCTTTTTTTCTGGGGCCTTTGATTCAAATAACTTCTCTTGGAACCCAACCCATGGCAAATGGTACCTGACAAAGTGTTCTTATACACAAATCCACATTGTATGCCATGTTGATTCACATGCTACATTCATGGCTTTGTACGCTTACTTTTTATGTGGGGTGTTTCAAAGATCACTGCAGGGTCAATGACTTTGTGATATATCTGTTATAAATAGGCCAGACCAGGACTGTATCACCTATGAACAACATGGGTTAAGCAGAAGGGGATCGCTACCAACAATTTCCATGTCATGATTGAAAAAATTGTATAGTCCGCTTATCAAACTAGGGTTTCATGATCACCCATTACAATATTTCAAGTATTGCAGTCCATAAACATATACTGATGCTTTTTTCCGTCTGTTCTTCTTGTGGATTAAAGGAGTCCTTACTGCTTTCAACACTGTGGTGCTTAACCATGAAAGTATCCTACTGGATGGCTTCCACATATATGATTATAATTATTCATTTCAGAATAAGCTGGTGGCTCTCTGCTGGTCCAAAAGATGTATTATCCTCTCAAATTAGACACATAAACAGAGTGACATTGCTCATTACAAATCGCTCTTTCAATTAGATGTTATCACCCTTCCCTTGCAAGGACGTTAGTACAATGTGGACTCGTTTTAAAGTGAATAAATCAAGGTAAATTTTCATACTGGTTTCTAGTTGTCTATCTTTCTCCCAAAATTCTTCCTTTTGTGCTGTGCGTAACAGAGGATATGTGGGGATTATTTCTGCCTCTGTCCTAAACATGTCTTTGTTTTCTCTTGTGATGGTGATATTAGTACCCTTTGAATGTTTCGTACCAGTCTCGTGGTTGCGGAAGTTTATTTCATGTGATGGACTGAACTTCCCTTGGATACCAGATGACATACTTCCAAATCCATGGCTCAATGCCACTCCTGTGTCATCCTCTGTCATTTCCTTACATTCCCAACTTCATGGGTTAAAAATGTAGATATACCATTTACATTTTATCCTCAACCCACCCACACGTGGATGTAGTTTACAATTCTACACCATGAAATGCATCCTCCTTTACCTACTTCTTTCTGTGGGACTGAATTTTGTTAATTAGCTGTTTGGGATTATTTTTTCACTCAGATTTTCTCCCTTCATTTTCAACTATGTTTTTCGTAGCTGTTTATGGCGAAAAAATGTATTTCGGAAGTGGTACAGTTTATTTACTCTGATCGTTTGATCTATTTCTCTTATATAAAGAAGTACCATTCGAATTTTTTGTAGGTACGTTTGTTCTTCATTTCCACTGGTCCCTCCTCCTATTCAATGTGGGATTCTAGCTAGTCTTATTATAAGATGGAAATACCATAACGGAAGTAATATTTTTCCATAAAATGGAAATGTATTACCGATCTGTACTTCTCTCCCCTCACACTTCCCACCATCCTCCCCCCAATATTCCAGAGCCTATCTTCTGCAAAACTAGGAAGTGATTGTTCGGTAGCGGCGTATACAGGAGGACAAACATGTTACGTGATGATGCTTGGAGAGGTGATGCATGAAAGACATGTTGGAATCTTTAATTTCAATAGCGGTGTGGTGCGTAGTGCAGAATTATTGTGGCGTGCGTTATTAAAAACGTTCGCATGATGGCTCAGGGAGAAAAGTTAATCCTTGTTAGCGAAATAGAAAGTACCGATTCGAAATACGTTTTCTGTTTAGGATAATTATAACATTTATAAGCTATAAAACAACATATCGTACTTTAATATTAGTTTGGTATGTTTATAATTTACCAGTGTAAGACCAAAGGAAATGCAGCAAGTCATCACCACCCACCGCCAATGCTCGGGCTACTCTTTTACAAACGAAGAGTTGGATTAACCTTCACATTATAAAGCACAGACAACTGAAAGGGCGAGTATGTTTCCTGTGATGGAGATTTGAACCTACGACCTTTGGATTACAAGTTGAGATCTTTAACCACCTGGCCATGTCGGGCCTTTTAATATGAGTAACAAATAATATTGTAACACTGAAGTTTTTAATCCTTATTTACTGAAATTTATCATTTAAACCAACTAAACTTTAGATTGTCAATTATGGGTTGTATTTTACTGGAACATTCCTTAAGAAGCTGTGAAGTGAAACATGAGAGTTCATTGAGTCAAAGAAAAATGAAGTAGCATATTTGCATGTCTGGGAACTTGTACCGCTGGTAATCGGGTTTTGATATTCGAACAAACAAATTTTCAAGTAATTTAATATCATAAATAAAATGTCTTTTATGGACTACCGAAATTAAATAATATTAAGAACTATATAAGAGTAATTAATATACCATATAAATATAAATAAGCGTTTGTCAACAAAGATTAATCATAATATTTGTTTTTGAACTTCGCGTTTGATTGACCGTTTATTATAACGCACCCGCGACTGAAAGGGCAAGAATGTTTGGTGAGAGGAGTGCCCTAACCATTTGGCCATACTGGGCCTAATTATATGTTTCGACTACTATACAGGATGTTTTAAATTGCACCATTAAATATATGAATGATGTTAAATTTCCTATTTAGACAAAAAATCCACCTCTCGTGTTTTCTTTATAAATAACAATTTCTGTATTGTTCTGTGCTGCTGGTTTGTTGTTGCAACCAAAATTTTTAGATATAAAAATATAGTTTAGTGTAAGTAGTATTAATTTATTTTTCTTGCGAGATTACATTTCATTATTATTAATTTTTTCATAATAAAAATTAAAAGCAGACGATCGTCGGAAGTTGTGTTTGTAAGTTACTGATCTGGATGTTAACGCCTCAATGAGAGATATAAAAATGTAACAACAAGGCAAGGGAGCGGGAAGAGAGCGAAAATCGAAATTAATTATTTGAAAGATAGATTCGGTCAGAGAAAGGTAAGATAACGTAAAGTTAAACGTCGTCGTAACGAATAGCCTAATGGTTAATATTTTAAAAGGAGATTAACAATTTTCTGACATTTTAAAGAGAATAACTTGTCTCGTCAAAGTGTTTTCTAAGGTCAATGAACCTACCTTTCACAAAAACAGCAGACGTATCAAAAGTGAGGATAGTGTTATGATAAAAGGAACAACAAATGTAAAAGAAATAAGAGAGTTAAACACTTTTATTGTTCAAATTAAAAATATATTGAAAGATAGTTCAGCTTTTCAACTGGATTCTAAAGCAGTTTAGGGACTGGTACTCTAACATATGAGAAAGGTGAGTTTGAAACTAAAGTCCTTGCTAATAGAACAGAGGGAATAGAGCCTCTATGGACCTGGCTAAGACAGATTCGTTTAGATACTAAACTCAACCTTCAATGTAATAAAAGGTCCACGGTTTTTGTGGGTTCATATTATACTAACTACAGTTTGTGAACAACTTCTCAATGATATCAAAACCTGCTGTCAGCTTTCAAGTAGAAATGCGTTTTGATTTAAGTTAGGTGAGTAGCCAAGCATTCTGATCTTTATAACTTACTGTAGTGGATATTTCAAAGATCGTTTTTCCAAAATGGATGTAAATTGTTCTTGTACATTCGCATAATTAACAATGAAACAGAATATATAATAATTTATGTTAGTCTATGTTTATAGCTTCTGAATGAAGACACTGTCTGACAAATAAAGAGCTGCTGACTATTGTTGTATTTATAAAGCTCTTTCATCGTCACTTGTATAATAAAAGGTTCACCAGCTAGATGTATCATACTTTACTGATGTGATTAATAACTATTGAACTTTAAAAATCAAGAAAGTATGATAGCACGTTGGGTAACAACGCACAAAAGTATGAATCTGTCACAATTCATTGTCTGGGCACCATGGTGTAATATTCACTTGTAATAACATTTGTTGGCAGTTCTGACTTCAAATAAGTCGCGATTATGGACACTGGTGGAAATTTTATACAGTGTATATTGCTCCGAGGAAAAGCCAACCAAGATAACGTAAACTCCAACATAAAATGTTGGGTGTAGAAAGTATAGCCTTTGATATTGCGAATCTGTTTCAGAGACTAAATTGTCATTGCTTCATACTCGTGGTCATCAGCTAGTTCATGATCTAGGATAAAAATTATCTAACAAAAAATGCACTACCAGAGACTATTATAAATGGTTTGGCCAAATAATAGGGCAACACATACTTGGAACAATGAATGAAATCTACACAATCCAGGGGACTAACGTCTTTAATGGGCAACTGTTCACTAAGTTTGGCAAGGTGTTAGGTGTAGTGAAGTTCTGAGTTTTACTCTGTTGCTTAATGTCTAACGATTTGATATAATGAACAGAACAAACTTCCAATAGAAGTTACTGGGATTATTACTTACTGTATATTATGAAAATATATAGCACAACAGAACATCGATCAACAACTTGTCTCAAAAAATCTACCCATATATGAAAAGAAAGTACCACTCCTTGTGGACTTAATATGTCTCTTTATTAAGCAAAAGAGCTCTCCTTTCTGTGTTTAAGAATATGTGGGCAGCTAAGACCAATGATGTCCAACGCACATGAATTCATCCAACAGCAACTCAGAACGGCTGCACAATGATAAAAGAGGTAAAGTAATTGGATGGTGAAAGAATGAACATTCCAACACAGTGACTGAGTATAGATCAAATATATACCAGCAACTAAAAAGTAATTTGAGACTGGATGGATTGTTTTGTACATGATACTCAGAAAGTTGGTTCTCTGGTGTATGAGATACAACAAGCATAAGGCACAAAAAGTACGTGAAACAGATTAATTATCTACATCCACATAATACAGACGACCCCTTGGTGTACTGGCTTGGTCATGAATCTTGAAAACAAAATGCTGAGTCAGGGGAGAGTTTGGACAATATCTCGAGTCATCTCAACCTGTGTGATAAGAGAGAGAAAGTTGTAAATACTTATTTGGTGGTCTTCAGTGAGTCAGAGAAGAAGCCACTGAAACTAAAAACAACAATCATCTCCAACTTGCAGACAAAACGTCAGTGTTGACCTCCTAATTGAAGCTGATACTTGAAGACTCTTTTCTTTCTGAGCTAAGACTATGGGATACATCTTGTAACTGCTACCTGATTAGTGACAATCATGCGATTAATGAAATAGTTCTTGAAAGGGTATTGTGATCTGTTATTTAACGGTCATACAGTGATTTATCTGATGTAGTATATCACTCACTCAGTACTTGTTAGATTTTTTATTGATCTTCGTGAAGAGCATTTTGGATCTGTGATTGAAAAGGTCATTCAACTTTCTCTAAATGTGTATGGGAATGCAACAGTAACATTGTAACATTAAAATTTTTAAACTTGATAAACATACTTTAGATTCAAAAGTTTTGATTCATTTAAACTAAACTAAACTAACGTGGCAGGGGTTCAGTTTAGTGAGAGAAAAATCAGAAGAGTTATCTCCCCAACCGGGGTGTTCAGGAACGTTGTGGTTCCTCTTCGTCCCCTTTCGTGGATTGTTATTAAGATTAAATGGTGGTTTTTTTGTTTATATATATATTATAGTTATTATTCTTCACTATTTGGGTCGAAAATGTCTCTTCTAAATGTTGTCTTGGATGGAGGCAAAGGCAGCAGCGGAAAGGAAGCCCGGGACCTGTCCCGAAAGGAAGAGGTTGAGCAGATGTGAACATGAATATTATTCAAATCCAGATCAAAAATAAAACAATTCAAAAACAATTCAAACGGCACGATTCAGGGTCTGGCAAAAGAGATGCCTGGGCTGGGATCTATAAATCCAATGCCTGAAGATTTTGATGTGGGGGAAACGGGAGTGCCCCGAGAAAACCCACTTTCACAGGACAGGCGCCGAAAGTTTTGCCTGTCGTGTGCCCTGTATCTGAAATGAAAAGAAAAAAATCGTGTTAGTGACGTGGATTATATTTGTTTAGATTCTTTGTTAAGTAGAATGTGATTCTTGAAATATGTTGTACGGTGAAATGTATTTTGTTGGTGCACTTGATAATTTGTGTAGTGATGCCGTTAGTTTGTTTCTTTTTTCTGCTTTTAGATAATATTTGAGAGAGAGTTCTGTTATTCTATCTCTTATCGTTGGTAAATTACTAATTTGGTGTAGATAGTTTGTTGGCGTAAATGACGGTAGGCCAAATGCGGATTTTAATATTCTGTTTTGCTGTACTTGGATTTTCTGGAGAGTGTTGTTTGACATATTGTATGTTACTTGATATCCGTACTCTATTAGTGGACGGATGTAAGCCTTGTGTATTTGTATAATGGTGTTCGGTGCGCATTTCGATTGTTTGCCAGTTATGGTCTTTAGATATGAAATCCTTTTTCTGATTGATGAGTGTATATTGTTTATATGTTTTTTCCATGTTAGTTTTGTGTCGAAAGTGACGCCAAGGAATGTGATGTTTTTACTCATGTTAATGGTTGTGTTTCCAAGTGATAATTTTATTTTTTCTAGATTTTTTCTTTGCTTCTTAAGTTTCCTATAGAAAGTAATTGCTTGTGTTTTTGATTCATTTGATATTCACCAGTGCTTATATATTTTATGACCCTTAAAATAAAAATTCTTAAATTTTACAATCAATAAATGGCACCACTATCAATACAAAATATAGATTCAGTAAAGTATTGGAATGTTTCGAAAATAGTTCATGCAGTAGCCAGAGGCAAAAGGTGTAAACCACTAGAATGCTATATCAGTTGCAACGGTGGGATATGGATATGTAGAAATACATGTATGTTGAGACCATTACCTGCAGTCCATCATAGATGTTTTAAATAACCTGAAACATAAATAAACCAAACAGGACGAAAGTTAACAAATAATAGGAAAACAAAAGAAAAGAGAAATAACAAGCAAACAAAGTTGGTTTGGAGAAAAGGATTTTGACCTCAACATTTAAAATTGATGAATATTATATTAACTAGTAAAAATAACTTGAAAAGTATAATTGGAAAATACAGTGCACTTGTGATATTTATATATGCTGAAGGAGTTTCAGTTTTGTTATTGAGACATACTGCAGGTTAATAAATTTTCATTGAAAAACTCCATTATAGCTACAGAAGGAAGCGTGGGTTTATAGGACTAAATATTACTTGGTAGCTATAGCGAGCGGATTTGTCTGTTTTTGTCTTAGTATAGTGCAGATAATTTTTTTAATTTTGCACAAAGCTACTTGAGGGCTATCTGTTCTAGCCATCTTTAATTTAGCAGTGTAAGATTAGAGGGAAGGCAGCTAGTCATCATCACCCACCGCCAACTCTTGGGCTACTCTTTCACCAACGAATAGTGGGATTGATCGTTTCAGTATAGCGCCCCGATGGCTGAAAAGGCGAGTATGTTTGGCATGACGGGGATGCGAACCTGCGACCCTCATATTACGAGTCGCACGCCTGAATACGCTTGACCATGCCGGGTTTAGTGCAGATAATACTTTAACATGAAGTTGAAATACCTATGAGTATATTTAATTATTAGAGTTAAACAGAATTAATTTGTATTTACTTAGATATCATAACAGCTATATATACGGGAGTGCTCATTGAGAATTTAAGTATGATAAGAATATTTTCATTGCGAATGGAAAATGAACGAGTTGACAAGAGTTAGCAGTCAAAAGTGAGGTTAATGACCTTATTGTAAACAGCATGACAGTGTAGCATTTAAGCAGTCTAACCCCATTCCCTAATGAAGCTGAGCTCTGTATATGTGACGACCAGACAATAGGCTAGAGATAAAGCTACATGAGAGAGTCGTTTTGACATGTGTGCTTAAATTGTATATGTGTAACAGCAGTTAGCAGCACAGCCATTGATAGCTTGTTGAATGTAAACCTAGAAAAGGTGAAGGATCAGCAAGTCTTGGATTCCCATTCAAACATGATCGCCCTTTTAGCCGTGGGGCGTTATAATGTCTCGAACAATTTCACTATTCTTTGGTAAAATAGTAGCCCAAGAGTTGGCGATGAATGATGATGACTAGCTGCTTTTCTTCTAGTCTTATACTGCAAAATTAGGAATGGCAACTACTCGTGTAGCTTTGCTTGAAATTCAAAACAAGCCGACCCTAGATATGTTGTCTGAAGATTTAGGAGAACCTACTAAATCAATAAATAGATTGCTTCTTAATCCCCAAAAATGTTGAAATGCCCACAACAGCTGACTATGTTTTTTATGCTGCTGAGAAGTTCAGCAGATTCTCAGCACTATATAATCTGAGTCAATTTCACCAAGTCCTCGAAAGCCTCGCCACAAACAGTGGCGGCGCTAGAATATTTTCGTTGGGGCAGGCTGAGGTAAACTGTGAAGGAACTTCCCAAAATGCCATCAGCATGAAGTACAAATGGTAAATTATGATAATGTAGATACCAAGGTACATTTCAGAAAGGTGTGCTATTTTGAACTGCTTTTCAACACAGTTTTCATTGGAAACTCATACTCTGATTAATAATTTATTATTACAAATTAGAAATAATCTGCTTATGAAAATATGCATATATGTAAAAGAGAAAGCTCACCTAAATTCCACCCAAGGTAATACATAATAATAAAGAAAATCAAGATTAGCTTAGATTGGACATTTAATATACCATTAAGAGTAAAGCTGCAAATCAAAAGAAATATAACATAAAGACATAGTTTACATAGCAGAAACGAATCATCCCATGTGAATTAAATACATTCTGAGGAAAAGTAAGATCACTATCAGGCTAACTATCTTTCATCATGTTGTGTTTATAGTCAATATTACTTCAAAACAATGCGCCTGTTCTGTTGTAACTTGAAATCAACGTGGTAGTCTAATATTTATCAAAGCTCAAGATAGAATGGCATTACACAGGAAGCGGCAATACATCACATGAGTTTCAGTGCATTCAGTATGATTTTATGGGACGCGTGACACGTACTTCCGTCTTAATGAAAACGTTGAGCTCTACAGATCTATGTCTCTTTGATATTAATTGTTAAGCAAAAATGACAACTGTGTTTTCCATATATTATAAATGTATGTGGGTAACAATATTGGGGGTGAGGGGGCTTGGATTATTTTGGGGGGTTAAGCCCTCTGGCGCCGTCAGTGGCCACAAAGGAGCATAGTAGCAGGGATATGTACTGTTGCTGATGTCACCCAAGGAGATGAAGACGAAATAAAGGAAGTCTTTCACAGTATACAGAATAAATATGAGAATGTAACTACATATATATTTATATCCCCAAGCTAATAAATTAGCTTCCTAACACTAGCCATGTGTTGTGGTAAGTACAAATCTCAGAAAGACAAAGACAGTGTTGTCCCATGCAAAACTTTAAAGTAAACAACTAAATCCAGAACACCAACAGCACAGATATTGACAGGTTTGAGAGAAAGAAAATGGAAGAAAATGTGCAAATCATGAGATTTCGGCTTCCTGTACTTATATAAAAGTTTGAAAAGATTTTTGCTCATTTATTTATGTCGTGGCGACATAATATGCTGAAAGCTGTTGACATCAATGTGTGTTGTTGTATTTCTTTTAGATGACATATTTTCTACCAAATATACTCTTCAAAAAAAGAAATGCAAAAGGAATATTTTTTGTTATTTTAAACAGAAATATATGTAATAACGTTACAAACTTAGAGTATGTCATGTTACACGTGTTAAGGCACTGACTGTCAGACCAAAATGACAGTAAAAGTTGTGCACTTTGAAAACAGAGGAAAACATGTTCTGCAAGTGCAACATGTGCAAAATCCCTATAAAAGTGACGGGTTCTTGGTTTCCATAGCTCAGTATTAAGCCACCGACACGCAATACAGTTACGCCAAGACTGACTGAAGTACAACGCATCAACGCCATTGGTCGTTTGGAAGCAGGTGAATCTCGATCAGATGTTGCCAGAGCTGTGAATGTTCACCTAAGCACCATCACAAGGCTATGGAATCGTCACCAACAACATGGATCAACTTGTGATCTTCTAATGTCTGGGGGACCTCGTGTGACCACGCCCGCACAAGATAGCTACATCCAGTTACTTCACCTTCGGGATAGGACCACCACTGCGACGTCTACTGTCTCAACCATACTAGGACTGCATAGGATTTCCGATCAGACCATATGCACCCGTCGGTCGACGAGATTATTAGGCCCCATGTGCAACCCATCATGGTGAACGTCAACGACGTTTTTCAACATGACAACGTCCGTCTTCACACAGTCCGACTCACCACTGTCTTCTTGAGACATCACAACATCAACGTTCTTCCCTGGCTCTCCAGATCACCAGATTTAAATCCCATTGAACATCTTTGGGACGAGTTGGACCGACGTCTGCGACGGCGACAACCTCAACCGCAAACTCTACCTCAGCTTGCAGCAGCTTTGCAGGCTAAGTGGACAGCCATTCCACAGGATGTGATTTGTCATCTCATCGGTTCCATGGGCGTTAGATGCCAAGCAGTTATTAAAGCTCACGGGGAGCATACTCGTTATTGGCGTTGAATGGTGTAAACCTTAAACTAGTGAGCGTGGACTTCACCTTTGCAGACTTTTGATGTTTAACAGTGAATATGCAAAGTTTCACATATGTCAGATAGAACTATCCGGAATAAACTTGTTAACAATTTGTTTGAAATTTTGCCTTTTGCGTTTCTTTTTTTGAAGAGTATATAAAGCCGTATTGTGTAGAGCATCTGGGCTAAACAGATTACCCTTGTGATATCTTTTACGGGACCAATATGACATTAGTTGAAAGTAACATATTATCAAGGATACCAGGAAACAAAAGTTACAAAGTGACATTATTCACTGGGTAAAGAAAGTGAATTTACATGCTGAACTTGAGCGTGTGTTTTAAGTTTTGTTTCTACAATATAATCAATGAAGATAACTTGCTTTCAAAAATAAATATCAAGAGGAAAAGACTATAATCTCCCGTATAATTTTTAGTTTGATTTAAATTTCGCGTAAAACTACGTGAGGGCTCTCAGCAATAGTTGTTCCTAATTTAGTATTGTTAGACGAGAGGAAAGGTAACTTATCAACAAAACCCACTGCCAACTGTTTTGCTAATGAACAGTAGGCTTGACACTCACATTTTATTGTCTTCACAACTGAAAAAAAACCGATAATAATTGATAACGTGGATTTGAACTTGCGATTGTCAGATTAAAAGGCTTAATGACGAAGTTCCCGTATACTAGAAAAGACTATTTCAACATCTGTCTGTGTAAGCACATCCACATTTTCCTATTTTGTTTGTAAATAAGCGTTCTCTTCAATATTGCAAAGTTGTCCAGACTTATTTATTATACATGTAAAGTAATTCAATCCACTTATCTAACATAGAAACCAACATTAATTCATGGGCAAGTCTGCTACTATCTGTGAATCTGTATCGAACATTTGTTTGGAAATTAGTTTAAAATACACAACAATATTAGTATGACCATATTCAGTAAACCAGTAAAGTTTGCTGATGATATTAAACTATGGTGTATATTGGATGTATTCGTAATTACGATGTATTATAGAATGACCTGGATCAATTGATAAGCTGAATAAATATTTCCGAAATGTCGTCCTCTACGCCCCCCAGTGGCTCAGCGGTATGTCTGCGGACTTACACGCTAAAATCCTGGTTTCGATACCTGTGGTGGGCAGAGCACAGATAGCCTATTGTGTAGCTTTGTGCTTAATTCAAAACAAAAGTCGTTCTATACACTTCTCTCCACAACAGCTAGTTGTCGTCCATTCTATGAAGTTTTTTTAAATATCAAAATCATTTAGAGGGCGCAATTGTAATGGAACCCGGGGAAAACAGGATCGAAATGGAAGGTAACAAATACTAATGTTATTTGTGATGGATAGTTACTGGTTTATGTAAATTCGTTGTTGATTTAACTGTCTTAAGAATTATGTATAGAGAAAAACGAAGTTGTATTTCCTGATTTTATGAGAAAATAATTGACCAAATATTATCATTGAGTATTGTTATTAGCTATTGTTATTTAGGCCTAATTAACTCTTAGTGTTTTTACAATTATTGTTATTAGTATTAGTAATAACTATAAATACCATTATTATTAAGCTGTATTTTACAGGGATAACTCGGCCGAAGAGTTTTACTTGTAATTTATGGGGTATTGAGGAATTTTGAATTATCGGGGGAAATCCCTATCTTTCATTTTCAATCTCTCACAATCAGAACAGAATAAAACGTTATCATGAAATTTAGTTTTAATAACTGCCCAAATATTCATAATTTTTTATATTCTTTAAGTTTTTAAACTTTGCAAACTAAAGATCCATCACCTAACTAACACTAGATCATAATTTGGAGAAATAAAATGACCGAATTATTTTATGACTCGTTACTGAAGATGGGTATGTGTATTACCTTGTATAAAACATTACCATATGAAGTGTCAAAAGGTATTGTTAGATACTGGCACAAAGGCTCATGCCCTGCATTATTAGTTGGTTTCTTAAAAAATCAGTATAAAACCATTATAGGTATACTAAAATTCTGAAGAATTCTGTACCTGTGGTCTTGAGCTCTGAATCTATGAAGCATTTAACAACTTCATTAGACTTTGTACATTTATGGTGGAAAGAACTTTGGGAAATTCCATTCATTGACCACATTCTTGATGAAAAAAACCTTAGTGAAAAAAAAAGTGAAATATGCTAATGTAGATAAATTTATCAGGACAAGATAACACCAGTAACAAAGAACAGAATCATTAGCATTTTTAAGAAACTTCAAATTCCAGGTTACAACTTTAAACTATAAATATAGTTGAAACTCCAGACAGTTGTGGGAAGGTGGTTGCTCTCCAAATTAAAGAACTATGTGAAAAAAAAAGGGAATAAGTTGCTATTCTTTTGGATGTGAGTAAGATGGAAATGTACCTCTTGATATTAGTATTCCAGTCTCTGATGTGGTAGAAAGGTACCAATTGACAGCACAACAAACTACCAATACCAGCATGAAGTGCTCCATCCAGCTGTCCAAACAAACTGGTATAACTCCCAACTACCCCCCAAAAAGTTATGAAAATTTAGTAATCTTAAAATTCATATAACTAAATCCAAAACTGATTCCAGTTAAAGCTATGGTATTCTAATGACAAGCACATATAAATAAAAACAATGAAGGGTGCCACTGATTACATTCTTCAATTTTTTATCACCTCACTTTTGTATTGCAATGTACCAAACCAATTTTCATCTAACTTACTATGCTTAATTCCACAACAGTGGAAATATTATAAAACTTGATGCTATTACAAAATATTGAAGAATATACATGGACCTTATATTCTTACCCAAAGGCACCAATCCTATATCAAGGGTCATTAGGATTGAATATAGTAATTAAATAAAATCAAAAATTTGTATTTATATGCCTAACTTATTTCTCACACAACTTTCATTTCAACTACTTTATTTCATGCTTTATTCAGTTTTATTTTAATTCACATAATGTAAATGGTGTTAAAATTAATTTACTTTCTTTTATTACTTTTACTAATCCCTCTCTGCAGCATCAGTGTTTGTTGATTTTCTTGAATACTTCTTTTTTTGGACCAAAAGAGAAGTTTTCTTTGTCTTGGGCCAACATAAAAAGAGTTCTTGGTGACACTTTTCTTGAACATCCACATAAAATTATGGAGTTTTCAGATGTAGCCCTCCCTCTTTTAAGAGTTTGATCTTGTGCTTTGATCACCATTTTTCTTGGCAAAAATGTAAATATTTGGCAATTTTAATGAAAATATAAACAAAAATGAACATCAAGAAAAAACATAAAATATTTTAAAATGATCTAAGGCAATGAAGCTATTGGTATAAATCACTTTTGCTGTAATTTTGGCCAGGTTATAATCATTTTTACACATGCCACTTGGTCCCATTTATCATTCTATCAAATTTCTTTCAGATTGGTCTTTTTAACCAAGTAATAACTTGTAGACATTATTTATTTTTTTGTTTTAAAGTAAACAGGCTTATAGAAATACTTAAAGGGGGAAAAAGCATTCTGATAACAGTATTTAAATGTGACTGCTAAGAAAGCAAGATACACCAGTAGTCATTTTTCTCGGTTAACAAGCCTATGTTTTTTGAAGTCAACTTTAATCAGATATTTAAGGATTTTTGTATTTTTATCTATTTAATTTTCATTATAGTTTTATGATGTTTTTAGTGCTTAAATATCAGAACATTCTTGTCAACTTTTGCCAATAATTTAACTAATTATCCACAAAGTAATGAGTTTTACATTGAAATTGAAAGTTTTAGAATAATACATGCTATTTCAGAATCTGATTGAAGTAAAAAAAAAGTTTTTTTTAACAAATACTTTTCCAATTCAATTAACCACTTATTCTTTCCCTTTCAAAATCTGAAAGTAAATGTTAGCAATGATATTATGACAACTGGTATTGGATTATTCCTGTATAATAAAATTTCTAACCACATTTTCTTTAGTTCCATCAATAAACCAAAATATCATCTCCCTTTGAAGATTTCTTTAAATTTTCGGTGAAAAAACGTTCAAACACAAAAACTTTTTTCTCTGTCACAGTGATGAGAGAACAGATAAAAAGCTTCTCTCATAATAATAAGCCAATTTCTATTTGTAATATACCTAATTGTCCTGTAAATGTACAAAACTTTCGTTATCAACTGCATAATAAAACTATGGACTTGATCAGGAGACCTGCAGAATGTGCCAATATTAGATGTTTTCTATTTTCTTTATGAAGCTTCAACAAAACATATTCCACATTTTTAATCTCTGTAAAAGATGTTTTACTTCTCATAATCTTTCTGTACACTTCCTACAAACAAAATCATTTAGTCTACCTTTAGAGTCTTACATAATGTCTTTTAGGTTTTATTTTTAAGTGTTAGAATTTATGAATTGTTCATTTTCATTGTCAGTATTGGGCATCATTCTTCTGTAGTTTCTCACATTCTGTATTTTAAAAAACATATTGCTCTTTTTGTTTCAAATCTTTGATAACACCTTTATTTTTCAATCAGTTTTGTTTTTGTATCAACTTTATATCACATATAAATTGCTGGTTTTTATTGCACCATTTACAGGACTTTGAAATTTAAGACAGAAATATTTTCAACAATTTTTAAATTATTATTAATTGACAAACCAAAGTGAAATAACTTTTTGAAACACAATATGCAAATGAAGTTAATAACTGTGGAATTCTTCCATTATTTGCTTATGAGGAACTCCAGGTAAAACTATACACTTTAAAACCTTTGTAAAACTTGGTTTCTCTTACTCTAATCTCAGTAAGATTCACTTTTACCACTTCCAGGAAAAATGAACTATCTGCTGAACATTGTAACATTAGAATCAAATCTTTCTTTTAGTACTGTTGATGAAAATAACAACTACACTGCAGTTTCAACAATTTTCATCAAGTCAGTTTTCACAGTTAACCTCATTTCTATCAGATCAAATTTTTTGTCTCCTTGCTTTTACTGTCTCATATCTTTTTTGTATTCTACTGCACTCTCTGTTTCTTAACCGTTATACATTGGAACCTAACATGGGGGAGGATACATGTTCAGCAGTATGTAAGGTAACTCTTATTAGATTTCTTAAGGTATTGCCACAAACACTTATGATTTTGTTAAAGAGTACAAGTATCTTGTGCACAAAAAATGACATTATGAGGGATGTTCAAAAAATATGCGGACTGACGTCATAAAACAAAATGTACTTTATTTAGAAGTTACAGGTCTGGGACCCCTTCAAAGTACTCTCCTCCCCAATGCACACACTAATCCCAACTGTGTTTCCACTTGTTGAAATAGTCCTGGTTCGCTTCTTTTGTAATGTCCTCCAGCTCCTTTGTCGTATTTGCCTTAATCTCGGGAATCATCTCAAATCTTCTTTCTTTCAAGGGTCTTTTAAGTTTGGGGAACAAGAAAAAATCACATGGAGCAAGGTCAGGTGAGTAGGGGGGTGGGGAAGAACAGTGATTGAGTGTTTGGCCAAAAACTCACGAGTTTTGAGGCACAAATTTCGCAGCAACGAGGTGCATCTTCAATTTTTTGGTCAAAATGTTGTAACAAGATCCAACTGATATCCCACACTCTTCAGCAAGCTCTCTGGCAGTCAGATGTCAATTTGCCCTGCACCAGGGTATTGATTTTCTTGACGTGGAAGATCATCCAGGATGCTCATCATCTTCAATGAATTGTCGACCATTCTTAAAACGTTCATGCCACTTGAAATATGCCGTACGCTTCATAGCAACATCACCGAAAGCTGTGTTAAACATAGCAAAAGTTTCAGTCATAGATTTTCCAAGTTTAACATAAAATTTCACAGCAAGTCGTTGCTTCTTCAGGCCATTTATTCTGAAATCCGCCAAACGAAAAAATCGCACTTTACTTAAAACTTCGTAGCTAATACACAAATTAAGATATCTGCAATCGGAAAATGGCGCCGTAATCAGCTGTTCTGTGCAAACCAAGCAACACCAAGCGGATTACCCTGGAACTAACTGGAGCCACGCAATTCAAACAGTCCGCGTATTTTTTGAACAGACCTCGTATTTCAAATGAGTCTTACTTTTAATAATGTTATCTATTTATTGTAATTTTGGACTTGAAATCTGTATAGTTTGAGCACAAAGTGATTTTCATTTCTAGAAGTATAAAAATACTTTTATTCAAGTTTTATTTGCATATTCTTTAAAACATCTAAAATGGATACCAAAAGTTTTTAAGGTAAATGTTCATTTTTTTTAAAATTTTACTCTACCATATCACAAAATGTAGATATTATTGTCAGTAGAAAGTACAGTGAGATGTTTAAAATTAAGCAACAGAAAAATGTATATACCATTTAATTTTTCATTGAGTATCTTGAAAGGTCTTTTTTTTTGTGATATTTGTAATTTCAGGGTTTTTGTCTTTTTTATGTATGTTTAATTTTTACTGTTTATCTTTACTTTCCATTATCGCTTATTATTGATATTGATATTTAGTGGCTCGAAAAGCATGGGGTTGCAATGTTTTTTCATTCCCTGACTTTTTGGTCACATGATTATCATAACTCTTGAAAGTCAATAGAAAATTATATGATGTAAATATATCACTAATTCTTGATAGCTTGGAAAGAAAGGAATATTACTTCTTTTCAAACTGGGATCATTCATATTGACAACTGTTTAAATTGTTAATAATTGAGTAACAATTGAGAACATTACTACCAGATAGCTCACAGAATTGGTTGTTCAAATGGGTGATTGTTTTAGCTTTCACAAGTGAGGACTTTACAGTATAACATATTTCATATCTTATATCATCATTTGGGGTTTGGAAAGTAACGGTTATAACATCCTTTTAGTCAGAAATTTTTTATGTACATGGCTCTAATAATTTTTGGTTATCACTGCTGTTTTTATTTACTGGGATACCAATGTTGGTGTCTTGATTGCTACCCAAAGATTAGACTATCTTAAAGAGTATCTTGTATTGAGTAATTTATATTGTATAATTCAGAGAGAGGTGGTAAATACATAAGAGAAGAAGAAAGATCTAGAGAACAAGTGTTAGTGTAGATTGAGGATTTTTTAATATTTAGTTATAAACTTAAGAACATCAAGCATATATAATATTCAAATATGGTTTATTAACTATGTTTTGATGCCAAGTTTATTTGTATACATTAATGACAAAGTTATTTAATTAAATTTTGAATGTAATTCTGTATGAGGTCCTGATAAGTGTGCTTTGATCTACTCATAGCAAGAGTATTAAGTTTAACAGACTCGTTTGTAACTGTATTTCTCATGAAAGTATCCATGATTGGATCTTTGTGTAATTTCATAAATTTTATCTGATGGCTTAACCATACCCAGTGTAATCAGTTTTGTTTAAAATAACTCAAATTTATTATAAATTACCTTGTTTTTATTTAATTGTATAATTTTCAAGACTTTGTCTGGACAGGGTAAGGTTTCTTTCCTGCATTTTGTGCATAAAAAAAGAATGAAATTACTAATGTGAGTTCTCACTAAATTAAAAGTCTCATGAGTGTAAGGAGATACAGAACAATCCTTTGATTGTTTTCTCAGATATTTGGAGGTAGACATGTATTAAACTACAATGTTTTTATTACAAGTATAAAATATAACCCATATGTTAATATTGTTATTTCAAGATTATTAAGTTAACAGGTAATTTGGTAATTACATCATTTTTATTTACTCAGAAATAAATTAGTGTAAAACCAAAAGAACATTCAAAAGCCTTTCTTTGTGTTTGAGCACATAGCTTAACATAAACATTTGGTTTTGTTGGATGTTAAAAGAAAAAATAAAAGAATTTTTCTTTATTACAAACAAAAATCATGCATTAACTAGTTATTCTGGTGTAAAGTTATGTCGGGTGTCCAGTTTGGAGGTATATATTTTATTTTTCTGTTTGTTCCAGTATTGTACAACTTTCCATTGAAACTGATATGAGATAATTAATGTAATCTTTAATTATTATTTAATACACATTTCCCTTCAACATATTTTTGGAAACATTCAACAACATTATCCATAACTTATCCACAGGCTGAATGGGATATACTCTGAACAACATCAGTGGACTATCCTATGTAGATTATAAGGAGAGTTGAGTATTTTTATTGCTACTCTTGTCTTTTGTTTACTTTCCATGGCTGCTTACATTTTTTTCACAGAATCTCTTCCTGTGGTAAGTTTTGCCCAAACTGGTGTGCTTTATCAAATCAATTTTGTGATAGAAACTCAATGTATTTTGTCTAAATTGCAACAAGTTTTGTAGAAATTAAGTGTTCTGTAACACTATCTAAAGGCTGAGCAACTGGTATTATTGTACTGTTCTGGATCGCCACTCATGGACAATCACGAGAAAAGCATAAGGGAGTTCTGACTATCTCAGCTGATCATTGGGTTGAATTAAGTGGTTTGCTTTTAAACATTTAGAGAACTTGGTTCACCTGTTGCACTGTTTGGACTCTCCATTGTGCTTCAACATCCAGATTCTACTGGTGGAACTATTGAGTCCTCACAACACTTGATTTCCAGTCACTGGGGTGGTGTACCAAGTTTATTCCTCCATAGTGGTAGGGTGAACTACCTCCACTCTTGATAAAGAAGGTAAAGTTAGGGGCTTTCTTATCAGGAACCATGGATGATTTTTCTTCAGGTTTTTATACCAATATTAATTCAGAATATTGTTCCTGGAAGAGGGGGTCCACTGTCTCTTTGTAAGTCTGAATACAGAATGATCCCATCCAGGTTCCTTGATTGAGCATAGTTTGTTCTACATCCTCCCTACAATTATGCAAACAAGTGGAATCTACTTCATCAACTGAGTTGGTAAGTGACAGTGTGCATTTTTATAACTAGAGCAGACAAGTTCTCTTTCATCAGGTTGAATATGGTTTGCATGATCCTATCATTCCAAGTTTGTGGTATTGTCTTCTGAACTTTTTTAAGTTGAGGAAGAAGTTTGTTTATGTTGGTGTTATCTGTCTTCTCATTATTTTGGTGGCTGAGAACTTATTTTTCCAAGACATTTTACAAGTGAATATCATATTGTTGTTCAAATGCCCTTATCATCAACGTGGGATGTAGGAACCGTGGCTTTATAATTCCAACCCCGTGTAGTGGAATCTTGACTATTTGGTTGGGACACCTGGCCAGTGGTGATGATAAAATTAGAAACTTCCACCCACAGTTCATAAATTAAGTTCTAAGTGATGAGCATACTTCTTCTGGAGGTAGTGCTGTTCCCCCACTAGGCTGCAAATGTTCTATTGGCAAACCCATGATCCATGCAGGGGCCTTCTGTTTGGGTAATGTTTTCACTATCTACTCTTTCTTATCAATGTGGAATTCTAGCTGTATTGGGAGAGGAAAAAAGTGTGTTTTGGGTATTAACATTTTCCTAAAATAAAAATGTATCTCTGATGGTACTTACTTCTTACATTCCTCTTCCCTTATTCCTCACTGATTGTTAAAGACTGCAAATTGAGTCAGTTTCAAAAAAGTGATAACTTTTATCTGCAAACTCCTTCTCAAAAGCTTGTTTATATTTTCTGATTTCTTTTTTTAACCAAGTTGCTAGCTTCCTTATAGTTCAGTACATCTTTCAACTCATCTTTTAATATAAACTACTTAAACTTTTGGATTTATCCATGATTTTCTCTCTATCTATACTATGATCCTCCCTATTACAATTTTTCTTTCTTGGAAAATGCTGGTTTTGAAGTAAAAGTAGTTTTAACAAAAATCCTGATGTGTCCCTCATCATCTTTTGACTCATTATCTCATTAGCCAATGATAAATTTTGTTCCAAAAGACCATGAAAATTATCTCTCTCAAAAGGGGAAATAAGGATTCATTTGTCTTGGTCTCATCATGCAATAAAAAAGCAAACCTAATTATGCAGTGGTCAGTCATTTCCAAGTGTTCCTCTAGTTTAACTCGTGAAAGCACATAATCACTAATAAGTAATGGTGTGAAACAGCATTTCATCTGATTGGCTCCCTGACCATCTAGTAAAGAGAAATCTCGAATACTTCAAGAAACCCTCCTATTCACTACATGAATCTACATAATTTTAGAGTTTCTAGGTTTGGAGTCTCCCATGATTATATTATTGTACTGGTTTATTTATTAAAGACACTAAATATACAATTTATTTTTTGACATGTCTGATAGGTGACGTAACAGCTGTTAATTAACTTTCTACTTTTAAAACTTTGATCATAACTTGTATAATTCTTGTCTATCAATTTTTTTTTCATTTTTAGTCCAAAGAGGTTGAAGGCCATATATATATAAGAGAGAGACACTTATATAAAGCAATATCACCCTTTTCTTTATATGCTTCATAATAAAGTAAGTCTTTTGGTAATGTTACTTTTGTGTGGTAATTTTAAATTTTTATAATTTAGAAAAGGTTTAACATTAGACATACTTATAACTGTAGATCAACATCATTGTAGTACACACAGTTAGTAGAATGGTAAGTAGCTTTTGTTCAGAAATGGCTGAATTAAATGATAATAGGTTATGCAAATATACTTACGTGATATGAGATATGCATTATAACATCTACTGGGTATGCAAACTATGTCAAAATAAAATCAAAGATTTGGTTGCTTTTATGAAAAAAAAAATTGTTATAGTGTTAATTTGAATTACATTTAATATTAATATAAGCAGTTGTGTGGAAAACTTAGTTGTAATTAAATTGTATTGAATGTTTTGTGACAGAGCTACAACAAAAAGGAGAAATTAGTGAACTACAGTACGAAAAGAATGAAGGTGTTGAAGCACAAGATAAAATTGTGGATAATGTAGGGAAAAAAGTAAAACAACGTCAAAATCATGATGAAAAGAATGAAACCAGTGATATCCAAGAAAAAGATGATGATGATTTTAAAACTAAGAAACTGAAAGATACTTGTGTTACTTCCAGTCCATTACCAAAGAGGAAACGTGGGCGTCCTCCCAAAAAGAAAAATGCTAGTTCTACTACAACAGCAAAAGTGACCAAATATGTAAAAAACAGTGAGAAGATGGTGCAGAAGAAACATGAAAATATACAGAATAATTTGAGAAATGACTCTGAAACTAAAGTTGATGAAAAGATTGATCTTGAAGAAAAGGATTCTAAACAGTTTATTAATGATGGGCAGTGTGACATGAATGCTACAGATGAAGCTTTGACAGAAAACAGTAGGTTGCAACTATCAGATCTGGAAAGTAATCTCCAGCGTCAAAGACTTTCTCGTAGATGTAAAGGTGATTCAAGAATTCACTTCTCCAGTAGTCCTGGTAAGTAAAAATAAATTTCTGTATGTGTATAGCTTCATGAATTTTTTTAGAGTTATATGCATAAATATATGTGTCAGCGATGTTCAATTATGTATAATTTGTTAAACATTTATACTTTTAATACATTGTAATTTGTATAATGAATCATTTTTCAAGAACCCCATTTACCCGACAGAGGTGTTACTTTTATTTCTTTGAACTAATGCGTACATGTAATCTATGGATATGTAAACACTACAATTTTGAAAAAAGAGAAAAAAAAAACAGTATTGAGAATAGAGCTGGGCAGTTGGTTGTACTTGTTCATTGATTAATTTGTGGGCTCATTAATCAGTTACATTCCAGTATGGTTGGTATAGTATGTTCCTGACATTTGTGAAAAGTATGTTTTCTGTGTGAAAATAATATTTTCCTACTTGGCAAATGAATCATTAATGTGGATTAAATACCATTACATAATTGCCATTGTTTATTTCTCACATATGCAGTAATTCCACATTAATTTTATGTCAATTAAATAGATTGCTGATTAGATAATGGAAAAAATGTTTTGCTTTCATGATGAGGATGAAAATGTTTTTTTTAAAGCATGTCACAGTTGTAATTACAAATAATTAAGTAGTCAGTTAGACAACTAATTTGCATATTTGTTTGAATGGGATGAAGATATAAATATTAAAATGTAATTCATTAGGTCAAAAATTGTTCTTTCTTTATGTTGGCTCCTTGGTGTGGATTCCTCTATGTGGTGAGGGGACCTCCCTGGGAAGGTTTTGTTCTTTCAGTTTACCTCCTAGAACCTAAACATCCACCCAAGTGCTTGCCATGCTTGGCAACCTGTGAAGGGGAAAAGAAGATCCTGGGGGTTGAAGGGTCCAACTCTGACACATCACTTTGGCTTTGAATTTCTGTAGACAGGCAGCATTGGGGTGGTTCCCATTGAGTTAATTGGCTGGTTTACTTGGGCTATGGTCAGCCAAGTACTAATGTTGGATGTTCTCAACAGTTGTTGTAGACATTGTATCTGATGCTTATGTTTGGGTACAGTGCTCACAAAACCCTAGTGTTGCTGTAGTGTCCTTGTTTGACATTGTAGTGCAGGGGTTCCCAACTGGTGGGTTGCAACCACTCTGGGGGGTTGTGAAGCCTTGGCAGGGGAGTCGCGTAGCTTTGTTAGAAGTAGCTTGGGATAACATTAATTTTATTTCATCAATTACATTTTCATGCTCTTACAATTTTTTGGTTTCAGTGCAAAGCAAAACGTGTGCTATGTTAGTTCAATGTCATCAGGTGATATTATAGGTGTATGTATACGTGCCTGTGTGAATGTGTTTGTGTCTGCAACTGTATGTATGTGTGTAATAGTGAGTAGCGAGTATGTGAGCACACGTGCATGTACGTATGCTTTTGTGTCTGTTTAGCTCTGATTAAGTGCGTGTGTGCTCATTGTCGACACGTGTCACATGTCCGTTGCTGATTAGTGGATGACGAATCATGCGACTGGCCACGCTCCCTTTCCTCTACCTGCATCTCCCGCAGCTAGTCAGTGTAAGATCTACAGTTGCCAAAGCGTTCATTATTCAACATTTTTATTTTGTTTTAACAAGGAGATAAGTAAGCAGTAGAGATGAGTTGTGTCCATGGCTAAATGGCACAGATACTTAGAATGCTACCTCAACATTGGTTTCACCACTGTGCTAGCCAAAGATGGCATCGAGAAACTACAGTGTGTTTTGTGCCATGCTGTCCTGAGTGCAGAGTCAATGAAACCATCAAAACTCGTGTCATCTCGAGACGAAACATCCAGAACACACAAAGAAGGGTTTGGATTTCTTCAAACGGCATGAACGGTGTCTTAAAAGCCAAAGAATTGATAGAAGTGGGTCGTTTCAGCAGCAGAGTGCAGCCATAGTGGAAGCTTCATATGAGATTGCATTTGAAATTGCTAAACATAAAAAGCCTCACACGAATGGAGAAACACTTCTTAAACCCTGCATGATGAAAGCAGTAAATCTTATTCTTGGATAAGCCAGTGCAAAGAAGATGCAGCAAGTATCCCTGTCAAATAATACTATACAGAGGCGCATTTCTAAAATGTCTATGGATGTGAAGGAACAGGTTTTCCCTTTGTTCTCCTTTCAGCTTGACGAGTCAACAGATGTAAGTTCATGTTTTCAGTTGCTTGTCTTTGTGAGATACATTAATTCACGTGACATGAAAGAGGAATTCTTATTCTGCAGTGCACTTGAAACCACAACAAAAGCTGATGATGTCATGGAAAAAGTTTCAACTTTTTTCAAGACGAAGATCTTCAATGGGAAAATGTGTGTGGGGTTTGTACGGATGTGGCACCAGCTATGCTGGGATCGAATTCAGGATTTCAGTCGAGAGTGAAGAAGCTAGCACCTCAAGCAAAGGGCATCCACTGTATGATTCACCGATATGCTATCGCCAGTAAGACTCTTCCTGCCTCTCTGCAGTAAGTGCTTGAATCTGTAATCAAAATTGTAAATTATGCGAAGACTCAAGCACTCAACACTTGCCTATTCAAAGAACTATGCAAAGACATGAATGCTATGTTTCAGTCATACTCCAAATTCAGCATGATAGCTTTACGTGTCCTTGTTCCATTTGCTTCTGTCTACTTGTGTGAGGCAGGATTTTTCACTCTTGTCAATATAAAAACAAAGAATAGGAACAGATTGGCTGTTGGAGATGACATGAGACTGGCTCTAACAAACGCTCGGCCATGAATTTCAAAGCTTCCTGCTGAAATGCAACATCAGGCATCTCACTAGCTGGGCTACATAGCTGTTCAAACCTATGTTAATATTATTTTAAGAAATATATGTTCTTTTTGTGAATTCAGGTGAATACATCAAGTTCAGTACAAAATGGGTTCTTTACCAGGGCCTTCTGTTCCTGTGATAGCTCAGGGAAGTAACGCTTGACTTCCTTTTTTAGAGACTGAAGATGTTCGGTAATCTCATCCTTGAAGAACTGATCCAGTTGGATCTGAGACTCATCCGTCACTACACAAAATTTTTCAAGTTTGGAAACAAAGGCCCAAAGACTATCTTGAAAAAGGAGAACATGTGTTTCCCTTCCTTGAAGCTTCAAATTGAGCTTGTTCAGCTGGTCAAAAATGTCGGCTAGGTACACAACCCTTTTATTCCATGCTCCATCTTCAAAGTGAGCTACAAGATCTTTCCTTTCTTGATTTTCCAGGAATAGCTTTATTTCATCTTTAATTTCAAAAACACGATTTATGACGTTTCCTTTCGACAGCTAACATACTGCTGTGTAGAAGAGAAAGACTTCGTGGTCAGCATTCATGTCTTTGCATAGTTCTTTAAATAGGCAAGTGTTGAGTGCTTGAGTCTTCTCAGGCATCTCACTAGCTGGGCTTGGATAGCTGTTCAAACGTATGTTAATATTATTTTAAGAAATATATGTTTTTTTTGTGAATTCAGGTTGGACCATTGTGATTTAATTTGCTAACAAATAATTACAGAATTTTAAAATATTTTTAGATGTTTCTTTCCCTCTCCTTCACAGAAAATAAAAGAAAAATTAAGTTACTGATAGTGAGCCCTAAGTAAAGGGTCACACGGGTTTCAAACTTTTAGGTAAGGGGTTGCGAGTGCCAAAAGGTTGGGAACCCCTGTTGTAGGCATCCCCTTATAGGGCTCCATGGTGGGTTGGGTCAGTGGGCACTGAAATTTTCTTTTTTTGTTATGGATCTCCCAAATAACAACTTAAATAAAATAATGAAAAACAGTTCATAAGTAAATGACCACATTTTGAAGATTCTGAGCAGCAATCTTCAATACCTGTAACACCTGTTGTACCTTTATTTTCTTATACTACATTCTTTTTCAGACAAACCTTTAGGGCAAATGTCTCCTTTTTTCATTCAAAAGAGACTAGAGGGACTTGCTGCCTCTCCAAAGTCAGTAAAGAAGCTTCGATCTTGTGACATTTTGGTGGAAACATTTACATCTCAACACAGTGAACTCCTCTTGCATTCAAAGGCTATACCTATACCTGTATTGGGATGTACCTATTGAGGTTAAACCTCATGCTACTTTGAATTCATCATGAGGAGTTATTGCTGAGAGGGATTTGAAAAACATCCCCGAGTCACATATTCTTGCTGGTTTCTCCACTTAAGGAGTTTCTGCAGTGATGCATATTTCCACTCGCAAAGATGGAATTATGATGCTGACCAATGTCCTCATTCTGACATTTACATCACTATATCTACTTGCCGCCATCAAGGCAGTTTATCTTAATTGCAGGGTACAGCCATACATTCCAAACCTGCCCTCTCTGATATTTTTAGTGTCAGGAGTTCGGTCACTCAAATACACAATGTCATGGTAATGACGTATAATGGTCGAGATGACAATGACTATGAGTGTCATTCTCTACTGGCCTGGGAATCACTTCACATTAGTTCACACCATGTTCTCACCAATTTTCAAAACCGACTGCCCCATTTCTGTTTGACATCTACTTCTATATAGTTTTTTTGGATACTGGGCAACATTGGTATTTGCTGGAGTGTGGTCATGGACACTGTAGATAAATCTATCTGCTCTGGCATTATCACCTCTGTGCCTGTTCCATACATGGACTGTGGTCCTGTATTCAAGGTTTGGCTTTGTGCCAGCTGGCAGTGGACTTGAACTGGGCAACATGAAAACCAGCTTTTCCAAATAAAACCCTATATTCGATTTTTGCTGTCTTGCTTCCATAGGGATCGGAAAGAGGAAGTTGTTCAAACTAGACTACGCATTGGTCACAGTTTTTTAACTCATCGTTTTCTTTTATCTGGAACTAATGCACCAATGAATTTTTGTATGACATTTGGGTCACAATAAGCCACATTTTACTGTCTTTCCATCGTAATGATTTAATAACGGCACCATTTTGAACATGTTCTGTCTCAAGATTTTTCCATAAACTGAGACAGTGTTATTGATGATGATGACACTATCCATCTTGGAAATGTTTTTAGTTTTTAAAGGCAATTATTCTTTTTTAATTTATACATTAAACCTTTTTTAATGTGATTCCATTTTAAGAATCAAAGTCCATCTAGTTTGATTTGAAATTAGAAAATGGCCATAATGTCAAATTTTTTGAAACCAAGACTTGAAAAGCTAACTTCTGATAACTGATAATGGTTTTTGTATTTAACTGTTTGTCTTCTTGTCAAGTTATGATAATTACAGTTGTGCAACAAAAAGACCTCTACAACTTGTATTACTGTAGTTTTTCCCTTAACGCTGTTGGCTAGATGTAAACATAGGCTTTATGCTTTTTAAACGTTGTTTTATTTTACCTTCATTTTGTTTTATAAATTTCCTAATTTTACTCTAATTTTAATTTTTTACTGGATGTTTGGCACAGATAGCTTAGCTGTTTTGTACCATAAAACATCGAATCAACCAACATTTAACCTTTTTTAATGTGATTCCCTTTTAAGGATCACAGTCCATCTAGTTCGATTTGAAATTAGAAAATGGCTATAACATCAAATAATTGGAAACTCTGACTGGAAAGGCAACTTTAGGTGACAAATGCTGCTGTTTAAACTACCTATTAGTCATCCTGGCAAGTTGGTATTAAAATTTTGCTTCAAGTCTTTTAAAACTTTTATTATTTTACTTTTTGTAAATGGCTATACTGTCAAATAACTCGGAACCAGGACTGGAAAGGCCAACTTCAGGTGACTGATGGTGAGTTATAATAATTAGAATTATGCTACAGAAAGTCTTCAACTTATATTACTGTAGTTTTTCTCTTAACATTGTAGCGTAGATGTGAACATTGGTTTTATGCTATTTATGTTGTGTTTTTTTAAATACTTTTTTGTTTCACCTTAATTTGTTTTTATGAAATTTACTGAATTTAAGTTAATTTTAACTTTTTGCCATATGTTTGGCACATATAGCCTGGCTGTTTTATGCCATGAAACATCAAATCAACCAACTAACCAATCTTTATGTTGGTAGCCAAACTACAAAATAAATGGCCAAGCTTGAAATTTTTTTAACAGTTTGACTTCCCCCAATTTCTACTCTCCCTGTCATTTTGTCATGTAGTCTTTTCATTCTGTAAACATTTTATGCAAAATATATTGGCTGCTTATATGACAGCTAACATGCATCAAACCACATTACATTTCTGATAAATGTGCAAAAGGATTTGCACAGAGAACTAAACCTAGTGAACTGTTTCCCAGAGTAATGGCAATGCTGTTTTCCTAGAGAAGTAGTACAGTATTATGCTGCAGTGTTACTTATACTGCACATTCTTGCATAATCAAGAATATAATAAAAAATTTGTTCTAAGTTCTTAAAGGATGATAATGATGAAATTACAACTGAAGGAATAGCAGCAGGTGATGATCTCATAATAGATGTTTGTGCATCTTCAAAATATGCAACTTAAACTTACCACATATATTTACACAGTGCACTTTATCTGGTCAGAATCTTATATCCAAACTTAAAATATATCACAGATAAAATCAAATTCAAAAGACCAGCACAGTGTAAGGTTGCAAATGCAAACATACCAAATTCACTTAACATATTGATGAGGAATGCACCATGTGGTAAAATGGCACAAGCAAAGAGCACTGATGACCAATTATTTACATGTCATTAACTTTAATTTTGAAATTAAAAAGATCAATTTTTTTTTCAGGTTTTATTATTTATTTATTGTAATTTCCAAAAGATTAGAAGTGTCAGTATGTGAAAGAAGCATTTGTAATGTGCCATAGTACAGTGCATTTGTATGAATATGTTTGTATCATCTGGTTAAGCAGTCTGCTAGTTGTCAATGTTATGTGTGCTGTTTTGTGGTGTCTCACATTTTTATTATCTCCAAAAGAAACCATTGATTCAACATTCGTTAAAGTTAAAACTGTTGTTTTTGCTCTGACAGAAAGAAATTGAAAGATGTTTAACTATTTAAGTGCTGCTGACATCATGTAATGGAAGCATTTTGTGTGCAAGATTTTGTATGGGCTGCCACAAATACTCATGAATCTTTGCATATGGGGTGGGACGTAGATTTACACAAGCCTCAAACAATGAGATAAAGTGCCATCCATTTATGCTTTTATTTACAAACAAATCATTCATATCTTTTTGTCCCCCTCTGAAAGTTAACATTAATTTTGAATACCAAGTAACAAACTTAAGAATTTATACATTTTTTATCCACAAATTCAACTGCCATTTGTTATTATAAACATTACAACTCAGTAAAATCATATTAAATGAACTAAATAGGAAAAATACCATCATTTTAAACAAAGAATCAAACATCAACAAGGTACCCTTATTAATCATTAAGAACATTTAAGTTTTTATTGGGACCTGTGTTTGTGTAAACTACTTGTGCATGGTGGTGACCAAACATTTTTCAAATTCTATATTTTTGTAACTGCTAAACTTTAAGTTTTTTTTGTTACCCATTCAACTTGTTTATAAACAAGTTATCTGAAGTCTTTCCATTGAAAACACTTTAGCAATTGATATTGAATGTTTAAGGAAACTAAAAACATAAGTATAAAAAATTATTGATTTTAATTATGTGATTAAAATTAAACCATTATAATTATATTTAAAACAATACAATAAATTTTACGTCTAAATTCCTATTTTAACATTTGTTAACAAGACATCTGGTTTTGGTTTTTGGTTTTAAGTTATTGCTTAAACAGTCGTAACACTTTCATTTTTCATTGTTTTGAACTCTAACAGTATGAAAAAAATAATTCTGTAACAGGTATATGTTATAATAGCTGCAATGCCCTAAGCAATATAAATGTTGATGAAAATAAATCTTAAGTTTGTTTGGCTTTGGCCATCACCATACTGTTTTGACCTCAAGTTGTGTTTATTTCAGAAAACTAAAAAAATATTTTATTAAACCTCTTTTATATAATATTTCTTTTTATTGTTTTAAGGCTGATTTTTATTAATTTCTGAAAAAGGGATGACTTAAAAACAGTGCATCCTACATCTGTGCCTACTTGTACAACATTGAGGAATACAGGTTTGCAATTATCAGTTAGAATGAGAACATAGTGTGTATATATATATATATAAACAACAGTAAATTTGCATTTTATATAATACTTAAGTAGCCAGGGAGTTGGCAAGAAGTGCTACCAGCTAGTTGTTTGCCCTCTAGTTAGCACTTTAAAATTGGTAACAGTGGCAAAATAGCCTTAGTGGCTTTGTAATAACAAATACAGGCAGGTAAATTTGAACAAATGGGAATCAGACTCAAGAAACTCAAATCATAAAACATCCCATCATTACAAGCATGATATGCAGCTTTTAGTTTAACAACAAGCAAAATATAATGGCAACATTTTGATTACTTAGATATTCAAATAACTGAAAATGTAAATTGTTCAAAATCTTGTATTTGATTAGTTTATTATTTTTGTGACATTAATCAGTTAATCATAATTTTTAGTGATCATTAGATAATGGGATAGTAATTGATGTAATTGCTGCTCTTTTCTGTGTGGATGCCTGTACATGGAAGGGAATCTCTTAAAGAAGGTTCTGTCTTTCAATTTATCTTCTCTGAAATATGACACTACCCATATGTTTTGTGTGATGACCTGAGAAGGGGAGCAGAGGATCCTAATGGTTGGCTTTGAATTTCAGTAGATGGGTGATCTTGGGGCTGCCCCACCAAGTACATTTGATTGGTCCTGTTGGCCTAAGTTCAACCTTGTACCAGTGTATGGCATTTTCAGCGGGTGTTGTGGACATTTATACTTGTGTTTGGGTGTAGTGTTCAAAAAGCTATAGTATTGGTGCATTGTCCTTGTTTAACAGTTTAGTGAGTCCCTCATAGGACTCCATAGCGTGTGAAATCAGTGTGCACTGAATTTTCCTATTTGTGATATGGATACCTCAATCCTTCAAAGAAAACACAAAAAACAAAGTAAGACAACAGCTCATACAAGATATGTAGATAAATGACCACACATAGATGACTGTTACATAGTCACTGCCATCATCAGATCCTGTACTTAAATTTTCAATCCTTCATTCCTTATCTGACAAATCCTTGAGGCACATGGCTTCTTTTTTTCATTCAGAATAGATTAAAGGGGTTTTCTGGCTCTTCCAGGTCTGTCAAGAATCTACAATCTGGGGGACTTCTTGGTGGAAATATCTACTCCATAGTGTATTGAACTCATTCTGAACTCTAAAGCTATTGGGTATGTACTCATTGATGTTACTCCTCATGCTACTCTGAATTCCTTCAGGGAAGTGATGGTTGAGAGAGATTTGAAAATCCTGGCTAGTTTCTCTAGCCAAGGCAATTCTGTTTTGAGCTGTATCTTCACTCACACAAAAAGAATTATGCTGCTGACCAATGTTTTAACTGTATTATTTACATTGCCATGTCAACTTGTCTCTGTGAAAGCATGTTATGTAAATTGTAAGGTATGGCCATACATTCCTAACTCCTTTGGTGTTTTCGGTGCCAGTTGTTTGGATGTTCAAAACCATCATACTGTGCCTCTTTGATACCCATCATTACTTGTTATAATGGTAAAGATTATATCACTGTTAGTGCAAATTGGAACAACACTACATAACTATTGTGATTTCCACCTCTCTTACTTTCATTACGAGGTCTGTTAAAAAATATGCGGACTGTTTGAATTGGACAGCTCCAGTTGGTTCCAGGGGAATCCTCTTGGTGTTGCTAGGTTTGCACAGATCAGCTGATTACAACGCCATTTCCCGATTGCAGATATCTTCATTTGTGTATTAGCTACGTGGTTTTAAGTGAAGTGCGATTTTTTCGTTTGGCAGATTTCAGAATGAATGACCTAAAGGAGCAATGACTTGCTGTGAAATTGTGTGTTTAACTTGGAAAATCTGCGACTGAAACTTTTGCTGTGCTTAACACGGCTTACGGTGATGTTGCTATGAAGCGTACGGCATGTTTCAAGTGGCATGAACGTTTTAAGGATAATCGACAGTCCATTGAAGATGATGAGCATCCTGGACATCCTTCCATGTCAACTGACAACCCACATATCAACAAAATCAACACTCTGGTGTGGACAAATCAACATCTGACTGTCAGGGAGCTTATTGAAGAGTGTGGGATATCAGTTGGATTTTGTTACAAAATTTTGACTGAAAAATTAAAGATGTACCTCGTTGCTGTGAAATTTGTGCCTCAGAACTCTTGAGTTTTTGGCCAAACACTCAATCACTATTCCTCCCCACCCCCCGACTCACCTGACCTTGCTTCTTGAGATTTTTTTCTTGTTCCCCAATTCAAAAGACCCTTGCAAGGAAGAAGATTTGAGACAATTCACGAGAATAAGGGAAATGCGACAAAGAAGCTGGAGGACATTACAAAAGAAGCGTACCAGGATTATTTCAACAAGTGGAAACACAGTTGGGATAAGTGTGTGCATTGGGGTGGAGACTACTTTGAAGGGGTCCCAGACCTGTAACTTTTAAATAAAGTACATTTTGTTTATGACGTCAGTCAGCGTATTTTCTGAACAGCCCTTGTGTTTCTGTAAGTTGGTGAAGGAGAAAGAGAAAAGGCTTTTGAGAACTGTTAAGAATATTTCTCATCCCAAAGCTCAGAAGTTATTGCCCACAATTCCATCTTGGACATATGCTGTTGCACTATGTATTACTTCTATTGTGGGAATGTAGACAGATCTTTCTGTGCCTTCATCAGAGCTGTTCGTAAACCATGTGAAGAGTCTTCTGCCCTCTATGGACAAGTGATTTGACTATCAGCATTTGTTCCTATCTCTGTCCCCACCATTTCTTCCATTGACTGTTTGGGTCTACTTTCTTTGGCTTTGGCTGCTGGAGTTTACTTGGATCCACCTTCTTCTGCTCCTAGATGTAAAATGGTTGTTAATTAATATCCTCAGTCTCTGGAATGTCCATCTGCTGAATAAAACCTGTCTATTCAACCAAGGGCTGAATACATGATGGTTGACAAACTGTATTTTAATAAATATAAACAACATGCTTGTAAACTGAAGATTTTTTTCCACCTACATCTTTTCTTCCTAAATAATAATGGCCACTTTGATACAGTGGAACTGTTTTCATTCTATTCTGAATGACAAGAAGGCTTTGATTGATTTATGTCATCCTTATGTTTTTCCATACAGGAAACTTTTCTTAAACTCACTGAAAGAGTCACACATTTTAGTAGTTTTCTTGGTACCAAAATGACAAGATTTGTAATGATAAGTGAATGGAATGGTGACACTGCTGGTCAACAAGCATATTCCCACTCTGTACTTTCTGCTCACTTCACCCTTGGAGGCCAAAACCATCAGTGTTTTCTTAGGTCATAAAAATCACTGTTTGCTCTCTTTGCTTGTCTCGTGGTGAAATTTATGATCAGTCAGACCTTGATGCTCTCATTAACCAGTTGTCTCCCTTTTTAATTCAGTGTGATTATAATGGACATAATCCCCTCTGAGGTGGTGCTGATGTTGATGGGATGGATCATTTTATAGAGAGTATTCTCTTATTTTCATGCATCTAGTTCGTCTTTTACTGCCATTGATCTCTGTCTGCTGTACTTCACTTTTCTCTCACTTTTCTTGGAGGAATGACAATGACCCATGGAGCAGTAATAATTTTCCAATCATTTTGAGAAGGGAGATTGGCCATGGTCAATGCAACTCAATCTGTATGCCTTGATGGAAATTGGATCAGACCAACTTGGCCCTCTTTCACCACTCTTTCAGAAATAGATCCTGCTATATGACTGCATGATAGCAGTGAGTGTCTGTATCATCCAAGTTGCTGCTGGACATGCTTCCCAAAGTACCCTGTCCATGGAGGCACAGAGAGCTCAAAAACAAGCCTGGAATGTCTTTCTCAGGTATCCCGTTCTTTTGACAAAGTTCTTTGGGCTTATCTTTTACAGTGCATTGTCTTTCATTCCTTACTTCAAGCAGTTACATATCAAGTGTAAGACCACAAGATCCTCTGTGTCTTCTCTCTCATTCTGGGGGAATGGATCAATGTTCTGTGTTCAGGATTTATCATGTTTTTACTTCCATCAAACTGAACTTTGGGTCTCTGGACTGTGGTTCTGCCAGGACTTCAGAGTTGAAGATGCTAGATTCTGTTCATTATATGGGGCTTTGACTCTGCATGGGGTGTTTTTGAACTTATCCACTCCAAAGTGTGTATACTGACCCTCTCAAATTTGCCCTTTCCCTTTGCCATTTGTAACTGTTTTTGCAGTGTGCCATTAAACTTTGGTCCTTACCACAGCATTTCAACAGGGGTTGTGCTTCTTTCTTCTTTGGTAGGCTATGTTCTTTTGAAATAGACAGCCTGCCTTTCTTTCATTGCCATTTTACAGATGGTTTGAAAACAGGAGATTCTGCAGAATCAGTCATGGTTTGTTGTGACTTGATAGTTGCTCACAGGATTCCCTCATTTTTATTTTTATTTTTTCTACACACAGATTGTACTATTTATAAACTCTCTTAGCTCTCTGCTAGCCTTAGAATTACCTAGTACTAGTTTCCACCCTGTTCTCATCAATGTTCAAAACTAGTTTTTCATTCTTTTTTTCATATCCAGTATTTTCTGGATATCTAACTACATTGATATTTGTAGGAACAAGCTTGCTAACACTGAGGTTAAGTCATTCTTCGCTGGTAAATGGACTACAGTCCTCTAAAAAAGTCTTGGCTTCACACCAGTTGGAAGTTGACTTGTAGTGAGTAACATCATAACAAGTTTTTTTCAGATCTTCTGTTCTTCTTTAGGTGTCTTATTTTCATATAGATTGGAAGGAAGAAGCTGTTATAATAAAGCTGTGCATTAGTCACAGTTTTTATCTAATTGTTTTTCTTTTTATCTGGGTCTGGTTCATTTGTGTGTGTTGCCTTTATGATACTCATGTTGCAATACCTACATTATACTGTTATGTTGTTATTGTGACAATGAGCAAGGGCTCCATTTTAATCATGGTTTGTCTAGGTGTTTACCCCTGATATTAGATAAGTGTCATTTGCGAAGGTGATACTGTC
This sequence comes from Carcinoscorpius rotundicauda, assembly GCA_011833715.1. Classification (NCBI taxonomy): domain Eukaryota; kingdom Metazoa; phylum Arthropoda; class Merostomata; order Xiphosura; family Limulidae; genus Carcinoscorpius; species Carcinoscorpius rotundicauda. Next base: position 43,768,313 of record CM022394.1, on the reverse strand, counting down.
CAACTTGCTTGTTTTTAACTTTTTATGAGCCATTGGTCTTTTTAATTCTCTTTAACTCTTTTAGCCAAATTGTGGACATATTGATTGTATTAAGGGATGACTTCCAATGTGGTTAGTGTAAAATATAAACCTTAAATTTAGAAAACAGGATTAGATAAGGTTAAATATTGATTCTCATTTTTCATTTTATGTATAGAGAACAGAAAATTACCTTCTAATCAGCAACCTGAAGAAGACAACACTTTTCTGTCTGAAGATGAAGAGGACCAAGCTTATGATTCTGATTCTGATCCAGCTTGGATGCCAGGAACAAAGGTTTGAATGTGACTTGATAATTCAGTTTTTATTATTTATTCCTGTCTGTCATATAATGTTTTGTCTAATGCCTTAATTCCTGTTAGATTTCTCCTTATCTTGGATCTGGAACTTGATTTGGATTTTATAAAATTTAGAGGCAGAAATTTAATATTAAAGTTTAGAATGTTTTGGTTTGCACTACAAATTACTATTTAATTAATCTAATCAATAATATTACTCCCTTCCACCCTTATCCCAAGTTGTAGTCTTGGTTAGCAGATGACAGTGTGAAAGGATACCTCTTTGTTTTCAGTTACCAAAATACCAAGTTATCTTAGTCATACAATAAGTTATGGCATTGGCTAAAATAGCTTTTCTGGAGACCTCAAAGCGTTATGTCCAATTTAATGCTAAACTAATGCATAATAGCTGTTGCATATTATTCTTGGTGGTGTGAGGTAATCTATGAAATGTGACAGTAGGCATCAGGAGAAAGTATTGTCTAATTGTAAGGTTGTACAAGTGGGAACTGTACAACAATATTATATCATTAAATATTATATTTGCGGTATAATTGAACACAGTATTGGCAGTCTTATTTCATCTTTATTGATGTTTTAGTTCATTTTATCTGCCATTATAGCCAATTTGATTCCTCTTTTCAAGTTTTGCTTTAATTTAGATTTTGATTATATGTTTTATAATTTGTATTTCTTCTAATGTACTTCAGTTGACAATCTACCTCTCAGAGGTAGGATTGTTGGAACTGATAAGAGAGACTGACACCTCTTACCACTGTCCTGGATCACTCGGCAGATGTTTTTAATATTTGTTTAGATTGTGTTGAGGACTCTTTTGTCTTTCCTATTTCTGAGTTAACAAGTTTGAGCTTAGATGTTCTTGTTTAGAACTTGAAACTGATTTTGAACTTTTGTAAATTATTTTCAGACCATTTTATTTTATCCATTTAGAATTTGTTATGTTAATAATTTTATAGTTAATCTTTTGTTTACTTTATTGAAACACTAAATAACCCAATTTCTGTATAGCTGTTTCTAGTAATATATAATGTAATACTGAAATTTTGCAAGCTTTTAGTAGACATCTTAAGTGTATTGTATACAGAGAAAAAGCTGATTTTTCAATAAAGTTTTTTCTGAAGATATGTCTGAGAATTTATAAAGCCTTTACTCAGTGACCTGAGTGAAAGATGACTGTTGCATTAAAACATTTTATATCAATTTAGTTTTCATATTTCATTTACATGTATTCCATACTATCCAAAGTGAATATCAAAAGTTTTTTTGTTTTGGTACAATAGTATATTAACCTAAAATTGATTTTAGTGAAATCATGAAGTACAGTGAAAAAAAATTGAATAATATGAAATAAATTCAGTGATACCTGTCATATTTCTTGAATGACTATGAATGCTAAGAGACAATTATGATTATTTATTCTAATAGCCTCAGCATTCTAACTTCTTCGCATTTGTCTGCTTTTAATTTTGTGACTTTACAATATTCTATGTAAGTACATACAGGAAGTTATTCATAGCAGTAGAAACTTAGTGTAAACAACTGATCGAATTACAGTCACATGACATAGTTCAGGCTGATATCTTGAATATTCTTTATTTGATGCTTTTCTTTTTTTAATCTAACATAATACATTTATAATTTTTAAATGTTCGTTACTTTTGTTAAAGAAGTGTATAGCAAATGAAAATATACCTGAAATATAAGAAATTTTGGACTTAAACTTGAGTTGAAATCTGTTTCAGTAATTTTTACTTGAGAGCATCGTACCTTAACATTAGTTGTTTTTTTTTTGTACCGTGTTTTTTTCTCATGAGGTGTTTTGTTGGTCCTTTTCAATATGTATTTTAGAGCTTAGAATATATTGGGTACTAGAATATAATGTTTGAAAACTACTGCTATGTAACTAGTTTTCTAACTGAGTTACAGATAGGTTAAAAAAAACTATTTGCTGCTCAAAGTAGAAACAAACTATTGCAAAGCTTACTGGTGCTTAAATGAAATAATTGTTCAGAGGAAGAAGAGGATCTTTTTGTTGGCTATAAGTGTTCCAAATACAATGTCAGAAAGAAATACTGACACTTTTGAAAAGTGAAGAGTAAGAATTTAGGCTATAAATTTAATCCTTAAATTAATGAAATAAATTGTATTCATTTAAAACAAATTCAGTTATGCTGTGTCATATACTGTCAACATCATCAAAATATTTTAATTTACTGAAATATGAATAATTGCTACTGGTTTAACAGTAATCATCATGCACATTCCTCATATAACACAGTGAACTGTCACTGACAGATTCAACTAACTCTTCAACAGTCTTAATGTGTTTATATATATGTATGTGTGAGAGAACATTAATATTGATAAAGTAAACAAAATCAAAAGGAAGGACTGCATTAAAAACAGCAAATTCAAACCTCTGAATGATATTAGTCTAAAACCTAACCTTAAAACCTATATAGTTGTGGTTTTCTCTAGTTTCCATGAACCTTTGTGTGCTTGTTACATCACATTGATTGCAGAATTGTGTATTCAACAGTACAAATATTTGAGTGATTGAAAGTATAGTTAGCAGTAAATATTTGCTGATATTCATGCTTTTCTCTAAGATGAAAAGCAAATTTTAGAAAATATTAATTTGAGCACATCTCTTCAAAAATGTTTGTTCTTCTGATAATAATAGAGATGATAAATACATAGGTTTAATTAAAAATTCAAGTTATTGCTTTAATTTTCACTCTCTTTATCTCTTATTCAGTATCTAAATATATTGATTGACCATACATGCATTTTTGTGCCTTTGAAAAATTTAAAGTTTTAATTTGTACGTGAAATCATAGCACTAATTCAAAAATAAAGACTACTAATGATACTGTAGTTTGCAAATAAACATTCTTTTTTTAAATATTTTAAAGAAATATATTTATCAAATATCTCAATCCTTGGGGTATAAATGTAGAAACTTCATAGATTTAATGAAACATTTTTATAAACTTTGCATATCTCGTGGATTGGACAAAAAAATGTATATTTGTTTCTTCCTTTACATTTTGAGGACACAGTTTGTTTTGATCCAATTCAAACAAATGCTTTCTATAAAGATTACTGTTATATTCAAACTTAGAAATTATTAAAATCATTGAGCAATAAGTTTTTCACTACATGAGATCAGCTGCATCATTTCTGTGATATAATCAATGATTTTACAACTTGTAGCAGTGCACTATTGTAAGAATTCTTACATTTACAAACATGCAGTTATAAGTTTAAAAACAAAATTTTAACTGGCACAATTTATGATTGAAGAGGTTATTTAAAAGTGGCTTACAGCACATATACTGTGGAGTTTGAATAGTATCAGTGTATATGACCATTTAAAATTATGTTTCAAACAATCACTGATGTTAATGTTTAACATATTAACATTTTAAAAATATTTCTGGAGAAAGGTATCAAGATTGAACTAGTTTTGTTGAATCAGCTTCACTTCTTAATGAATAAATATCACTTTTAAAGTTTGTTTGAAGTTTCATAGCTTATCAGCTCTTGAGTGCTTATTATAAATGGTTAAAAATGATATAAGTCCTTTTACACTTAAACTGAGAAACTAACTTTTGGTCACTGGTGCTTAATGAAAGCATAGATGGTGTCTGTATCCCTGGCTTATTAAGTTGACATTCAGATTTTCTTTTCTCATGTATGTTTTTAATATATACGTAAATTGAACTGTAATAATGTGTACTTTTTAATTTATTTAACACATTGGCTCCCACATAACCCACCAGTGGGTAGTGCTGTGTTTTCTTTTTAAATGGCTGCTTATTGGCTGGGACACAATGGCTACATATATACTCTTTCTAAAAAAAATAATTATTGCAAAATGACTAATGAAACTCTGGAAAGCATCAGCAAAATGGTAGTCATCGTGTTTAACAAATATTTTTTTATTGCCTTAGTAACTTACATATACAATAAAATCGTTATAAGGACATTTTTTTTTCAGCCCAGAATGTTGAAAGTAGAGAAACATTTTATATAAAAATATGTGATATATAGTTGCAAATTACAAGCTTATATTAAGTATTATGTCTATTAAATGAAAATGTATTGTTTCTTTCTCAAGGCAACATGTTTGCATAGTTTCATACATGAAGATTCTAATGTATGTGTAATATTTAGAATAAATCATTTTTTAAATGATTTATAGGTTAGTGAAAATCCAAAACCTCAAGGGAATTTTCCTGGAGAAGAAAAAGGTAAAGATAATTTCAAGAAAAGATGGAGAGGAACAAGAAAAAAATCAAAACCTCAAACAGCTACACCGCGTCAAACTAATTCTGCTCAAAAAAATGTAAACACTAGTGGTTTGTGTCGAATTAAATATACTGAGAGAAAACAACAAAATAAAGAAGTTCAAAAAGTGATTAGAAAAACAAGACCTTGGACCAAAGAATGCAGGTTTAAGGTAAGTAATGTTTTTAAGTTATTTTGTTTTAAAATTTTATATCAGTTAGGCATCATGGACTAGTTAGTATATTTCCAGTTTAAGAGAAGTTATTTATGTTGTATTTTTTTAGAATTGATAATTATTGTAGTATTTTTTGGTATATTTTTGAACAGCATATTTTTTTCTGTCATATAGGTCCAAGCTATTTTGTATCTCAGAAGCTTTCGGAGAAAAGTTTATGATCAGTTAATCCTTTAACATTATTGCCACAGTTATTCTTTGCTGTGCATGCATAAACTTTTATTGTCTTATATTCAAAATTTTATTGAACTAATTTTTTTGAAAGCTATACAAATTAGTATAGCGTATAATCTCAACTGGTAATACATATTTTAATAATTTTTAAGCTCTTAATTCTTAAAGGAAGTACTTGAAAAAAAATCCTTAATTTTTCTGAAAGTGATACATATGATAGTTTCAATTTTGTTTTGCTACAGAGCTATAAAATATGAGACCAGAACCCTCCATTTACAGTTTCTTTTTCAGGGTTTGTTGGTAGTTTTCCCCAATGTTTAATTATGTCTATATATGTTACTTATAACCAATAAAAAGTCAAGATTTTCATCTGTCAAGTGATGTATTATATTACAATGTGCTCTGAACAAATAAATGACAGTTTCACTGAGTGCAAATTTTGTTTACATGGGGAAGTTGGTAACTTGCTTGAATTGATTTCTAATAGATTTTTTTGGATAGTTTCAATTCTAAAAAGATTTTTAGAGTTAAGAGGAAATTGTCTCCTTTTTACATTATTAGTGTACATTCTTTGGTGCAGTATTTAATAAAATAAAAATAATAGCATAATATGAGCTGTACATTCCTTGAATAATTTTTACAACTTGTATTGGCATGAATATTAGTTAGATAGGGTTCAAAGGGCAATCAATTTATGATAAACAGATGTAGTTTCACATCACTATATAAAATAATTCTTGATAGAAAAAAAGGTATTTTAGATTTATTTCAATTTTTTTGTCAAATTAACTAATCCTGTATAGAGACAGGGTAGAATAAATAACAGATAGAATATAAAGTTTCACTGAAAATATAAATGTTTGAAGTTCATTTAGGATGTTTTAATGATTTCACAAAGGAAATGCTAGATTCTTGAGGTGGAAAAAGTGTTAATTTTGATATGAAAATTACTTTGCACATAGACTATTCAAAACAAATATTCATTGGAAAATCTTTACTTCAGTTTGTTAAAAATATTTAACTGAAAGAAATATGATTTTTAGTATATGAAACACTTCCAAATTTTTTGAAGATATACACACTTTTGAAAGTAAGAAGTATTAAATCTATAAAGACTAAATGAGTTCAAAGAGATCATATGATTGGACACATTTACCAACCCTGTGTTAAGAGAGTAAATTTTTATAAAGTGTTTATTGGAATAATCTTTTTGATCAAACATTAAAACTTGAAGTATGGTATTGTTTTAAGAATTGCTATTACTGTGTGCATCTGTGCACATGTACACATGCTACTGTTTGTAAGTTTGAAATCAGATGAAATTAAATTGAACACTTATTATTACCTTTATTGACTGCTTTACCAATAAAACTTTGCTATCTAATTAGACAGGTAGAAATTCAATCATAATCTAATAATTTCTCACTTGAATGATAAATTTAAGTAGCTAGATTGTACTTTCACCCTTTCACAGTAAGCCTGGTAAAAAATACCAAATATAAGATACACATTTACATTCTTTTAAGTATTTATACTACAACATTTAGTACAGTACTTGCTGGGGTACCTGTAACCTAGATGGAAGGTATGTAAATTCATGATTAATGGTAGGTTATATTCTCAGTACATGAAAGTTGTTTCCATTATATATAATTTTAAAACACTCCAATACACCCATAAAAAACAACAGAACAAAATGTGAAACTGTAAATTTGTATGTATATCCTCATGAACCCAACAAATCTTCATGCCAAATTTGATGAAGAACCATCAACAGGGTGAAGTAATAGTTAAAAAAAACTTTGCAAAAACACTTGTTAAAACTGCGAACTGTGAAATTGAATATTTATATATATTTCCCTATGGATTTAATGAACCTTCTCATTAATTTTGGTGAAGATCCATCCACATCCTGTGAAGTATTTACATAGATATACAACAGACAGTACTATTATATTTATATAGACAGCACCAATGCATTAGATCTGCACTTTGAGAATGGAGAAAAATAAAGTTATCTGTGACAGGAAACTAAGGTGAAATGGGAAGATTGTGACTCCTGTTGCAATTCTGTATGCTCACAGGATAAACATTTTGCAATGTTAAGGGTTGCACTCTGCATAATAAAAAAGTTTTCTAGTATCATTCAAGCAAGAGTTTCATTATAATATGATGTGTATCTTTATAAAATTTGGTAGACTTTTGAGAAACATTGCAAGCCTTTTATGCACAAAATCAGATTTTTAATGATTATATAAATATATAATGATATATACATGTCTTATTTGTGAATATATCAAGTCAGTTTTGTTACTACCTCATGATGTAAAATTGTTACAATAAAATCAAAAATTAGATTTTGGTTGACTGTTAAAGAACTGAAAGTTACAAGTGAAACATCAAAATTTAGTACTCAGATTTAGGACAACAGAAACTTGGTGGAAGTGCTTGAGTTCAGAAAATAGTAAATATTTTCTTTACCTCTTTTGCTCTAATTACAGTCTTTTTAAACATTGTTACAACATATTTAACTGAAATGTCCTTAAGGATTTTACTCCAAGTGTCCCTAATACACTTCTATCAGTTTCTTTGGTAGTGACTTTGAGATGTCAAGCTTTTAATCTATCAAATCCAATACCATCTCATTGGATTGATATCAGGACTTTGTGGAGTTCATTGCATCATTTGAATTATTCCAGTAGTTTTTTCCTTAGCTAAGTAATTTTTGTATACCTGGATGAGTGCTCGGAGTCCTTATTTTTTTAGTCGTAGAATCTTTTACCAATAATATGCAAACCATCAGAGATACTGTGATGGATAAGTATGTTATGGTACTTGCATATTTTCTATTGTTTTAGCAGAAAATCACACTGCCTTCTCCAAACTTCATGGTAGGTGCTCTGAATTGAGGTATTTTTCTTTCTTCGGATGTACAACCTCTGCTTTGAACTAGATATTTCATTTTTGTACACATCCATCCATAGCACCATTTTGTAATCAACAGCAGTCCAGTTTTTGTACTTTTTAGCAAATTTCAGTCTTTTGGCAGTATTTGTAGATAGAAGTAAATGTTTCTTAACTGCTACACTACCAAATATTCCATTTTTATTGAGTCTTTTCTGTCATTTGGTACATGATAATTTATCAGATGCTTAATTTCAGTGGCAGTCTTTCTTCTGCTCCAAAGGCTGCAAAAACAAAGATACTTAAAATCAGTATCAAGTTTAGGTACTTTGCCTCTTCCTTTCATATTTTAAAATTTACCTGTCTTAGTCTCATGATCTAGGATATACATCAAAGTGTTTGGGGAGCATTTTAAGTCTGCTGTAATTTGTTGTAGAGTTCAACCAGCATCATGTAAAGCTTTTATATGAACTTTCTGCTTTACTAATAATTTTTTATGCTTTTTGGGTCATGGTATGATAATAGAACTTAATATATAATGGTAATCATATTTTTAAGAAGGTTATTCTACTAGCATATACTGGTACAACATACTAGCTTTTTGCTGGCATCTTTCTGTATGGTTAAGACACTGAATGGGATACTGCGAGAGTAATTATGGATCATTCAAGCAGAACTTTTATGACATGCTCATTCAGTTATCAACAGGAATCTGAGAAGCATCACCTTAATCCTGATTTTCACATTTTGCAATGAGATAAAAGAATTAGCCACAGTAAATGGATAGAATGGCAAAATATCTTCTTGCTCTTACACCTTTGCACATTATTATAGACCCAAGTGCAAAGTGATTTTAATCGAATGATTAAAAATATTATTCTTTGTCCTAAAATTCTCAAATTTCCTGTGCATAACATGTGAAGCCTTCCAACTACATTTTAAACATTTGTTTTAGTAAAACTTTATATTTTGCCTGTTTTCACACTAACTCGTCAGAAGATTGGTCAGTTTGACCAATCTCGTAACCACAAAAATAAATCAAAATTATCAGTTTTTCTTTTCAGAATGTCTTCAGATAGTAACATGAAACTTTGTGTATTCTAACTAGCTTTAAACTCATAACAGTGTACAACTATTTATACTTTAGTGTTCTGTTGTCTTTTGAACTATGTCTGACTAAAGTTCATGTCATTGTAAGTTATAAATCACTTAGGAGATACATTGCTTGTATTAAGTTACCAAATTATATTATCCTTGAGCTTCTCTGAGCTGCTATCATGTTTGCCTTGAGAAAATTTGTTATTTATTTTACTTCATCTAACTTTAACTAACCTAAAGAGATTTCAGTTTTTATCTTTTAGTTAATTTTATCATGATATGTAAAGAATGCACATGTGAAACTAAATATTTTTGCCTAGATTTTCTTCTTTTTTTTAACCCTACTTTTTTCATAATAGTTGTTGTGCACTATATAATTTTTATTTCGTTAAATAATACAACAAAGGACATAGAAATAACATGTAATAAAGCAGACAATTTTCTCTCATTCTCAAAATTTTTTTAGTTTTTCTGATGATGCAACAAGAGCTACAAATTTATCTAAGCTACTTACTATGTTTCTATGGGAAGGAAGCCTTTATTAAATAGAATTTGACAATTATGTGTTCAGAAAACACATAATTCTGTAGTGTAATACATTGTTTGATAGATGAAAACCTTGCCTTTTTATTGGTAACAAATGTTATAGAATTAAACATATTAGAATACTATGAAAAATTCTGAGAGAGAGGTGTGGTAAAAGGTGTCTGATTTTCTATTTCATGAATCTGTAACCAAACAAGATTGAACACTCCAAAAATTATATGGTTTGTGTGAGTGATGACAATCTGATTGCGAGTAACTTGCATTAAAGTTTATGATTATTGGAGAGGTGGTGAATAAATTAAAGAGGGGATGCCTGGAGAAAAAAAATGTCACATTTTTCACTCTTGGGGAAATACAGGATTTTTTTTAAATGCCTTAAAAATTTGAGAACTGAAAGAATGAAAATTTGAAATATGGATTGCTAGCTCAGATTTTATGCTACAAAAATTGATGTTGCATATGCAAAAAAGTTAGTAATTAAATTTTGAATATAAGTCATTAAAAATCTTGTGACGTGCAATAAAAGATGCCCATGCAGATAGAGTTAGTAATATATAATAGTTGGAAATTAAGATAGTGTTTTCATGTCAATTGTGATTGGTAAGGAAGTAAGCCTTAAAACATAAGCTGCTATACATTGTGTGTGTTTGTATTGTGTGATGAGGGCTTGGCATAGAGAATGAAAATATCGTGGAATACCAAAAATGGGTGTCTATTGTTCATTGCAAATGAATCTGTGCTCTGGGATTTTATAAAATTAAAGTTATAAAAGAAAAAAATATGAATTCAAAGCTCAAAGTTAATGATGGAAAACTAGCATATTAGTGGTTAGTGTTTTTTTTCAGTAAAATATAGAACATAGAGAGGAAGTTGCTAGTGCATATTTAAGAAAGACGATTTGTAGATGTTTACTGTTGAATATCAATACAACATTGATTATTTTATTTCAATCATTTATATTGCAAGCTATTGAAACAAAAGGTTAATATTATTAATAAGACTTTCAAGTTGTGGTATTGTCAATCTTGCAACATGATTTGAGCTTCATAGCATAACCACCTTGACTAAGACTCAGGTAATGAGCAGAGCAACACAGCAGCTTCTGCTTGTTTATTTCCAAGATAATTAGCTTACAGGCAAGCTGGTTGAATTCACAATCTTCTCAGTGTGGATTTCTGTACATGATGAGGGAACCTTCAAGAGTAGTTTCTGTTTTTTAAGTTTACCTTCTCTGGAATCTAAGTATCCACCCATGTGTTTGCTATGTGTGAAAACCGTTGAGCGGAAGGAGAAGATCCTGGTGGTTGAGAGGTCAAACCCTAGTACACTACTTTGGCCTTGAAGACTGGCAGTCTTGGGGTGGCTCTTTTAGGGTAAATCAGCTGGTCCACTTGGGCTAGGGTCAACCAAGTACCAGTGTTGGATGTTCTCAACAGGTGTTGTTGACATTGTATCTGATGCTCATGTTTGAGTATAGTGCTCACAAAACTGTGGCATTACTGCAGTGTCCTTGTTTGGCACTATAATGCATTTCTTTTTAGGCTCCATGGTGGGTGGAGCCAGTGAGCACCAAAGTATTCTTTATTATGGTTCCCCTAAATAAAAAATCTAATAAAATAGTGAAAAACAGTCTGTAGGTAAACAACCACATCTTGAAGATTCTAAGCAACAATCTTCAACATCTTTATCTCATTTCCTTATATTACATTCTCTCTCAGACAAACCTTTAGGCCATAGTCTCTCTTTTCTATATAGAAGAGACTAGAGGGACTTACTGACTCTCCGAAGTCAGTCAAAAAGCTTTGCTTTGGTAACATATTGGTGGAAACATCCACTCTTGAACATAGTGTACTCTTTACATTCAAAGGTGATTGGAGATATACCCATGGAGGTTATACCCCATGCAACTGTGAATCTGTCATGAGGAGTTATTGTTGAGAGGAATTTGAAGAACATTGCCAAGTCAGAGATCCTTGCTGGTTTCTCCACTAAAGAAGTTTCTGCAGTGAGGCATATCTCCACTCACCAAGATGGAATTATGATGTCAATCAGTGTCCTTATATTGGCATTTATGTCACCACATCCACCTGCCACCATCAAGGGAGGTTATTTTACTTGCAAAGTATGGCCATTTATTCCAAACCATCTCAGATGTTTCCATTGTCAGTGGTTCAGTCACTGGAAGATATCATGTCGTGGTTCCTTAATGTGTGCTTGTTGTGGTGGCAAGTACCATGATGCCTGTGAGTGTGAAACAGATTCTCATTACATAAATTGTAATGTCTCTCACCCATGCTACTGTCATTCCTGCCCTAAGTGGTTGGAGGAAAAAGAGGTGCAGCATTAAAAAATAATTCAAAACATTACTCACCTTGAGGCTCTAAAGCTATTGTCCACTACTTCACCTCATATGTATGCTGCTACAATTTGTTTAACTACTATAGTGGGAGTGCAAACAGATCTCTCCTTGCTTCTGAAAGAATTGTTTTTAATCCATATGAAAAGTCTTTTGACCTCCATGGTTAAGAAAGCTGATAAATCTGAGCCATCACCCATCTCTGTCCTCAACATTCATTCCAGCAAATCCCAAGATCCACTTTCTTTGATTCTGGGTACTGGCGTTTTTTTGGGTATACTACTTCTTCCGTCCCAAGATGCAAAATGACCATTTGTTCATGACCTCAGTCACTGGAATATTCTTCCAACAACAGAGATATGCCAAATTAACCCAGGACAGGATCCATGAAGCTCAGCAGTGACTGACTATATTTCTAAAACCTTGACATGCTTTCCAGGATATCTTCGTCCATGGTGAAATCCTGCCTGCCATGTGGGAAGGAAGGCTGAAAAACAGGTGTGATATATCTTTCATAGGTATACCACACTCTAGAACCACATTGCTTTTCAACAGGCCTATACACATGTGGCAGATATCAAAGGCAGAGTGAATCTTGGATTAAATTCACATGTAGCATCTCTTCTTCCACCAGTTCCAAAGTCATATGGAACAAGATTAAAAAGGTCAATGGGCAGTATAATTCTGTTCACCTTTTATTTTCAGTTTCTGATGGCCAGGAAATAGCTGATCCTTGGATAACTGCCAACACTTGTGGTGAAAGCTTTTGCTAGGTATTTAGCACTTCTGCTTCATCTTCCACCTTCATATCCATCAAGTTTTGAGCAGAGTGATCACTTGTTTTAGGTTGATTGTCTTAATGACCATAATCAGACCTTTACACTGGTGGAACTCAAACTTTCCCTTCATCAGTGTGGCAGTACATTGGTCATATCTAACAATACACACAAAAAATGCTGCACCATCTCTCTCCTACTTCTGATTGTTTATAACTGGTTCTGGCAAGAAAAAGTTTTTCCTGATGCCTATTATCCTACCTTTCTCTAAGCCTGGGAAGGATTTCAAGATTCTTTCAAAGTACTTTCAAATTACTTTGACAAGCTGTATCTGTGAGGCCTTAGAGAAGATGGTTAATGTTTGTCTTGTTTGGTTTCTCAAATCAAACAGCCTCCTCTAGCCCACCCAATGTGGTTCCAATGACAATGCTCCACCATGGACCATCTGATTTGACTTGAAACGTCAAATGACAATATCCAATATTAATAATCTTCAACCTTGACAAAGTAAAGAATTTTGCAATACCTCCTCTTATATGGGTTACGTGGCCATTTACACATTTTTACTAACATTTTTTTAATGGACAGGTGATTCCAAGTTTGTGTGGGTTTGACACTTTCCTGTTCTTTTCTACAGGAATTTGGAGTCCCTCAGGGCTGTGTCTTGAGTGTCACACTTTTCAATATAAAGATTAATGCAATTACTAAACAACTTTTTCTTGCTGTTGCAAACAGGCTCTATGTTGACGACCTTCACATCTCGTCAGTTGTCGAGCATAAGGTATATTGAACGGCAGCTACAGGCTGCCTTCAGTCATTTATTGAGGTGGACCACAACAAACAGCTTTAACTTCTCTATCTCTAAAACTGTTTGCATGCAATTTTGCTGCCTATGGGGAATTCATCCCAATCCTGAACTCTGCTGAACTTATTATTTCTTTTGCCCTGGATTGCATAGAAGCTAAGCAGTACTCAAATTGCACTATTTATATTGACTCATTTTATTCTTTACTGATCCTGGAGCTGCTTCATGTTAGTTCTCAAACTGATCTCTCCAGTATTCAAAACTGATTGGCCCATTTCTCTTTAGCATCTACTTGTTTCCAGTTCTTCTGGATACCAGGCCACATTGATATTTGCAGGAACGAGCTTGCCAACACATCATTTAAATCTATCTGTTCTGGCATTGTCACTTCTCTGCTTGTTTCATACATTGACTATGGTCCTGTATTCAAGGCTCGGCTCCATGTCAATTGGCAGTCAACTTGGAGTGAGCAATGTGAAAACATGCTTTTTCAAATAAAACCATCAATTGGTCTTTGACTGTCTTGTTTCCATAAGGATCGGAAAGAGGAAGTTGTCCTAACTAGACTACTCATTGGTCAGTTTTTTAACTTATTTTCTTTTATCTGGGACTGGTGCACTAATGTATCATCTGTGTGACACTCTGGTGACAATAAGCTACATTTCACTGTCTTCTCATCATCAAGAATCTCAGTGACGGCACCATTGTAGACATTTTAATCCCAAGGTTTTTCCATAGCATTTAACAATGTCATTGCTGATGGTGACAGTGTCCATGCTATAAATGTTTTTAGTTTCTTAAAGACCATTGACCTTTTTAATGCTATTTAAGTTTTTTATTTATAGATTAAACTTTTTTTAGTATAATATCTTTTTACGAATTGAAGTAAAATTAGTTCAGTATGAAATTAGAAAATAGCTGTAACATCACATAACACAAGGACTGGAAAAGCCAACTTCAGGTGACTGACACTGATGTTTGAACTCACCCATTAGTCATCCTGGCAGTTGTAATAATTAAAATTAGGCTACAGAAAGCCTTTTAATACTTGTATTGCTTTACTCTCTGAAAAATCTATAATGTCAAATAAGAGACTGTTTTTCTACTTTTATTGCCTATGGTTAATGAAAGATGTATCCCTAATGGTTTCTAATGCTTTGCCAGCTTTCATTGCTCAGAGAGTAACTTATAATCATATTTTTCTTTTATGTATGTTAACTGTCAGTAGCAGGAAATTATATAAACCAGTTTCTGCTCAATTGGAGTATATTTTAATATGTTTAAAGTATTTAGAATAAACACTGTTACCTGTAGTTAGTGTGGGCATTGATAGTCAAAATTATTTGAAAGAATACAAGACTCAAAGTATGTTTAACTTTCTGTTAACACTTAGTGCATTAGATAACTGGTTAAGATAGTTAAATTAGTTTTAGAGATGAACAGTTTCACTCCTAATGGGAAAATTCTATATAAGAACATTTCCCAGTGCTTTTAAAAGCTGTAAGAAAAGCAGTTATTAAGAGGTTACGAGGGCTGTTCAAAAAATACTCTGACTGACGTCATCAAACAAAATGTACTTTATTTAGAAGCTACAGGTCTGGGCCCCCATCAAAGTATTCTCCTCCCCAAAACACACACTTGTCCCAACGGTGTTTCCACTTGTTGAAACAGTCCTGGTACGTTTCTTTTGTAATATTTTCCAGCTTCTTTGTTGCATTTGCCTTATTCTCGTTAATTGTCTCAAATCTTCTTCCTTTCAAGGGTCTTTTGAGTTTGGGGAACAAGAAAAAATCTCAAGGAGCAAGGTCAGGTGAGTAGGGGGGGGAGAACAGTGATCAAGTGTTTGGCCAAAAACTCAAGAGTTCTGAGGCACAAATTTCGCAGCAACAAGGTGCATCTTCAATTTTTCCGTCAAAATCTCGTAACAAGATCCAACTGATATCCCATTATCTTTAGTAAGCTCCCTGACAGTCAAATGTCGATTTGTTCACACCAGGGTGTTGATTTTGTCGATGTGTGGGTCGTCAGTTGACGTGGAAGGACGTCTAGGACAATCATCATCTTCAATGGACTGTCGATCATCCTTGAAATGTTCATGCCACTTGAAACATGCCGTACCCTTCATAGCAACATCACCGTAAGCCGTGTTAAGCATAGCAAAAGTTTCAGTCGCAGATTTTCCAAATTTAACACAAAATTTCACAGCAAGTCGTTGCTCCTTTAGGTCATTCATTCTGAAATCCACCAAACGAAAAAAATTGCACTTCACTTAAAACTGCGTAGCTAATACACAAATGAAGATATCTACAAACGGGAAATGGCATCAAAATCAGCTGATCTGTGCAAACCTAGCAACACCAAGAGGATTCCCCTAGAACCAACTGGAGACATGCAATTCAAATAGTCTACGTATTTTTGAACAGATTTCATATATCATAGCACAACTAAATGCAAACAATGTTTCTGTTTCCATTATGAAGAGAAAGCTTTTATCTGGTGATTTTTAGGATTGACAAGTAAACACCAAAATCCTTAAATTTGGAAGAGGGCATTAAAACTGAACTGTTGAAGAATAAAGATAGCAGAGACATGTCAAACTAACTTTAATAAAGTTGGTAGATGTTTTTAAGTGTTACTGTGGATCATCTGGAAGAATACAGAATATTATCTTTGTAAAGGTTTTATTAAGCTTTTTGAAGCTCTACTCAAATAAGTGGTTAAGTCCAACAATGAAAATGCATATTTTTTCTTTATGTTCATTGGCCTTAACATGTTGGCCATCAATGTATGATTGGGTGAAACTGTGAAGGTCATAATTTTTTAAAGAATTACATCCAAATTGTAAGTGAACTACTTTATTATCAATGTGTGTCAATAAGCTTGGCATTAAAATGTAGTTTATCGTTTAACTTTTTATATTATTCGTGTTTTATTTTCTTTATTTTAGAAAGAAATATTTAAATAAATTCTCAATTCACACCTTTCTGAGTCACGTGAATTGGTGGAACCATGACTCCTCATTTGTAGATTTTTTTATTTTCCTTTAGAAAATTGTTCAATTAAGGAAAAACACATTATAGATAATGACAAGTCAGAGTATAAAATGTCAACATTTTATCTTATTGCTTTATTGGCCTATCATTGTATTTGTTCAACATTTTTAGATGCACTTCCAAATCCCCTGTCTTTTAGAAACATTTGTACCTTTGACATTGCTGTTGAACATGTTTATAACCAATAGTAAAAAACTCATTATAGACAACTCAGACCAGACAGTTACTTCTTTTGTTCAAGAGGTAAATGTCAATAATTTGAATTGAGATTTTATGTTTGGATTAAAGACATTCTTCTTAAAAGTAATGAAATTTTAACTGATTTAGAAAGCTGAAAATAATTAAAATATGATACCTCTGTTTGCAGTTAGCTTTCCTGATTTGATACCTTCTTTATGCACAATTTATGCTTGCCATCAAACTTATAACTTCCACCTGAAATCATGCCTCTTCATGTGGTGTTGCTATACTGTTTCATGTAAGAAATGAGTATGTAACAATCTTCCACCAATCAGTGAGTGCAACACACCTTCCTAGCACAGCTAGCTTCTGCAATATTGAATGTTTATTCATTATTTCTGATTCAGCACTTATGTGTTCAAATATCTGTTTATTCATAGTGAAGTTAGATAAATTTGCATTATTTTCAAAAACATTTTAAAAATTTGAACAAACAAATTGATTGGTGTTGTAAAGATTATTCTGGCTAATTTAAACTCTCAAGTTCAAGTTCTTTCTCCTTTGTATGATGTTTATGAACAAGATATTATTCAAGCTAAATATATTTAACTATGGTTTTGGGTTCCTCATGAGCAGGTGTCAGCCATTGTGCATGAAGGGTTGGATTCCTACTTATTGCATGTTCCGATAATAGAAAATACCTTCCTGGTTGAATTAGTTTGTGGAGACAACTGTTTTGATTGTCTTTTTCAATCAGATATTTTTGTTATAACTTCCACTACCATTGATCTTCCTGAATATGATTTCACAGATTTGTTACTTTTATACCCCTTTTGCCAGTTGTCTTATAATTCTTTTTCCTGTCTTCTTTATTTGGTCCTGTACTGCTGATTATTGTTATGATTTCAGTCCTTCTCATTTTCACTTTTAACTTCATATTTCATGCCTTGTTCTCTTCACTTGGTGGATACACATGCTTTGACCTTTCATAAGGCTGATTTTCTCTTTCTGGACACAGAATTTGTAGTAATTTATTCAGTCTTTAGGGTAACACCATTATCTTCTCCTCATTTTTTGCCATCTTAGTTCTAATGTTTCATATCACACTTACTACTCTTCTGTACTGTGCTAACCTCTTTTCAAAGGCAATTTACTGTTCAAAGGATAGATTTTGGGTAGATAATCTTTCTTTTGTTTTTTGCACTTTGGTACAATTGCTTTCTTTCTTTATGTACATGGTTGATTTGTTAGACAAGGATATTTTTCTCACTTAGTGGGTATTATCTTGTTCCTTTCATCCACCAGCATGTTTCTCCGGGAGTTATTGACTCTCTTGAATCTTTTGTAGATCTGCATGCTAACATTTTTCCATTTCTTTCTTTGTTTCCAATCTTTTGCACACTTTTTCTGCATCCATTTTTGTACCCTGTTACCCTGCTTCCTTTATTCTCCTTTTTCTCATGTTTCTGCTTCTATCCATCATTATAGTACTTGTAAGTTTCAGAAGAATGAGAACTGATGTTGACTATCATTTAGGCTTAGATGTAGTAAAAGCACCATTGACTCCATTTGCAGTCAGTTATTAGGTTCTTCAAGTTCTGTCAGATGGTCTGACTTTTTATTTTTCTTCTCTTCTTTCTCTGTCTCTTATTCACTTTTTTTACCTTGTTTAAGAAATCTAATTTGATGCCTTGCTTATCTGAGGTAGTGTTGGACTTGTTGGCAAAAGGCACTATCAAACAGGCTCTTTTCATCTTTCTTCCAGACTTGTTTTTTGTCTATTCCTCATTCCAGATTCATAGATGTTTTATGCCTTAGTTTTACCATGGACTTTTTTCACTTTCTGATTGTTTTATTGTTTAGGTCTTTGAATGTTGTTGTTGTTTTGAGTTAAGCACAAAGCTACACAAAGGGCTATCTGTGCTCTGCCCACCACGGGTATCGAAACCCAGATTTTAGTGTGCAAGTCCGCAGACATACCGCTGAGCCACTGGGGGGCAGGTCTTTGAATGAGAAAGGTGGATGTCTTGGATGCTTACCTTCACCTTTCAATTTTTCATGCATCCAGACATTACTTTCAGTTTGTTCAGTGGGATCGTGTTTTTCAATTCCACTCTCTTCCTCTCAGCACAGCTTCAACCACATAAGTTTTTATTCAGATTGTGAATGTTTTTATCTTTGTACATCTTTGGCTCATTTAATTATGGTGATTCATAGAGATCCAGTTATGATTCATGCCAACGAATATTCATTTGTCTCCTTTAGTACTTGTGAGGGTGGCATTGATTCTTACTGTTTTTTCACACTTGTGACCTTTCTCAGACCAATTCTTCACAACTATGGCTATTCACTTATTATATTCTGGGTGTTCATTATCTTGTTTTAGGTTGTGTCTACTCTTTGTCCTTAAAGCATGATCAGTCAGATCTTGATCCTCTTAAAGGACAGTTGCATAATCCCATTTTCATCTTGAGACACTTTTATGGATATGGTCTCCTCTGGGATGGTGCTGATATTGATCAGAGGGTTGTTTTGTGGAACTTGTACTTTCAGATCACAACCGTTCTTTCAGTACCAGTTCTTTTAACTGTTTCTTCAGTCTTTGGTGTATGTATTTGTTCCCCTACATTTATTTTTCTTTTTTCTTTTTTTGGATGGATTGACAATGACTTATGAAGCAGTGATAATTTTCTCAGTGTTTTGAGGGAAGTTGGTTGTTGTCAATGCCTCCCCAACCTGATTGCCACAGTTGAAGTAGGAGCAGCTGACTGGCTCTCTTTCACCTTTATCTTAACTTGATCCTATTGTTGTTAGTCATCCATCTGTTAATGACTGCATGGAAGCAGTAACTGATTGTACAATTCAAGCTCCTATTTGTTCTGTTTCAAAACTTTAACAATTTTACTATCTGTATCTTGTCCGTGGAAATCTCAAAAATGGTTTGGGATACCTTTTGCATGCATCTCATTTTGTCCAACAGCATTTCTTTCCAGAGAAGTTATGTATGTACCAAGCAAGTTAGATGTCAAAGCTGGAAGGGATCTTGGATTAAATTCACCACAACATCTTCTACCACTAGTTTTGCTTTCCAGTGGCTAGGAAGGTGCTGATGTAGAGAGAATCACCAATACTCTCTGGGAGAGCTTTTCTTGGCCACTAAGTGCTTGGCAGAGTGATCATTTCTTTCCCTTCTGACTGATTTTCTTTATAACTATAATCACTCTCTTACATTGATGGAACTCAGGCTTGCTCTTCATTGGTCTTGAAGTACTTCATTTGAGCCATCTTTTTTCACTATCTTTTGTTGTTCTGGTTGATTTTAACCATACTGGGAATGTTTTTACTGATGCTTGTATCTTGTTATAAGCCTGGAAAGGATTCGAAGGTTCCTTCAAATTGTCATCTTGTTGTTTTGATTAGCTCTGTCTGCAAGGTTTTTGAAAGAATGGTTAATGCTCATCTTGTTTGGTTACTTGAATCAAACAATCTCTTTATTACCCAATGTGGATTCTGTCAACATTTTACCTTGGACCACCTGATTTAATGTGAAACCTTGATGAGGCAGGCATTTTTCAAGAGAGAATATCTTGTGTCAGTTTTCTTTGATATTGAGAAGGCTTACAACACAATGTAGAGACACTGCATTTTGCATACATCTGGTTCTGGTTGTGTGGCTATTGACCCATTTTTATTCATACATTTTTCTTGACAGGCAATTTCAAGTCTATGTGAGTTTGGCTTTTTCTCTTTCCTTCACACAATAACTTGGAGTCGTTGAGTGCTGTGTCTCCAGTGTCACTTTTTTTCAGTATCAAGATCAAAGTTATTACTAATCTACTTCTTATGATTGTAAATGTGTTCTATGTAGATGAATTTCACATTTCTTGTTAGTCAAAAAAACATTAAATTTATTTATCAGTAGCTTCAGATTGCCCTCGAGTTGCTTGTTAAAGTGGATCACACCAACCTGTTTCAGTGATGGTGATGTTTTTCCTCTGTTTCTTCTCAGTGTTATTAGTCTTTCCATAGTTCCTAAGACTAAGCTTATTTTAATTTCTCACATCAAGTTGCTTTGTGCCAAGTGTACAAGGGCATTGAACTTCCATATTCCTTTTTTCTGCTCTTGGGGATCACTCAATATTCTTTGTTGAAAATCTATTGTGTCCTCCTACATTCCATGCTGGACTATGTGTCTTTGGTTTATGGTTTTGCCAAGCTCTTTGACTTGAAGATTCTGGCCCTGTTCACCTCCTGGGGCTTTTGGTTTAGCATTTCACAGTTTATAGTTTGTACACTTAGTACCACAAAACTTCTCTTCACTTCTGCTATTTGGAACTTTCTTTACAATTTGCCTCCAAGTTTTGATCATTACCACAGTGTTCCATCTACCTTTCTCAGTGGGCTCTGCTCTTTTGGAATATATGGTCTGCCATTCCTCTTTTTTTTGCCATTGTATACAGGTGAAGCTGGCTAAACAGGATGATGTTGCCAACTCCAATGATCAGCCCATCCTGCTTTGACCCATTACCATTGTTACTTGTGGTCTTTTTTTAAATTTTCTCATCAGTACAGATACTCCTGATTAAAATTACATCATCTGTTTACCAAACATCTTTTGAACCATTGTTTCTATTTTTACAAATGGTTTGTAATCAGTTAACTTTGTGGGCTCTGCTGTGGTTTTTTTGTCTTGATGTTTGCTCACAGGATTCCCTCTACAGCTTTTGTTTTCTTTGCTAAAATGTATGTCATATTTCTTGGGACCATGTAGCATCTTATGCTGTACACTGACTATTTACACGAGCTCTCTTAGCTCTCTATTGGTCCTGGAATCTCTTAGTGTTAGTTATCATCCTGTTCTTGTTGATCTTGAAAAATAACTGGGTCATATTTTTTTTCTATCTTTCTTTTCTATATAGTTTCACCGAATACCTGGTTATGTTAGTATTTGCAGGAACAAGTTTGCTGACACCATAACTAAGTCCATTTGTGCTAATGCAGTCGCAACCATCCCTTTCCACCTCATGGATTTACTTCATGCAGTTGGCAGTTGATTTGTAGTGAGCAATATCGTAACAAGTTTTCCCATACCATATCTGCTGTTGCTCTTTGGTTGTTTTTTCTCCATAAGGATCAGAAAGAGGAAGCTGTTTTGGCTAGGCTATGCATTGGCAACAGTTCAACTTACTGTTTTCTTTTATTTTGAACTGATATACTAATGTGTGGTCATAGTGAAACTGAAATCAGAATAATCCATGTATTGCTGTCATGCCATCATTGTGACTGTGAGCAGCAACACCATTTTAGTCATGTATGTTGTGTAGATTAACCTTTGATGTTGGATAGTGCCATTGGTGATGGGGATGCTGTTTGGCTTGATAATGTTTTTATTTCTTGTAGGTCATGGTTCTTTTTAATTCTGTTTAATTTTATTTAGAATGAATATTTTTTTAGCTTTTACTCAATTTTATCTCTTTGCTTTTTATTTTATTTTACTTGTTATTCTAGTTGTCTTGTGCAGATAGCATAGTTGTTTTGTACCATTCAGTACCAATCAACCAACCAACCATTGATCCTTGAGCATTCAAGTGATCATGCTTTCATTTGAACTCTCCTCTTATATATGCATTTCCCACTCATCTAAACTTCAGACTTCCCTTTCTGTGGTTCTTTGTTCCTCACCCATCAACTCTAACTAAGAAATGTGTTCAGCCAGAACTGGCCCAATATTTTTGTCTTTGCCTTCCCTTCTTTTCATCTTCTCATTTGAATTCTTTTTTGATTAAAGACTCTGTGTTGAGTCCTTTTTATTGCCTCATTTTGGCTGGCTCATCTGTGGTTTTCCCTGTTGAACTTTATTCAGCCCTCAATTTCCTCTACCTTTGTCATGCTCACTATTTTTTCAACCTCTTTCTTCTGTCTTACATTCTTTTGTATAGTCACTCTGACCTCATGCATGAAGTTTTTCTAGTCCTTTGCAAAATGATCCAACTATATTCATGTGTAGATTCCTTCTTTCTCATTCCACCCATTCTTCCACCTTCCTTGTCTATGAAAGAAAGTAGTACATTTTTTGCTGTTGTTCAGTCTCATATTCTTTTTCTTCTTTTTCATTTTTCTCATGGTTATTTGACCAAAGTTGTTTTCCCTTTTGACTATTGCTGGTTATTGAGTAGCATAATCTAATACTTTCAGTTTTTTCAATTACTACCATGCATTCACCTTTCATTTCCTTTATATTCTCTTCTATTCTTTTCAACAGTTTTTTTTACTCATCATGCTTTCTTTCATAATTGGGACCTGAATTTCATTCTTCACACACCTTTTTGATCTTTATACCATCTTTCTTGTAAAACACGTATCAATTACTCCTTTTTGCTTGTGTCCTTCAATATTCTGATGCATATGCCTTTGAATCTTCTCTTGCTTTTTCATTATTATTTAATACTTCTTTATCCTGATAATGCTTTTCTTCTTGAAACAATTGTGGCTCTTTTTCAAGACCAGTGTAGTTAGTACTATGGAATTCCATCCATTTCTTACTTGTGGTCCTGATCACCTATCTTGTCTGTGCTGTTCAATGTTATTTGGCCTGCACTGCATGTTTTTCTGGTTTATGCTCTTATCTGCTTATTCCTTGGAATTCTTCCTCTATTTGAAATATTTCTTCCATTATTCTCATAGTTCGACTTTTTCAACTCATCTTTCTCCATCCTAGTGCTGTGTGGATATTATTTCTCGTGTGATCTGGTGTTGGATGGATACAGAATCAGACAATATAAGTCCTTATTCATGTGATTGATGGAGATTCTCCTCTACTGCAAACTTGGTGTTCAGTATCTGATGCCACTTGGTTTAGGACTGAAATTGACCTGTCTGTATGCTTTCACCCCATCCTACCATGGCCTGGATATCAGGTTCCTGGGAAACTTGATGTTGGATGTGTGCATGTAAAGCACACATATGCACTCCCAATGTTGATGGAATGGAGTTTCCTTTTCCTTTATCATTCTTGGAACTGAGGTGAAGATGATGGAGACTCTCCTTTTACTTCAGACTGGATGAAAAATACCTGGGTTTTGATTGGCATTGACGTATCATGTATGTTACATCATTTGGCTTCTCTGTGTTTCATACTGATGCTCCAGATTGTGCTCATTTTCTGCCTGATTTAGCAACATAAATGATGAACAGTAAGTGTGCCCTTGTAGAGATGAGCTGCAGCTTCCCATATATATGTTTTTATATGTTTTTTGTTTTCTATATAATGTTACCCTCCATGTGTTTCCCTCAGGCATTTTCTAAATGGAGCTCATTTGGGTAACTTTTGCACCAGTCTCTCCATCAATTCAGTGATGAATTGTAACTAATATGTGAGAGGAGATGAGGCATTGTATTGGAAGTTAACATTTTCCAACACTGAAAACATATTTCCATTTGGTACATATTCCATTTGTACTTCTTATTTTGGTGCATTATTTCTTGCTTAATCTCAAAGAGGCAATTGAACAATCACTTTTGAAGGAGAGTATGTTGCACACCTGTTGGTGGAGCATTGCTGCATGCTCATTTACATGAAACAATGCAGCAATATCACATGGAAACTTGTTATGCAGTAAAACCTGTCTAAGACCAAATCACATAGGACTGAGTAATATTTCAGGCTTAAGCAGGTTTTCTGGCTTAGATAGTAAACATGCATTTCCTTAATTACATATAATTTTTGAGCAGAACATTATACTTGTTTGACTCAAGGGAAGTAAGACATTTCTGAATAAAGTTAGTATACTCTTTATGCTATATTGATTAGAATAAGAACAAAAATAGACGTTCAAAATATACCTAAGAACTCAAATTATTAATCGAATTTATTTGAAGATAGTGTCCAATTTCAACAGTTTCGTTTTTTAATGGACTTTCTCATATGGTTAAAAGACAATACCTTTCATGAAGTTCATTTCCCCCTTCATTTTTGCAGACAATTTCATAATGCTAATATAATTTAACACTTTTGATGAAGTAGGAATTTCTATTTTTTCACTATCTTTTCCATTTTGTTCATATTCTGAATATCTTACACTGTTATCATCTTGCAATTCTGTTATAGATTCAAAGTCAATTTTATCAGTTTCTGTTAAAACATTCTTGTCAACATTCACAAAATCTTCTGCATTCACAGAATCATCTGCATCAGTCTTTTCAATCAGAGGTTGGATTTCACTGGAATTGTCATAACTTCTCCACAATCCCTGCCATTATCAAGAATAAATCCACAGTTTTGAAAGCACTTTATTACGCATTTGATTTGAATGACTTAAAAATGCAATTGCATCTAACACGTCAGTTTTCTTGGTCATTTCAGATGCTCTCTTACACTCATCCATGCTTGCAATAATATGCTGAAGCATCAGTTTTCTGTATATAAATTTTATGCACTGTATAGTTCTATTATCTAGTGACTGTAGGACTGATGTACATGGAGATAGAAAGACTAAATGAACATTTGAAAGTTGAACTTTTGGGTGACAAATTGCATTATCTAGGAAAAGTAGAGTATTCCTATTTTCTTGTTCTCTTCTTTTGTTTAATTTGTTCAAAGATTCCATGAATATAGTATTTATCATCCATGCTTTATTATTTACTTTCCATTCCACAGGAAGTTGATTTTTCCTTAAATTTTTGAAACAGTGCAGATTTTCACTTTTACCTATTACCAATGGTTTTTCTAGTTTTCCATAAACAAATGTGACCAAAAGTACAGTCAGTCCCTCTTTTGAATAGCAACCTCCAGAATAATGACAGCAAAAAAAAGAACAGAATATATTTAACTAATACTTACTGTAACAAAATATCTGAGAATTTATTAATGTTTGAACAAATTAATTAAATAAAAAATTATTGATGTTTAAAGAAATTATTAATTAAATAAGAAATTAATATTTAATCAAAAACATTTTTCTGTCTTACTCAGATTCTAATCCCACTTGTTGATAGATGAGGAAGTTGAAAAATAGTTTTCCACACGCATTATGCAGGTTCTGCTATATAGAGGGCCTTTTATAAGAGAAATCTTAAAATAATGCTGCAAAATTTTGATATTTTGGCTTTTTTGTGTTTTTGCCCTATGCATTTTTTGGCTTAGACAGGTTTTACTGTATTGGGTGAGAGTTACAAGTTTAGTGAAGAGTAAAAATTGTGCATATAGAGGGCAGTATTGAATCAGGAAAAAGTAAATAGTTTTAGGTTATTCTTAATACTGTATTATGCATAATCAGTTGAAGGCCAAGGGTTTCATTTGTCAAGTGATGTATCATAATATGTTCCTTTCAGAACAGAGAACAGTTATTTTTTCTGTTAGTACAAGTTTTGTTCTCATGAAAAGGTTGATGACTAACGTAAATGATATTGTAATATCTCTTTTCACATAGTCAGAAATTCGAAAAAATGTGACAGGTGTGGGAAGTTTTGTGATTTTTGCATATTATTATTCTATGTTCTTTGATGGATTATTTAATTAAGTTAAAATTGTATAGTGGATTGCTACCATTAGTATGAAAAAGTAGGGTTAAATTTCATCAACAGTCTACAGGAAAAAAAAAAGATCTGGATAGGTACTTTTTTATGTTTATTCTTTATTTATTGTTATAATAAAGTAACTAAAAATGTAAAAATAAGGAATTTCTTTAGGTTAGTTAAAATATGATAAAAAATCTGCATGAGCAATTCATGGGTAATGTAATTCTGTAATGTAACATGAGATGTTCCCAAAGGGATTTACAACCTATAATAGCATGAATTGTACTTGTTAGAATGGTTCATAGAACAATCACATAGCAATAAAACAATAAAATTTAAGTATAAATAGATGTATATTGTTTAAATCTACGTAGAATCAACACACACAGTTTTGTGTTATGATTTGTACTCAAAAAGAAAAAAGCTATTTAGGTTTACTTTGATTTGTTTTTTTTGTTGTTTAAGTGGTTGGTCAAATTGACTAATTTTGTATAGAATTATAGTTGAGAAAATAACAGGTAAAATATAATGTTTTATTTACAACAAACATTTGAAATGTATTTAGAATTTTTAAAGATTTCACAAATTCATTTTGAGATTCTTGAGATGGAGAAAAGTATTTTTAATCTTAACATGAGATTCACTTTGTGCATGAAAGACAAGTGAAACAAAGAACCAGATATATTCATGGGCAAATATTTTCTTAGTTTATTAAAAGTAATTTCATAAAATATGTTGTTTTTTTGTGTGTAAAACCTAAAATGTTTACTGAAAGTCTGCATAATCTTATAAAGATACGTATATTAAGTTATTAGTATATAATCCATAAAAATATTTAAATGAGTACAAAGAGGTCACATGGTCAGTCAAATTGATCAAGCCCATGTAGAGAGAGATAAGTAAAAACATATGAGAAAATATGTATTCTTAGAAATTGATGTATATTTTTCTGATAATCTTTTTGTAATGGACGGTGTGTGTACATTAGTATCCATTTATGTAACAAAAAAAATGTGCCCTCTACAAAATGGCACTACAAATAAAAATTTGTAAGAAATTTTTCACTTTGGGTATTCAAGATTTAGACATTTCCTTGTATTAGAAAACAGTGCTAAATATAAGTACTCTTCTGACAACAAGACTGGCCCAGCATGGCCATGTGAGTAGAGTGCAGGTTGAAATTCCTGTAACATCAAACATGTTTGTCCTTACAGCCATGGGGACATTATAATGTAAATGTTAATCCCACTGTTCATTGGTAAAAGAGTAGCTCAAGAGGTTAGCTATGGGTGGTGATAAATAGCTGCCTTCCATTTAGTCTTACACTGCTAATTTAAGGATGGTTAGAACAGATAGCCCTTTAGTAACTTTGTGTGAAATTCAAAACCAAAACACAAACCTACCACTTTCACTAGGATTGTACATGAGGGTTTAATTTTATCTTTATTGATATAATTTTCAAATGTAGTAGAAAGAAACTATTACTTTTTCAACAAAGAGTAACAATTTTAATGTATAAAAATGTTACAGTTTATATTAATGAAATTTATGAACATTTTGAGTTCTGTACATTAAATTATTTTTATGCAGTGAATTTCATATGACTAAAGAAAACAATCTAAGCAATTTTTCCCATTTAGTTCATCTCACAGAAAAATCATTTTTTATAGAAAATGTTCACTTTTACATTGTAAAACATTTTTTTAAAGAAGTATAAATACTATAGTCAGTAGGTGCTCACAAAGATATGAGCAAGAAAAGGGTAGTAGAGTCTTAATAATGTTTTACTAAGTTTTTGTATTCTTTCTTTACTTTAAGCCAAAAAATATTCAAAGGCAGACTTTTGAATAATTCTTGGATCACTTGTCAATTTAACGAGACTACTGTTTTCTGAGAGTGAAAGTAATAAGTTTTATGTTTGTACTGCTGGAGATAACCCACAAAAGTTCAGTTTGAGAATCATGAATTATCTAGGCCTCATCTTTATCCAAATGTTCAAAAACAAGTTTAGCAATATTATGGATGGTTCTTTTAGTGTTCCCTGTTATGTCTGCAAAGTAATGAAATATATCATATACTCCATAATCAATCTTTTTATTTTCCAAAAACATTTTATTTCTGAAGACTTTTACCTTGGTAGTAAGGTGGAAGGATGGAATTACTGGACTTTGCATCTGTAAATTTAGTTTGTTCAGGAGGTCATATATGCTTGTCATGTGTACTAATGCTGAAATTCAATGAGTATTGTTGTCATATAACTGCTTGCTTAGATATCTTTTGAAGCAATTTTCTTAGAGTGAAGAATTAGAACAACATCTTGTCAAATTATAACCATCTTGCTTCAGTATGCAGTAAAAGGTTTACATGTCCAGCACCCTCTCTGTACAAAGTAATTTGAAGATTGGATTGTTCATTGCATTGGCTTTAACAAGATTTACTTCATTTATGCAATCAGATAACACATCAGACAGTTTCAGAACCATTTATTTCCTTGCAAGCATTTCATGAAGGCTTGTGCAGTATGTAACTTGCAAATCAGTATTTGCAACTTTTTTTGCATCAACCTTTGAATGAATGCCTGTCACTTTGTAGATACCAACAATGCATTTGCAATCCAGGCTGTTCTTTCAAAAATACCTTTCAAGAGTATGAAATATCTCTAAACTTATTGTTTGTGTGAGCATGTTCTGAGCCAAACAAAAAATATTCTAGAGCACTTTCTCTTCATTCATATATCAAACAAATCCCATCAAAATTGCATTGTTTAAGATCTGGTGATTCATCCATTTGAAGTGCAAACAACTTTAATTTTATCAGTTGGACAATGACTTCAGTTTATATATCATAAGACAAGCTTTAATTGTAACATCTAACTGCATTATTTGAAAGTGGGATATTAGAAAGTTTATTTGCCTTTCCATCTCTAAAATCCTCTCTCTTGGCATCATACATTGTTGACTTCATCAATGTCTCCTATTGTGTATGGCTTTTTGCATTTAGTAGTTTGCAAGGAGACTATAAAGGCTGACCAAAGTATGATGGAGCCAGTATTTGTCAAAGCAAACATCTTTTTGTTGAGTTTTAGTTACTGACTTTAAACATTGAAAATAGTCACTAGTTTTATTCTTGAGGTGAGCATGCCTTTGCCTAAAATTGTGAGATTTCTTTCCAGAACTGGTTAATTTTTCTCCACTTAAATAATGGAACAGATGCATTATTATTTCCACTCTTTGAGACTCTGCACTGAGTGTAGTTATTGTTATACTTCCTGTTAACAATATTCTTCTGTTTCTTCCTGGCTGGAATACCTCAATCAGATTTTTTTCTGGTTTCTAAGAGGTGAAAGCAAAGTAATGTGAACTTACAATTTCATAATATTAGTATGTCACAACTGTCAAAAAATAAATGTACAAAACACTTAAAAACAAATCATTTGCAAACAATATATAAGTAAATGTACAGAAAATCCACAATTTAAAAAGTATTAGGATAATTGTATTTATATTTTAAAAGAAATGAAAAGAAAAAAATTTGGAACAACATCTGTAGCCCTCATAAGTAGTGAGAACATAAGTCTTTAAAAGAAACTATAATAAATATAATGGAAATAGAAATGAAGCTAGCATTTTAACCCCTTTTAGCTAAGTATCAGGCCATCTGATAAGTAATGTCTGAAAATTTAATACAGTGAATGCATCATTCATCATTTCTGTCATTGTAGAAGGGTTTAATGACTAAAATATGTAGTAAGCTGTGTATAAAGATGTTCAGACAAATAAAATAAACTAACCCAACTCCACTTTTTCAGATCATTAATCAAATAAACCCTTATGAAGATGGATGTGTCTGAGGAGCAAATTAAGCATATAGTGCTTTAGGAATTAAAAAAAAGCAATAGTGTAGCAGAAACTACACGAAACATTCAAGGTGTTTATGGTACTGAGTCTCTCAATGAAAGAAAATGTCAAAAGTGGTTTCAGAAGTTCAGTTCAGGTGACTACAGCTAAAGTGATGTGCCATGTTCAGGTCATCCTGTTGAGTTTAATGATGACTTGCTGCTGGCTGCATTTGATGAATATTGTGCTCTAACAGTTAAGAAACTAGTACAGAAGCCTAATTCAAGCCATTCAATCATTTACCAACGTCTTCAACAGCTTGGAAAGGTGTCAAAACTTGGAAAATAGGTCTCCCATGATTTGACAGAAACCAACCCCAGAGCAAGAGTGGACATTTGCACTTCTCTGCACTCTCGTAAATGTAACTTACCGTTTTTGGACAGGATATCTTATACAAATTTTAAACACTGCAGACAATGGCTCAGTGCAGGTAAACTGGCTAAATTACAGCCCAAAATGAATCTCCACCCTAGGAAAGTCTCATTAAGTGTTTGGTAGGATATTGTTGGTGTGATCCACTTTGAGTTGCTGCCATTCAGTGTAACAGTTATATCAGACTTCTATTGTCAACAGTTAAACTGCTTGAATGTTGTACTGAAAGAAAAGAGGCCTGCTTTGATCAGTTGTAAAGGTGTTATTTTACACCAGAATAATGCATGGCCCAGTACAGCAAGGATCATATCCATAAAGATTGAAGAGCTTGACTGGGAAAAGATTCCACATCCTCCTTATTTTCCAGAACTTGCCCCATCTGATTATCATCTATTCCAAGGTTTGCAGAACTATCTTAGTGGAAAAGAGCTTGGAACAGATGAAGATGTAAAAACTACCTTCTCTACATTTTTTTCCTCCAAACCCAATATTTTTGTAGAAGTGGTACTAAGAAGCTTGTGAATTGTTGGCTGGAAGTAATTAATAATAATGGAACATACATTATTGATTAAATAACATTAGAAGTATTTGAAATCCTTTCTTTTTTTCTGAAACTAAAATTGACTATTACTTAAGGGATGACCTGATACATGGTAAGCATGATATGAGTAAAAAAAAAAAAACTGTCTTGCACTGCACTTTTAATATGAGGAGTCAGATCATACTTAAGTAAAATAAGTTACAATGCATCTGGTGAGGTAACATGATATAAATTTTGATTACAAGCATGTAAAGCTAGTACCTGCCACTTCATTGGTTATTATCATCAAATGGTTGAGTCTTCTGGCAATGACCATATTTGACTGATAAGTGTACGGAGTGAGATATTTCAGTTTTGTGAATGTGAATCATGGAATTCAAATTATCATTAGTTGAAACATCTTTTAGACTTTTTTTTTCATAAAATATTTGAATTGTTATAGTGAAGTCTGATTTCTTTAAAACTTTCTACACTGCAAAATTTTACAAAACACAAAATGTTGGGTAGTTTTTAAAATGTGCGATTGCACAAAATGTGTACATATATGTAAACAGACAAATAAAATTAAATAAAAATAAAAATGGAAATCATGAAATATATACTGAAAGGAAAATAATTAGTTTCATTTTAATAGTTGATGAAGGTCACAGATTGGACTGAAAAGGCACAATTGTATCAGGATGTGTTAGGGAGAAGCTTAATACTTTAAGAATTCACTGTAGTTGATATGTGAGCAACATGTGCTATATTCTGAAAATTAAGGCTAGCAAAAAGCAACCAAAATTACATAGAAAAAGTAGACAAATGTAAAATCTTTCATGGAGAAGCTATGTTGTGGGACAGCTCTGTGCTAATGGTGGCTATGACATCATCAAAACATCATGCTCTTTCTTTCTCATTCTAGAGCTGATGGACCACTCTTCTTTCTTAGAAATGCAGTTATCTCAAACATACCCTCTTCCCCCTACTTGCAACTGAGTAGAATATATTTATTTGTATAAACAATTAATATCTTAATTTAACAAAAAATTATTCTCTATTTCTTGTAGGTTAAAAATATATCTAGTAGGTACAAAAGACACAGCTAGGTAATGCCATTTATTTGGAGTTCTTAATAATTATATTCAACTTTCAACCTTGTTTTCCATAAGTGGAATGCTTCCCATTAGTTGAAAAACACTGATGTAGATTGTGATTCAGTTTGAAAATTTGGCCATTTTGTACAATTAAAAAGTGTAATCTATCACTAAAATTATTTTCTTATAATATGCTATAACATCAAATTCACTGTTTTGAGTGTGTGGGCTGTTATTTAGTAGAAGTACATCTTCATAAGGGGGTCCACATGATATTAAAATGTCTTAGCAATAAAAGTTAAGGAAAGGTTGAAATGAGAAGAATATGGTCAAGAAAAATATATGAGCATGATGGAGTAAAATAATAGGACAATGTAGTATGAAATGCTAGTGTATATTTTATACATTTTACTAATATTAAGTAGAAACATATATATATAAAGGAATGAAGTAAATTTCTGCATTACTTGATTTCATATAACTCTCTCAACCAATCACACAACTTTGTTGTACTTGTTCAAAGTGTTTATACATTTGATATCATTAATTTTTGAAATGGTGTGTATATCTTCACAAAATTTGGTAGTCTTTCAGTAAACATTGTGAGTCTTTCACTAAAACAAAATCATATTTTTTAGGTATTTTCAGCAAGCCAAAGGAAAGTTTTTCTGTAAATATATCAAATATTCATTTTGAATTGTGTGTGTGGAAAGTGATTTACTGTTATATTAAGATTAAAAAATACTTCATTTCATCTCAGAAATCACACACTTTGTTTGTGTATTCTCTAAAAACCCCTAAAATGTTTGTTTTCAGAAAACTATTTTATATTTTATTTTTGCTATTCTGTATACCAGGTTTGGCAGTTTGTTTGACCTTATAACCATTAACAAAATCAAAATAAATGAACATTAAACTCTTTCCTTATGGAATAACTTCAGATGTAACATGAAACAACATTTGTTTATCCTAAGTAACAATAAGCTTGTAACAACATACACTTATTTATCATAAAATTTTGTTTTATTACTCTTTGAAGTGTTTCATGGTGATGAGGAACTCGTTTGAAGTAAAAATATGTTTTAAAGATGGCTGGTAAGGGTTTTAAAACTTTAAACTACAGAACAATGTTTCAACTTTCTAAAGTCATCTTAAGGTTAACAGAGTTTGCAGCTGCCTGTTGCTGGGTGTGTCTTAGGGACAAGAGTATAAATGGGTATAAGGTTGTAGGGGTGTTGCAGTTAGATGTCAGGTTATTAATTAATATAGGTATAAAGGTATTCCCTTATATTGGTTTATTTTTGGTTTGCGTTCTTGTATTGTTGGGATTTGATTTAGCATTTGTTTGTATTCACTTCCTTACTTTGTTAATGCTTTCTCTGGTTAAGCTGTGCTTGTGTGATTTGCAATGTTCAAAAGTGCAGAAAGGTCTTTTTGTTGTGTTATTGAATCTGGTTTCTATTTTTGTTTTGTTTTTTCAATATGGAAGCTGTGGCAGTTGTTGCATTGTATTTCATAAATAATGTTGTTGTTGTTATGTTTGTCAGAGTAGTTTTTATGCATTAGATTTTAGTTTTGTTTTTGGTTTTTAATTAAACTTAGTGTTTCTGGAATGTTATGTTTTGTTGTAAGTTTTTTCCAAATTTTGGTTTGTTTTTTGTTGGATTTTTTGTTGACAGTGGACAACACTCAATCCTACTTTTTTATACTAATGGTAGTGATGCAGATATTAGTTTTTATTTAATTAGATATTGGAAATAATAACATAGTCTAAAAACATACAAAAATCAGACAATTTCTCATAACTATCACAGGTTTTTTGGCTTTTTAACTACGTGACAAAAGCCATGGTAATGAAGCTTGAAACAAAAGAGAAATTGAAAAATTCTCTTTACAGGAAAACAATATAAGACAATATGTCATTTGATAGATGAAAACATTGGTTTTCTATTGGTTATTGATAATATAAAATTAAACTTGATAGAGAACTATTAACAAATCTTGAAAGAGAGGATATGACAGATCTGGCAAGAGGGATCAATTTTCTATTTGATGTATCTGTAACTAAACAAAATTGAAAGCTGTGAAAATTATAAAGTTTCTGAGCTTTGACAATGTTATAGTGAGTACATAGTGGAGGGATGTTGAATAGAATAAAGATGGTGGTATGCCCAGAGAAAGTTTGTCAACTGTCACACACTAGAGGAATCTAGGATATATTAAAATATTTCCCTATAAAATTAAAACTATTAGCCACAATTTGGTGTAAACAAAACAGAAAGTAGCTGAATAAAATTTTGAATATAAGCCACTAAAACTTTATGACATGCAAGGTAAATGATGCTTAGACAGATAGCATTAAATGAATAATAGTGCTGAAAGTAGAATACCTTGAATCTGATGAATTGTACAGGTAGTGATAATTAATGTTAAAAGTATGCCAGTTTCATGTAATAATAAAAGAACTTAAAATTTTATTAATTGAGTGAGTAATGACAAGCCATGATAAATAATTACAAATTGATCTGTTCAAGTTTTTTCACCATTATTTACTTTATTCATTTGTGGAATTTCCTTAACTTATGGTACAAGCTACAGTCTTTTGAGAATAACTGTAATTGCAGTTTTTCATTGAATTTAAAGTTTATTTGATTACATTTATAAAGGGTAGTATAATTTCATGTATTTTTTTTCATTATATTTGATTAAGTAGGTATTTCGTTGGTTAAATGTTCATATATACGGAGAAAGCATTATTTTAGTTTTGCTCATTTGGTATGTGTTGACTTGTTCTGTTAAAATGAATCAATTTGATTTGAAATTGCTGAATTGCATAATAAAAATGTAACTTATAATTTGATATGTTTCTTTTTGGTAATTTTTAAAAAAATGTTTATTTGAAACATACTGAAATCCTGATTGTATGTAATTGTATTGAATGTTATGGTTGTGCATTACTGTAATTTATATCAGTGTAAGCAAAAATATGTTTCTTAATAATATATCATCCAAATTAATGTTTTTTGTTTTTTTTAACATCAAGTTCTCATTTATTTTTGTAAATGTTTTATTGATTTCAAAACCAACACCAGTAATGTGATGATTCAAAATTGTTTTGGCAATGTTAACCTGTGTAAAGTATAATATATTTTAACAAACAAGCTTATCCAACAGGATAAGCACATTAACATACAAAGGCAATATATATGTCAATGTTTGTTTTTGTTTTTTAGCCAGGTGATTTCACCCTGCATGTTGATGATAAACTTGCTAAACATCCTCCAATCTGGAGAATAGAAGGAAAAACACTGCTGCAGAGGTTTGAACCCTACAACAGTGATGGCAAGGTGTTATATAAAAATTCAAGCTCTGTATGTATCATTGTATTATTACCTGTTTTCCAAGTGAATACTTTTATTAATTCTTCATGAGTATTTTAAATCAAAAGATCAACACTATATAAATACATTATTACAAATATGTCAGCAAATGGTGTAGTGTTAATTAATGACAAAACAATTCAAAACCATTTATTTAGTTTTTTTAACCTTACAATACCTGTGTGGTTAGTCTCATATTAAGGTTTCACTTGTAGAGGGACATAGTATTCTTGTGCCAGAATTCTTGGTTGAAGAAAAGTACATATTAAAGTACTTATCGTTATGTGTTTGTGTAATATTCTCATGATTTTAATATCAACACTATGCAGGTCACCTTGTGGTTCATTGGTAAGTTTGTGACCTTCTATTTTTAAAAATTGGGTTTTGATACTTGATGTAGGCAGAGCAAATATAGTTTAGTGTTTAGCAATAAACAAATACAAAGCAACACAAGCCTGCAATCTGAGGGTTGCAGGCTTGATTCCCGGTCGCACCATACATGCTCACCCTTTACAGCCATGGTGAATGTGATGGTCAATCCCACTATTTGTTGGTAAAAGAGTAGCCCAAGAGTTGGCAGTGGGTGGTGATGACTAGCTACCTTCCCTCTAGTGTTACACTGCTAAATTAAGGATGGCTAGCACAGATAGCTTTTGTGCAGCTTTGCACAAAATTCAAAACAAACAAAGCAACACCATATTGATAATTGACTTTTGTATCATTTTATTTAGTACATCATTCAAATGGACAAATATATCTTTACTATTTTTGTTATGCTTATGAATATTGAAAAGCAGTTAAAGCATTTAAATCATAATATCATATGCTCTTAAGTAATTTGCAAATATAAAGCAGTTTTAAAAAACTAGATTTAAGCTATTGCCAAGACAAAACTTGGAAGATTAAAGACTTGTTTATCGTTGTACTGTAAGAAAAAAAATCAACTGCTTGGAGAACTCACAGTACCAAGTTGTTTGTACAGCTTGAAATGACTTGAGTAGGTTGCCATAAAGTGGTAATTACAAAACCTTAACATGTGAATATAATAGAAAGAGGAACTTACAGATAAAATCACTAATAAATGTAAAGAAAATTACTGGGAATGTAAAAATGTGTTTGGCTTTAGCTGTAAATTTTCTTAAACATGATATCTTACCTCCTTTCAATAAATACCTTTTTTTCATTAGTAGTGCCCTTTATCAGTGAAAGTTTTTAACACTTGTCACTGGTCTTATACCTCATGTTTTTGAATATCCACATGTAAACAACTGTGTGGCAGCTCTCCACCAGTAAAGGCATGACACAACCATGATTGTAGCTAGTCGCCAGTACACATTTGCATTCATTAATCACTTCTTGATTGACATTTACCTTAAAGGCATGTTTGTTTTCTTTATTTACTGGGTCCTTTTTATAGAGCATAGTAGATCTTGCTGCATGGTGAATGACA
Source organism: Carcinoscorpius rotundicauda (assembly GCA_011833715.1). Lineage (NCBI taxonomy): Eukaryota > Metazoa > Arthropoda > Merostomata > Xiphosura > Limulidae > Carcinoscorpius > Carcinoscorpius rotundicauda. The sequence goes on along the minus strand of CM022394.1, from coordinate 43,731,324 downwards.
CATGATCAAGTAAAGTTTTTTTCAAAATCAGTACTGTCCATTCTGTGACCAATGCAGTTACATTGTAACTTTTCCTACTGTGGACCAGAGGTACAATTACAAATGCTGCCTTGTTTTGGTTGTGTGTTTCCATTCATTTGTTGTTTGTGTGAAACCAATTACATTACAAGATAAGGATATGCACACAGTGAAGATGATGTGTTCTGTAGGACCATAGTTATTCTTTTCAATCATCTTTTGAGTCATAAGTAAATTCATTGCAGACTCTATGCTTATATGCAGACATGAGTAAAACAGACAAGGATTACTTTCTATCCCTGATTATCCATTGGATTGAGTCTTTTTTTGCCATGAATCTGATGTACATTTCTAGATGCTACTGTGTGTTGGGTGATAAACACTTTTGTCATGGTAATTCTATCCTTTGAAATCATGTATTATGGCCAACTGTTAATGCTGTCTTGGATAATATGGTTTTCCAGATTCTTCAGTGAATTTTTCTCTACTTTCTTCTCGTGGATCATGAGATTTCTTGCCACTTATCAGTTCCTAGCCTTTAGGGTGGTGGACCATGGAGGGCTTTCATCCTAAATGATGCATCTTTTGGGAATAGAGTGGTAGCATTCTGTAGGGGTTGATTGTGTGTGGCACTTCCTATTGCAAACCTGATGTACAATACCCTATGCTACCAAGGTTTGGTTATAATATAGCACTACACTGTATTTGTGTATATATTTAATAGATTGCTTTTTTCCATTGTGGCATTTATTCTTCCTCCCTTCCTATGAGAATTGTGTTTCTGATACTAGATTTTGATTGAAGAACTCCTTCATGTCACAACTATATACATTTATTTATTGACTTTGTCTTTCAGGCTAAGACGTTATTCCTATTTGCCATTACCATTTTTCAGGGCCTCTTGTGTTGGTTGGAGACAGTCCAGTTAAGAAAGTCCTCAATGTGTTCTGGCCAGCATCTCTTTTCCTACTGCAGACAGCATAAAAAATGGCCAGTACCACCAAGTTTTGGACTAGAGATGTCATCATGCTGGAGAGTTCATCCTTCCTACCATCCAGTGAATGTTAGTTTGTGGTGAATTAAATGTTGTTTAGGTTGGAAATGCACACAAGTGGAGACAGATAGTGGTAAAGAAACTTATCTTCCTTATTAATTCTGGTTTTGAGGTGAAATGGTAGGTGGTTTTCTGTTCTCCACCTACTGTGGAACTGATGTAAAACTCCACATGCTACTAGGTGTTATTGGATGAGGTGAAACTGACGCTGTGGTCTGTCATCCCCTAGCCATGAGATACCTAGTGGTTCCGTTAATCAGTAATACATATTGTTGCTTTACTTCATGTTTTTTTACCATTTATATTTGTCACACATTTAGGAAAGGGCAACTAGTATATCTGGATCAAATGTGGCTCAGTCTCCTGCTTAGGTCAAATATTTTCATATTTGGTTCCACACCTCATGGTCTATCTTTGACACTTCCTAAAGTGAGATCTTTTTTTTACCTGGCCTTCCACCTGTTCATTGTGGGGTTATAGTTATTTTGTTAGGGTGGGGAGATATTGTATTGGAAGTTTGCATTTTTTTAAAACTGTATTTATAACAGAGAATTACCTCTACTTATCTGCTCCTCTAGTCAGTGATGTGTGATTTAAGACTTCTGATAAATCTCAAAGTGATTAAAAATTGCAGATGTGGAGAGGGTGCTGGTTACAATAGGGGTAGTGTCGTACTCCTGTTGGTGGACAGCTGCTGCATATTCATTCACATATGGATTTGCAGAAGCAAGAGGTGAAAGATTCGTGTAAAGCATTAAATATCAGTACCGATTGAGGGCAATGGCAGCACTAATTGAGAAAAGATATTTTGTGAAAGAGAAGTATCTATTGGAAATAAATTTTCATTTCATGAAATTGTTAACTTAAAATTTCTGTAAATATCTGAAAGTTGTTTAAATGGTCTACAAGGCTGTTTTACTTAAATGTATAGGTCAATGAAATGATTGAAATAAACAAAAATTTGTAGTGGTTTCTAAATGAATTTAAAGAATAAGGTAATCAAGTTATGCGTATTATAATAAAAAACAAAATACAAATTTCTCAATCCATTAAATTTAATTATATGAACTTGGGACACATCAGTTTGACAAAAGTGTTTCTATTCACAAGGAAATATTTTTTGAATGAATATGTGTTTATGGCTGTAAAGATTCACATTGTGCATGAAGGCTGACACCAGTGTCTTCCTATTCAGGAGGAAATAACTTTTAAATGAATATGTGTTGCCTAATAAACTAAGTAAAATGTTAAGAAATAGAAATTCAGCATTAGCAACCTGGTGTGATACTTTCAGGTAAACTGATTTCCCAAAAGATGATAAGGTAGGTCTGCCATGTATTGGGAAGTTCAGCAATATAAATTACAAAATATTGCTAATTTTCCCAAAAACTACTGAGTCTATATTGAGAAATAATTGGACTGGAAATAGAGTATGATACGCAATAAAAACAGTTTTTATTCAAATACAAACATTATGTGTATGTGCTTACATTGGATGGTGGACATTTGCCTTTATTGAAATTTTGGATTGATCAAGCTGGTTTTATTTATTCAAAATGCTATTTTAGAATGTCTAAATCTCATATTACTTTGTTGAATCAGTGATTTTATACGTGTCCAGAGCAACCGATACTATTCACATGACTGGTTATTCCCATTCAAACGTAAGGAGGTCTCAACCTCAGAGTATCACCTTACAATCATTAGAGGACACTGGTGTCAACCTTCATGCACAATGTGCAACTTTACAGCCATAAATTTCATGGACAGACCAGGTGTTATTTGGAAGTGAATGAAACTGAAACAAAGGTGGTCAAAACAGAATCAACTTAATGATTTTAATTGATCATTATTTTTGCAGAAATTGTACATACACATGAATAAACAAATTTGAAATGTTCTTCCTGAAATATAAAAAGTGGACTTGCATCTGTTACTCTTTTTCTTTTATTTTAAATATAACTTTTCTGTTCATTATAACTTGATAGTGTCCAAATTTGTACATTCATTTTTCATTATCTTTTCACTAGTCGCCACTTCTCTGTTTTCTTATAAAGCGAAAAAAGGCCATCTTAGCCGATTGAACCTTACTGACTCATCCAATCATGACTTTTTAGCTGATTTAACAACTTAATGATTTTAACTTAGTTATTTATTGGCTTTAAATGGTTACTTTTGTGTAAAGAAATTGCCATATATACTACATTGCATTTGGCATGCTTCACATGATTTAGGTTTTTTGTTACTAGGGTTACTTGTAAGTCCTTAGAAGGTACACAACCTCTTGAATGAACCTACATTGTTTTTCAAATGGTCTAGATTTATCATTTTTTATACCATAAATATTACATTGGGCATTCAGCATACATTATCAATACTGTAAAAATGTATCTAACTTTGAGATGGAATGGGAATAAAGGACATCAAGAAGGACTTTTCCACCATGTTTTATTAAATAAAAGCCTGAGTTACTTGTACTGTTTGAAGGCACAACTTTTTTACTGTACATCATGAAGATTGATGCAGATGTATTGCATCTAAAAATGGAAGCTCAACCTAAGTGTAGTCACAATACACAAGAAGTCTTGTATAAATATTTGCTAATTTTATTATGAAATTCCTCCTTAATTGCTTTAAAATCAAGGAGCACAGAACTCTTTTAGTCTCTTAGTGTGCTCACTTTTTTTTTTAGTAATTATTAGTTTTTATACCATTGTCATTCATATTGAAAATTACTACTGTCTTAAACAAAATAAGTATTTTACTGTGTAATTCCACAATATAATTTGGGAAGTAAGGAGAGTTACTCCCTTTTTGAAGAACTTACCACCACACTAACTTCCATCTTCCAAAATATCATACAGCTAACCTGTTCTGTAAGAAAATCACACAAATCCCATTTATAATAAATAACATAAGGATAGAAAGCTATGATCTGTTGTCTCTCTTAGACTCCCAAGTCATGCATAACAGTGACCTGAGTTTTTAAGATAGTTCTACTAGCTGATAATCTTTGGTGTCAGCTCTGATGACACTGCAGTAAATCTTTTAGATCAGCTGAACTGTTCCTTTACTGTCTTTTCTTTTCTGACTGTCTATGAACAATCAGAGAGGAGGTTTCATGATCTTCTTTTCATTCTCTGGGTTAAGTTCATATGACATGATGCTTTCACTGAATCTGTTTACTCTTTACTCTCCTCAATTTTTTATTGCTGGCTCAACCAGTTAACATGTATGTAGGTGATGTATGTTTTTAGCTTGTGTTTTCAACTCACATTAGCCTGGTCTGAGCTTATTTTTCCAATGCAATGAAACTTAAGAAATGATACATAAAAAATTAGTTGAATAAAGGTGCAAAATTGCTAACTCAACATTATTTTTTGTACTTTTCAGAAAAAATAAGATATAAAACATAAAAAAAAATTAAGCTGGTTTTTAAAGCTGTCATAGTTTAATCTTTTTTAGGGTCTTTGTTGTTGTTTTTTTATAAGCAGTTTTTATAAACGTCTCGGACAACCACTAAATTTCCCTAAAATTGAACTATATTAAATATACATAAAGCTAGGATACATTTTGTGAAGACAAAATATGTTGTTTGTCTTCTCAAATTGGTTAATATCAATATATGTAGAGACATCTGATTTAGTTACTAGATTGTAATTATTACAATTAACTTGCATATACAAGTACTGAATACATAAAGTTTTTTATTATCTCACTGAGACCCAAATATTAATTCTTAGCTAACATATAGTTGATATTTCAATTTCTAGTGTAAAGTTTTTTATTTTTATTGAGGTTCTTCTGTTTCCCATAAAACTGGTACTTTGTGGTGTAACACCACTTTCAAAAATTAATTTCATGTAAATCATATGTGTATGCATTTACTGAATTTTATATTTATATCTCTTTCTTTACGTTTTTACCTCTTTTATGGAAGCAAGGTTAATAAAGGGATGAAAGTAACTTATAGTGTATAATACAGAATAAGATCCTCACTAGAGATGTAGAGCAGACAAGTCTACTTCGTAACATTAAGAAAAACTAGCAAACTAAAACTGACTTGTAAAGTTTGCAACAATTTACAGTACTGTTTGGTGAATGAAACCAAAAGTTTACCTTGTTTTATCATTTTTTTTCAAATTTAAGAATACAAGATTCATAATTTTTTCTTTTACTAAGCAAAATCTATATATGTAGATTTGAAAATTTGAAATATACAAGTATGATGTAATGGTATATTAAAATACTTGTTTAAAAATTAAACTAAATGTTAAAGCAAAAAGCTTACTTGATGGAAGAAAATTTTTACTGTAATACATCAGGATGCTTCATTAGAATTGATGTGGTAAATTCTTTTGTGAAATGTAATGGCCACAGAATATATTAAACTGCAAATAACAAAAGAAACAAGGATAATTTGGATACATAAAATATTTGGGTAGCAAAAATTATATGTTATTCATGTAAGTCAATAACCTTCATCCATAGCATAATGGATTTACCATAATACATTTATTTTAATATCTGTTTGTTTCAGTTTATTGCATGTAACATATATTATTTAATGTGTATCACCTGTTTTCTAAATTTGTTGAAGATTCCTGAGCATTGGAATCAACAATATACTAGGTGTGTATGTAGCGCTGGTGATTGACAGTGTACTTTTGAGAATGTCTCCTAAATAGTTTATAAAGCAAAATGCCAAGAGAGAAAGATATGTATTGTTTGGTTGCTACAGTCAATATACTATAAGCCTTGGAAACTATAATTGTGGTAAGTGCTTATTAATCGGAAAACTTCAGATATTTAACCAGGAACATTCATAGCTTTTGAACATTAGAAACTCCTATAAATCAACTTCAGACATTAGTATTTCTACAATGACATTAAATATCTTAGTTGGTAAAAACTTGTAAATGCTGTGAGGCCAACCAAGAATGAAGAGCTAGTTAGTTAAAGTGTAACAATATAAATTCAGAATTAATTTGCTCATCATGGACCTGGACTGTCAATAAAATACTCAGTTCTAGACCAAAAACGGAGACTGAGTATTGTTTTTAAGAGTTTTGTGAAACTCTTTTATATAAACCATTATTTGTAATAACTGTTATTATTAGTTGTATTATTATTTGTATATTAAAATATATATATGTGTTAAGACAAAGTTGTGTGTATCAGTCTTGTTGGCAAACATAATACATGTGATACATATCAATATTTAATTAACTTCTGTATTAAAATTAACATTTTCAGTTATTTGAAATCTTATTATGTAACATGATAGATCAGAGTCTTGTCTGAGATAAATTAAAACACTTAACATCATATATTGGGGGCTCATGTCCGAGAGCAAAACCATAGATAAAATTTGAAATAAATTCAAATTGTAATTCAGTTTATATTTATCAGTGCCAACAAGATAAAATCATGGCTAATTATTTAAGGTTTCTATGAATCAACCTCCCTCAAACAACAAAGGTTAAGAAATAAATGAGAAAAAGATGAACTATAATAAGTGTATTATTCAAATAATAGGTGGTGATGATTTGTTGTCTGAGGAAGCATTACAGGAACACTCTAGAGTCCCATCTTGCCAGTCAAAGTTGCATGATAAAGATAAGCTATAGATCCAGGTGAGATTCAGACAATTTGAGCTTAAAACAAGCGTGTATTAAAGCTGAAAGAGAAAAAAAAAAATGTCATAAGGGTGAACAAGCTCATATTGAAGTAGGGAAGTATCAAGCCCATATCAAAGCAAAGAAAAACAAGCTTGCATTGAAGAAATTAGACTGAAAGAATTGAAAATTGACCAATGCAAAATCACAATTTTTAACCTAATCAATATGTTAAATACCACCATTCAATGAAAATGAAGTTGATAAATGAATTTAATATTTAGAGAAGGTTGCCCAAACCATAGAATGGCCCACCAATAAATGATCATTATTATTACATAGTGTTTTTCTGGTAAAGTAAAGAATGTTTATGCTACTCTTTCTGTAGAAGACTACACCAGTTATGATAAGGTTAAACCAGTTATCAAAACATACATGTTAGTACCAGAGGCTTATCACCAAAATTTTTGATGTTATTTCAAGCAAGATAGTAAAATCTTTGTGGAATTTGCCCACAAAAGAGAGGTTTATTTTGATGGATCATGTAATTCTATTCATATTGGCAACAATTTTCAAAAATAAAGACAGTTATGTCTATTTGAGGAATTTAAACATTGTGCATGTGACAACCTTAAAACTTAACTTTAACTTAAGGAAAGTTGAATCCCTTACAGGAGGCAGCTGCTCTTTTTAATGATTGCACCACATAAAACCACATTTCATAAAGAGAAATTCCTGCCATATCACCAAAAACTTGATAATTTTCTAAAAATCCAGCTCCTCTAGTGCAAAATGTTTTGACAGTTTGGATAAAACTTATCAAAACAAACAAGTTCTGTGTGCCAGTTTTGTAAAATGCCTGATCATATTGTCTATTTGCTGGTGTTTGGAAAAGGAAAAGGCAACACCCAGTGCATTCATCTCCACATATGGATGCAATTTCACCAATTCACTCAGTGTTGTTAATTTGGCCAGTGATATAAAAACTAATGTAGTCACAGAGGAATTTAGGATTTCAAGAATCCTTCAAACTACTGTCCAATTGCTTTGATGAGCTGTCTTTGTAAGACTTTAGAGAGGATGGTTAATGCTTGTCTTGTTTGGCTCCTCTAATCAAACAACCTCCTCTCACTCACCCAGTGTGGGTTTCAACGACAGTGCTTCACCATGGACCACCTTATTCGACTTGAAACATCAGTCAGAGAACCCTTTTCAAAAGACAACAGCTTGTATCAGTATTATTCAACATTGAGAAGGCTTATGATACAACTTGGAGGTATAGCATTTTGTGACACCTCCATATATATGGGTTATGTAGCCTTTTGTTCATTTTTATTAAAAATTGCTAATGGACAAGTGATTCCAAGTTTGAAACTTTCACATTTTTTTTGGAAGTTGGAGCTTCTCAGGGCTGTGTTTTGAGTGCACACTTTTAATTATAAAGATTAATGCCATCACTGAACAACTCCCTCTTACTGTTGCAAATGGGCTTTTTGTCTACAACTTTCATTTCTCATTTTAGTCGTCAAACATGAGATATATTGAGCAGCAGCTACAGATTATCCTCAATCATTTACTGAAGTAGACCACAGCAAACTGCTTTAACTTCTCTCTCTCTAAAACAGTTTGCATGCATTTTTGCTGCTGAAGGGGAAATCACCCCGATTCTGAAGCTCATGTTGGTGAAGTTCTTGGGGCTTATCTTTAACTGTAAGCTGACCTTTATAACACACATCAAGCAGCTATGGGTCAAATGTATAAGAGCACTGAGCATCCTCCGTGCCCTCTCTTCCACAACTTGGGAGGCAGATTGATGTTCTATTTTAAAGATATATCGTGCTTTTATTTGATCAAAAATAGATTATGAATAACTGTTCTAGGGCTCTGCCAGGACCTTGGCCTAAAAGGTGCTGGATCCTGTTCATCATCAGGGACTTTGGCTCTGTACTAGGACTTTTGGCACTTCCCCAGTTCAGAGCTTATACACAGTCTCGTGAACGTTTTTTGTACCTCTGCCATTTGCAACTGTATTTACTATATGCTTCGAAATTTTGTTTGTTACAAAAGCATTTCTCCCTGGGTTTTTTTCTCCTTTGGTGGGCCATACCTTTTCAGAACAGATGACCTACTATTGCTTCTTTTGGCCTTTGTATCCAGGTGCAATTGGATGATATGGGTCTGTCATTTGAAAACATTGCTGTATTCACTGGTCACCCCATTACACTACGGCTTATTACAGTCCTGAAATGTAACATATCTTTAAGTCATCTGAGAAAAGCAGACACTCCAAATTAGAAATACTCTCTGTTATTTGTTGAACATCTTTTAAACCATCTGTATAAATAGGAATAGACTGATGGTTCAAAAGGTGTCCATCAAGTAACAGACAGTATTTCCAATCAGGCATTTTTGCTTTTCTCAGATAATTTCTTTTCTTTTCAGTTTTTTAAATATTTTTATTGATTGTCATATACCATGTGTTTGGAAAAAAAATATTTATTTAAAAAAAATTAATATTTTGTGGACTAGCATAACCAGTTGGTTATGATCCTCAATTTGTAATCCGAGGGTTGTGTGTTCAAATATCTATCACATCAAACATGCTTGGCCCTTCAACTTTGGGGGCATTATTATGTGATGGCCAATCCTACCATTCATCAATAAAAGAATAGTCCAATTAATTGGTGGTGGGTGGGAATGACTAGCTGCCTTTTCTCTGGATTTACTATGCTAAATTAGGTGTGGTTAACTCAAATAATCATCTTGTAGCTTTGCACAAAATTCAAAAATAAACAAACTATATTTTATTCAAGATCAAGATCATAAACTGGTTTTAAAAAGTAGCAAGGTAAGAATAAACTGGCTTAAGAACCTTTAAGCCTGAGGTTGCATTTTTAAAGTATCAAAATGACATTTTTTTCATATTGCTATTATGCTGACAATATTAATAGTGTTATTTATTACTAGTATGTATTGTGGAGCTTGTTAAAAAGAGATTACCAAAACAAACATCGGAGGTTAACGTGTAAATAGGTGGATGGAAATACTTTGTGGGAAATAATGAAGAAGAGTATCAGAAACTACCTACTCTTAAATTTAAGTTGTTAGTTGGATTATTTAAAAAGAAAACAAATTACTGCATAACCTTTCCAACTTTAAATTCATTGTAATGAAGAACATAAATAATTTTTCTTTGACCTAATCTACATTTTGGTATGTCAGTAGCACATATTTTTAATGTTATTCATTTAAAATCCAGGCTTTAAGCCTACCAAATATTATACTAGCATAATTTCACAATTTGTTTTATGAATATAAACTTGAATTTTCTATCTGTTAAGAAGGTTTTTTGTTTTTTTTTACTTCTAGTACACGTCATGGAACTTAATTGATCCAAGTCAGTATATTGGAGCAACAGTTCGTCTAATTTCAAGCACGCGTGACAGTGCTGTTGTTGAACTTTTAGAAATTCAAGAGGAAGAGAGAAAAGATAATACATCGTGAGTGAACTTTTTTTTCTGTGCAGCGTAATAACAAGTTGAGTACATTATATTAAAACAATTTTTAATATGCAAGTAACAAAGACATATGATAGTACAGCAAATACAATGCTGTAGTGGAATGAAATGTTTTGTATTTTAACATAGAGATTTTTTAAGATGCTGTAATACCATAGTAAAAGTGTTTTATAGCCAATTCCATGGAAAGTATTCATATAGTTTGATCATAAAGGTATGTTCAGATTAGAGATTGTAACTTTTCAAGATGAAGACATTCTTTATACTGAATGTCATTGGTGAACAGGTTACGTGGAGTAAGAGAAAGAAACATGAAACAAGATGTATCACAGTTGTAGTAAGCAAAGTGTTTTGTAAGAGATGAGAGTCCACAAACTTCAAATTCAGTGTCAAAAACATTCTACATATCTCAGATATCAGCATGTAACACAATCAAACAGAATTACAATTTGTATTTTGATGCAAGTAATTTGTGCACATGTTGCTTTTACAAAATATCAGTACTATTTTGTCTATATTTTGGTATTTATGCTACTCTATGAAAATACATGCAAGTCAAGTTGCTTAATATAAGCTTATGGATTTTTTTTCAATCAGACTTTTGAAATATATGCTGCAAAACAATCCCCCTCTTATAGGTGAATTATGGAAAGCATTAGGCAAGAGGTGGGTATGCCTTAAATATAACAGTTATCATGGAGTCTTTAATGGAAACTACACAGGCATGAGATAGAGTATGATTAGATGTAAATGGGCTGTAACAGTGTAATGAGGCTAAAAATTGTTCTAATATGACATATTCTAATTTTGTATTTTTATAATTATTATGCTATTTAGCCAATTAATAATGAAGTTATGCATGTTTTAGTTTTCTAGTACTTTAGCTTGATGATAATTTCATAAAAATGCACATTTTCTTTCCTTTGCATAATGTATAATGTAACTTTTTAGGCATGTAAGTGATATGTGTATTTCATATGCAAGAATGCTTATTTTGAAATATATCTAGGAATGGAGAATCTGATTCTGCAGTAAAGAAAGGAACAGAGTCACAACGAGAGAGTTTTGAAATTGTTCTACAGGCCCTTCTCAGTCAAGTACTTGATTCTAACTTCATGAATGAGATCACTACAGAAAATGGTAAGTTTTGATGTAAAAATTCACCTGAAGTGTACTTATGTTTCCTCAGAATTAAAAGTGTATTATAGCCACAATTGACAAGTGAACAAGGTATTATTTTGAATCAAAATAGATAAAACTAAGTATGTATACCACGTTTTACAGGAATTTTATAGTGGGTGGCATTGCTTTTCTTAGATGACAGTATGGCCTTTAAAAGTTAAAAGAATGTCTAACAAATACAAAGCATTTAAATTTACTGTGGCCATTACTGACAAAGATTTACTCAGATAAAAGATACCATGGAAAAACTTTATGCAAAGAATAATGATTTTTAACTGTTTTTTTATAAATCATTAGTATCTGATGAAAAATATATAGGTTTTGTTTTCTGACCCTATGAATATTGACTTGTGTATTTTACAAAACACTGTAACCACTATCAAACCATTACATTATAACTCTGAAAACACTAAATGTATCTTCACAAAATTTAACCAATTTTTGGTAAATGTTACAAGTCTTTTGTACAGAGATTTTTTCAGAAGTGTATAATCAGAGTGTTGACAAATCCAAGTGCAAAATGATTTTCATGTTAAAATTGAAAATACTTTACTTGCAGTTTTTAGTTTTCATTTCTGTGACCTATAAAATCTCCTGAATAAATATCAAATGTTTTTTGCTTTTTTTTTCAGTAAAACTTGATATTTTTTTGTTATTTTCTTCACTCTAACTGTGCAGACTTAGTTAACTTGACTGGTCTCATGACTACTATAAAAATTACAAAATAAACTTAAAATACTGTCTTCCCCCTATTCATTGCAGCAGACAATAACACAATATTTACTTTTGGATAACTTGTACATTTAAATTCCATGCTGTTGTCTCCTGCACATGGAAGCAGTGTTATTTAGTAAATAAAAAAACTATGAACAGCAAGTTTTACATTTGTTGACAATATTTTAATATTAACTTCTCTATCAATTATTTGTAATAGTCATTTGGTACAGTTATATTTTGTTTTATTGTTTAAAATGTGTCAAACTAACACTTTATAATAGCAAATATTTTGTGAAAATAAACTTACTTCCACTGATTTCATTAATAAAAGGTTTTAATATTTTCCTATGGGCCATAATTCCATCATAAGTTGTTTGCTATGATATGGCTAACTTTCTAAACAAAAAATAATGAGCATTGTAAGGTATATTCACCATAAACACAAAATTTGAGTGACATTCCTTCATCCTGCATATCAAGATCTAATTAGATCAACCACACAAAGGAAGAAGGTTACACAGATATTGCTATTCACATGCAACTAAAACATGTAATTTAATACTTCTAATCTGAGTGAGGTCAGGTAAAATGTTATCATATAATTACAACAATCATTTATAGGAAGCTGATTAACAAAGATCTTGCCAATTATACTCATAAAAACAAAACATCATTTAGTACTTCTTATATAAATAAAATAATACCTGAAGATCTGATAAAATCTTGTTGCATATATAGCTCAGCATGAACAAAAAGTCTGACATTTTTCCTTCCTGAATATCAAGATCTAGTTAGACCAACTATATATACAGATCTTGCTAATCAATTGCAGCAAAATAAAATATGGTGTAATGGCACTATTATAAGTTAAATACTAACTCTGCAGATATATAGAAGTGTACAAGTTAAACAGAAAAAAATCTTAATTTGAAAGTAAATATTAAAAAGAGAATCCTAAATATTGATTTTTTGTGTCTTGTGAGTTATTGAATGCAACATTGGTGTTTGTGATGTCCAAATACTATGTCTGTAGTTTATTATGAATTAGATACTCAAGTTATCAGTATTGACAAACTGAGATATAAGTTAAGAACCTTCTATTTCTTCTATTTTCTAAGATATTAATATATTTATAGAATCATCCAAGGTTCCCCACCCACTTCTTACATTTTAAAAAAATACTTGCTTATCTGCTTTGCTCTATCATGTTTTTATAGCCAGTCAGAAGCTCTGAGTTTTCTCCACATGGTTTGATCAGCCTTTTGGAGGTGATGATTTCCTAAGATTATTTGCTTTGTGTATAATCTGGAAAGGAAAGGAGGAGTGAAAATGTCTGAAAAACAGTATTTTTTAGACCCAAATACAGTTTTGTTAGTGAGCCTGATATATTATTTTGAAATTCTGTTATTTTTGAGGAGTAACTTATAATTTTTTCATTCTAAAATGCATGTCTAAATTCTAAAAAGTTTTACATATTCAACATGCAAAATTCATCAAGGCTTAACATGCAAGATATGGCAAGCAAGTGCAAACTTCTTTACAATCTTAGGTAATAGAAACCATTGTTTTCTGTATTTGCATATTTAATGTTTTCTGTTTTAAAGAATGTAACTGAAATTTAAGGATTTATTTGTAAATAGTAATACACACACACACACACGCATATGTAATATATTATTACTGTTATGTGATTTGATAAAATACTGGTTCACTAGAACACAGTTAAGACAGGTCGCTTTGTATTGTATTAAAGTTATAGTATGAAAACTAACAAGCACAAAATGGTTATAAAGTTGTTTTTTTGGTCTGAGCCTGTAGTGAGAAAGTTAAGCATTCAAATTCTGATACTGGTAAAGAGCAAGGTGAAGTTGGATAAAAACAGCAAGCAGTGTCTTTTCACCACATTTGAAGTGCTTATATTTCTTAATTTTTTTACAACTATAATACATTTTAATATGGTACTTTATTTTAAGAGGGAAACTTCCAACACATACACATCTTAGACCATTACATCACTGTATCATTTCAGATTTTCCATGTGCCATTAGGTTTTTTAAGTAATTAGATTAAGCCTTTTACCTCTTGAGATGGATTCCTACACATGGTGAGGGAACCTCCTAGAGAAGATTCTATCCTGAAATCTACTTTCATTCTACTTCCTGGGGTCTGAATATCCATCATACGTTTGCCACGAGTGGCAATCCATGAAGGGGAGGAGGAGAGGATCCTCATGATTTAGGGATCTAACCCCAACACACTGATTTGGCCTTGAATTTCTGTTGACAGATAGCCTTGGAATGCCTCCTCCCCGGGATCAAATGTCAACTGAAAACTTGAGTTGAATGTTCTCAACAGGTGTTGTGGACATTGTGTTGTGTCTAATACTGGTGTTTGGGTATTGTGATTACGAAACCCTGGCATTGCTGCAGTGTTCTTGTTTGCCATTATAATGCTAAATATAATGGTGGATGGGGTTAGTATGTACTGAATCTTTCTTCTTTTGTTATGGATTCCCCAAATAAAAATACAATAATAAAACCAACTTATTGGTAAATTACCCTGTTTTAAAAACTCTGAACAACAGTCTTCACCTTCTTCTAAATCTGTACTTCATTTTCTCATACTATATTCTTTGTTAGACAAATGTTTATGGCAAAAGTCTCCCTTTTTTGTTCAGATGGAATTAGAGGTACTTGCTGGCTTTCCTAAGTCAGTCAAGAAGCTGTATTCTTGGGATATCTTGGTGGAAATATCCACTTCAAAATACAGTGAACTCCTTGAATTTGAAGGCAGTTAGGGATATACCCACTGAGGTTACTCCCCATGCTTCTTGGAATTCCCAGAATTAGAGATCTTGTTGGTTTCTGCAGTGAGGCATGTCTCTATTCTAAAGTATGGAATTATGCTGCCTACCTGTGTTCTGATTTTGACATTTATGTCACCACAGCTGTCAAGCAGGGTTATTTGAATTGTAAGGTATTGTCATGTATTCCCTACTCTCTAATGTTTCCAGTGTTAGCAGTTTGGTCACTTGAAGACATCAAGTCATGGTTCTTTGATATATGCTTGTTGAGGTGGCAAAGACCATTATGTCTGTGAGTATGAACTGTACCCTTACTATTTTAGTCGTAGTGGCTTTCAACCCTTTTACTTTCATTCCTACCCAATGTGGTTGGAGGAGGAAGAGGTACAATATTTGAAAACAATTCACAACATTTCTCAACCCAAGCATTAGAAGTTATTGTCCCCACCTCAATCTCGGACATTTGCTGATGCATTATTTTCACTGCTTCAGTGGAAGTGCAGACAGGTCTTTCCATGCCTCCAACAGAGTCATTCTCAAGCTGTATGCAGAGTCTGTTGTGCTCTTTGTTGTTGTGCTTGTTGACAAGTCCACATTTACTTTTTCTGTGTTTCTACCATTACTTCTAGTGACTACTTGGGTTCACTTTATTTGGTCTTGAGATGTAGAATGATTATTCATTCTCCCCCTTATTTGCTGGCACTTAAGTCTACTGATAGAAACCTGCCCACTTGATCCAGGGCAGAAGCCATGAAGGCTGATAGATTTCCTTCTAATAAAGAAAAATGATGTAGTCATAAACCAAAGGTTTCTCCACCTAAATAAAATTGTCATTATTAATGCATTCTAATCTAAATGACATTAAGGTCTTTATTGATTCCTATCATCCTATGTGTATTTTCTTGCAGGAAACATTTCTAAAACCTGCTGGTACAGTCATGTTTTGTCAATTTTCTTTATGCTGGAATGACAGATTGTGTGATGAATGAGTGCATAGAGGGGTGGCACTGCTGGTTGACCAACATGTTACTGCCCTGTCTTTAACATTGGAGGCTGTAGACATCTGTGATTCCTTGGGTCATACCATTACTGTTTGTTCTCTACCTGTTGGCTGGAGAGACCTATGATCAATCACATGTTGATGCTTTCCTTTGTTTTTAACCTGAGGTACTTTAATGGACACAATTCCCTTTAAAGTGGTGCTAATATTGATGGGAGGGGTTATTCTGTAGAATGTGTGATCTCAGATCACAACCCTTTTCTTTTCAGTACTAGTTCTTATACTTATTTTCATGAGATATCCTGCCAGCCAAATGTGATGGAAGTCTCAAAAATGAGACTGGGATATCTTTCATAGGTATCTCACACTTTCAAATCATATTGCTTTCCAGCAGGCTCATGTCCATGATCAGTGGGTAAGATGATGAAGGCAGAAGGAATCTTCGAGTTAAGTTCACAACTACTGCCTCTTCCACTACCAGTTACAAAATCGTGTGAGACAAGATTTGTAAAGTCAGTGGGCAGTATATTTCCCTTGCCTTTTTGATCTTGTTTTCTGATTAGAAAGTTATTTATGCCTGGTGCATCACCAGTTCTTAGGGCTGTGTCTTTAATATCACATTTTTCAGTATGAATATTACTGCATAACTGCACAACTTCTTTGTACCATTGCAAATTGGCTCTATGTCAACAATTTTTTCATTTTGTATCAGTCATTTAACTGGAGGGAGGTTTATTGAGCAACAACTTCAGACTGCCCTCAATTCTTTGTTGAAATGGACCACAACAAGCTGTTTTACCTTTTCTTTCTCTGAAACCTATTGCACTATTGCTGCCAATGGTGTATTTACCCTGATCTTGAGCTCCATCTCAGTGATGATGTTCTTCCGGTTGTTTCTGAGACAAAGATCTTGGTGCTAATTTTTGACCTTAAGCTGACCTTAATTACACACATCAAGCAGCTACACATTTCAATTGTACAGGGGCACTGAACATTCTTTGCATCCTCTCTTCTACATCTTGGGGATTGGACTGATATTCTGTGTTGAAGATCAATCAAGCCCTCATGTTTCAAGCTGTATTGTGGATCTCTGATTTGTGGTTCTACCAGGCCCTATGTCTTGAAGATGCTATCTCATTTATGGACTACTGTTCTGTATTGAAGTTTCATCTGATGCTACTTCATATTAGACTTGGAGTGAGCTACATGGTAACAAGTCTTTTCAGATCAAACCTTCTGTTGCTCTTTGGCTGTCTTGTTTCCATGAGGGTCAGAAAAAGGGAGTTGTCCTGGATAGCCTATGCATTGATCACAATTTTTTAACTTGTTTTGTGTTTTATATAAGAATTATCTACCAGTTTGTGGCATTTGTGACACTAAGCTGAAAATAACTCGTTATACTGTTATACCATCATTATGCCTGAATGATGGTACTGTTTTTTACATGTTTTTTCCATAGGTTTACTCCTAATACTGGACATTATTTACCTTACTTGTGTATTCAAATTTTTAAGAGCCATTTGCCAATTTAATTCTATTTAAGGTTTTTATCTACTTTATGAACTTTATTTTTACCTTGATTAATTTTTACATTTTGTAAAGATTTTACTTTTATATTACATTTTTTTTACTGGTTGTTTGGTGCAGATAGCTCAGTTGCTTTAGCCAATAAATGTTAAACAACCAATTAAAATGTAGGATAGTGACTGTAGAGACTAATTCACCATTAAAATTATCAAACCAATGTTTATAAAGAATTGAAGTGTCAAATTTTAGTTCAGATTAATGTTTACTGTTTGTTGCTTTTTTGTGTCAGTTCTCATTTGTTGTATTTTTTACCTGTTAATGAATAGAAGAAGTACAATAATTTTCCCTGGGTTTTGACTGCTTATATTTATTATTCCAAGATGTCATTCAGTAGCTCAATGGTAAGTTGAAAGATGCATAACTCTGAAAACCAGATTTTGATATTTGTGGTGGGCTAAACATAGATAACCCACTGTGTATTTTTGTGCTTAAATATAAAGAATCAAATTAATATGAAACAGATATAAAACCTTTTTTTTTTATAATGTGATGAAAGAGTGTTCAGATCTATTCAAAATATTCGAGAATAGTTGCATTCCAGCATTTGAAATAACTGTGGATATTCCTTACTTTTGACCAGTACTTATTCTTCAATATATAGCTGTAATGGTGATTCATTGCTGATATTCAATAGTGTCAGACAAGCATTTATCACTCAAGTCTCTTCCCTTTTAAAGATAATGTATGTTGCTTGTTCTAATTACTCTTTTTGGAAATCATGAATAAAAGATGAAGGTACTTCTTAAGTGCACTGTGTTCATACGTAAAAAATTAAGATATCATTTGATGAAATTTAGTTGATTAATTTTTAGCTGCTTGTATTGAATGAAGATATGATTGGCTTTGGTCACTTGTGTAGATACGATGATACAAATAGATATTTCCTGTTCTAGATTATCATGTATAGCAAGGTTTGTAATTGTAAAATAATTTACTCCAAAATGCCACCGTTATTTTCAGAGAGCAATTTGACATATGCAAATCTAGTACCGGTTCCATGTTGTTTAACATCCAAAAATAATAGTTTTGAAATGAAGATGTGTTTCATAAACAATTGACAGTTTACTTTAGATTATTTGTAAGAAGCTTGCATAATAAACAGCTTATATACTGAGAATATGTAAGTTTGTCACATGAAATTGTTAGTTCAACCAGTAAGAGTATTTATTTACAAAAGTATGTAAAGTAGTGGGCCAGAAAGGAGCAGAAGTTGAGATAGAAAAGTTTTATTTTTAACACCACAAAACCATGAGATGCACTGTATTATTGTAATCATGCACACAGATACCACACACTAAACTTGGATTTATCTGCTCCCTGAGAACATGTTATGTACAAAACATTTCAAACAGGTTTTTAACTACCAACAGGGAGATTTTTCCAAAGGTTTCTTTTTTCAATTGAAATGTAAGTAATGGTATTTATAAAGCTTAGACAAGTGTAGCATCATGATAAAATATTATCATATACATATATAAATTCAAAAAATTTCACAGTAGTTGATAAGATTCTCTGAATAGCTTTTATAGAAAAGGGGATTTATCATAATGGCCAAGATAAATTTTTATTGCTTTATTTGCCAGAATTTTATGAATGTACAAATAATAGATGCAGTTTTGTAAACCATATAATACTATCATTTTTTTAATTTAACCACACATTTCTTTCATTCTATGGAAATCTAAGGGTAGAATATAATAGGTGAGTAGACTTCTTAAAAAAACATTGTTGGTTGTCACATAAAATTTATGAAGGATAATTCTAACGTATTCTATCATTGTGTGGGTTCTTTCAGATTATTTGGTGAACATAATGTCAATTCCAGTTCTGGTGATGATAATAAATTAGTTTATTTCTTCAAAAAGCAACTTATGTTTGTTACAAGCCACATTTCCTATCATTGAACTTAGTCATACATTCAACATTCCTGTTCATTGTCACGGCTGCATTCAGACCATATTTTCTTAGGTCTTTTCTCACAAAATCCATTCACTATTTCTTCAGTCTTCCTCTTGCCCTTCTATTGTTTCATTTATCACTCTCTTACCAACATATTTTTGTCTTGTCATGCAGCTGAGTTCTCTTACCTTCTCCATAATTGAGGGTACTTTCATTCCTCTCACTAATATTTTGTTTTCTACATTAGTCTTTCTTTGACTGCCATGTTCATCATTCTGCTCTTCTTTCTTTCTTGAACTTCAGCATGAAGCCCATACAGTATGAATGGTCTTACCACAATCTCATAAATCTTCCCTCTCAACCTTTTTGACATCTTTTTATCACATGCTGCTCCATTACCTTCTTTCTGCTTCATCTATACCTTGTTTATTATTTTCTTGGTCTCTTAATTTACTCCTTTGTCTGCTTTCTCAGTTTATTTAAGATATTTAAATGTCTCCATTTTCTTTAACTCATAACCATCAAGAAGCATCTCATCATCTTTTACTTCCTCTCCACTGAATTTTGCTACCATGTATTCTGTCCTACTTATTTTTAAAGTGTATCCCTAGATAATCTTTCAACCTTTCTGACTACACATATGTTCTATTCACAAGATATGCCATTGTGTGCAAATGACATAGAGCATGGCACTTGTCTTTATTCTTTTAAATATTGGGTCCAGCACCAACCACACACTTTACAAATATTGCTACTTCTTCATACATATCGATGATCAGCCTCATACACAGTTCTGGTGCATTCTTTTTTTTTAAGCACCAGTATATCAACTTCCTTGGCACTTATGAGCTTTTTCCTTGTCAGTGAATGCCACATAGAGGTTTTTTCACTTTTTATTAGACTTTTCTCTGTCAACCCTCTCAATAAATATATGGTATCCTAATATTAGAGGTAAATGACCTTATTACACCAAAATCGTTTATCTTTTTTTAACTGGACACTCAGTGTTTCAAGTAACAGCTCCTTCATGAGCATTCCCCTAGTTTTGGTGAGCCACTCTTGAAGAAACAGCATAGTGAAATGTTTTGTAGCCAGTTTAAGAAAATAAATTTAGTTTTTAAGATACTTCATTTCCATTATTAAAATGTCTTCTGTAAACTAATGTACTGTACAGAAATTTAATAAATGTGACATCTGTTGTTGATCTACCAGGCAGATACTCAAAACGTTCTGTCCCTATTCCTATTATAGCTTTCTCTCTTATATCCATAGCACTTTTTCAGAGGATCCTTCTATGAAATAACAAATTAATGCTCTAACACAGTGGTTCTTAACCTGGGTTCATTCAAACCCCAGGGGTTCGGCAGAGGTCAAGAACACACACTGTGTATGTGTGTCCATTCCATTCACCCCACTCATATGATTCGTGAAGTCATGCTCGACTTGGCCTTAATATCTATGCTGCAGGGAACTTTGTGCTCTGAGTAGTCAACTTGTGACTTTAGTAATCATGCGTCATTTGTGATTTTTTTTCCTAATCTTTCAATTTTTTCATACTAACTATGTTGAGCAAAAACAAAAAGTGGTCAGATGAATACATACAATATGGATTCATGTATATAACGGAACATGATGGGAGTCAGTATCCTTAATGCATGATTTGCAATGCCAAGTTGAGCAATTCTAGTTTAGCACTGGCAAAACTAAGAGAACATTCCTTAAAGCTGCATGGAGATGGGAAATACAAAAACACAATATTTGCTGAATTCAAGGTAAAGAGAGCCAGGTTCGATGAACAGGCTATTTTGCCTGTTCTTGGCTTTGTACCCATCAACAGACTCATCCTCGCAGCATCGTATGAAGTTGCGTACTTGATCGCAAAGCAGGGCAAACCACACACCATTGGTGAAGCACTCGTAAAACCAGCTAAGCTTCTAAAAATAATTTATCCCAAATTCCTCTTTCAAGTAACACCATCAGCAGCAGAATGGATGACATGAGCGATGACATCTCAGCTTAAATAGTTGAAGATCTGATTTCAAGCCCAACAAAATTCAACCTTCAACTTGACCACCAATGTTTCTAATCTAAGCCAGCTTGTTGTATTCGTGCACTATGTGAAGAATGACGAGATAAAAGAAGATTTTTTATTTTGGCAGCCGACGTGAAGAAACTTGTGGATGACTTCTTTAGAGACAATGATCTTTTGTGGGATATAGTTTCTGCAGTTTGTTTGGACAGAGCTCCAGTCATGCTGGGACAAAACTCTGATTTTGGTGTGCTGGTGAAAGCATATGCACCACACATCATTGTAACGCACTATGTTCTGCACAGGCATGCATTGGCAACAAAAACCTTACCTTCAAAACTGGCAGAAGTATTGAAAATTGTAGTGGAATGTGTGAACTTTGTGTGAAATGGTGCCCTGAAGCACTGCATCTGCAAAGAGCTGTGTAATGAAGTGGGCTCTGAATTCGAGGTACTTCTGTACCATTTTAATGTTCGGTGGTTATCCCGAGGAAAGGTGCTGTTTCGTGTGCAATTAGCCCTGTTTTTGTGAGAGCACCGACATTGTCATGCAGACTGCTTCAAAAAATCTGAATTCATTCTTGTTTTGGCATACATGACTGATATCTTCAGTGCTTTCAATCAACAGATGCAGGGCGGTCGTGTCAACATCATCAAAGCGGAAGAAAACCTAAAGGCTTTTCAAAAATAACTACCACTATGGAAACGATGAATAGAGAATGATAACTTTGCAAACTTTCCCCTGCTGGACAACTGTATAAGTAAGATCGAAGATATGTTTGATATTGGAGACATTTCTGTACCCAGGGAACTGAAGCAAGCAATTACCATGCTCTTAGGTAAGCTTGAAAAGTTTCTTGAAGGATACTTCTTAACCAGAGAGTCATATCCAGCATGGATGAGACAGCTGTTGACATTTAGTGTTGCAACAGCAGATATCAATGATGAGTATCTTGATAAAATCATTGAACTTCAGCAGAGCCAGGTTCAACAGCAACTTTTCAGAACAACAATGCTCTCAATGTTTTGGTGTCACCAAATTGTAGTATACCCTCTTATTGCTAAGAAAGCCCTTGAGATACACACACCGTTTGTTACAACGTATTCTTGTGAGCAATCCTTTTCGAGGATGGTGGACATAAAAACGAAGAAAAAGAACAGATTTTGTTGCGAAAATTGTATGAGAGTGGCACTTGCCAAGGTGAAGTTGTACATTTCTGAACTTGTCTCTGAAAGACAGCAGCAAAAGTCACATTGATTTGCAGTAAATATTCATTGAGTTATGTTTTTGATTTTGTGTGAAATTTGTGTTTTGTTGGTTTTGTTTTTTGAACACATTGATATTGTATGCAACTGATGCATGGTTCATTTTGTGCACTAATAAAATATCTACTTATGTTTTAAATTTGAAAAAATCATATTTTATTTTTCCAATTATGAAGGGTTCAGTGAATGCAAGTGTGAAACTTCCAGGGTTCAGTACCTCCAACGAGGTTAAGAACCACTGCTTTAACAGATGCTGTGTCTTACATTTCACCTTTCCTTTTGGATGTTTATACAAGAATACTTTCCCTCCAGGCATATTTCCTTCTTTTTTTGTTGTTATTAGAGCATTGAAAAGCCTAAACAACACTTGAGTCCTTAATTTTTCTATTTTATTATTAAAGTGCTTTGATACAAATATTATTCAGCCTGATGCTTTTCTTTTTATTTTGTTTTCTCTAACATTCTTTCTGTACTTCCACCAGTATAATATGTTCAGTCAGTTCACCAGTTTTGTGACCATTTTGTGCTTGTTATAGCTTTCATGCTATAACTCATATTATTGGTAAACAGTAAAAAGCTTTGTTGCACAAAAATATCACATTTTTATTATAAAGTCTTGAGGATTTTAAGGAAATGTTTGTCTTATGCCTTTTTTTCTTTTCACTTGTTGCCCATCCAACATGAAAGGTAATTTTCATTTTAAGATTAAAATAGCTTTGCCTCCGAATATTTTCAGATTTCATTTTTGAAATCTTTAGCTTCTAGGTAATTGACAAATGTTTTTAAAGAAAAAACTTTAAATTTTATCTGTCATTTTTACTGTTGAATCTCTGTACAGGTTAAGTATGTTTGACTGATCTGATAACCACCATAAAAATTAGGAAATAAGTATTACTTGTGCTTTTTTCATTCTAGAATGACTACATATTATGACTCAAAAACACAAATATTTAGTCTAAATATCTGAAATGCCATAACATAGTACTTTTATATATATGTATTATTTTTATTATACTGACTTTGCAGTCATGCCTGGCTAACATTACAGAAGTTACAATGATGTGGCACATGTGCACCCATATTATTGTATCCGAAAATGTAAAAATGACCTTGAGTCTTTACAAAATAACCTGTCTTGGCTTTGTTTTAATGGATTAGTATTTTATAAAATGCAGTCAGATTTCAGTTATAATACATTAGACTATGTAACATAAATTTTGTTCCTGGATAGTGTGTGTTATTTCTTAATTGCTTATGTTGTAAAAGTACATAAAATGGTCATTATTCTCTTCAAACTTTGCTTTTGTGACCTGGATAATGAAATTTAGAAATTAACTTATTTTTTTATGTAAAAACAAGCAAATTTGCACATTTTCATTTACATAAGGTCTGAATAAAACAACATATGAATTAATATTTACATGTATTTATACTAAAGTTCTACAAAAATGTTTAGAAATGAGTAATTTTTCAAGATTTGCAACTATAATGTAAATCACTTTCACATGTCAGCCCCAAATATAGTCTCTCATTATGTTTTTTTTTATATGCTTCTTGGTAGCAGCATTCAAAGTCCAGTATATCTCGGTTATAAGTGATCACCCTTCTCCTTTGAGTATGCTCCCACGTTCTCCTTGAACTTATCAAGATGAGCATCAAGGATATGGACTTTCTGGGACATCCTGCAGTGCATTTTGCCATAGTTCTTCACCAGAGCCTTAACCAGTTCCACATAATTTTTGGCCTTGTGAATCCCCAAACCACTGCAACAAAGATGTCCCAGGCTTATTTTTCTTCCCACTGAGCTTGGGAAAGTCTGTGCACTCAGAATCTTCTTTATTTGTGGTCCAACAAAGATTCCAACTTTGACCTTTTCCTCAGATAGCTTAGGGAAGAAGTCTTGAAGGTACTTGAAGGATGCAGACTTCTTATCAAAAGCTGTGACATATTATTTCATAAGACCCAATTTTATGTGCAGTTGTAGGAGCAACACCTCCTGGAGGTCCACTAGTGATTCACATTTGACATTTTACCTCCCCACAGAAAACTCTGTCCATTGTGACCAGTGCTTCCTGTTGTAATGTGCTTGGGTGTCTCTGCTGTCTGAAAGGCAAAGATAATAGGAAAACTTGGTAAAACCTCCTTGGAGACCCATCAAGAATGCCACCATTTTGAAGTTTTCAATAACCTTCTAGCCATACTCATAATGCTTCAAGGCTTCTAACAAGGTCTTGAAGCTGTTGTGTTCCTCTTTCACGGAATACTTTTTTGCTCTTGTCTTGATAAATTGGCCACATAATAGCAGAATGCATCTTGAGAATGCTTGTAGCTTCTTGATGTCATCTCTGATAAAATCAGATAGGTCTATGTGTTTGCTCAGGCAGCTAGAACTAAACTGAAGTGGTGAGTGGAGAGCCCCTGTATATATATTACTATGGAAGGTTCTGTAACATTCTAAAATGTTCTTGAAAATTCTGGTAAGTTCTACAACATTCTAGAAGACTCTTGTCAGTTCGAGAAAATTCTCTGTTAGCTACTCAGCAATGAATCTTCCTGGAATTTTTTTGGAAAATGGGTAAATTTGAAAATTTTATTACCCAGGTCACAAGAGCAAAGTTTGAAGAGAAAAATAGGTATTTTCCATTTACTTTAGGCATAAGCAATTGGGAAATAACACTTACTACCCAGAAACAAGATAAAGTAAAAATTTTGTTACATAGTGTTATATATGTATATATTATTATTACTATTTACAAATAAGTACAGCAAACAATTCTCTCTTCCATTTATTATCTTTGTACTTGTTTGCTGCTTGCCATAGGTTGCTTAGTATTATAAAATTTTGCTCATGAAGGGTGAGAAATGATAGTTTTTTTTAGATTTTGTATTGATACATCTGTTTGAAACAAGCAAAAAAATCATAGATTACTATAGAGTATCATAGAATTTCCCTATAAGTTATTAAGTTTAGTAACTGAGCTGTATTTGGGTCTAAAAAATATAGTTTTGAGCATACAAAAGGCTCAATTTTATCAACTTGAAGTCTTGTATTAAAAAAAAAAAGTTAGCATTATCATACCTGAAAATGGTTACAAAAGACATTAAGAGAAAATTCTAAGCTTTTGATTAGTTATTGACATGTAACAGACAGAAGCAGTTATATATATGATAGTGTTTTCAAACAATGGAAAGAGGTGAACTGGACCATTCTATTTGATTTAGTACATGAGCTGCATCTCAGCAAATGGAAAAGTAAGAGTTCTGATTTTATATTATAACTTTTCAATATCAGTAATTTGAATTACCAATTCATAAGAAACTACATATTTTGCACTGGGACATCACAAACATTTTATTTGAAATAGTGCTGCATTCACCATACTATGTGACACAGAAAAATTAATGTTTAAGATTTTTTTAATATTTACTTTTAAATTAAAGTAATAAATAATATATAATACTAAAATAGTATTCTGAATAGTAACGTACAGCTTAATACCAAACTTACTGAAATACTTTTGTAAAATAAAAGTTCAGTAAAATTTTGGATGTGAGGCAACAAATGCTATAACATGGTATTTGACTTGTGTTTCATGTGGAAAGTATTAATAGATGAAGTATGCTTCCCATCTATTTTTGATGTTTACAACATTTGTAGTAATTTTGTCATTATTTTCCTCAACCGAATTCACTTCCTTGTGCCTACCTTAATCTCCTTACATGGGCCTGGCATGGCCAAGCGCGTAAGGCGTGCGACTCGTAATCCGAGGGTCGCGGGTTCGCGCCCCCGTCGCGCTAAACATGCTCGCCATCCCAGCTGTGGGGGCGTATTATGTGACGATCAATCCCACTATTCCTTGGTAAAAGAGTAGCCCAAGAGTTGGCAGTGGGTGGTGATGACTAGCTGCCTTCCCTCTAGTCTTACACTGCTAAATTAGGGACGGCTAGCACAGATAGCCCTCGAGTAGCTTTGTGTGAAATTCCAAAAACAAACAAACATAATCTCCTTACCCTGGTTTTTGTCTAGTCTGCAAACAAATTTTCTCCCCCACCCCATCTTTCCTCCAACATTTTAAACAACTTTGTATACAACCTATGTTTGGTAGTGGAAGCCAGTGCCTTCTTTTTTTTGTCTTACTTCAGAACCTCTTTTTTTCATTGCTTTACTACAACCTCTTCAATTTCATCATCTTCTCCTTCACACTTCCTCACCTACTACCATGCCTTTCTTTGGAAATTGTTGCATTTTTTAATTTTTCCCACAATTTTGGTCATTATAATCTCACATACATTTTGAAAACCTCCCCTATATATTATTTGCAGTTTTGATCCCATTCAGTATATTTGCACTACTTTATCATCTGATCAAAAATTTCTCAGTTCCACTGCTTTATTTTGGGAGTGCACTGTTTTACCACTATTCTTTCTGTTGATTTATGCTTCATACTTCATCAGCAGAATCTGGTGATGTGGTATGAGACTTTCCATGTTATAACTATGCACAATTTTTTTACTTTTTCTATCTTAATTAACAGGATCAGAATGGTATGTAGTTTTGTGTTTTGTTCAGTAATAAGAGTTTTTAGTCCATCGTAATTATTATTATTATAGAAGTTTCGTAGTTCTTTTGGTATAAGTTATTACATAATTGCATCCCGTATTTGTGATCAAAACAACGCTAGTACAACTCAAATGTTCAGCTGCATAGTTGAAATATGTCTTATTCCTTAAGTTAAATAGATGAAGTTTGTTACTTTCTCACAGGTAACCAGTAAGAAGTGGTCTCAAATTTAGATTGAAACCATGACAATGGCCTGATAGTTCTAATGATCATGTTGTACAAGTAACAGTTGTAACATGTCATAGGTTATATTTCATGACTTTTCAGGGTGTCTAGAAAACCATTTTATGGTAGTATATCCACTAACTTCTCCTTTTAAATCTGGATAAACCAGAAAGAAATGATTTTTTTATTTTGTACATATCTAGCAGTTTGTTCTTTCAGAAACATGCACTTGTTATCTTTTCTCATACAAATACATGAAATACTGACAGACATTCTGAATTTTAAAGATGAAATAAGTTACTATCCTTTCAGCTGTATCATGCAAAATATACCAAAAAATGTACAGCATCACATTAGTATATACACAAAATGCACATAGATATTGATGTTATAATTTTTAGCAAATATTCATATTTAAATGTACATACAGTACTGAAGATATATTATGCTCTATCTCTTTAAAAACTTTTTTCTCCCATTTGTGTGTGTGTGTGTATTTTTAGAGAATATTAATACTGATAGAGCAATGTAATTTAAAAGAAAAGGAACGACTGCATTAAAAATAGCAAATTTAAACTTCTGAGTATTTATATTAGTTTGTTATAACCAAAAACATATTGAAACAAAAATAAAATAAGAAACTGCACTAAGTGAAAGTATGCCAGGGTACATGCTATAATGTGGGATATAAAATGACATTTAGTGATAATATAGTAGTTTATTTAAATTTTTAATGTAATTGTAAAAAGTATGGTGCATTCACTTTGAGGTACTTGTGTCTAGAAGGTTAAGGAAACCATGCTTTTCTTTGCTGTCTAATCAGACTTTCCATTTTACTAACTAATAAATTCTGTAACATGTATGTTTATCAATGAACAGTTAATACAAAAACAATTGCTACACTGTATTTGGGTTCATATTTAATTATTTTTCAATACTTTGAAATTGTCCTAAAGTACTAGAAAATTTTGTTTCAGCTATACAGGATATTATGTTTGTTTACACAGATGAGTACTTTCTGTCCTGTATGAAAAGAATCGAAGATATTTCAGCTGAGAAGATGAAAAAGTTACTACAGCAGTATTCAAGTTCTATGAATGCAGAATTGTGTCGCTGTGCAGAGTTATTTCCTTCTGTCAATGCTACATCTTTGAAAGAATCAGAATCTTCTCAGTGTCAGGTACTGTTTTTGTTAGTTTGTCATATGCCAGTATTTATGAATAGTACATCAGAAATTTTGTTTTTGTTATGACATATTACATAGGAATTTTTTTTCTTGGAAATTTAGTATAGTATTTGGAAAAATTATTGCCCCACTGGGCTGAAAATGGTCAGTGTATGTGACAAGAATCACTAGTGAACATTGCAGAACTTTGTTAACTTTTCATAATTTCTGTTCCCATATTATTGTCGGAGTTTTTTGCCCAAAAATAATCTCTATGGTTTTCATACTGTAACTTCTAATGCATTTTTTGTTACTTACACAAAATTTCTCAAGCTTTCAGTACTCATTAACAGTCATTTGTTGACATACATAATTTTTATGTTAAGATTAAAAATACTTTATCTGAAAAATCTCAAGTTTTATTTATATAATATTGAAAACTTCTTAAATAAATTTGAATTTTTTTTAGTAAAAATTTGTATTTGATGTGAAATTTCTCTTTTCTGTACAAAGTTGTTCAGTTTGTCTAATTTCACTCCACCAAAAAAAAATAAATCTAAATTCTTTTTTTTCCAGAATTATTTCTGATTATAACTTGAATTTATAGTTGTTTCTCCTAAATAACTTTAAATTTGAAATAATGTATGTCTTTCTACTTAAGTTTTGTTGTTTTATTGCCATTAAATGTCCAACTAATATTTGTGCCATGAAAATTGTAATTCACTTGGTAAACATAGCTGACGTTACCCTGTTGAATTACACAAAGTATGGGGTACTCATGAGTTGCTTCCATACTTTATAAAAAATTATTATTATTATTTATTATACCTAATATAAGTCCAACTAACTTAAAATTATTTTGTAATTTTACATTTTGTTCACTTTTATATAACATATAAAGAATACAGTTAAAAAACAAGAAATAAAGTACTTGGGTCTTATTTTGATTTTGTTATTGATTGTCAATGAAACTTAAACCTACTTTTTATGTTAATAGTACTGCTGCTCTAAATGAATTTTACTTGATTAAATAACACACCAAAAATATGGAATAATAACATGAAAATAGACAATGTTCCCTCACATACTACAATTTTTCAATCCTTCTGAGTACGCAGCTACAGCTGTTAAGAGTTAAGCTAAGTTTGTCATTGTGTTTCCCATAGGAATAAAGATTGAACTGGAAGTAAAATAATTCTCTGTACATAAAAATAGCATGATGTACTACATCATTTTATACATTAAAACCTTGGCTTTCTCTTGGTTATAAATAATACAGTATTACAGTACTAATTGCAATGCTGTAGTCAAAAGCCATGTCATCATGTTTGTTGATTTGCTTTAAAAAATTTATTCAACTGATGTTTCATGAATTTGTGTCTAAATTTGGTATCAAACTGGAAATTATAATTTAAATTTTGATATTATAGATTATTTAATTTCTTTATTCAAAAGTAAATATTTTAAGAAATACACTCGAACATCACTTTTTATGTATTGTGGTTTCTTAAATGCAGCATTGGTTCAAATTAAGTGTTTGTGATATCAGAATACAAAGTCTGTAATTTCATATGAATTAGGAATACAAACTACTGATATTTGAGAGTTAGAATATGACATAAAAATCTCTTTTTTTTCTATGTGATGAGATATCAATATTGCTCAGAATCAAACACAGTGGCCACCCTCTCGTCTCTCTTGATTTTTGGAAATGATTTGTTATATACACTTTATTTTATATATGACATATGAATAACAAATCAAAAGCTAAGAATGTATCACAAATGGTTTTCCAATCATTTTCTTTTGAGACCAACCTTTTTGCAAATAAGTTGAGTCTTTTGGCCAGAAACCTCTCTCTCTCTCCTTTTTTTGACCCTTATACAGCCCATTTATTAAACTAGATAAATTGTAAAGGATTTTGGGGGTATCAGTATAGTAATGTATTTTATTTTGGTTTTTGAAATGTATATGTAAAACCTAAAAAAAAATTTCATTTCACATTCTCCATGTGTGAAATATTTAAGGCTTTGCAATCTGCAATAAGCGGCAACTGAATACAAAGATCATAACTAGAAGACATAATTGTTTGCTTTAGTTCTTTATATACTGTTCTATATTTTAAGAAAAATAAGTTTAAAATAATATTTGTAAATAGTGTATATACTTATAATGTGTTATAACTTGTCCACTAAAGCACAACCACGACAGGTCACTTTGTAAAGATTGAAGGTCAATTTTATACTCTAGGATATGATACATGAATACTTGTGTGCATCATCATTGTAAATTATTTCTTAGTCAGCATTGGCTGAAAGGTCAGAATGAAAAAAATAAATTTGTATAAATGTACAATTTTATGACATTTATGCTATTTAGATTAAACATTTGTGTTCTTAATTTGTTTATGGGGGTTACAAGTTTGATCAGTCTGTTGAACACATACAGAGATTCAGATTTGATAGTGAAATTATCAGATAAAATAAAGCTTTTTCTTTAAAAAAACATTTGAAAATTATAAAGATTTCACATGTGAAATTGAAAAATTTGCTTATGCATAAAAGTATTTTTAATCTTAAAATGAGAATTGCTCTGCATTTTGTATAGTCAATATTTTGAAAAAAAAGATGAAAAAATCTTGAATTACAATATCCTGTAATTTTAAAATCTGATACTTTGTGTATGAAAGCCTTTTAATATGTACTAATAACCTGCTAAGTATTGTAAACATATGCCTACATTTTCAAATGTAATAGTGTAATTACTCTCATGTATACCTTCATGGTTGCAAGCTGGTTTAATTCTACCCAACCTGTAATGAAAAGGATGTACAACAGAGGGAACTATTGGCAATTTATGAAAGAGAAGATGTGACAGGTTGGCATGGCAAGAGTTTTCTGATTTTCTAGTTTATGGCTCTGTAAGACTGAAGGCTGTAAAAATTATGCTTTTTCTGAGAATGAGAACATTGAAATAAATAATTTACATTAAATTTTGTACTTCTCAGAGGAATACTAAAGAGCAAACCTTGCAATTCTCATACTAGGGAAAAATTGAGGATTATTTTTTAATATTGGCATATAAAATTAAAACATCAGGTTTATATGATATTAAAATGTGTGTTATTAGCTATGTTTGATGGTCAGTTTATTTTTATACCATGTTAAGGAAGTAGTTAAATTAAATTTTGAATGCATTCACTAAAACTTTGTGAGATGCACAGAAAATTATGCATTTAGCAAAAGTGTTCAAGGGCACAGATAATACTTGAAGATTCCATATGCTTATTTTAACAGCCAAAAACAAATTAAAAATGTATATCTGAACCTGTCACTTATACAAATAACCAAAAAATGTACCTCACTGGTAGAGTGGTAAGTCTATAAACTTACAATGCTAAAATCATGGGTCTGATTCCCCTCCATAGACTCGGCAAATAGCCCAGTATGGCTTTACTCTAAAAAAAACGCATAAAACCAAAAATAATTTGGCTTAGCTTTTCATTATACTAATTAAAACACTTCTGTATTAAACGTTGCTATTTAAATAAACAATAATGAAAGAGACTACTTTTAAGGTGAATATACTTTTGTAAAGCTGAATTTCTAGGTTTTGCAAGATAAATTTGGATAAAACCAGTGTATGAATGCTGAAAAAGAATGTAATTTTAGTGTTTGCGTCATTACTGTGCTTTATACATGTACTGCATATCAAATAAGAAAAAAATGTCTTTTGCTTTGCCATGCAGTGTAAAAACTTTGGTATTACTATGGTCTTCCTGATCAAAGAAGAATCATAAAGAAATGGACTTTGTTCAGAATATCTTTACTGAAGATTTTTGTTTCAAAAATAGAATATGATATTAAAAAAAGAATGGAAAAGGAAGGAGTAAAGAAACTACGTGGAGAAATAATACAGCAGATGGAAAGACTGTTTTAAAGAACTGCTGAACACCAGTGTTAAACAACACAAAAGTCTCACTTTCTCCTAAAAAAAATTCCTGACTACACAGAATCTCCATCACTAAAAAAGAAATAATGTAGTGAAAATCAATGCAAAACAAATACAGCAGCATGATAAAATAGTATTACAATAGACTGTTCAGGTTTATGGTGACTGTATTCAAGTAGCTAAACAGAATTTTTAACAGGATTTGAAAAGGTAGAACAGTACCCTAAGACTGATAATGAAGAAGAAAGGTAATAAAAGATGATGAAAAAAATATAGTAGGCATTTTGTTTGTAAGTTATGTAGAAAATATGTATTGTAAGAGCTTCAAGAAAAATAGTAGAACCACAACTCAATTATGCTCAATTTAGATTTAGAAAGAAAAGACCATGAACCATTGCATTATTTGTTTTGAAATGGCTCTGTGAGAGGAACATATAGTTTTAAAAAAATCTTTAATATGAGTTTAATACCATGAGAAGGCACTTGAGTATGTTAATAAAGAGAAATTATGGAGAGTGATAAAGGAATATGGTCAAATTTTAGATAACATCAACATAATGTATAAGGACAGTAATGCATTGTTAGAAAGAGATGTAGACTGATAAAGTGGCTATAAATCATATTAGGAGCATGCTGTAGGTTGTTAGTTGCCCCATCCCCACTCCTGTGTGGACAGGATCTCCAAGAGACAAATCTAAATGAAGAGTCAGTAAATAAGCTCCTTTTTACAATTTACTGGAGCATCATTAACAAAGTACTGGTCTTCAGAACCCTAACAACTTGAGAAGTTAGCAGATTACTAGTAAAAACAGATAGAAATAATGGTTTTTAATCTCTCCATGATGATACTTAATATTAGAATCAACAGCACTAAATTCACATTAAATAAGGTACAGAATTAACATAACACAATAGCATATTCATTCAAAATTGGAAAATAAATTGACAGAGAGAAACAGTCTCTCAGGGAAAAACTTCAGGAAACTTCTCTTCAAGAACAAAATACTGGATGAATACACTACTAATACACCCAGCATTATCAATAAACATTAAGAGGAAATTTATTATTCATGCCAGTGATGTGTTACCAATGTCAAACTTGAGTGTTAACCAAAGAGCAAAAGCTTTGAAGTTGTGAAATGAGAATCCTCTGAGCAACAAACAAATAGAAGAAACAAAGATAGAAATGAAAATGTTTGTAAAATACATGGAAGTGGATCAGTTGTGCAGTATGTGGAATGCCACTGAATACAATGGTTTAACCAGTTATTGCACATGAAACCACACCAATGAGCAGCAGTAGCATTTAACAGTAAACTGTCTTGGAACAAGAGCAAGAGCACGAAAAAATAAATAAATAGATGACTGGAATGAATAATGGTTGTATTAACATGCCATGGCATTTCCACCAAGCCTGAGAAAATTTCCTTATCTTCCTGTGACACCTCAATCAGTGTAAGAGGTAAAGAAGCTTGTGAACCATTATGCAGATTTTATTGTGCTGTAAAGCCTTTTCAGTTTTACCACATTT
This sequence comes from Carcinoscorpius rotundicauda, assembly GCA_011833715.1. Taxonomy (NCBI): domain Eukaryota; kingdom Metazoa; phylum Arthropoda; class Merostomata; order Xiphosura; family Limulidae; genus Carcinoscorpius; species Carcinoscorpius rotundicauda. Next base: position 43,697,201 of record CM022394.1, on the reverse strand, counting down.
GGTTCCTGCATTTTTGGATAAATTTTATACCTGTATATTTTTTGTGTTTTTGTATGTCTTAGCATGTTTTTTTAGGATTTAAAAATACATATTTAATTCCTTACATATTCATGTATTGGCTTGTAAGTCCTCTTTTTGGCACAGCAGTATGACTGTAGGCTCGTACTGCTAGAAACTAGGTTTCAATACTCTTTTGGGCAGAGCACATATAGTCTACTCTGAAGCTTTGTGCTTAATTCTAAAACAAACAAACAAACAACTCCTCCAAATTAAATTCATTTATTAGAATTTTAAAAAACTGTAAATAGCTATTGTTGAAATTAATATTATCTTTTTTTCTCATAACTATTTTATAACTTTCTTTGAAACTCAAGGCTGACTTCCAATACTTAACACTAAAAAGACATTTAAAATAAAAATAAATAAATAAAACATAGTTAAAAACTTTCACAAAGTGTAAAATGTAACTGTTTTAGTACAAAAGGAAACAAGAAACATTTGTAACTCATTATGGTAATTATTTTAACATTGAACAATCTTACATGCTAATAAGTGTCATAGATATTGAAATAATAATTGTATAAGGTATCACAGCACCATTTGAAATTTCAGGTAAATCTCCAATTATTAGTGGAACACTGCTTTTATATATATGTGCTTGTAACTCAACTATTTTCTTCTCTGGTTGACCTTAAAAGTACTAATAACTACTTTGTATGTTGTGGTATACTAAGAAGCATATATTTTATATTAGTGCCTCTGATCAAGTTGTCTGCATAAAGTGTTCCAAATAAAAGGTAGTTTGTGCATACCTATGGTTGAAATGTATAGACATGGCCTAAATTATGTGTTTGGTGATTTTCGTTTGATTTTTTTTTTGTACGTGTAGCAAGTATAAATTGTAGCATTTGTTTTATGTAGGAAATCAGTCAGTATGCAGTTTTAATTTCTTAAGATGTGACACATGGAATAGCATGCTATTAGTATCATGTTTGTAACTATCAAAAATAGTCCATGTTATTTCACCTTCAAGAAATTTTTATTGCTGCTTATCATCAGTTCTAACAACAGTAATACTGTCTGTGGCAGTACCAAACACTGTTGATACAATACTGTGTAACAATGTCAGCATAAAATTATAAATTAGATTTCAGGCTGCTTTTAAAGAATAATGAAAGATAAATCACAGTTGAAACATCAGAATTTTATTAAATCTCCATATTTAGTACAACAGAAACTTGGTGGAAATGCTAGAATTCAGCAAACAGTTGATATTGTTTTGTGTGTCTTATAATTGCAATCTTTGAGGCATTGTTGAAACATATTTTAATCAGTATCCTTTGGTATTTTATTCAAGATGTATCTAATACACTCCACTAAAGTTTCTTTGAAAGTAACTTTTGATTTATCAAGTTTTTGATCTGTCGTATGCTAGATTTGCTCAACTGGATTGAGATCAAAGTTCTCTGGGGGCCATTACATCATTTGAATAACACCAGCAGCTTCTATTCTTGTTAAGTAATTTCATGTTTGATGTCATTATCTTCTTAGTAGTAGAATCAGTTACCAGTCACATGCAAATCACTGGATATATCATGACAGATCAGTATCTGACAGTACTTGTGCTTGTCTGTTATTCTACTTATTTTCATTATATATAAAGCCTAAAAACAATTTTGTTTGATATTTTATACATGCAGAATTTTAAAACGCTAAGCAACCTACATTTAGCACCAACCAAATTCAAAGGCCATAGCTAGAAGAGATAATTGTTTGCTTTACTTTTTAATTCTATATATTCAGAAAAATAAGTTTCATAATTTATTTCTAAATAGTAATAAAGATTTTCCCCAATGCACTTTAATTTTTATCACATAGTTTGTATTTTTGATAATTATATTCATTACTTGGGATTGCAATTCTTTTATTATATGAACAACTGGCTTCTTTTAGTTCCATTCCAACAGTACTTCTCTGACCATACATACTCCTCATCATATGGGAGGTAGCTTTTCTAGGTTAGCTTGTTAACTTTGATAAATCTTGTGTCATACCCATTCACTATTTGGTCATATGAGAATGATCTTCATTTCCCATCTCAGCTTTCTCTGATGTTTTCGTGGACTATGGAGGGTTTAGTTTCCACAGTTCTATCATCTCCTTCTCTTCCTGCATGAAAGGTTCTCAATCTATTGGGGTTTTGGGCTTCCATAAAACCCCATCTCCCCATAAGTCATGCTGACATACATCTTTTACAGTAAATTTTACACAATCAGTGGAACTTCTCAGACTCCCATTTCCTGATGAGTAATTCCATGATCTTTTTGTTTTTTATGGCTTTTTTTATCTAAGCACTCATCACATTGTCTTTTCCGTGTATGTCAGTGCTAAGCTTCCCCCTTTCAATTCTCTTCTTCTTCATACATCAGCATTGATGTCAGATGTTCTCAGTCAGGAATGATCCAGTTTTTTCCCTTTGCATTCCTATTCATCTGCTACATATGTTCTCTCTCATTTGGGACACTCCTTGTCAGGTCCTTCTGCTGGTGTCCTGTTGCTTGCATGTTCCTGGTTATTTCTGTTGAGGGCCCAGCACAGCCAGGTGGGTTAAGGCATTTGACTCGTAATCTGTGGGTTGTGGGTTCGAATCCTGGTCATACCAAACATGTTTGCCCTTTCAGCCATGGGGGTGTTATAATGTGATGGTCAATCCATTATTCGTTAGTAAAAGAGTAGTCCAAGAAATGTCAGTGTGTGGTGATGACTAACTGCCTTTCTTTTGGTCTTAAACTGCTAAATAAGGGACTGCTAGTGCATATAGCCCTCGTGTAGCTTTGCGCAAAATTCAAAACAAACAAACAATTCTTCTATTGAGTTTTTCTCACTTCCTTCCATTCTCATCCTCTTCCACTTGTCTGCCCCTTTCTTATTTAGCCTCATATTTCTCTCTTCTATATAACCTTATTATCACTCTGGCTTAATGCATTGAATTTATCTGGTCCCTTGCAGGACATTTGTGACTGACTTCTTTGGAGCTTTTTTTCTGTTACATTTTGTTCCCCTCTCCTCCCTAGAAGTTTATTAATGAAAGTGCTTTATTATTGCCACTGGTCTTTATGTTAAGCCTTTTCACTTTTTTATCCTTCAGTTCTCCATTTGTCTGTGTTCTTCACATGACTTTTCAGTCAGGACTGGTATATCTCAACTTGCTGGTTATGAGGTATCTGTGTAGACTACAGTTTTTGTTATGTCAGGTTGGTTCCTTCCTAGCTTCCCTCTTTCTTCTAGCCTATCTAACTGTGTTGTTAATGTTGAACACCATGCTCTCATCTTCCTTTTACCTTTTGACATCCTGTTCCTTATTCCATCTATACCATAAAACTTTTTTACTCCTGCTTGTCTGTGGGTGCTGGTATTCTGTTGTGTCTTCAAACAGTTTTTTCTCTCATTCTGTTCAGTTGCTTCTATACTTTCTTTATCTGGATTGTGTTTCTCTTCCTAAGAACACTAGGTGTAAGATGATTATGTATTCACTCTTTTATCTTTTTCTTCCATTCTCATCTTTGTTCCAGTTTGGATTCTCATTGCCACCTCTGTCCTTGTTATTTGACCTATACTTTTTCCTTTCATGGTTTACAATCCTATCTCTTTTTGTCATTCCATGTAATCCTTTGTCTACTCAAGATCTTTCTTCTGTTTCTCTTACTGGATGGGTTTTGTTTAGCATATTCTTTGTCGGTTGGAGAAGCATGTCAGTGTTCCATACAATCAAATTCATCATCTGACTCACTCAAATAGGGCATATAGATGACCTCTCACTATTTCCATCGTCTTGCTGTTTGAATGTCTCTGATCACTATTCTTCACATATATTGCTATCTCTGAATTGATAAGTCTTTCTTTCTGTTCTTTTTTCTTACATTTTTACAGAGCTTTCTAGTCTCTTATAGGATCCCACTCAGTTGCAATTGTTGCTTGCCAGGATATGCTTAATAAAAAAATTACACATTGTAAGTCTGTCCTGACCCAGTGTAGTACTCACTCATGAGATAAGGTGTTTTACAAGACTGCTCACAATATCCTTGTGGTGCTTATTTTTGTAAATGAGGCCCAATCTAGACTATTTGTGTCAGAAGTTAACATTTTCGAACACTGAAAATGCATTTATATTAGATATCTCTACTGAAACTTCCCACCCTTCCTTCCCATTTTTGGTGCATCTTACTTTTTGCCTTATCTCAATGTGAGGATTGAACAATCATTGTGGAGGGAGACATTATCAGACAATTATTGGTGGATAGTTATAGCATTCTTATTTGCATGCAACAGTGCAACAATATCGCATGAGAAATTTGAGCCTCTAAGCTAATAGAGAGCAAAAAAGATCACTTATAGAGGGGCAACACTGAATAGTGAAAGCTAGATGTGAGAGGAAGTGCTATAAGAAATAAATTTTCAGCATTGGGCAATTGAATCTTCATTGGTTACAAAATGCACAGTAGTGATATTAAAGAAATTTATAGATATGTCTTGAAAGACAGAAGTGCATATGATGTTGATGTAAAAAAATATGTGAATTAAGCAAGAAGATTGGAAAATTGTATTTTATATTCTGGTTTGCCAATATTTATAGCATCAATTTTTAATTAGTTGAGCATGCTGAAACACATAAGAAGGTAGAAAAGCAAATAAAATGGGGAATTAAGAGTGCAGGTGGGCCATGTGACACAGAAAATTGAATGAGAACTTATTTAAGTACTTTCTTAATTAAAAAAAACTAAAACTTAGGTAATATAAGAATTTTAGTTATAAGATATGTCCTGATATCATGCTTATTGAACTTTATTGGTAGCAGTCTATTAAAAGGTCCTGGTAAGAGCACTTTGATCCAGGGTAATTATTGAGCCTAAGTTATGGGTGGGACTTTTTACATGTAATAATATGAGTGTATTCTGTGATATTTTATAGGTGTGTATGAATGCTGCAGCAGAACAAATGACTCACTTTTATGGCCATTTGTATGACCCAGTCACACTGAGCGAGGACCCTCCTGAGGAAATGAAGAAACCTTTCAACACCCTCTTTCCAGTGTGTTCACAGTGTTTGGAAGTAATAACGCTCTATAATAAACTGTATCATCATAAGTTTAACTTTCTACTCAAATGTCGCATTAAAGTAAGTAGTTCATATTTTTTACAAATGTATTGCTTTGTTGATTTTTTTTATCTAAAGAGAGACACAAAATTATAAGGATTTGTGTAAATTTAACTGGGGTTTATTTAGATCATGTAAACCTAAAGCATTTGAATTTATAATTTAAAATGTCATTTGGGTGTAGGACTTCATTAGAGATCATATTGTTTTTAATTAACCATATATGACTATATATTGTTAATATACCATATGGAGATATATTCTTTAACATTTTCTGTGGAAATACCTATTTACTAAACTAAAATTTTTCAGTTTGATCATTTCCAGTATGTACTGTTTAATTAAAAATCTGGGAACAATAAATTGAGTCATGAGATTGGACAAAGGCACTTAGACATTCAGGTAGTTGAACATGTCACAACGTGGTAAAATTCCATTGTTGAATTAAAAATTTATTAGAAAATGAATTTGGATTAACATTCTGCATGTATTTTTCTCTTAAATACTTTAGAATTGAAGCATATTTGGTAAAGAACAATTATTTATTTAATTTTTTGCATTAAAATTGCAAATTTTGATTTTGAGTTAATCTCAGCTTTCTTCAAATTAAGACAATGTAAGTTAATTTCCTGAATTTATCCTGTTCGTAATGTGACACTTATAGCCTTTAGGAAGGTCAGAATAGTTTTAATAAAACAATGTATATTTGAAAATTGTAACTTTATTCAAATGTGATTTGGTCAAATCTAACAATCAAGGGATAACGTAAATTACCTATATCCTGACCATGCCATAAAAAACTTACCATATAACATTTCTCAACCTCAAAATTACAAGAGCCAATACATAATTCAAAACAGAAATCCACAGAAAGAAATCACCCATATTCTTTGGTGACTGAGCATATGAAAAACAAAAACTCACCATATTAATAAATCAAATGAAGACAGCCACAAAACTATGCTCACCCAATAATGTTAACAATGAAATCAACCAAATAAAACAAATCTTTATCAACATCAACAAATTTCCTTCAAAAACCATTGAAAAAAAATTATACATATGCACATACCTAAGACCAACAATGCAGTCAGCAGCAAACAATAAATTCAATGAAACAACTAACATTGTTAAATACCATTTATTCCTGATACTAATGTTAAAATAATCAACATATGGAAAAAACTTACAACAAAATATTCCAGTAAACACTAAATTTATTCAAAAACCAGTTACTAAATTAAAATTCATACTACTTTAAAACACTGAGAAACATAACACCAACATTATTTATAAAATACAATGCAACAACTGTCATGACTTCTATATCGAAGAAAGAACAGAAAAATAGAAACGAGTTTCAAAGAACATAAGAAGAGACTTTTTGCACATTTATGAATACTGTAAATCAAATAACCATTCTAACCATAGAAAACACCAACATAATAAGAGAAGAAACAAACATACATGAATGCAAAATTAAAGAAGCCCTACTTATTCAAGAACTCAAACTAAAATTGAGCCAATATAAAGGAACAACTTTATATCTGTATTAATTAATAACCTAGCATGTAATTGCAGGGGCCCCAACAGTTTCTTAACCGTTTTTGCTTATGCCCAGCATATTTAAATTACCTTTTTAACCTAAAGATGACCCAAGAAGGTCAGTGTTGTTTTATACTTTATATTAATTAAAAGTTTCACTACCCGTGCCAGTCATCTTTAGAATACAACCTTTTTACTGCAAGGGGGTTTCTTGTCATCATAATGAACCCCACCCCTCAAAAAATCAACAACAAATAAACAGTTTCTTAAGAAAATGTTTGATGTTACCAAGTTTTAAACTAAATCTCAACTCGTTACTTGTTATTTAGAAACTCTCCAAATCAGCAGAAACACTAAATTTTTCTTGAAAATGGAAGAGATAAAATCACTATAGTAGAACTTAAGTGCTTCTGAGCTGCAGTTTCCTCAACAGGTAAATTACAGTTATGACAGAAAGTGTTCATACCCCTGATTCCTTAATAGTTTTTTCCTTATAACGTAAAAAGTATCATGATTAGGATGATGAAAGTAGAGTATATTTTAAATATTATACAGGGTGGTCGCTAGAAAAGCGGAAAATTTGAGGGTCAGATGAGATCATGAATAAAATGCGTGCTTACTCATTTCTATTTTGATTTCTTTACATCATGAATAAAATGCATGATTTTAATAATTTTGAGCATCTATGAGTGTAATATAACATATGCCTTTAAAAAACTTTGTAAAAGTTATTCTTTTTAAAAATAAATATCTGTTTGACAAATTTTCCGCTTTTCTAGTGACCACCCTGTACTAACACACCATGATGACTAAATTGCTGGAAGTACATTTTTTTGCTGGCTAAATTTCAATAATTATGAACCCAGTGTTTAATTCTGGAATGGTACATTGTAGTTTATTTGCCAAACCAAACAATATTTGTACAGGAATATCAGTTTTTTTACGCGTTCTGAACTGTACAAACACTTTCTGCCCCTCCTATTTTTAGTTATTTGCTTATAAACAGTTTATTTGTTGTGTAATTTACTTAAAACTTTATGTAGACGTATGTTAGTATAATATTTATAATATATTTTACTTCATTTAGCCTACCCATGATACTTTTGAGCAAAAACCACTCAAGATGCAGGGGTATGAACACTTTCTGTCATGACTTTATTTAGTAATCATAATAAACATATTTCTAACCTTTGCATTGTATTATACATCTTTTAACTCAAATATCTGTGAACTGTATTTTTAGTAATTTCAAAGTTCAAAAAGGAAAAAGTAAGAATTTGTTTTTCATTGAGTATTGTCTGATAACCAAAAATATATCCTGTTTTCATTTGGTGAGGAAAATGACATAATTATTATCCTTCAAATCTTCTTCATCATAGTATCACCAGAAAGTTTACTACTGTAGTTTTTTTAATCAGTATTTCCATGTAGTCTGTGAAATGTCTATAAGCATACTGGTAGAAATTAGGACACTTAAGAGAAGACGTATACCTTAAATTACTTTGTCATAATCAGTATTTTAGTTTATTGGAAAAAGTGTGGTTGCCTTTTGCAAAATGTATTCTATGTTGAAAGCTAATTTTAGCACATCATTAAATTAGTATCAGTGAAATAGTTTAATGATTGACAAAACAAAATAAATATTCAGAAAATAGGCTCGGCTACTGATTACAGGTTTTATAACAGATGATACACTTCATTCTGCATTACAACATTGAAGTATCATACATGAAATGTTATTAATTTGCAATCGATATAATTTATATACATGCACATATACATATATATAATGGCTCGGCCACTATTTACAGGTTTTATAACAGATGATACACTTCATTCTGCATTCAACATTTAGGTATCATACATGAAATGTTATTAATTTGCAGTAGATATAATTTATATATATGTACATATACATATATATAATGTGTAGAATGTATAAATACAATTGCAATTTTAACCTAACTTAGCTACTCATTATGTTTTTATAGGTTTTGGTTGAGATGAAGCCAAATATAACATCCTGGATCACCCATTTTGAGTAACAGTTTCTCAAAGTGTGGATCTCTAAAATATATGTAATTTAAAGAATGCTTTTTAGCAAGATTTTTAGCTGTATATTGTGGTTTTTACTGTATGAAGGCATTTTGATTCCATAGGTCAGTACTGTGCGAGCTGGTGATGAAAGTAAGGCATCTAGTGTCATTTTAGAAGAATGTTTAGAAGACACTTCATGGGTTAGCAAGGTAAATTATCATGTTTACGTTATTTGTGTTTTAATGTTAGTTACAAGTTTCATAAGAAGGTATTTGCAAGAAGCGTTTCTTTAATGAGAAATCCTAATTTTTTTATTTATCCTTTAAAAAGTAATAAACATATCTTAAAATAGTATATTTTTAATCACAGACATGAATAAGCACTACATAATTGCAATAACAGATCCTCTCTTCTCCAGAACTAAGGACATGCATGTATAAAAACTAACTTTTTAGTCATTTTTAAGTTGCAAGAACCATTATTTAAATTTCTTAAGTAAAGATTTTGTGTGATCCTGAAGTTTGCACTTTAATTCTTTGATGATGCTTTTAAACTCCTTTCTGCATATATTATTGAGTTGCATTCAGTATTTATTTACATTACCTTATATCAGTGTATTTTAATGAAATTATTATCATGAAGAACCTTATAGCTCAAAGTTTTATTTTAGTTTTTATTCCTTTACTTCAAATGAAACACAATACAATAATGAAAATTTCAGTTTTGTTGTCATGTCATGTATGAGCTATAAATAAATTTCAAATATGGCAGTGTATAACCTGAATCACAAATTGCAGTTATGTACATTTACAATGTACATAAAGAACATAATGAACATAAAGTAAAAATATGTATTTTGCATTGTTAAACTCAACCACTTATTTGATTAGAGCTTCGAAAGATGAAAATAAGAAAAGGGAAAATAAAAAAAAACTTTTTTGACATTTAATAAGGAAAAGTTGAACACTGTGAAATTAGCCTAAATACTAGCTGGTCAAAAGTTTAAGACCATACCAAGAAAGAAGACCTACAAAGTGTAGGAAATGCCCAACAAGAGGTCTCAGTAGTAAGCTGCACGGCCGTCATTGCGAATAACTTCAAACATTCGCTTTGGCATAGTCAATATAAATGTTTAGAGCTCTGGCTGGAATGTTATTCCAAGTGTTGAAGATGGCTTCACAAAGATCATTTACTGTTTGGAAATGATATCCATTTCTATAGACCTTGCCATCCACCTCTAAACATTTTCAGTGGGGTGGAGTTCAGGTGTACATGCTGGATGGTCAAAAAGAATCACGTTATTTGCCATGAAAAAGTTCTTTGTCCTGAGAGCATTATGGATTGCAGCATTGTCCTGCTGAAAGATCCAGTCATTTCCACACAAGCAAGGGCTTTCAGTCAATAAGAATGTTCTCTCCAACATGCCATTGTAGCCAGCTGCTGTTTGATGCCCCTGTGTAATTTGAAGCTCCATTATTCCATGGAAGGAGAAACCACTCCAGATTGTAATGGAACCTCTTCTACTTTGTCATGTAGAAAATGTCTCTGGTTGGATATCCTTATCGTGCCAGTAATGTTGAAAATTATATAATGTGAATCAGGTAATGCATTCATTGTTGATTAGAAGTGCAAATTCAGTAACTTTCATCTTGATAAGGATAAAAATATAATCGTGTAACCAGTAAAGCTAGTCCTTTGGATTGGGTGTACAGGCAATTTTATTATTCCTAAATATACTAGATCTTGTTGTAAATGGTAAAGTATTATACGATTACTGCCTGTAAATACGTTATGTTTTGTAATTTAAATGAATACTATTAATCTGAAGGGATAAAGCTTTATGCTTTTGTTACAAAACTTTATGTTATAAGACATTCTGTACACTTTTAATTCAATCAGACATGTGGATTTACAGCTTATAATTCATTAAGAAATTATTAATTTGTGAATTTGCTACTAAGTGTAACTATGGACAATAAGATCTTGAAGGACAAGCAGGTTTTACATGTGCATATACACCTGTATATGCATACAATGGCCTGTCATGCCCTAATGGTTAAGGCAGTTGGCTCTTAATTTACAGATTGCATGTTTGAATCTCTTCACCCAGTATACATTTTCAGCTGCATTAGTGAAGTTCAAAATATATAATTGCACATGGCCTGAAGTGGCCCATTGGTAAGTTTAAGGATTCAAAGTTTTTCTTGTCTAATTTAAATACAAGTCAGTCTGTGTATTTTTAAAAATGTTGCGTTTCACTCATCACTAGCTGTTAAGTGTTTTAGTGTGAAAACTAAAACATTCTTGCACCCATAATAGAAACAATGAGTCTTTTAATTCTTCAAATAATATTTGATAGACTAGTAACTACAAATGCCATAGCTTGAGGTCTTAACATCCTGATCAATTTTTTGTTCTTTAATTCAAAGGTGAAAAGTAACAGAGTAGTGTGTATAATTCTATTTTGCTTCATTATTTATACATAGTGCTACATCAGCAAACCATGACTACTAACAAGTAGTTCATGAAAGTAATCTGTACCAGTTAGTATGGTTATGGTGTGAATGCCTGAAAAAAGCTGTCAAAAACTACTATATAACAATGTATGAAAATTGGAAGCCTAAGTATATGTCAGTACATGTGTGATTGTGTGTGTTAGGTTTTGCACACATACACAAAACTTTATATAGTCATTCAAACACATTACCCAACACAAAATGAATTGGTCAATGAGAACACAATCTTTAAATGAGAATATGACAAGGATGTTAAAACCTCAAGTTATAGTATTCCTAGTTACTGCCCTGCCTGATAGTAATTAAGGAAAGAGCAGTCTTATTGTTACCTCCTGATGGCTTGGATAGCAAGGAATGTTATCTTCTAGTTGGTACTTTTTCAACTACATGAATGTTGTAAGTGGTATCAGTATCGTGTGTAAAAGATGATATTTTACATCACCACTTGTGGGTTCAGATAACCATTGTTGAGGATGCTGGATGATTTGTCTTCAATAACTGCAAGTAGCGTTGAAATCTTGGCCTTCAGTGCAAAGGTCACTGTTATCCAGTTATTACCTATTCTCAGACAGAAGAAAGTATCTTGTGTATTGGTTTGGCACCATTTTAGATGGTATTATTGCACTTTATTTGGTTCATAATAAATTATGGTACACTTGTATATGTGAAGGTACTTTGTTCCTTCTGCAAGATATGCATGAGCAGCTCACTGTCCCTGAGTTTGTTGTGACCAGTTTTAGATGGATTTCTCACAGAAATTTAATTCACCTGTTGCATGGGCAAAGTTTGCAACTTTCACAGTATATCCATTTTAAGTATGTCAATGCCACAACTGAGTTCTGTCATAATGATCATCATTCTTTGGCTTGTGCAGTCTTGTTCTACTAAGAAGGTGACTCTTCATTCATGTTTAATGTGTCACAGTTCTCTAGAATGAAATTAGTATCTATTGGCCAAGTTAGGTGGCTTTAGAGTTTTTTGCATCTCTGTTAACCAGGAACTCCATTACCCCTACTATGCATCCTTCCAGACTCACACCAAATACTTTCAAGTCCTGAAAGAGATGAATGCTGGATATATAAGACTATTTGGCATGAGCATTATTATTTGGTTTATTTTGTGACTTAATATTTAATGATTGTTTTGTTTTCATAACAGGAATGTTGAAGTTTGATTGTTTTAAAAGTGTTAGTTGTAACAGATTTCATTACATAATTATTGTCATGTTGTATGCAGTTAGATTGTTGTACCAGTAATATTGTTGAAGTAACGTTATTTACATCTTTATTTTTATCATTATCTTAAATGAGTATTGTTTAATGTGATGGTCAGTCCCACTGTTCATTTGTAAAAGAGTTTGCAGTGGGAGGTAATAACTATCTATCTTCCCTCTAGTCTTTCACTGCTAAATTAGGGATGGATAGCATAAATATCCTTTGTGTAACTTTACTTAAAGCTCAGAAAAGTCAGACCTGACATTTGAAAAATTGTATTTTAGTTTGCATTACGCCTTTGGTGATACTTCACAAGATGTGGGCTGACATGCGAAGTGTAACAATAATTTTGAGTGGCTAGCAGAGCTACTAGTTCATGAACAGTTAATGATAACATGCTCAAGAGCATCAGAAGACATGAAGGAGATGATCTAGCTGACAGAACGGTATATGGAAACCCATAGAGAGAATATAATGTGCGAGTCCAAGAATATCCAGTGAAATTCAAACTCAGTGGTGGCTGCCCAATAGTGAGTAGGAGGTTAACAGACAAATAAGAGATACTGTATTTGTATGTTGCAAAGGAGTGCAAATTTACCCCCAACAAGTAACAGGAGAAAACTCAACATAAAGCAGCTAGAGCTACTTAAAAAGATAGTACTGGTAGGTAAGAAACAAGAAAATAGTGACTGTTATTATAGATGTTGTAGCCAGAAGAAAAAAAAATCAGTAGTACACAGCAGATTCACCACAAGAAGGAAATGTCATTTCCATAATTGATCAGCTAAAGACAAGTGAAGCTAACAAATGGATCAACAGTGCCAGTAATGAATGAAGCATGTTACAGATATTGTGAGATGCCAATGAGTCACAATGTTACATAGGTGAAGACTTTGTTGGGGATAAGAAAGTGAAAGTTGTACAGTAAATTGGGTGCAGTAGTACATCACTGAAAACCAGTTTAATGTATGACTACCAGGTGACAGGCAAGGTACCCCCATGTATGTTAATTGATGGGACAGTGAGAAAGTTTGCCAAAGTCAGATACTCCATATTGTGTATGCAAGCATCATTTTACAACTTGATGAGGGGAAAGTACCAGGTAGTAGAAATTTGGAGAAACCAGACACAAAAAGACTGTGGCACCACTAGAATTCAAGGGAAGAAGTTAAAGCAAGAGATCAAGCCTTTATAAGTACCATCCCTAACTTGGTTTCATGGAAATGGAAGAATGGTTAGGAGGAACACCATTTTCAACAGAAACTTCAGGGCAGTGCTCAAGAGAAATGGAAAGAGGCTGAGAAAACAGAGAACCAAAAAGAACTATTGAACTCGACTTATCAAACCAGTTCTACTGGTGAAGATAAACACATCAAAGCAATAAGTACTTACATAACAAGAAGGTCAAGGATTGACATTTTGAAGTCAGACAAGAAGGTCTTAATTCTTCTTCCCATCGTCAATAAGAAATTCATCTGGGAGTGGAAGGGATCTTTTGCAGTTCAGAAAGTTGTTAATAGAATGCACTATGTAATGAAAGTGGATGGGACAGTTGAGGTCTGTCCTGTCAATTTGTTGAAGAGATTCTTCAAGAGAGAAGAGGATCTTATGAGTGCAGCTATTGAAGTACAGATGAACATGACTGGTGTGGCTGTATAGAGGTAAAAAGTGAAGATAGTAGTTTTATTATATAAGATAAAGATCTATTAGGCCCAAGATCCTTGTGTGGAGACGAGACATACAAGGAAGAATTGATTGGCAGTATACAGATACATTAGTACAGATGAAGCTTGGGCTACACAAGATCAAGACTAAGACAAGAGATGCTGTCAAGATGAAGCTGTACCTGAGATTTTATGAGAAAAGAAACCAACAAGGAATTTGCAAATGTTGATGCAGACAGTGTGAGGAGGCTTAGTGTATGAACTGAGAGCAGTCTTTATATCTAGTGTAAAAAAGATTTTCTAAATATTTTTTTCTAGATAGGTTTATTGTTGGGTATACAGTTTATGGTGTTAGAAAAGCAGATAGGCTCAAGAAGTCTTGATAGAAATAAATTAAAACCCTATAACTTGAGCACTTTAAAAAAGTTGACCTTTTTTCTTTGGGGATCAACTTTCCAATAGTGTTTACTGTAAGCATTATTACTTTAGTTTATTTTATGGCTTAATATTTATTGATTGTTCAATTTTCATGGTAGGAGTGTTGCAACATGATTGTTTTTACAAGTGTTGGTTGGGAGAAATTTTATTATGTAACTGTATGAGTCATACATTTTGTTTGCAGTTGATTGTTGTTCTAGGCTTTAGTAATATTGTTGATTTTACATAACTCAAACCTTTGGTAATTTTCTCCATATCTTAAGTGAGTATTGTTTTTTCATTATAGTATCACATAGTTTGTAGGAAGTTTGAGGCCAAAATTCAGCAAGTTATATATGTATAGGTAACTAAGTGAGCATGAGTCAAGTGAAGTTCAGCCAAAAATGTAGTAGTAGCAGTTAGCTAGCATGTGAGTGAATATCCTTAATGGGTGATTTTTATAGTGTGTTTCACAGTTGTAGTGTAACAACAGAGATTGGAAATGTAAGTTGTCAGTTGAGTTCTAAACTAACTGAACCATCTTGTATGGACTCTCCATATTGTATTGACAGACAATAAAAAAGAGAGACAATTATTTAAAGCTCTGGATACAATTGTGATAAGCAAGTTAAGTAAAAAAAAAAGTTAGAAAAGTTAAGTTACTGAAAGTGAGGCTAAACTAGAATTGTTAGTTTAGTTGTAATGAGCAATATTTTAAAGTTTGGATTTTAGTTAGTGGTTATAAGGAGATAGGGTTTTTGATTGGAAATTTTTATGGGAAACTAGATGAAATTTATGAGAAATTCTAAAATGAGATTATAATTATGGGAGATTTTAATGTCAGTCATCTAGATTTGGAAGTTTTGGAGTCAAATCATGAGGGAGGCAGGTTTTTTAGAAATTGCACTAGGAACATTGCCATTTTAGATTTGTTATCAGCATCTGATATAGAAATGGCTGACAAGGTGGAAATTGATGAACATCTGGTTACAAGCTATCATAGGTTAATTAAATGTGATGTGTTGCTTCACATGGAGATACAGAATAATGAGGTTTTGTCGTGAAGTAAAAAAAAATTATTTTGAAGTTATGAGACAAATTATTTGCTGTCAGTTAGGCAGTTGTATTAATTAGAAATACTGATCAAATGTGTAAAAGTATAAAAATAATTTCTTAGAAATTTAAAAGAGACATGTTTGTTACAGAAAAATGTTTCACTAGGGAAAATACTTTATTACTAATAAGTGGATACTAAGCATAGCTTCATAAGGGGAAATACTCTTATTAATCTGGGAATACTAAGCATATTTCACTTGGGAAAAGTACTTTTGCTAATCATTATATATTTTTTGAAAGACGTTACTGCTTATGTAGATAAAAGAACACAGTATGGATTTTGCATATTTGGATTTTCAAAAATCATTTGACAAGGCATCACATAAAATACTTTTTAAAGTTATTTTGGGAGATGTGGGAGATAGGTTGATAAAATGAAATAAAGCAGTGAGTTGTGAGGGAAGTTCAATCAAGCTGGATTATTGTCACAAATGGGGTACATCAGGGCTTACTGTTAAGATGTTTGTTATTTTTTATTTACAAGAATTACATAGGAGAAGGAATGGTCAGTGAATCTTAAAATTTGCCAATGACATTACAATTTTGAGTGTTGCTTGTTGTGGGGAAGATACTGCTGGTTTAAAAAGGATTTTGTATATTTTGTGAGTTGGGCAAACACATGGCAGATGACTTTTAATAAAAATAGATGCAAAGTAATACATGTGATATATCACAATTTGTATTGTGTGTATACGTTTGATGGGAATAACATTAAAATAGTTATGAAAGAAAATTTTCTTGTCCTGTTTGATTATTCTCCTAAGTCAATCAAGCAGTGTGCTGTTGCTACTGGCAGAGCAGAAAGCATTTTAGGGTTTATTTATAGAAATATTGAATATAAGACTAAAAAAGTCATGCTCTTATATGTATAACTGATTAGGCAGCATTTGTTATTATGTATTCAGTCTTGAACTCCTTGCCTGAGAAAGGATACTTAATTGTTGGAAAGAATTTAAAGGAAAGTTACCAGTATGGTACCTGGGGTGTGAAGGTAGGTTAAGATCTCTGAAACGTTTTTTTTTTTCTCACACAAAAGTGGAGTTAAAGGGAATCTGATTGAGGTGTTTAAGATTTTTAAAAGAATTAATAATGTTTTTGTACCATATTTTTTCATATTTAATGATGAAATGGTAAAGCTCGAACACATAAAATTAAATTTTTGGAATGGTAGGTGTAATCTTCATGTAAGACAGTTTTGTTTTTGTACCATTATGGTTGGCCTTTTTAATAATTTGTATTAGATGTAGTTAATGTAAAGTATTTTAAGGAAAGGCTTGATATAAGTATTATTATGTTAAGAGCTGGCTTTGAGTGTTTTGCTTTTATTTTGTAGTTTAGTGTAATGCACAAAATAGCATAGATAGTCCAACAAGCTCTTGTTATCCTTAACTTATAGTTACATGTATATCTCTGTATGTATGCCTTCCTATACAAATGATGCAAGTCATCAGAGAACACACCTATATTCATAGGGAAACCTCTCCTACATTCAATCTGATGGATGTCGTGGTTTGACATTGGCTGAACTCGACCTGTATCCCTCTTGGCCAGTTGTATCTCTGTGAGATACTCAGTAGTATTGAGTGATGGACCATCTAAACTTAAGATTAGGTGATTTATTGTCTTCTCTTAGACCAACATTTTGAGGCAGTAACTATCTAGAATCTTCTTATATCATGGTTCAGGCTTTACTTTTATTCAAAGATGTGTGATCTGTGTTCTCTTGAAGTTTTGAAGAGGATTTCTCTTACTGTAGCCCTTGTTATAGTACTCACTGTATCACCTGTTGGAAGTACAGTTTGTTCTGTTCTGGCTCATCTACCAACAGTTTCTTGCACCTAATGCATGAGACAGTATAAGACTTGTTTTGAGAATTTTCTTTACTGTTTAATGTATCTGTAAGGATTTGATGCTGAAAAATGGGGTCATTTAAAAATGTTATTAAATTGTCGAATCTCTTTTGTAATCTTAAGAAGAAGCCAAAGTAATGATATATAAATTGAACAGAGTTATGAATTCCACAAATTTTGGCAAAACTGGGAGGTATTGTCACATTCTTCCTGAACACTGAGATATGATTTTGTACTTTGATCATTAAAAATATGGATAACAATAAGTGAATTGTTTGAAGTTCTTTTATTCAGGTTATTGTTTATTCACAGTTCAAAATTATTTGAATAGTTTATGTATGTTAGTAGTAATGTGTAAAATATTTTGCACTGAGTTACACAGCAATATGTGTACTACACAACATACATTAATAGTTGACATACAAGATATTATAAACATATTATTAGAACTGAAAGAGAATAACAAAATATTTGCAAATGCTTGTTTTTCCACATTCTTTTCACTTGTCTACTGCATCTCAAAATCACAGGTGTGTAAAAAGTCAAATCTATCTCTTGGCTCCTGTAAGTCATTGTCTAGTATGTTGCAGTGAAAAAATTAAGAGGAATATGAAGTAAAATTTGCAGTTAACTTATTTTAATGGCAGTTCCTAGGCCTGTTGTTTTTCCAATTTTACCAGAATTTATTTAAACTGTTTTTTAATAATTTGTTAAATTTTATATGCAAAAAACGGCTCTTTTGGGCTCAGAAAACACTTCAAATAGAAGAGCCCAAAAGAGCCGTTTTTTGCATATAAAATTCTCAACAAGTGGGTTTCTCGACATCACTGAATTTGTTAAATTTAATTTTAAGCATAATTTAAACTTATGAATAGTAATATATTAATTTTGTTTCCTGTGGAATTCAAGTGAAATTTACAGCAATAATTATGAAACTGCTTGTTAGTCAATATAAAGCATGTACTTGACATGTTTTTTATTTTGACTTGGACTTTCACATTTGTTAAGCTGAGCTAATAAATCAAATAATTATCAACATTAAAATTCTTTATTATGACTGATAGTCTGTTTTAATTGTATTCTTTTCATTTTTAACATTAATGTACAATGTATTTTGTGTACATACTCATTGTGAAGTATTTAAGAATGTTAAATATACTTAATTTCTTTGTCATGCTGGTATTTTTGTTGATGTGGTTTGTTAGTTGTATATTTAATTTTTGAATATTTGTAGATGCATCATCAATATAAATATTTAACCAAATTTCTTTCCCTTTGTTTTTAAACAGATGTATGGTGAATTGGTGGAAATGTGGAATAAGTGTGAAAAACAGAGGTGACAAGTGTTATCTACCAAAATATTTTATAAATATACATCCAAATAAAAGTTAAAAAAAATTGTGAAACATATTAAAATACTATGCTTAGGGCATGTCCATAGCTTTGTTTTCTTTTTTTACATTTTCCTTTTGTCACATTTCAGTCCATCGCTAATCATACAAACCATTCTAATACACATACTTTTCTACTTTATGTTTTCTTTCTTCATTTCCATGATGTTAAAAAAAAACAGTTTTTGAAACAAAAATGTGTTATGTTAGACTAGAATGAAATAAGTAATCTGTATTGGTGCATATAGAGTTGATTTCATGTAAAATAAAATTCAAAATATATTGAAATTTGACTATTATTTCATTGATTTTTTGGTAAAAATTTCCTTATGAAATATTATATATCACACAAGAGTATTTTTAGTATGACAAACATTTCTCTCCTTTAGACTTAAGAGTTTTTTTGTGTAATGACAACTTTTTCAATGAAAGTGAATGCTTGGTTCAGAACTTATCCTCACTTTTTGTATTTTTTAGGTAATTGAATAGTTCAATTAACATTTTTGCATTCATAGGTTTGTCAGTGAAAAGAAATTCTTTTTAATTTATGCTGGCATAAATGTCTACATTTTTATAGTTGTATGTTGAACATTAATTTTAGAACTAGTAATTTTATTAACTTTTTTTTTCTTTTGCAAAGTTTTTAATGTCTTGTTCACAAACTTCTCTTTACATCCTATCTTTTTGAGAAAGAACATGCATTTTATCAGGATATTAACATAATTTATAACCTCAAATATTCTACTTATAATGAGGCAGTGATAAGTTTAATCATATACAGTGATGAAATCTGAAGTTTGGTTAACTTGAATAACTTTACACTAAACAAACAAAAGCAACTTATATTTACACTTTTTTCATTGTTTCATTGTTAAAAATTAATTGCTGAAATAAAAGTTGAACATTACTTGATATTTTGTAGCTTTTTGTAATTAATTAGAACCAGGTGGTGATCAAAATATTAATTTATTCAAAGTAAGGCTTCTGGTTCCTTTCGTAATTTTGTAATGTTTCTGGTTTTATGTGATTTTTAATCTTATAAAGGTGCATGTGATTTTTTTTTCACAATGCACAAAGCTGTACCTTTTATTTAGTATGTTAATTAAGGCTAAAAGTATATTTATGCTGTTTGAACTTCATTTAATGCAGACTTACTCATTTTGTTAATAACATGTAGAAACATTCTTTCCTAATATTGTTTATTCCTTTATTCAATGTGCTTTAAATTGTGACTTCAGAAAAGCAAAGAATACACATTTCTCATATGGCCTTATTTTAACCTTTACTCTCTTTCTTCACTGTATATGATTCTTACTTGTGAAAAGATTTTGAAATAACCTTTCTAGAACTGTAAGTTGCATTACAAGTATTGTGAACTCATCACTCTACACAGTTACAAAAGATGCACATTACTCTTGGATCATGTCAAAAATAAACTACTGTACCATGTAGTTCAAATAACTTTCTGCTACAATTTATTTTGCTTTAGTGAAATTTAACAGGTGTTCGGTAAAGGCAGATGAAAGATTATTAACTCTTTAAACTATAATTTTTGCACATTTGTTATGTCAGGTCTGTATGTTTTTGTTTCTTGTTTCACTTTTTTCACACAGTAATAGGTAAGAATGAACCACCATAAGCTGAGTACCAAGGTCTGCTACTCAGTTTTGATTTTGTGCATTACAATAATATCTTTTATCTTGATTTATATGTGTTCTTATATTGCATTCTTCTTATTTTGGGTTCCAAACATAATGCCAACTTGGAATTTATAGTCTATAAAGAATAAAATATTACACTGTCAGAGCTTTGTAAACTAAGTTTCCAAGCTGGTTTTACATTTTCTTGACTTCTCATGGTGTACTTTATTGCTTTTTAAATTATGGAAACTGTTAATTGACATGTCTTCACAGTAGATGAGAATTTTTTTTTATAATTTGATATCATTAACAAATTATATGTTTTAAAATCATTCTTGTTTTCTTCCATTTTTCTGCAGGGTAAACTACCTGTTAGTGATCTTGTTTTTCAGTTGTTTATTTTTTAACATAATACATTTGTATACATTTTACATGAGCAAAATGCTATATGGCATGCTTGTTTGTAAAAGAAATCCTGAAACGTTTGGTGATACCTGATATTGTAATAGAACCTTAAAGCAAAAAAAAATGTATCAAAATTACAGATATATACTTAAAATGTTTTGAAAAACTGATTTTTCTATTAGATACGAGATGTATATTTTTGTGTGTAATTTTTCGTAATAGTATGTTTGGCATTATTGTCATTTTTTTTTATCTTTTTAATATAAAAGTAAGAAGACAAGAATCTAGCTTTTTCCCAAAATGGATTAATTGTTCTGATGTGAAATGAATAATAATCAATGGTATTGAAAATAATGCTTTTTAAACATTGATACAACTTTTACAAGCTTTTTAATTATGGAGTTCCTTAACCTAGTATTAATCCAACTATACCTGTTTAACTTCAGACAAATGGGTTTCAAATTATCAGAAAATAAGGAAAAATCATATTTTATTGTTACTGTTGTTTCAGAAAAACAATCATCAGTACATTTAACCATTACCTTTTCCACAACATATATCATCTTTATAAATTCTTTACATAATATTTTTATCACAGTGTTAATGTTGAATGTTTTTGTATTTGTACAAAAAAACAACAACTAAACTTGTTAAGAAACAGTACTATTCTTAGTTTGTCTAGAGTTAAAACCAGGAACTCAAATTTAGATTAGTAACCATTTTTGATGATATTTTAATGCTACTGAAATTATTTGGCAAGAAGAGAAACATTCAGATTTGCAGATATTTTAATCTGTAGAATGGTAAAACTGTTTCACATTGATGTACATGTTTTTGTGAAGTTGCTAAACTCTAATGTTAATTATATGAATGTTTGTTTTTATTTTGTTCTTCTAATCAAGATATATGAATGAAAATTAGATACAGTGGTTGAAACTTATCCACTACTATTTGTAATCTGTTTCATCCCAATAAAATACTTTGTCATTAAGTAGTTTCACCTGTTTATTGTGAAATATTTTTTTCTTGAATGAATGCATTATTAGAAGTAATTTTATATTCTTTGTAAAGAGACAAATTTACCATGTTATAGATTCTCATAACAACTTCTGAACACCACAAAACACAAGACTTTCTTCAGTCACCTTGTGTTAGTTCTCTTTAGTTTTCATTGCATCTACTTTTAAATCAGTTTTATGAAACATGCTTAGAAATTCTGTGTTAAAGGAAAATAATTACTTAAGAGTAACTCTATATGCTATTAATTAATTTTGTGATATGTTGTACAATAAAGTTGTACCTGTGTATCGACACCTTTAGCACATAGTCATCATGTTCCTAAAATGATATAGGTTTGTATAATAAGTATGCAGTGTCATGCTCTTCTAATATAGATTCTCTCATCAAATTTAACTGTTATAATATTATAAATATATAAGGAGTTTTTAATATTATACAGCCATAATGTCAAAGTAATTCTTGTAAGGGTTAGTTTCTACTTTTACTCATACTTGGTAATTTAAAGTTTTTTTGTTTTTTAATATTCAAAAGCCAGTTGTGGGCTGGCAGAGATGTCCTGAAAAAAATTAAAAGTGAAACTAAGATAGGGAAAAGGAAAATCCATCACAAAGTGATCTGAAAAACACCAAAAGATTCTAATCCAGCTAGAAAAAATATACTGTCATTGTAATGATAAATGTTGAAGGATCTGTCAGAAATTGTAGTTATTATAAGATCTAAATATTCATTTTGCAATTTTTGGAAATAGTTGTAATCATCATCCAAATGAAATGTGTCAAACCTAGTCCATTACTATAAATAAGATTTTTAAAACTTTTATCATCCAAGTGAAATGCGTGTCAAGCCTAGTTTATTACTGTATATAAGATTTTTTAAAACTTATTCAAGTAATCATTTACATTTAGGTTTGATACAGCTAATAAGGCTATAACATGTGACTTTTATAATATTTAATTTCTTTACTATGGCTAAGTGGTTAGGGCACTTGACTCACAATTTAAAGGCCATATACACACATGCTCACTCCTTTCAGTTGTAATGGCATTAATATGTATTGGTCAATCCCATTATTCGTTAATAAAGTAGCCCAAGAATTGGTGGTACGTGGTGATGAATATTTTATTTCTTTCACAACAATTGTAAATGCAGTTAAAGAACTTAAGTGAGCATAGAGAGATGTTTTTGTGATCCCATAAATCTTCTCAAATGTCAACATTTTTAAACTTGTACTTATTTGTATGAGATGTAACATGTTCTAGCTTGTACAAAAATACGTAGATTAACTAGTCAGTCAGCAACATGGGACTGTAACAAATGTAAAAAAAAAAGTTACCTGGTATAGTGGGAAAAAAGGTTATGGAGGTTTTAACAGAGCACAATAGGTTAAAAGAGAATAGTAGAGTTATTGAAGTGAATATAAAATTATCGAAAAGTGTACAAGTAAAGGTGATAAAGAAGCTCGAACATCAGTTTGCTACACAGTATTCTTGTCTGTTGAAACTTCCTTTTTTTTTTAATGATGAATGATTCCAATTGGCTCAATACATAATTTTAGCCACTGCAAAACTTGTGATACCAATTTAGAAATTTGAAAAGTAAACCGTTAAATGAAGAGCAGTACAAATTTGTTAAGAAAAAAATGAACCGTCTATTAACAAACTGTTAATATTTTCATCAAAATGGCTCATATTTACATTTATAACCTTATCATATGTAATTATGGCAGTATCTTTATTGTATCTTAAAGTTTTAATGCTAAGCATTTCATATTTTCTGTTATAACATTTAGCACAATATTTAGTAATATTGTTCATAACAAGGCTGGAATCTAGCCTTATTTTTATTCTCAGATGAGAGGGAAATGAAGCAAGTAGGATTAACTCCTGTGTGAATTTAGGAACAAGATTATTTATAGAAAAAAATCTACTGCTGGTAAGTTTAACTGGCTCTCAAGTATTTGATGATCAGATAACTATCAACTTTTGAAGGTTGATCTGTATGGTCATTACCTTTAGTGGTGTCGGTTATTTTCAAAGCAATATGACAGATAAGGTATCAAACTTATTCTGTTGGCTTTTTGTTGTTGCTGTTGTTTTTATTTTCACTAAAAGTCCAACTTTCATTCTTCTAACATGTATTTGGTTGTACTCTTTATTTTAAAAGATGTCTGTTTGTTTTAGAGCAAAGCTACATTGGACTATCTGCTGTGTCCACTGCAAGGAATCAAACTCTGAATTGTAGTGTTGTAAGTCACACTTACCCTAGTCTCACCAAGAGACTTGAGATGTAAGTTAATAATTTAGATATGTAACTTATTTGCTGCTCTGATTTCTTTAAACATTACATCTTTATTCTCTTCAGTCCATGCAAAAGCTGGCATTTCTCAGGTTGAAATTTGCGATATCATAAATCATAAACTTGATCAAGTCCCCATTTTCCCAAATGAATAATGAATTTTATACTCAAATTCGAGGATAATAAACTACCAAATTTCTTCTCTCTTTCTCTCTCCAGTACTTTATTACATTTTTTAAAGATTATTTTGAAACTACTGTTCATTTTCGGTTATAACAGAAACCAAAAGTATGGTTAAGGTATGTGGAGAATAGGTTGGTAGAGTTAAGGTGTCATTAAAGTAAAAGAATTTCAACACCAAGCATACGCTTCATATAACATTAAAGTTATATTTAAGAAACTTACTGAATAACCACCTGACATTTTATTAAGTGAGTATAAGCTTTGATTTTTTCTTAAGAACGTTTTTAAGTCATCAGCATACACTTGATTGCCATATATAGATTCATTGAACACAATCTTTTTAAGAAATGAGGTGACATGAATCTAAGTTCGTATTTAGTCCAGAGTTATCGAACTTTCTGATGAAATAAATTACTCCAAAATTTTAGTATGTATGATATTATTCATCTTTATGAATTTTTAATATTCAAAACATAAATTGCCAGAATTTTTCTATGACTTATTTCACAGAAAAGTAATAGTAATGCAAATATACTTTGAAGAATTTGATAGGCTAATTAATTTTTTATAAATTCTCTAGTGGCAGACCTCTCTTTTCAAATTATTATTTCCAATGTTTGTTTGTTATTTTAGTTTTTCCTGACATTTTTCCACATCAAGGCTCCTAAAAACATTACCTCCCTCTTTCTTAGGGATAAGGACAATGATTTGTCACTGTTTTATATTTCTCACTACCTACAACATATTTACTAATTCAAGCTTTTCTTTCATCTCCAGTTGTCTATACTACCACATTTCAAATGCTTCCACATCCATGCTTTTATACAGTTCATTAGGACTGACCATACCAAACATTGTAGTAATCTCAACTGTAGTTTGATATATTGAGTAATTCTTTGAGTTTGAAAAATACTGTTTTTACCATTCGTTAAAAATACTTATCAACTCATTCCACGGCCAGGTGGTTAAGGCACTTGTCTCGTAAGTCAAGGATTGCGGGTTCGAATCCCCATCACTGCAA
The DNA here is from genome assembly GCA_011833715.1 of Carcinoscorpius rotundicauda. Taxonomy (NCBI): domain Eukaryota; kingdom Metazoa; phylum Arthropoda; class Merostomata; order Xiphosura; family Limulidae; genus Carcinoscorpius; species Carcinoscorpius rotundicauda. The sequence goes on along the minus strand of CM022394.1, from coordinate 43,671,733 downwards.
ACATGCTTGCTCTTTCAGCCGTGGGGGCATTATTACCTGATGGTCAATTTCACTATTCGTTGTTAAGAGAGTAACCCAAGAGTTGGCAGTGGGTGGTGATGGTTAGCTGCCCTCTCTCTAGTCTTACACTGCTAAAACAGAGATTAGGGATGGCTAGTGCAGATAGCCCTCGAGTAGCTTTGGGCAAAATTCAAAAACAAACAAAACAATCTACTCATTCCAGCACTTTACCTTCTGTTCTCATACATCTGATAACTTTCTCAAATCATGAATTTGCCATTCTCTTAATTTTATTGAAATGCTTTCTGAGATCAGAGTATTTTCCTTTTTAAATATCAAACTTGTCAAGCAAATATGTCATTTTCTTAGTTTTACCCTAAGTACTATTTCATGAGCACACCTATTGTTAGAAATTATATTTCTATTATTCCTTTCTGTCTCATTAATTACCTCCAACATTAACCACTTTAAATATAAATTATATTAATGTTGGTAAAAGGACATACTATTGTTATACACCTTTTTGAAATATAACTGACAGTTTAGCTCACCGTCAGCTTGAATTGTACTTTTCTGACTTCAGTTTCCATTCTTCAGGGTTCTGATATTTTGTTGGTCTATTTCAATGTGCTGTATAATTTCCATAAATTTTTCATGATTAACTCTATCAGAAATGTTTATAAACTCTGTGATGCATAAATAAAGTTTTCCTTGCATTTCTATTGCTCTTTTACCTAAAATTTTAAGTCTGAACGCACGCTCTTGATATCTCTACCTCTTTTTAAAACCAGTTTGAACTTTTGGAAACTTATTCCCAATCTTACGTTTAGTTTTATTGTGGATGACTTAGTATTTTTCAGGTGTGAGTAAAGAAGATAGTCTTCTATTGACCATACTTCTTGATTTGAGGATCAGCACCAATGCAGATTTTTGAAAGTCTATTGTTATTGTTCTTCCTCTATAAATTATCTTGGAAATTGCAGTTAGATATTTAAATGTTCAACTGTCCATTTTCTTCATTAAAGTCTGATGTAATATTATTTATGCTACAAGCTTTTAAATTTTGTAAAATTTAAACGGTTTTTTGTACCTCTCTTTTCATTGATTCTATCACTTTTTATGTTGGTTTCTTATTTTATAGCTTATTATGCAGTTTCCTCAAAGAGTCCATAAAAAAAAGTCAGAAACGACAGAATAATCTGTCTGGACATTTGTGTTAGATTCAACAAAAGGTGTATTGCTATTCACTTGCATTTCAACACAATTACAAATTGTATTACTGTAAACAGAATTTTCCTAAACCAGTAACTCACAAAAGCTACAACATTTACAAACTGATTCAAAAACAATGCCCGATCAAAAAATAACAGATTATGATAAAATACTATGTGTAACATATCAGGTACAGAATGAATATATGGAGTACTAAATAACAAGCTATTCATCAATAGCAACTTAAAAGAACATATAGCCATGAACTGCAGACAAAAGGTTGGAACAAATAACTGCTCAATGCTGTGAATCACACAGAGATATTAAAACAAAGACAGGATCCTTTAAGAATAAGAACTAAAGTCCAACAGATCCAAGGAACAACAAAGAGCTAAACATCATATTTAAATTAAATAAATCGATCTTTAGTTTATTGGACCTGATTTAAAAACAAAAAAACTCTTTAGCACTAGTTCAGGGTGCAAATTATAAAATTCTGAAGCAAGTTTACACTGGATCTATCAAGCCATTCACTTGATCAACATCGACAAAATCAACAACTATAAAATGGACAAGGTTTGGAATTTGGAACTTTGTATGAGTTTGGGAACAATGAGAACAATCAGATACTGAGCCTGCAGAAAACCGAAAAAAATTGAAAATGTTGATTAAGACTGTGAAGATAAGATGCCTACAAAATTATCCACGACATTTCAAGTTCCAAGAAAGAACAAAAAATAGACCAAAATGTAAAGTTCTCAACTACTGAGCTAAAGATCTACATACATCTGTCGAGGATATTCTGTAATCGTACGATAGTTTGTAAAAAAGTTTGGCACGAGAGAAATGGGTAAAGGAAGTGTGCAGCTTTGAAATCCATTTAACCTTGCAAAATATTGTGAGTAAAATGAACTAAATCTCTATAGCAAAACACGCTCTTGAACTGTAACTGCTTGACCATCAGTATCTCTACAAAAACAGGTATTATATGTATATAGTTGAGACCGCCGTTGAAGCCACAAGAAACTGATGGAATATACACGAAATATCCAAATGATCAGGCCCCTCTCTTGACCATTTTTAAAGAAAAATTCTGCAGCAAGTTAAAATCTGAAGTGACAGCTATCACTTTGTACAACTGAACACCACGGGACATACAGAGCGACATACATCAGTGATGGATCTTAATTTGACCTTCTAGCTTGTGATCTAAATTCTTAATTGATCTTTAAATATAATAGCAATTCGAATGTTGAAGAGTAGAATGCCATGTGATATTCAAGTAACTTAAAGGCACTAGTTTTCTTGAAACTGTATGAAACATTTTCAATGACATAAAATACGAATTAGTCAGTGGTAGAGTACGTTATTAATTGATTTAGTAAATCTCTTATAGTGGTTGAGTTAATCAAAAAATAAGCTAATTAGCGTGTTGCTTTAATTTTTTCAATATTCAACTTATACATGAATGAGTTACTGTAAATGTGGAAACATTAGCAATGACTGCAATGTTATTTTATGAAACTATGTAAGTAGTAAGTCGAATAAATTAAATGCTTTGATTGTCATTAAGTGGAAGGTAAAATGCATTATTTTGTTACAGAATATTTCAAAACAGTCTGCTCAGTGACATAAATAGTTAGAACAGTATTATCTATATATGGAGTAGTGATGTTCCCTGGTTAGGCATGTAGCTTATCTAGAAATTCATTGATTCCTTCTAGCTGATAGAGTACATAGGCAAATAAAGAGCAGTTAGCTCTCACTTAGATATAACTGCTTGGAAACAAACAAGTGAACACTTCGAGTGGCCAAAAGAAGTAGTTCTAATGTTGGATCTGTGATTGTCCCAAATATGAAGTTTCGCTACTGGAAAGTGAATTTCTGAACATCAGGCTCAGTAGTTAGTGAAATGATTAACGATTCATACGTATGTTCTGCTGCTTTGAGAGATAATTTTACTTGCTTTCCAATGCATATTGTGGATCTTTGTTGTTGTCTGTATGTTCAATGTCATTGTAATTGCACGTCTCTCCATTAGAGTTTTACAACAGAAAATGCCCCAGATTTCCTTAAAGAATATCCAGGACTTAAATCTGGTCACTATTAACACAGAAAATAGTCTTTCTCAGGATTTCTTTGAAGACAGTAACAGATCAGCAGCCAATATGTAGGATACAAACTATTTGAGAATTAGTATTTACTAAATAAACAATAAAAGTTATAATTAATATTTAAGCTTAACTAATCATGATAACTGCTTATGAAGATGTCCTGAGTGCTAATAGACCCAAAGAAATAGACAACTCCAATTAAGTTCTGATAGTAAGCTACGTAAAATAAAAGTACTTATTATATAAAGATATATAGCTGATAATACTGCAACAGAAGCAATACCCGATAAATCTTTAAGAAGTGCTAAACAAATTGTTTGTTTATTTGTTTTTGAATTTCGCGCAAAGCTGCACAAGGGATATCTGTGCTAGCCATCTTTAATTTAGCAATGTAAGACTGGAGGGAAAGCAGCTAGTCATCACCACCCACCGCCAACTCTTGGTCTACTCTTTTACCAACGCATAGTGGAATTCGTCATAACATTGTAACGCCCCCTCAGTTGAAAAGGCAAGCATGTTTGGTGTGATAAAGATTCGAACCCGTGCTCCTCAGATTACGAGTCGAGCGCCTTAACCAACTGGCCATACCGGGCCAAACAAATAGAATACAACAAATGTATTAACGATGAAAATATCATTGGAGAAGTTTCTCTGAAAATATTAATATTTTATCAACAACTTTGACGTTATCACACTTACAAATGTATAATAATAAACACATATATATTAACAGATGAAAACGAATTATATGAGATGGAAGTCATCCATCCTCATGTGAAAAAAAATCTCATGAATCAACTACTACTTGATCGAAATTTGGAGTAGTGCCAAAAACTTAAAAATAAATTTAAGTGTATGTTCATATTATTGTTCATAGCATTGCCTAAAGCTTCATAGACCTTATATATGAGATGAAACAAGCCTCGTAAACGTCATTTTGCGATTAATTTGCTTTTTCTGATATATCACTGTTTGCCCCCCAGTGGCTCAGCGGTATGTCTGCGGACTTACACGCTAAAATCCGGGTCTCGATACCCGTGGTGGGTAGAGCACAGATAGCCCATTGTGAAGCTTTGTGCTTAATTCAAAACAACAACAACAAATATCACTGTTTATCCAAAGTATTGTATCATTTAGACCAGTGGTCCCCAACCTTTTTTATGCCCTGCGTCCTAAAAAAAAATTGAATATGTTCTCGCACCCTTCACAGTAATTATTTAATTAAGAATAAAGGTAAAGGTGGCCAAAACAAATGTTTTCTCGAACTCTCAAAGGGTACGAGCGCCCTTGGTTGGGAACCACTGATTTAGATTGACATTAAAAAGTTGTATGATAATAAGAAGGCTTGTTTGTTTTGTAATTTCGCACAAAGCTACTCGAGGGCTATCTGTGCTAGCCGTCCCTAATTTAGCAGTGTAAGACTCGAGGAAAGGCAGCTAGTCATCACCACCCACCGCCAACTCTTGGGCTACTCTTTTACCAACGAATAGTGGGATTGACCGTCACATTATACACCCCCACGGCTGGAAGGGCGAGCATGTTTAGCGCGACTCGGATTACGAGTGCACGCCTTAACGCGCTCGGCCATGCCAGGCCTAATATCTTGTCCAAGATTATTACAAGTATATGAGAGAATACTATTTTTGACGTCAACTGGAAGTGACATCATGATGTTATTCAAGATGGACATCGAACATGTATTATACTAGTTTTTCATTAATCAAAATGTAACAGACTTATGCATTTATTTTAATATATATGTTTGTTTCAGTTTAACGCATGTAACGTAAATATGAGGGTTCTATCTGTTCTCTAAATTTCTAGAAGATTCCCTAGTGTAAGAATCAACAACGTAAAATGTATGTAAAATATTAGTGATTGCCAGTATTATTGCTAACTTAAATTTTAGAACCTCACCTAAACGTTTATAAATCGACGCGATAAGATACATTTGAACATTGTTTGATAGCTAAAATCAATTTACTACAAGCCTCAGAAGTTATAATTGTGTTAAACATTTATTAATCGGAAAACTACAAATATTTGATCAGGAACATTTATGGATTTCGAACAAAACAAACTATGGTGAATTAACTTTGGACACTAGTGTTTCTACGAATACATTATATATTGTCGTCGGAAAAACTCAGTGTGGGAAGGAACAGCGAGTTAGCATTCCAGTCAAGTGAACTGTATCTGTGTATCAACATAAAATTAATTCGCTCGCCGTTGTTAAAATATTCAATTTCATATCACATAGAAGACTAAATATTGTTTGTTATTTATTAATTTTTTTGCAAATAAATAATCATCTGTAAAACCGTTCTTATACATTGTATTATTATTTGTATATTAAAATACATTTGTGTTAAGAAAGAAAATTGTGTGTATCAATCTTGTTGACAAATATAATAAATTTTAATACATATCGACATTTTAGTAACTTCTAAATTCAAGTTTCCGGTTATTTAAAATTCTAATACGTAACTTGCGCAATATAATAAGTCGGATAGTCGTCCGAGATAAATTATAATACTTACCACCCGTAAAGACTGAACTTTAGTTCTGTACCTAATTAAAGAGAAATTCCATAGACAATGTGTGTGTGTGTGTTTTTTTTTATAGTAAAACCACATCGGGCCCTCTGCTGAGCCCAGCGAAGGGAATCGAACCCCTGATTTTAGAGTTATAAATCCGTGGACATACCGCTGTAGTCGCAGGGGGCTCCATAGGCGATCTAAATATTTTAAATAAATCCAATGACAAACGCCTCTTATAACTTTTCTAATTTATAGTTAAGTACAATATATCAATGTGGCTATCAGTGAACTTGTCCATCACAAACAAGACATGTTTACTCTAGCTCATACTTTGTTGCGGTGGGCCAAACACACAACAGTAACTTGTAAAGTGGTGCTTCGAAAACTACTGTACTTGTTATGCTTGTATCTCTTCATGGACCTTTATACACAAAGCACACTTGATATGATTGACACCAATTCTACACAGGTTTCCAGCATTCAACCTATTACAAATCTTCTCCAGTGTTTTCATACCCTTAAGTGTTCATGTGTTGAATGGTTGTGAAAGTCAGAAAGTAATTGTGGTTATCACAACTATGGGATTGCCAGTTTATATAACAAGCCTTCTCACAGGTATGACAAACTGTACTGTGTCCACAGTATTTTTCACATGGACTGTACTGATGTATTCTTGATGACGAGAAACCCACTTGAAATAAAAATATATTTCAGAATGACTGGTATAGGAGTTAACATTTTTATTGATAAGAAGAAAACGTTTCGACCTTTCTAGTTTATCTTCAGGTTTACAAATAAGTTGGTTCTGCTTATCAATAAAAGCGTTAATACCCATACTAGCCATTCTGAGATTCATTTGTATCAATCTATGGTTTGTGTGTGTGCTTTTTTTCACAGCAAAGCCACATCGGGCTATCTGCTGAGCCAACCGAGGAGAATCGAACCACTGATTTTAACGCGTTGTACTAGCGGGAGTTTGTGGTTTATCACCACAGTTCTACTCCAATCCTGATCTACTGAATTATTGGCCTAATTCTAATATCTTTTGTCGGAGTGTTGGACCACATGAGATCTTTATCATCATCTATCGATTTATTTTTGCGAATTGTGACCATGTGCGCTTTAGATTAGTTGTCTTATGCTTCTTTAATTTCAGTGTTTACATTCGTTTGAAATACAAGGTCTTCAGAGTAATGCATTATGATTTATATAATTCTCTCCATGGTGATGCATAATGTTGAAGTTGTACATCTTGCTACTTTGTTTTCTGGATTGTAGAAACTCATTAGCCATATTCTCATAATGTGTTAGGTGCGGTATAAATTATTTCCTCTGACTTTGGTTCATCTAATAGCATTTGTCGGCATTCATTACTCATATCCAAAGATGAGACTTATTTTGATTAGAATAAAGTATCTAAAGAAGAATAAAACTGGTCAAAAGATTTTACATGCAGAAAAAGAACCAATCAAAATAAAGGGATCAGCCATATAAAAATGTAATATTTTAAAAGACCCAATTTATAGAAAAGAGTAAGCCTTGTAAAGATTTGAGGTAAAAGTAAATTAAACACAAAAGACTGTCTCCTTTATTATATCTATGTTTCTGCTTGCTCAGTAGAAATAAAGAGAGATTTCTTGTTTACTATATATTTTGCCTCTTCACTGAAATGAAAATGAATAATTTTACCAATCAGTGATGACGAGAAAGCCCACTCGTAGGGAAAAATATATATGCAAAAATGGCTGGTTTGGGTTGAAAAAAAATTTATGCAGGTTACAAAAATCTATTGGTATTGAAAAATACACTCAAATACATATTACTAAAAGCGCCCTCTTTTCATCCATGGCTCAACGTTAAGACATATATCTTTTGGATTGTAGAAACTCATTACGAATATCAATGCAGAATATTAATGAAATACTGAGTGACAGGCGCAAGAAATGTTTAACAGAAGTCTGAAGAGATTCTATTGTTATTTGTATGGTAGAAAATTTACTATAATCATGTATCATGCAACCTGACAGTTATTAATGACATTAAAGGATTCATTTTCGAGATTGGCAAGAAGACTGTTGTCATTGGGAATTAAGTACATAGAACGTGTCGAGAACATTGTAGAGTAGGTGCATTAAATAGGATTATAGCATAGGGCTCAATGGTTAATTCAAAACAAATATTTTAAAAAGCAAAGGACAGAAAGAAATATATTAGAAATGGCTATGAAGTACTTTAGGATACATACTATGCTATTAGCAAACACAATAAAGATGTAAAATTCAGAGTTTTAACAAATAGAGTAGTACATCACGAACAAATTTGCAAAAAAATAAAAAATAGAAGAAAAATAATGAATATATCATACATACATATTAGTACCACAAAAGTTTAGAAAAAAAGTTTTGAGTACTCAGTTTGATATGATACTTTATTTATTGTAGAATGTTAAATAAATAATTTTGATAAAATATGTTAAGAACTTTAATAAAACATTTATTAAGTGTCAGTAACCTAGAACTCGCCCACATTAAAAGAATGCCCCTTTATAAAGAATGAAAAATTTCACAGTGCCATTTCAGAAAGTAGATATAGATATTTTATTACTGTTGCAAATCTCGCATTTAGGATATGAAAACATATTAGTCATGTCAGACTATTTAATCAGATTTCCAAGGGCAATATGTTTGCCAAATAATAATGTATAAACTATTGACAAATCTTTTGCAAATCAAGTTGTAACTTGACGTGGAATACTATAATATTTATTGAAGTACAGAGATACGAACTTCATTTGAAATTTAATGAAAGAAACAGGTATGAATTGAGTAGAAGCAGATGCATACCGTAACCAATGGGTTAGTAGAAATATTTAACAACATTTTATTAGACCTGTCACAATATCATGAATCAGATCAGTAGAGATGGGATGAACAGGCTGACTTACCATTGTTAACTTGTAGAATAACTACAAACTTGTCGATACAAGAAAGTATTTTCTCTGTATTACATGGTAGTTTACTGTAGTCAGCTTGAATAATATTTCATGTAAATCTATCAGTTGGATCTTTACTTAGTCATGTTATATGTCTAAGCAATGAAATAATTCGGTTAGTTACATCAAACATGGATGTACGTGAAAATTCCTAAATGTAAAAAAATAGACTCAGAAGATATCAGACAGAATAATATCCAAAAATCAGAGTGCAATGATAATAAGTACGTCATAAAAAAATAAAATCTACTAACGATAGCAATAAACGGTGACGGCTTACAAATGACGTTACTCTTGTGAGATGCTCTTAGAACTTATAAGAAAAATAATCCAGTTCTTATTTGGTAAACATATTTTGGTTGTTATCCGGTTTCATACTCTTAAAATTGTAGATATTAAGGCTAGTTAATCTTTTACTTTATTATATAAATACATACATCTGGTTTCCTTATTCTTATGTAAATCTCCTTAAGTTAATGATCAGTGATCTGGTATTTAAATAAATACTATTTGAAGCTGATTAGTCGTTTCATGATAAATGTCTATAACATGCATCATATCTTTCTCTGTTTGTTTCCCAATGGACCAAAATTAAGTTTACGGACTAGCAATGCTAAAATCTGTTTTCAATTTTCAAGTGAGAGCAGGATGTAGATAGCACATTGTGTCGCTTTGTAATAAGAAAAAATATATGTCTACTGAATATGTTGTCTATTACAAATACGTATAATTTTCTGCTGGATGTCAGTGTCCATTAATACCACGATTACATGTATTTGGCAAACACTACTATTTTTTGGTGTTTCAGTTAAAAGATAAAAATAAACTGTTTAATCAGCAACTTGTATTGAAAAGGCACACAAGTGTGAAAATAAATGAAATATAACTATCATGGTATGCTAGTTTACAATGGAGTTATTATACTCCAATGTTCAATGCAGTAATTTCTCATTCATTTAGTGCAAATAAGTTTTTTGAACATAAGAAATCAATAAAAGTTTGTATTCTCAAGACTGCTGATATTGGTATTAAAACTTTTATTTAAAAAGTACAGAACAACGTTTCGACCTTCTTAGGTCATCTTCAGGTTAACAAAGAAAGTTTTCAACTGACCGTTGCCGGGCACATGTCTTAGGGACAAGAATGTAGGGGTGTTGCAGTCAAATGTTAAGCTATTAATTAGTATAGGAATAAAAGTGTTCCTTTATATTGGTTTTATTTTGGTTTGAGTTGTTTTATAAGTAGGGCTTCTTTGATTTTGCATTTGTTTATATTTATTTTCCTGCTTAGTATGTGGGTGTTGTTTATTGCTGTGCTGTATTTATTTGAGTTGCAATGTTAAAAAACGTGTGAAGTTTTTTTATGTGTGTTAGTTGAGTCTGGTTTTTGTTTTTCTGCTTGTTTCTCCAATACGAAAGTCGTGGCAGTTGTTGCAATGTATTTTATAAATACAGCTTGTGTTGTGTTTGTTAGTGTAGCTTTTACATAGTATGGATTTTAATTTTGTACCTAGTTTTTGAATAAATATGGTGTTTACTGGGATGTTATGTTTTGTGATTAGTTTTTTTTTCCAAATCTTGGTTATTCTTCGCTGATATCAGAAATATATGGTATACATCATTGTAAGGCTTAGTAGTTTGTTATATTTAGGGTTTTATAATTATTTGTTTGTTGTTGACTGTGCTGTTGATCTTGGTGAATCTGTATAATATTTTCAATTGTTTTTGAAAGATATTTGTTGATGTTGCTGAAGTGTTGTTTCATTTTGTTAATTTTATCGGGTGAGCATAGTTTTAGTTTTGTGACTGTGTTTATTTTGAAAAGGAACTTAAACTTTGGATTAAAAAAAACTATTTCAATCCCATCATCATCGTAAGTAAACCTGGATACCATGGATGTAGCAGCTGTTATAATTGCTTTATCATCATTACTGTACCAGTTTTATTGTAATCACCTTTTTTATGTTATTAAAGGATAGATTATTAACAGCATACGAGAGACAAATAACTCTAAATATTAATGTGAAACAGATATGTTAATACAAATGTGAATGCGTCTAAGTTTTCGAAAAGAAAGTGCAGGTTTTAGGAAACAGACTGAGGAAATTACTCAATCAAATTGAAATGAAAATATAAGTTATATTAAACTAAAGTCAGGTGATTATCAAAAGAGATTCAATAGAGACTCAAACGAAGACGAAGATGGCATTTTGCAATTAAAATTAATAGATATAATTAATAAAAAAAAACAGGTTTATAAATGTAGACGCCTGCACGTATATTCAGTAATCAACAGGTAAAGTAAAGAAAATCGGTCAAACAGAACCTGCATGTTTGGGAATGTGTGTGTTTTTAATAACAAAGCCACATCGGGCTATCTGCTGGTTCCACCATAAGGAATCGAATCCCTGATTTTAGCGTTGTAAATCCTTAGACTTACCGCTCAACTAACTGGGGTCAACTTTAGGAAGCAGAACAAATGAGGTGGTATTAGTAGTTTACATGTGGATTATTGGACGTATAGTGAGGCTGAAAATTATCAAATGAAATTCATGCACAGAGAAGATGTATGTAAAGTATAGGAAATGATAATGAGAAGTAAAATAAACAACACGATTCCAGCAGGAGCTGTCAGTGGTATGACTAAAGTCAGTGAGTTTAAATGTTAATTACTGATTTACACAGGTAATATATTATTATTAGTAAGTACGTATTCAATAGAAGAAAATTCGATATTTTGTAATAATGAAGAAAATGAAGTGAGCAAACATATGTCATATTTCTCCACGTGTTATACAATCAAATGAAATTGTATACGAACTTATACAGAACAGAATAAACAAAAATAACAATTTTACCTTCTGTATCATTGATTCATTTTACTAAATGATTAAAATTAAACGCATGATCAGGTTGGCGCTGTACTTTGCAAATTCTAGTAGAAGATTTAATAGTAAAAAAAAATACAATTCTATATCTATCGAATAGTTAAAGAAATCTATCAAACTTTGAAAAAAAATGCTTAATAGAGAAGTGTGTTTTTATGAATATATTCTATTTATTTAAATACACACAATTAATGCCTGAATCAGTAAATGACTCCATGAGCAGTGACCACAGGTATAGAGCTAAATATCAGAAGTCAGAATAGACTAATACTGAGATACACAGTAGTGGTTGTGGAATGAAGAAAATCAAAACTTCAGTCGATTTAAGTGAAATAATAAAAAATAAGGCTAGTTGTATATGTGTTTCGTATCACAGGTACTGCTCCTAATACTGACCAGAGGGTTGGTAGCTAGTGAGCAGTGCCCTTATACTCATCTATGATTCAAGCTAAGGTACTGAATAAGGCTACGTAGTAGTAACAAATATACTGATACAAATGGCAAAAACGTTAAATAACCTACAGAACAACAAGGTGAAATGTGTTGAGCGAAACATAAAAAAGAGGAGAATGATGTGTTTTTCAGATTATTCTGACGAACATAAGCGAAAGAGTCTCAAACAAATGTCTACAAGAAAGCGTATATGTAAGACCACTAGAATTTATTAAGTTACCAGGAAAATATCCAGTTATTATTGATACCGAAGTATAACATTTTAAGTGTTAATTGTGTTTTCCAAAGTGGATTTGGAAAAGTTATAATAAATGATAAAGACGGGACAGTTTTAACAATATCTGCGAGAAAGCATCAGTCGAATACAATGTCATACTAAGTATGTTAAGCACCTTCTATTTCTTAGAGACTAACGATTATAGTTTAACAGGTCTGAAAGACTGACTGCTTCTACAACTTAGATAATGTAATAATTCTCAAAAACAAGGCCTTAAAATATTTAATTGATTATACGAAGAATTGTTGTTGTTTTAAATTAAGCACAAAGTTGCACAATGGGTTATCTGTGCTATACCCACCGGTTTGTAGGTCCGCAGACATACCGCGGAGCCACTGGGAGATTATACGAAGAAACGTTGAATTCAAATATTTTGAGCATCAGTTTTTAAAACGTGAAGTTAGTTATCTAAGAGATCAACAAATAAAAATATGAGATGGTTGCTGAAATTTTGGTGTTAAGTATTAGGATCGAGCACAACTTGCAGACAGCTTTCGCAATGAAATATTGTAGAACATAGTTAATAACAATGTTTGACAAATATAAAACGTTAAATCCTTACTAATCTGAAACACTGTAAAAAATGTTAAATTCAATAGAAAAACTGCCTCACACTTATAATTTTGATATCATCTTTAAATGCAGTGATCATGTTTAAATACGTTATAAATGAGCTGTTTTAAAGGATATGTTAAGAATGTTTTATGGAAGTACCTAGAAAACAACTTTCTACTCTTAGAAGTAAATTACTCACTACAGTAGTAAACAAGCTAATACTTTATTTTTATTTTATATTTATGTCTTCTTTGTTTGAAGTTAAACACAAAACTACACAATTGGCTATTTGTGTTCTACCTGTCACGGGTCTGGAAATCCTGTTTCTAAGAGTTGTAAAGCGGCAGAATTACTACTTCGCCGACCGTATTTATGGCAAAGTTTATAAGACTATCTTCAGCTGTCCCTAAGTTTAGAGTACTGGTCAGAGATAAAACAGTTACTCGACAGTGCCCCACCACTCACACACCATCCATGATAAGAGTTTATATCCAGTGGTTCGAACATATTTTTTATTTTTCAGTTCCGGTTAGGCTCTGAACTGAACCAAACCTTTTGATTATTTTCCGTAAAGTTTAGAACGTTTTACTTCACTCCATTCGAGTTCAGTTTTTTTTCTAGTCGAGTGGTTCTATATTGGTGCCCTTATGTGGTTCAGTAACATCAGAAGATGTAATGCAATAAATTACAGTTAACTTGTCAGTACAGAGGAAAACACATTTCACACACATTATGTCCACGGATTTACAACGCTAAAATTAAGTGTTCGACTTCCCTCGGTGGGCTCAGCAGATAGCCCGATGTGACTTTACTATAAGAAAAACACACACACACACATTAGTAAATACACTTAACTTTTTGTTTATAGAAACAATAAAGTCTGCGTTGTTTCCTTCAACAGCAATTATAAAAATCTTCTTCATTTCTTTTCCTCCAGTTCTACTTTAGAATAAAAAAAGTAAAACTTTTAAATATCGTCAGTGAAAACATCGTGTAGAAAATACCTTTTTTAAGTAATCAGTTACAAGTAAATAATAGTTGTTATCTATGTTGCCCCCAACGGCACAGTGGAACATCTGCAAATATACAACGCTAGAAACCAGGTTTCGATAGTCGTAGTAAGGAGAGTATGGATAGTTCGTTGTGTAGCGTTTTGCATAACTTAAAAAAAAAATTATCTTCCAGGCATTCTACAAATGTACCGTTTTCACACAAGAAATTTTCTAGAAACAAGTTGGAAGTAAAAAAACATAAAATGACGATAGCATTAGACTATAATAACTGCACACTCCACTCTTAATTTATTCTTTACTGCCTCATTTATGCCCAGGCGTTAACTAACTATTAAATTAAAGCAAATTATACAGCACCATTGCTCACGTTACGGTAAATAAAGTACGAAATTGTACAACGCACGAGAGATGCGCACATACCTCACGGAGAAAATTTTTATCTGTTTTTTTCATCTGAGGTTCTTATTTATCCTGATGAGTTTTAATTTTTATGTTTTTGTTAGTATTGTTCTAAAATATACGAAAATAAATAAAATATACTTAAGAACTAGAAATGTAGCTCTTAATTTAGGTATTGAACCGTTTGTAATCGAGTAACTTACTTTCTCTAGCTTTATATTTGTCTAAAATATAATTCATGTAGTTTTCAAATATGTATTTTAAAACACAAACAGTAAAATAGAATATCCCGAAATTACTGTAATTTATCTGGCTTCTTAATTAATCTATAAATAGGTTAAATAAAGTCTCCGACTCCGATCTACCCCAAGTAAAATCTAATTGTAAGATGGAACATTTACAGAAATAAATTGAAATATGTAGGTCGTAATCATATCTTTCACAAAATGGTCTTTCTATTGCTTATAGATATATAGCAATGACAAGTAAGCATAAGGAACATGTAATGTTAAAAACATGAAGATTTGGGAAGAGCTCGTGCTATGGGTGTAGCAAACTTGTTGACGTCTTAGAAAATAAAGAAGATAGGAAACCATTACTTTACATTCTAGCTTGTCAATATCTGTAATAATGTAACTGGTAGACTTTCTGAAACCCATATCAGGGAAGAGAGAAATTATGAAGAGGAGAAGAAGAGCTTTGTGCGAAATTCCAAAACAAACAAACAGGTAAGAAATCAAAACCTATAAGCTACATTTTAATGTTATGTTCATTAGCATATATTGATATTAACGTTTTTTAATTAAACTTAAATGAAACTCTTTAAGAAGTGTTTTTTTTTCAATTTATTGTATGTTTGGAAGCAATGAAAAAGAATAAAGAAAACAGACTGAAAGAGAGAAAAAAACATTGATAGCTAATAAATAGTCAGAAATCCTGTACACGTGTATGTCTTTTTTTATTCCAGATCGTAATAAATTAATCAATTTTGTTTCTATTTCTTTACAAATTTTAGTCTTATTTATTTTTATTTCGTTCTCAATTCCTGCTTATAATGCATCCATAATTTAAAGTACGGGGTAAATTTTGTCGCATCATGCGGATTCAAACGCCAGGTTATACACCTCCGAAATTCAGAGTTCCACAACAGGCTAGCCGCGCCCAAGTGAGAATAGTTCTATTTAGTTGTTTCCATTGGTCAGCAAGCTGTGATGGAAGTAATAAAAAATAAATATCTACTTAGAATGTTTACCGCTAATTCAAGTGTTTATTCAGCATCAATATTATTAGTTAACTAAATATATTTATATTTACTTTGCTATAAGATGAAGTAAAATTATGCTAAAAGAGGTTAATTATTCCTTAACTACTCTACCTTCGTCGAAATAATTACCCTAATTACCTGAATATTTAATCTTGAAATAGCAACGTTCCATTAGAGTTTAAAGGACAGTTAACATATTTAATCACATTTTATCTTTATTAAAAGTAAAAGTAGAAGAGTAATCTGAATTTAATATGCAGTAGTATATAATAAAAACAGGACTTAAAAATCTGTTTTTCATATACAGTGATCTGAGAGTGAGTTTTTGTTTTTTTGCGATATTCGCACAGAACTACAAAAGTGCTATACCTGCAATAGACGTTCCTAATTTTGACCATCACGCTTTTAACACATCCATGGCCTGATGGAAGACGAGCAACAGACAGGATGGGTAACAAAATATTTGAACCGTCTGGGCTGGACTAGTAAGAATACAGATAAGGAATACTTTAAAGAGAAAATTTTCCAGTGATATTGACTCCAGAAAAAGGTAAAAATATTACTAAAATATTACAGTTATTGGCTTGTGTTTTAGAGGAAAATGAATTATCTTAAAATAATTGCTGTATCAGAAAGAGACTTAGTACTGCGTATCCTTTTCAGAGAAAAATAAAATGTATGTACAATTAACTAACTAGTGAAAAGCATTGTTATGTTGATAGATAAAGCTAATCCACTGAGTGATGAGCTGGCTTCATATGTGAACTGTATATGCACAAAAACATTAAAGGACCAGAAAGATGCAAGTTTTCCTATACCTTACTTATCCTTTGATTTTTTAACATGCGTGAGATTAGATAAGATCGGTAAAAATCTACAAAGTTTTTGCAGTTGATGAATTTAAGCGCATTTTATTGAGCTCGTGAATGATGTTAAAGTTATAAAGAACAATCGAAACATTATAGTATGCTAAACTAACAGTTTGGTGTTGTTAAAACTATTTATAGGTTGTTAGTTAGCTTTAATTTCTTAAACCTAACATGCTAACAAATCTCACTGAGTTATTATTACACGCAACTATTCAATAATTGTGCTTATTGTATGCGAAAACAGGAACGATTAGTTTTAACTCAGGTGTAAATAGGCTCACAGACTTAAATTCTGTCTTGGCTTATGCAGCTTTGTGCAAAGTTCTAAAACGAACATATAAACCCAAACGGTCTGCTGTATAATTTTCTATTCTTCCACGTGAGCACAAAAGGCTTACTTCTTGTAAATGTACTTGCCGTTTAGCTCTACATTGTTTAACAACTATATCATACCTGTATCATTCTTAGGAAAAGTTTGTAATTACTCTTCAGGCATAACTTTGTCTGTAATGTCTTGTAATGCCAAATATAAAACAAATATTTGTAGGTAGCATTCCTATTCTCTGTGGCGACATGACTAGCATATGTAGTAACATAGTTTTATTTTAGCATTTATAAATAATTCTTTTAAAGTCTGCCCTTCAGTGATTTAGCAAAAACTCTGCAGGCTTATAACGCTAAAATATGGATTTTGCTGCCCGTGGTAGGCAGAGCACAGATAGTCCATTTTGTAATTTTAAGCTCAACAACAACTTAAACAAATTGCCAGCACTCTGGAGATCGATAAGTATTCAATTGGTAAATTTAAGACATCTGTTAAAACATGAAACTCACACTACTAAGGAACGTTGTATTTCTATTTCAGAAATGTGTTTTTTTTATTCTGGTAAATTTAAAACACATTTATGAAACTTCCAATTCTCAAAAAATAGAATGTCAGTAAAGTAGTATTTAACACAAAATTATTAATTAGTTAGTTCAAAAGAAGTTTGAGAAACATAAGTGATTTATGTGCAATATATGCCCCCCAGTGGCTCAGCGGTATGTCTGCGGACTTACACGCTAAAATCCGGGTTTTGATACCCGTGGTGGGCAGAGCACGATAGCCCATTGTGTAGCTTTGTGCTTAATTCAAAACAACAACAACAACAAAAATTGCAATATATATATTTTAGCGTTAAAGGAATGTTAAAACGTTAAATTCACAGTGTGTGTCTGCGTGTGTTTTCTTATAGCAAAGCTACATCGGGCTATCCGCTGAGTCCACCGAATTCGTAGTGAAAGTAGCCATTGCAAAACACTTATAGATGCGCAACTAAACGTAATGGCTAAAATGTTAATCGGTCATGCTCCTTTTCAATTAAACCATGTTGGCAATTTTCTTCTTCCAAACTTAATATATGTTCACTGTTTTGAAAATAATTTCAAAAGTCAATTAGTGATGTTTAACCTACAACGTACCACAACTAAATTTAGTTTTATTCATTGTCTGTTGTCAATTGTGAGAAGCTAATTGATTGTAATGCAAAATACTTAATTTTATAAATGAAATAATATTTTATAGAAATGTACGAAGCTGTTGCCTTATTGTACTTTCTATTTTTTAAATATAAGTATCAGCATATATATATATATATATGTATATATACACACGTGTGTGTATGTGCGTCTGCTATAAGTTACACGAATTCGTTCTCATTAGCAAGTCAGTTCACTACACGTATTGTTCCTCGGTCGACTGAAATGTCATTACACGCTTGAATACTGTCGGACATGCTCAGAATTTCAGGACATAACTTCGATTACTTTGTTGCATTTACGAGAGAATGATTATAATGTTTTTTATCCTAAATCTATGTGTAAATGTTTTTATACTTTCTTATTATGCCACAATTCTTTGAAATTACATAAATTATTTTATATTTGAAATTTTGTGCAACTCGATTTTTATTTTAAGGGCAGAAACCTAATGCATATATGGTCCCTAGTATGTAGTTGTCACGTACGTAAAAGCAAGGTAAAACAAAGATAAAATGGGAAGACTAAATCACTCTCAGTGAGACAACCAAGAAACAACTCTGTAAAACCTCGGAATCTGACCAGACACCAGAATTTAACATTTTCAGCATATTATTAATTCAAAATGGTTACATTCTACGTTTTGGTCCTAAGTTTATTATGTTCTCTTGACTTTTCAAGAGGTCAGTTTTCTCCTGACGTGTTTGAAACGATTATCTCTAGCTACGCAGCTTCCAAGTACAGACAGAATAAAATACTGGACGTAGACCCTGCCGAGGTGGTTTCCTCCCTTACAGTCTACCAGTGCCTCGCTTTGTGTTTACAAGAACACAGGAAATGGGCCCGTTGTCGATCTTTCAATTATGGTAACCAAACCTGCTTTCTCATTGATACTTATCTATGTGAAAAGGGTAGGAAAAACAACCTTGCAGAGAAACTGGGTTATAGCTATTACGATGTCTTACAGCGTCGTGGAGAAGAGGTAAAAAAATCGTTGGTTTTTTACGACTGATATTGTTACTTTATCTCAAATTAAGTTTCATTTGTTAATCTACAAGTTTCCATTAGGGATATAATCACATAATTATGTACCTTATCTAGTAACTTTCGTTTATGATTTAGTTTTCCTTCGTGATCGTCGAACTCTCTTTCTTTTTGACTGAGGTTTGATTATTGAAATAATACAGCCTTCACGAAAAATCTCTTTGAAGATATAGTTACTCATTAACATATGTTAATGATTTTGGTTGGTTGAAATAATAACATGCAACCTCATTTTTTTTAAAATGGTAGTGAAGTCCTCCAATGAGGTGAGTCGTAAAAGTTGCCCAAACACTATGAACTTCAGATGTAACGTACAAATTGCATATACGGTGTAAAGCTGGAGTGTCATCACAATCATCTTGGCTAAAGCCAACATAATACCAATGTTCATGTTTAAAAAGTAAACAATTTGGACGTCAACTGTTGTTGTAACAGGCGCATATCAAATGAGTTCTATTTCGTATTTTATATTTAAAGGGCTTTTCAGTGGTTCATCGATAAGTCTGGAGGTTTACACCTCTAAAACCAGTGGCATATTTAGGTAGGAGCTAGAGGAGGCTCAGCCCCAAAGCTCATGGTCTTAATATTTTTTGTAGCACCACTGATAATTTTATCTTATATGAAATTATATGGGATGTAGGGCCCTCAAAAATTATTAGTCGGTGAATCCACATAACCTTAAATTCGCCACTGCTAAAAACAAGGTTTCAATGCTGGTACTGGGTACAGCGCAGATAGCACAATATGTAGCTTTGTGTTTTTAATAACAAACAAATAAACATACTTAAAAGATGGAATTTTTGGGAAGATACAGAGGGACGTGTGACTGGCTAGTCATCACCACCCATCGACAACTCTTTGGCTACTCTTTAACTAACGAATAGTGGGATTGGCCGTTACTTTATAATGCCAACACGTCTGAAAGGGCGATCATGTTTGGTATGACGGAGATTCGATCTCGCGACCGTCGGATTACCGGTTAAGTGTTTTAATCACCTGGCCAAGACAGACTTAGCGTTATGAATCAATAATATACGTCATAATTGCTTTGCTGAACATTATCCACATTAAAAAGCAATCCCACATTTTAACAACAGATGTTGTCACATACTGAAATTAAAGTAGTGTCTCTTAAATTTTTGTTACCAATTATTTTACAGAAAAATACTTTATTTAATAAACTGTAATTAATAACTTAAAACAATTAATCGCACTAAAGGGCTTTGATTTAATATTAAAATTATGTTTTTTACTACATATGTGATTATAGATGTATTTATTATAAGAAACAAAATATGCTGGAGCATATAAAAATAAACATTCCATATTCTTTATGTTATTAATTTTTGACAAAGGGTCAAATTTCGGTTAATGGTAAGTGTATCGGACATAGCAACTAAAGATGTCAAGTTATAGACATGGTGCTATCAAAAGCGCTTTGTACTTTTGGCTGAAGATGCGTTGTTTGTTTGGTTTGAATTTCGCACATAACTGTACGAGGACTATCTGCGGTAGTTGTCCCTAATTTAGCAGGAAATACAAGAGGAAGAGCAGCTGATCATCACCACCCACAGCCAACGTTTAGCCTACTCTTTTGCCAGCGGTATAACGACGCCACTACTGAAACGGTGGGCATGTTTGGTGTAACGGAGATTCAAACCTGTGAACCTCAGATTATGAGTCAAGTGCCCCTAACAATTTTTTTTATATAAATCTGTAGTATACACAACAGAAATAACAGGTAGAATACACATATTAGGATATTGAAACAATTATTTATTATTTTAATGTTTAGATGGAGTACATTAATTCGAAGTCCTGCAAGGAATTTGGGAAATGCTCATCTTACTGTCGTAAGTATTTAAAGTAGTAAAAATTATGTTAAGATTAGATTTACAATATATAGATATTGTAGTACCAAAGTTACTGTGCATGCACGTGGGACAGTTCATAGGAGACTTTTTGTGAATACTATTAAGCAGTTCACGAAACTCAAGGCTAAGTTAGTAAAACAGTATTTAAAATTCAAACACAACCCAACTTGTGATAAGCCGAGACCAAAATATTTCTCGGAAGATAACTGCTGTGATGAGAAGTAGGAAATGTTCTGTGTCTCACAGTACTTATGGCGAATCTAGTCACCACTAAACTGTAAGAACACATTCATTCCAAACATCAGTGAATGTGCAATCTACAAAGCTACTTATGAAACAAGGTGCACATACAAGTAGCTACTGTGAGTGAGTACAACTAACGTACATTTACATGAGATCTTCCACCATTATCTAGTGGTGATAAAAAAAGAGCAGAGGAAGGAACAAAACTACAAAAAACACCTGACAACAGTAAATGACATTAAGAAAGACACTTTACAAACAGTAACCAAGTATTCTAGTCTCCAATGTTGCACAAACTTTCCGTACATAGCTCAAACATGCCTTCTATCATAAAATAAAATTAATTCAAACAGATGAGTAAAATTAATCTGATATCATAAACAGGTGAAGAATTATATACATGTAGCAGGGGCGCCACTATTTATCAAATAAAATCCGAATTTGGACTCCAAGAAGCAGCCACTACGTGAAATAATTAAAAACTTAAGTAAAATGCAATAAATTATAATTTACTTAAGACAGATTTGAGGCAGTGTTAAATACATCTAGGGAATAGGCCCAGTAATACCCTTGTCATATAGCTAACACACAAACATGTTTAAAAAACTACAAATAAATATAATTATCGCAAACTTTATGAATAATAATTATTTTGTTAATAAAAAGTATTTGCAAAGTTCCGAAGTTGTTTGATTATACAGATCAAAACTTCTCATAAACAGAAGAAACACTTTCCCTTCATTAATTTCGCTGACTGATGAGTCACATGATCTAAAAATACAGTGCTGGCCGAAATCTTAAGGGCAAGGAAAAATATACATTTTGCGTTGTTAGACTCAACTACTTATTTAAGTAGAGCTTCAAAAGATGAAAATAAGAAAAGAGAAAATAAAAATGAAAAACTTTTTATCATTTAATAGGGAAAATGTGAACACAATGAAATTTGCCTGAATACCAGGTCGTCAAAATTTTAAGACCATACTAAAACGAAGCGTTAATCGGTAGACACGTAACGAAATTCAGTAATTTGTGTTCAGCCATTAGCGTTGTCAACATCTCCCACTGACATCTCCTGTGTTACATTGGGTAAAAACATGGAAAAGGCTAAAAAGTTGACAGAATTGTCGAGCTGCAAAAGCAAGGTCTCTCTCAACGTGTCATCGCTGGTGAGATTGGGCGTAGTAAAACTGCTGTTGCAAATTTCTTAAAAGGCCCTGAGGAATACGGAAACGGAAAGAGAATTTCAAGGTTTCGGCCTAAGAAAATGTCGCCAGCATTGATCAGGAGGATTCGATGGATTGTCCGGCAAGACACTAGCCGATCGTCGAACCAGATTAAGGCCCTTACGGATGCAAAATGCAACTCAAGAACAATAAGACAGCATCTACGAGAAAAAACTTTAAAACCCGTAAATGTCTTCAAAGGCCACGTCTCCTTCCACACCATGAAACAGCTCGGCTAAACTTTGATGAGAAGCAACAAACATGGAACGTAAAAAAATAAACAAAGATTTTGTTCTCTGATGAGAAAAAAATTAACCTGGATGGTCCAGGTGGCTTTCAACGTTACTGGCACGGTAAGGATATCTCACCGAAGACATTTTCTACACGACACAGTGGAGGAGATTCCATCATGATTTGGGATGCTTTCTCCCTCCATGGAATGATTGGATTTTTCAGCAGGACAACGCTGCGATCCACAGTGCTCGCAGGACAAAGGACTTTTTCATGGCGAATAAAGTGATTCTTTTGGACAATCCAGCGTGTTCGCTCGAACTGAATCCCACTGAAGATGTTTGTGGGTGGATGGCAAGGTCTATAGAAATAGACGTCAGTCTCAAACAGTGCGTAAACTTCGTGAAGCTATCTTCACTACTTGGAATAACATTCCAGTTAGCCTTCTGCAAACACTTATATCGACCATGCCAAGGTGAATGTTTGCAGTTATTCGCAATTATGGTCATGCAACTCACTACTGAAACTTCTTGGTGGGCATTTCCTACCCTGTTTCGGAATTCCTTTTAGTATGGTCTTAAACTTTTGACCATCTAGTATTTAGGCTAGTTTTATAGTGTTCTCATTTTCACCTTTAAATGCTAAAAAGTTTTTCATTATTATTTACCATTTTCTTATTTTCATCTTTCGAAGCTCTACTCAAATAGGTGGTTGAGTCTAACAACGCAAAGTGCATATTTTTTTCTTTATGTTCATTGACCTGAAGATTTTGTCCAGCAGTATATTTCAGGTTCCTCAGCCTCAAGACATTCCTTTACTAACATCTGTGAAAACAATGATCCATTATGTTTTTTATCTGGTGTGTCGTACATTTTCAGATCGTTGAGGTGTTTTTCCCAGTTAGGAATCACATGCTTACAAGTTTTCCAGTTGAGAAACAAACTGTATATATAATTTTTATCTTATTTAATAAAACAGAGATTACAACACTTTGACCCTGAAGAAGAAAGATCAGCCTTTTCTAAAGCGCTTGAACTATACTGTTTTGTATTTTTGGATCTAGAAAATGCACGTTGAGTACAAATAAGGCATTGTTCGTTGCATTCATTTAAACAATGGTCTGTTGGTATAAATCAAAGAACAAGTCTGAGAAGATCACCATCTGTAACAGGTTCTTGAAATCAGGTGTTTGATAAGTGTCTTTCAATTACAGCTACATTGAGTTCAAAGCCCCAGGCAACAGTAGTGCCTCCTTTGTCAGCAAGTTTTATTGCAATGTCAAATATTGATTTTAAGTTAAAGTTGGCGTGATATTTTTCTACTTAGATAGGTTGTCTGATGTTGATGAAATAGTGGTCGATATTCTTTCTTTATTGACCATAAGTTAAAATGAAGTAATAATTTGGCATCCATTTGCTTGATTTCATATTAGTCAAACCAACAACTTTCTCTTATTTTTAATCGCAGGAATTGTTTGAGAATCAGACTTTTGTGTCTGAAGAGGTTTCATTACTTTAAAGTGCATCAGGTACTGTATTGTTGAAATGAGACTTGCCGAAAAATCTATCTGAAGAATTGTTCAACATTTTCATTCAGCATAAATTGAACAACTTTACTTTTAGCTAGAACAAAACTAAATCCTTTTGATGAAACACCAGTCTCGTGGATGTCTGATGAAATGATGTTGCGTATGTAATATTCTTTGACTTTAAAATTAGGCTAAAGATTTGATATGAATTTTAAAGCTACATAAGGTCTACCTGTGCTAATCTTCACTAATTTATCAGGAAGGCAGCTAGTCGATATCTCTCGCCTTTAACTCTTGGGCTACTCTTTAATTAACGAATAATGGAATTAATCTTCACATTATGTCGCTCTCACGAATGATAAGGTCTGCATGTTCTGTGACGTGGATTCAAACAAGCGATTCACAGATTGCGAGTCCAGCACCCTAATCATCAAGCTGTCTCAAGCCTATGTGAAAGAAACTTAAAGCATGAAGTTATCTGCATTTGGTGTTTTTAAAGTATTTAAAAGTTTTTAAAATTCAGCATAAAGAAGTTGAATGATATCATGAATCTACCTAAGAAATTTTACGTATATATCACGTATAATGTATGGCTGTGATATATCAGTTTTGGGGTGATTTTGACGGAAAATAAAAATTTGATAATTCTTTATATCTCTGGGACCTGTAAAAGAATATGTTTGTATTAAATTCCACATAAATTGATCGATATGTGTTTAATTAATTGATCGAAACCTTTGAAAGTATGAATTTATTCAACTTTTGTATTCCAACTAACATTGCCCCAAAATTGGTACATTCCACATTTTTGTATGTATTTGTATGGAAATCGTAAAAAAGTATGTGTACATTAAATCCCATATAAATTTGTCGACATACAGCTGAGTAATTTGTATTCAAAAACTAAAAATATGCATTTGTGAATCTTTACCTACTATAATTACTGAAGTTTGACAAGTCCACCATTTTTATTTGTCAATGTATTTTGCCTGTAGAAATGTATCCGTATACCAAATTTATTGTACATTGGTCAAAATATAGCAAAGCAATTGACCAATAATATGATAATTATGGTTTGGTGTGAAGTCTGATACCAAAAAATGACTCAAAATGAACAAATCTAACTTTTTAACGTCAATTATTTGGACGCATGAAAATTTATATTCATGCCAATTTTCATCTTGGTTGCTGCAAATGTGACCGCACAGGAGCCCAAAATATACACTTTTGAGTTATTTGACTTTGTCCCAATAAAATCCTCAAAAAGGCCTAAACCAAAAAGAAAATGAAGATCTTTATACTCATTTGATCGAGGTGTAACCCTACCTTTATTTAAACTAACCCACTAAGAAGTGTAGGAATCGCGGTTGACTGAAATGTTTTTGGAAGAAGAAACAGAAAGAAAGAAAAATAAGAAACAAGAGAAATATAAATATACAATCACAACTTTGGGAATTTTTAAAAATTAATTAACTCTTAGGTTGTTTAGGAATAAATGCCATTTTTCAACTACTAAGTTTATAAAAGTAGAAACCAGTGTTGTAAAACATACTTTAATTAAAGTAATCATCATTTGCTTAAACACGTTTTGCCAGAGTGTAACGATGTTGTTTATACCCCTGCTGTAGAAATCAGAGTTTTTATGGTTAGTAAACTCTCTGAATGCTTCTTCCGCAGATCTCTGATTTTGAAAATGTTTATTGTTCAAAGAATTGCTAAAGTGTTAGAAAAAGAAATCTGTCGGCAAAAGGTTTGGGGAATAAAATGTATGAGTCAGAACCTCGATTCCCAAATCGTTCAATTTTTGGAGCGTCATCCTTGACAGGTCTCATAACGCCGATGTTCTTGATCGTTAGTCAGCTCATGCAGAATCCATCCACTTATCCAACTTTTCGTTTTTCCAATCGCACACGGGTGGTTGGAAACGCTTGATATGCTTTTCTTCAAGCTCACGTCCTGTTGTTCGAGAGTCTGTCTCAACTGCTTCTCTTAATGTGTTTCCATCTAAGGATTGCTTCTTTCTACGACCTTTGTGGTCTTCAAGATGTTCATCTCCATATCGAAACCTTTGGAACCAATACTGAGCTGCCTGGTTGATGTTCCCATAACTTTTCGTCCAAATTTGAAATCGTAGAGGAAAAGTCAGACAAGAAGGCTTCTTAATTGTAAGCGATAAATATTAAATTAAACCAACCAAACAAAGTTAAGTTACTCAATATTCAGCTTCTAAATGTCATTATGAGAATTTTGACATTTATTTCTGGACATCTAATATTTCAACGACACATGATCCATTCATATGTTGAACTGCCCACCATAAATGTTTTGTCAGTATTATCTGCAGGCAGTTTTTTGTTTGTTATACAATGTTAGCAGAAGACCAGCCTACACTATTGTTGCTTTGTACTTTTGATAAGACCGTTCAGTTTTATTGTCACTGAAATCTGTATTTATAAGTAATGCAATACCTTTACTAGTGCTTCAGACAATGTTTGCTTCAAGGACTGTGTCAATGCAAAGCATATATGAGACTCAGACAATGCAGAACAATTTGCTATAAAATTTCAAAAATATGTTAACTGGAGTGAAGCAAAATAGTTTTACATTTTTAAAGAAAGCTTTTTCAGTTGAAAGTAGAATTCCAATTAGTAAAATTACGTAGCAACAATCAATGGCTAATCCAGAAATTACAGAATTATCAGATTAAAAAGTGCAGAGTAACCAAATCTCACTGGTGGAGGTTTAGAAAGAAAAAAGTAGGCCACAAAACAAAGGGTGTTGCAGTTTCAACGTAACAGAGATTAATGCCAAGAATTAAAGACAAAAGCCTTTAGGAAATGAAAACAGCTCCATTAAGTATGAAGAAAAAGGAAATGAAACTATTATCAGTGTGGAAACATAGACATTACATCTGAAACTGTGATCAATAAATCAATGATAATAAATTAAGTATAAAGTCAAGTGATGATAAGGATACTTTACCTACTCCAGTTAAGATAAGTTTTACAATCAGAGGTTGAACTTCCAAAGCAGTCAAGGATAAAAGTACAATGTTACATAAGAAAATCAGTTCTCGATCATCTACTTAAAAAGAATTTCCAAGCTAAAAATGCAAAAAATCACAGATAAATGGCAAGAAATTATCCTATTTTTACGCATTAAGCTGTGGAAAAGAAAATCAATAAAATAATTTTTGACTGAGCAGTTTATGGGAAGCAAATAAGTAAAGAATGAAGAGTTTTGTTATACTTTGTTCCATACATTTATTTCACGATTTAATTCTGATAATGACTATATTTATGACTATTAGTGTTGTTAATTGTCAACTACTACCTTCTTTTTAATTATGGAAATATGAGTTTAAGGTACCATTGTTTTTTTGTGTAACAGGATTGTTCGAAAGGGCTCCAGGATCCAGGATAAAGTAGTCTTAGAGTATGTTTTTAATTTAGACATTTGAACTGCAGTTTTGCTGGATCTAGGTTTGACGACACACAATGTTTTAAGACAATTGCATAAGTATAGCCCCCCAGTGGCTCAGCGGTATGTCTGCGGACTTACACGCTAAAATCTGAGTTTCGATACTCGTGGTGGGCAGAACACAGATAGCCCATTGTGTAGCTTTGTGCTTAATCGAAAACAACAACAACAACCATAAGTATAAAACATGACTTAAATTAGACATATTAATGCTGATTTTTGGGACAGTTAGTAATTTGAAATGTGACGTTATTATTTGATTGAGTTCAGTAGTCAGTTAGTTAGATCTGTTTTGGAATGTAAAGTTTGTTCCTTGATGGAGGTATAAGAAATTTATTTGTTTGGCAATCTGCACTAGCCATCCCTAATTTTGAAGTGATAGACTAGAAGAAAGGTAGGTAATTAACATTGCCTAATGCCAACTCTTAGTATATGTGTGGCCAGATAATCACAAAATAGAAAATGAGAATGATTATAGTAAATTGGTTAAAGAAAATACGTAAAAATAGATAAATAAATATATATGTATAAACAGAAAGATAGATTTCAAATTTATTTTAAAATTCACTAAAGCCGATGACAAAATAAAGAGGCATGTGCTCAAAATTAAATTAATTTTTTCAATAAATAAAAATTCGGAACATTGATGTTCCTCTTCAACTACCAACGATCCAATTTTTCAATTTTTGGATTTAACATTAGTTTCTGTTAAATAAAATATCTAATCGAAATTTACGAAAACTTGCTGATGGCTGAAGACAAACTTTAATGCCGCAAAATCTTTATCTATTAAAATAAAAATTTTATGTTATGCGCATGACTTTTTTTTTGTCGTTATATTATATTCGTATACTTTGTGGAAATTAATTTGATAAAATGGTTTGGGAACGATTTACTGATCAATATATATCGTGTGACTGATTTTCGTTTTCAAATATTTGCATTATATGATATTTATTTCACCTTAAAATTATCACTAATTTAAATTTCCTAAATTTTAGCCAAATACAAAGTCTTTAGCAATCTTAAGAAATTTGATGAAGCACAAGAAACATGCGAAGCAGAAGGAGGTGCTTTGGCAATGCCTCGTAGTCACAAACACCACCAGGAACTTCTAGAGTTGCTAAATTCTCACAAAAAGGAACGTTATTGGATTGGTCTGCGTCGTCAGAATAATATTACAGTCTATATCGATGGAAGTGCTCTTGATGAAAGCCTGCAACTCTGGGGAGAAGATCAACCTAATAACAGTGGTGGTATTCAGTACTGTGTGGAGATGCTAAAAGAAATGAGCTACAAATGGAATGATTTTCACTGTGACAATCTGGCAGCTTTTATTTGTCAGTATATCATCATATAAATTTCTCTTATTCAACATTTTCGCACCCTGCTTAAAAAGTTAATTTCAAAAATAACATTTAGATAATGTTTACACTAATCACAAGAGCGAGATATCGCAATACTTTTTTTCTAATATTATAAAACTTTTAACTGAACAAAAACTGTCCAAAGCTGTTTGGTTCTACCACAAAAAGTAGTATTTCTTCAGCCAGCATGTTTTGGTAATTTTCCGAGCATACTGGGCATAAATCTAAATATCGTTTTTTTATTTTTATAGACAGTCCAAACCTCTTTTTCCAACAAGTTTTGTGAATGATAATGCATACTTACTAGAATCGTTGCGTTTCGACAGTTGTGTTATTAATACTCTTTGTTTTTAAGATATAAATAACAATTATCTCCCATTTTTATGAATTTTATGCATCCGTAAGTACGATTTTTTACGTTGAATGATCAAAAAGCTATTTCTTTTAAATTTTAAGACTTATTTAAATGCACACTTAGAAATTTTTGGAAGTACAAAACTATTCATCGCTACATTACGTTTGATATTTAAAACTAAAAATTGTTTTCGATGAAATCTACAAATTCTGAGCCTGAATTACTGTTTATGATTAGTTGACGCTACTTCTCCACCGGCTGTTAATGATTTGGGGAAGTTTATTTGCCGGCCTCAACTAAAATATAACAAATATTAAAGGGAACACACTTTTACGAATAATTTAACAGTTTAACAATGTTTATTTGTCGGTCGTGATTACGAAAGGGCAAACATTGCAGAGAACGATAAATTAGATATTATACGCACATTCAAATATAATTATCTTCAAAGGGTTACTTTGACCGCAGTATTACCAACTTCTAAGTACATATTATTTATGGTGATAAAGCAACTTTAACTCTTTGTTCATAAAGATTAGATATCATCTTATATTTGAAAATATACATTGTTAGAATTATTGAACCAGTCCTCCTGTGGGACAGCTGTAAGTCTCCAGACTTAATACGCTAAAATTCGGTGTTCTATTCTCTATGGTGGACATAGGAAATAGCTCAATGTGGCTCTGCTGTGAAACATACACATTATTCAACCACTCTGGACAATATAAAAATCTATCAATCATTTGATATTTATAGACGTGCATGCCATTTCTGTGCTTTATTGATCTTTAGATTTATCTAACGTTTAAAATCATTATTGCTTTATAAATATCGGAAAAGTTCTTTATTATTATGGATAATAGTTTCTAATTTTTCACATACAATCACATGAATCACTTCATTTTTGCAACATACATGTATTTTATACATACATTTTTTAACAGGATACATTGAATATAACGTTATTACAAAAAGTATATTGCTTACATTATGACGAGCGATTTATTGTAGCGAGTAATAGAAGAAGCAAAACCCAGGGACTGTAAATGTTTGTTTGTGGAATTTTGCTATTTGAGAGCCATCTGTGCTAGCCATTCATAATTTTAAAGTGATATGTTAGAAGTAAAGCAGCTAGTCAATATTATCCCTCTCCAGATTTGGGCTACTCTTTTACCAAACGAATAGTAGTGTTGACCACTAACTGCAGATTGTGAGTCAAGTGCTTTAACAACTTTCATTATGTGCATTTTTTAAAATTCTTCTCTGGTCATTAAGATTAAAATAGATTGGTTCCAAGGAATCCCATTTCCCGTAAATGTCTGAACATAGGCAAAACTAAGGACAAGCAAAGCCACATCACGCTATCTGCTGTGTCCACCGAGGGGAGCTGAGCCCTTGATTTTAGCATCGTAAATCTGGAGACTTACCATGATTCAAGAGAGGGACGGCATCTTGTACATGTGAACCGTAATTGTTATATCGACATTACGAATGTATGATGGTGTTGTCCTTTATTCACCATAAGTAAATTAATATTAAAATGTAACTAAAGTATTGTTACATATATATATACGTATATACTTTAACTTATACAAATACAGATATTATACTTATATTTTGATTCATTTTAAATCCGAATAGTATTTCATACAGTAACCTCCATAAATCAACGACTTAACCATCGTGTACTGAAAAAAATCACTACATTTGATTCCAGATATAAAAAAAACTTGTTTTGCACGTTCATCAGGATTAAACAATGGAGACTTATCATTGTATTATTGAATTAATTACATTTATACACGGTTTATGATATGAAAAAAGGGGAAGGATATGTGTTAACTTTAAACTTCTCACATTTATCTTCTTTGTTTCACGTCAGGAACTTCTGATTTTGCTCAGGTTAAAGTAATTGTGACATAATGATAGTCTATAAATCTGTCTTAGTTTGATTTTTTTTTCATGTAGTTTTTAATATTTAATGCATATGAAAAATTCTTACTCTAAAACTGACTTATCGTACTTTGAAATACATTGAAACAAGTGGCTCCTACCCAGAGACTCGATGACAAATCTAAAGATTTTACAGAAAAAATTTGGTTTCGATACCCAAGATGGAAACAGCACAGATAGGACATTGGAATTTGTACAAAACAACAAACAAACAAATTAATACAGATACAAAAGTTTTTCTCCAGTTTTTATTTATTTTTTTATTCCAATTTTAACTTTTCTGTGTGTAATAGATTTTAACTAGACAAGTGGCAAAACCATGCGGTCTCATTTACTGTAACAATCACTTGATAGAAACTCCTATGTTGCAATGCCCAAATAGTAATGACCATATAACTACTGAAAGTAATTATTTTGCTTTTTATCAGAACAACTCCCCCATATCTTAGCGTCTTAATAAACATAACTTTGAGAAAATAAGATTTTAAGTAATAAATGTTCGTTAATTAATAAAGTCATTAAATACAACAAACATAATAGATTATTAAAACCAAAAAAAATTTAACAAATTACATGCAATTTTTAAACGTTATCTTGGTTATATTTAATATTTTGGTTCTCAAAGCCAGTAAAATGTTAAATACATTAATGAGATCGTGCAATATTATATTACCTAACAATATCTTTTCGATTAAGCATATTGCAAAGTTTTACGTTTCTTACTCTATTATTGAGATTTTATTACAAATACATCAATGTGTAATTGAAATAAAGGCACATTCTTAGAAATACTAAACTTGAAAATTTATTGCAGAGTTTTATCGTTTAAATTAATTTTGTTTGATATTCAGAAAACTTAGCCTGTTTAGATGTTGTTCTACTCCTAGCAACATTGAAAACTACAAATCCCAAAGTAGAAGTTGTAATATAAGATACTTATTAACTGATACATTAAGTATGAAATAAATGTACCGCAATCTTGAAAGATGACTTCTTAATTATTTAATAAAAATCTATAAACTACAATGTGAAAGTTAAGTGTAAAAGGTATTTTTTACTTCCGTTTAAAATTAATTGAGTGAAATATAAGATATTAGTTTTTGAAAAACACGTAATTAATGGAAAATGTAGAGAAAAATCGTCTACATTTATGATGATACATCGATTATTTACTGTGCCTTTTTTTTACATTATTCTGGTGAATATACAAGAAGTTTACCCTGAGTTAACGCAGAGTCGATTTTTGTTGAAATATATTACGCATATTTCAAAAATTTAAGGTTCGTACTATGTTATCACGATTTTATTAGAAATACATTAACCATGCACTTTAATTGACAAAGGAATTAATTTCATAAAAGGAGAAAATTTAAAATTACTATTTAGCTCAAGAATAATTGTAATTCTTTTACGATATCCAAAGGATATAATACTTAAAACTTTAGATCATAACAGCTTCGTTTTATTAGTGTAAATTTAGTTTTGAAGTGAAATGTATAGCAGTTTATATTTAATCTCTGTAGCTAAGAGGAAACCTTATCCTAGTTAATACTAGCTTTAGATGAAAAATATAACTCCATTTACCAATAAATGAATATGGTATGAATGGTATGATGTCTACCACTGTGATAAATTCTCAAGAAACATAATACATTTTTCTTACCAATGCCTTTACGACACCTTAGTGTTTTGTAAGAATCTGACATACAATGCAGAAGAAGAATGTTTTGAAACATCAAATATCTCTAAAATGTTTTAAATTTGTAGATGCATATGACTAACCTCATAACTAACATCATAATAAAGTTCGTGATATGTGTAATCACATCACGAATTTATTTCTGCATTATGTCTACTTTCAAAGTTTCAAATAACACACGCAAGTTACTGTAATTTTTCGATTAATTTCTAATGACACATTACCAAGTTGAACGTTAAATACAGTTTAATAAGGGAAAAGTATCTTGTTCCAATAAACCCTAGCATCCAATACATAATGAATGTCATTAAAGGAGAAAATGTTCACAGTGTTATCTATATTTAAAAAATAAATCACTTTGAGCTTTAATTCACGACAAATTCAATTGTTTTCTTTTATTTTTTACATACATTTTCAAAACTTAAAATACGCTAACTACATGCATGGTGAAGACATAACGAAAATAAATAATAGACTTTTGCAAAAAATTTTTTAAAGTTTAAATGTTCGATGCTTTTGAACATGTTGAGTTTACATTCAAACTAAGGTACCGTTAGTGTGGTAGTTAGCCAGTGAACTTGGACGCAATGTACAGAACCTTTAGTTACGATTACTAATCACTCGTCATTATGATTAAAATGTGTTAAAATGAAAGAATATTCTTTTTAAATTAAGATTATATATAAACTTGAAATGAAATATGGGTATGATAACATTTTGTACATTTCGTACAAGCTGAAGTTTGTGAATATTGTAAAAAGTACCCTTCCAAAATTCAGTTCAGCCCAGATGAAGTTTATCGCGAAATCGTGGTCGAAAAAAAGAGAAACTTGTTCGTTGTGTTGCTGGAGAGAAATTAAAACTCCCGTGACCGGAAATACTACGACAACTCGAGCATTCAATGTTATTGTTTTTACTTTTAATACTTTGTACTATATTTTTTATTACAGATACTATTTTGAATTATTAGCTTAAAATGTGTATGTACGAATAACCTAAATCTCTGAAGCTGGCCGAACTCTGTGAGATATTATTGGATTTACAGTAAAAAATGTCGTTAACAACGAAGATACCCAACTGATGAAACAACCCACTTTAATCTTTTAAGTTGAAATGCATGAAAAGTATATTTAATTAGCTGTATTGACTGTCAAGTCGATTTTTAGTTTCGCTCGACGTACATGCTTGCCCTAATGGTAAGTTACTTTTATCTATTAATAGAGTTTTATTACTTACATATAAAAATACAAATCCATGATGTGAAATGTTCTGCAAATATTACATGATGTTTCAGTTGATAGAACGTATCATAATGTAATGTGGATACATTTCAATCAGTACCAATGGAGTTGTTAGTACTATGATTGTTGTTGTTTTTTCTTACTTTCTTATATAATATGATATTAACACAGATATTCAAATGAAAAAATAAACCGTAACATTTTTTGTTTCAAATAGAAAAATACTTTAACAGTTTTAATAAGCAATACCACACAACAAATATAGTACATTAACACTACGAACTTTTCTTCAATTTAGAACAGTTACATAATTTAAATTTCACTTTACTTCTTGGAATTTCATTATCAATATTTGTGAGCTTCGCGCATTTTTATTGTTTTTCAATCTAGCTAAATAATAATAGGAACCATGTAAAGAATATACAGTATTAAGAACAAGAGAAGAAAGTAAAAGAGAATAAGAAAAGATATGCTAACTCTGAAACTCAGTCAGTGTATACTCAAGGTTGAGCCGTTATATTTAAACGTTTAATATACAAACCATCAAGTCACGCAATAACAACATCAAGTATATAGTATTAATGGAATTGATTATATTACAACTACATTTTAAAACTGACATTACTCAGAGTGGCATGGGAAACTGGGGGCAGTACTTTACGTTTCAATTTATCCCAGTAAAAAGGCATCAAAATTAAAAAAACTTATTCTCAGAAAGATTAGAATGCGTAAAATGCAATACAGGACTAAATGGTTTTTGTAAGGTCTCAAGGCAAGCCCTATATCCCGACTGTAATGGGTGTCCCTGTGGTGAACATTCTCTCACTTAATTCGATCAAATAAACCTTGGACTTGCCCAATTTTCATTTGCTCCCTACAACTCCGATCGCTTTTGGAGCACACAAAGATCAGATAAAGCATTTTTTTTCAAATCCTATATAAATATAGGTTCATAGCTGAATTAATTTATTTGAACTATGGTCTTAGCAGATGCCCATAGGAATATTATTCGTTGGCTCACAAATAATCTAACTGAATGATTAAATGTATCTC
The DNA here is from genome assembly GCA_011833715.1 of Carcinoscorpius rotundicauda. Lineage (NCBI taxonomy): Eukaryota > Metazoa > Arthropoda > Merostomata > Xiphosura > Limulidae > Carcinoscorpius > Carcinoscorpius rotundicauda. Next base: position 43,636,349 of record CM022394.1, on the reverse strand, counting down.
AGGACGTCTGGTATGGGTATTGACACTTACTAATAAAGCAGAGAACAACGTTTCAACCTTCTTAGATCATCTTCAGGTTAACAAAGGGTCATTAGTAAGTGTCAATACCCATACCAGCCGTCTTGAGATACATTTTTACTTCAAGTGAATTTCTCGTCATCATGAATGATTATATCAAATTATTTTAAGACATTGTTTTTGCAATTGACTTATCGCAATATTATTATAACTATGAAAAACATTTTAAAGGTTTTCCGATGTGTTTCAAGATTTTATAATATTGAAGGTATGTTACATTATTCACACTTTTACCTTTTTTAAGGATTAAATACTCACTGCGTTACCACAGTAGTGCATACGATAACAACAGTACTGCATCAGAACATCAGTAAAATTTTCAGTCTCTTTGTAAACACGTTAGTTCACAAAGAACGGTAAATTTGAAAGAGTAGATCGATAATGAATTCTAAACTTTACCATTTCTTACTTTCTGATGAATATGCCTGATGATGACGCAGTGAGATGTAGAGTGTATAAGGCTGTTCCTAGTTTTACATTATTTTATTTTTATACGATAAAATTATTATGTAAAACAATTTTTATTGTATTTTGAGACAGTTTGGTGACAGTTTCATTTTTAAACTCTTATTGTGTAGTATTAAACGCTGGGTTTATTTCGTTAATACATCTTTGTGAATATAGTAAATCAAGTAAAACATAAAATGAGCTACCTTGACTGGGTCGTTAGACTACATTTTATACTTTAGTTCAGAATTTGGTACAATTGTTTTTAAAATACGTGACAACATGATAGGATTTATTACATTAATAAACAAATATCGTAATAACAGAGTCTCTAAGAATTGTGGAAACATTTAAAAAACTCATGCAGGGAAAACCTTCATAGAGTGTTGCACATTCACAAATAAATAATTAATATTTACATATTTTTAAGCATGTGCTCACCAATAGTTAGATGTAAAATGTTCAATCTGTGCCAAATCTCCCGCCAAGTGTTTTCGTCATTATAAAAGTAACTTTTGTGAAGCTTCTTGAATCTATAACAGAGTTTGTTGGCTCTCGTAACTTTTCTGGCATAAACCATGCTCATTAAGAAGCTCTTTAAAAAACATAACCAAAGATCTTCTTGATGATGAGACATGAAATAAAACCTGAAGATGACCTAGGAAGGTCGAAACGTTGTTCTCTGCTTATCAATAAAAATGTTAATCACCGAAGAACGCGGGGACCAGTTGATCCAGCCTCCTTGTCCAATCCACCGACACACTACGTAACGTTTTGTTTTTGTAAGATATTTTTTTTACGTCTTTAGTTGATGAAATCGTTTTTTAACTTCCTTACGGTACATCTAGGTGTATTTCACGGATGACTTAGTTTGAATTTTTTCTGCTTTCTGTGTATGGAGTTCTAACATGACAATCACAGCACTCATTTCGCTATTTTACTTCAGACTGAAATCCCATAGTTTTCAAACACCTAACGCTTATATATGTATATTTTTGTCAATCTACTAAAAATTTAAAACATGTGTCTTTATGTTAAACACAATTTCCCGCTATAATTTTTAATTTGTAGTTAAACACAAAGCTATACAATTGGCTATCTATCGTCTGTTTATCACAGGTTTAGAAACCCGGTTTCTGTTATTGTAAGATCGCAGACATACCACTGCGTCACTGATATGTGGGGAAGAGCTATGTTTTTTTTCAAAACCTGTTTCTAAAATACACATCAATAAGTTCACGTGAGTAAAAAAATCTAAGTGTAATTTTTTAATTTCACAATTACTAACGTTTAATTCTTAACAGATTTTTTAATGGTTTAACGGTAAGTACGAAGGATTATAAGTCTAAAAATCAAGGCATCGACAATGCCTATGGTGGGCACAGCACAGGTAGTCCACGGCATTTAATAAAAATCAATTCCCGAAAAGTAAAGCTTCACAAGCTCGCCACTTAAACTGAAGAACTTTAATTATAGTCTTGTGAAAATACAACACATTTACAGAACAACTATAACACATTTACAGAGAACAACTACAATACATATACAGAGTACAACTACAAGACATTTACAGAACATAAAAGTAGTGCAAAATCCAGTTCATTTAACGATAACATTATTTCATTTCTTCTTTAAAGTTTGATACAGGCTACTTTTACTTGCTTAAGTTCACAAATGACATTTTCACTTTTAACAGAATATTTTTGCTAACAAACTAATTAACCTAAAAGACTACAAACATTAAACGGACATATGCGTTTAGTCACTAACTTCTCAGAGCTCTCATTCAGTACTGAAACGAATATTCCAGTGATTGACTGGCACTCTGGCGATAACTCATTGCTAACTCTATATCTTAGTCAAACTTACAAGATTGTAATCTTGCATGCCCTTTAGCTAGGTATTGTCATCTGATAGATATCACATGATCTACAGAATCTGGTCACACCTTCGATGATTCCCAGCCAATGGAAACTGCTGGTAATTCCTGTTTGCCATCCTTTTTGTATCTTGGCGTCCTCCAAGAGTCGACTCGTGAGCCAGCTTTATAGGTTAAGTCCACTATTCTGTTGGTATAATAATTTGTTTAATTTCTTTAGTAAAACTGCCTTGATAGAACTGGTACAGCACTCCTTTACCATCTTCTGTCCTGTAAGTCTTATTTATCTTTTTCTTGTTCTCGACTTTCCCTTGATCACTGTCCCAAAGTATCTGTACTGGTGGGTCTTTATGATTTGCTTCTTTCAGATCCCGTAAACTTGCATTATGATTGTCACCTTTCGAGACTTACATAAACTTGATGTTTTGCTTGTATTTCTTTTCTTAAGCTTTTGTGCATACTGCATATGCTTCATTATTCCTCTTTCTGTCTGGTTTCCTTGACTTGTACTGCCTCAAATATTTCCAATCACTAAGTCTAAGACTGATGTTTTCGAACACACGGCTTCAAGGTTTCCCCCGTAATATGGAGTGTCTACCTTTATTCTTTCTGTGGAAAATTTTCTTATGGTTATCTGTTATAAGTTTCGTTCTCCGTACTGCACTCATTGTCTCGTAGGACCTTCACTTTATTGTTCTCAACATAACTTTTATCTACTGGCATGTTTTGATTTGTTTACACCACTCTATATTTATCATATGCTACAATTACCAATAGCACTGTTGACCCATTCGCCAACTTTAAAACATTTTAAAACGAGCTAAAACTCATTCACTGTTTAGTCATGAAGATAGCTCTTCCTTCTTGTGGTTAATCTTACGAGATGTTTCTATTCTGTTTCTTCTTGTAGCGGCATCCATGGTGACATTTACTCATTTCTTGTTTCTTGCTGTAATTATCTCCGTAGGTAGCTCCAATTGGCTCCCTGTAGCGCAATAGCATAGCATAGAACGCTAGAAAATGGGTTTCGGTACCCGTGGTGAGCACAACTCATTGGATAACTTTGTGCTGAATTATAAACAACAACATCAACAAAAAACTCCAGTTACTTTATGTTTATATTTCTTCTGTTAATTGCTGATAACAATGTATCCTATTTTACAGCAAACAAAGCATTTTTTTTCGTTTACCCTCTTGACACTTTTGCTGGCATCTTGCTTCTGGCAAGCCACCCCAATTGTAAACTTTAACTGGTTATACTTAGATTTGCCAGTTATACTCGCTTTTTGAGCTTCCATGTACTATTCTGTCAGCTTCATCATCTCGTATACTTATGTTGGTACTCTTTCCTTTAGAAATAGTGATATGTCAGTTAAACACGTGAAGATGAACTGTTCAAGTATTTGTAGATCTTCAAAAGTATATTCACACTTGGCCATGCTGGTCTGTCTTATGAGGTATATCAGTAGCCATGCCACAAACCGACCTAAAGCTTCTCCAGTGTTAGGTTTTGCCTGTCTGAATTTTCAGAGCATACTTTCTTCGAGAGGTTCATAGCATTTAAGCAATGCCACTTTTAAATTGTCATAGTCTGTAGCATCTTCTGATATCCTGCCTGCATACATTTGTAAGCCTTTTTCTAGATGAAGTTGGCTGAGACAGACTGTCCAGTGGCCTTTGTTCCAGTTCATACTTAGAGGAATTTTTCATATTTCTCCAAGAATACATCCATGTTATCTTTCTGTTCATTAAGTATGTGCAGTTTGGGTTTGCTGTCCCTAAAACCATTGCCATTTTTTGTTTCTTCTTCCTTTGGTTGGTTGAGTTTTACAATCTCAATCTGTGCTTTTATTTTCTATACTTCTATTATTTCTTCTCTTTCTCCCCCCTTCCTCTTTCTCAATTTGTTTTATTATACTCACTCTCTCTATTTCCTGTTCTTCTTTCATTCTTTCCTTCTCTCTTCTGTTGTTACTCTTCTCTCTCTAGATTTCGTTGTTGCTAAACAGTCTCTCGTAGTTTACTATATTTTAACCCAAGAAACTCATCTCTTTCTCTCCATTTATCAAAATCTGTTGACTTGGTTATATAGTTTGACCGTAATATTTACAAAACTCCCCACACCACTACAGTTGTGTGTATATAGGCCGACTTATTCCTGTTGTTGTTTATGTCTTCTTTCAACACAGTAGGTGTACTACTGTATAATCCTTGCTGGCTCTCAAAATCTTAGAGTTTTAGGTATATAACTATTGGGCTGGAATTCTTTAAAAGTAGATGTTTGTAAATTTTTGGCGAAAATTTTGAAAAATAAATGTATACTGCGCAGCCCACTTGGTTTAAAATAACATATTCAAAACAAGTCAAACTTATGTACACAATTTTTTTACACCATAAGATATCACAAATACATCTCAAATTCTAAGTAATTTTATCTTCTTGTCAAAAGTCCACACAGGCTGATTCAACAGCTTTATAATCAAAGATGAACTGTTTTTCCCTGTCTTATTTTCTAGCAATACAAATCAGTGAATGATTTACTTATGCTACCCTGCGGATCACCACAGTTCTATTTCAACTTCAAATAACTGTCTTCTTTTCGTCAAAGTTTTCATAGACGGGTTTAATTGCTTTAGAACATTCTTTGACAGACAATTATTCTTCTTATCTCTATTAAACTGTGGAAATCATTTTAAAATATTATCCGTTATGGCTAATCACTCACACACTGGCTAAATTTATGTACTATATTGTTTTTACTAAACTTTTACTTTACTTTATATACTTAACGTGCGCTTCGTTAGTCACCTGTATGTATACTAACGACGTCATTGAGGTGCCAAACGTTCTACAGCAGGGGTGTGCAACATTTTTCGTCGGTGGGCCATATAACCAACTTCATCAATCAAGCGGGGCCACTTAAAAAACAAGCTTATTCGTGTACATGCACAATAAATTTAAAAAAATTCTCAAAATGCAAGCAATAATATTTTATATTTTTGCATGAGTGATCATTTTAGTGCGACACTTGAAATTTAGAGTCCTTGCAGAGCTTGTCAATATCAGCTTTGACAGAAGTGGTTGCCACTCTTAACTGACTGGTCAAATGTTCATCAGTCAGCTGACTTCTACATTTGGTTTTGATGAGCTTCATTTTGGAGAAAAATTGCTCACAGCAGTAGGTGCTACCAAACAGGGAGGCAATTCTTTGTGCATGACGGGACAAATTGGGAAACTTTTCACGTACACAGAGTTTGTAAAAGTCTAGCAAACTGTTTTCAGAGAATTTCCTTTTAGTGTCCATGTCAGCCGACATTTGGCAATCATCAGGACTGTCTTCCACTGCCAAATCAAAAGGTTGAGCGAACAATTTCAATCTAATTTCAGTTTTTCTGAAATCTGTTTGCAAACTCATCACGCAGCTTTTGTACACTGGTTCCATATTTGGTGCAATCCAGATAAGGAAATTCCAGTTTCCTGGTTGCAAGACATGTAAAATGGGTCAATATGGCTCTTCTCAACTGAACCTGGAAAAGTTCCAATTTCTTCTCAAAAGCACAAATATGCTCAAACAACTTATTCACAAGTTGACTTTTCCCTTGTAGTTTTAAGTTTAAATCAGACAGATGCTGTGTAATGTCTGTGAGGAATGCTAAGTCATTCAGCCAGTTCTCATTGCTCAAGAAGTCCACATTCTGACGTTTGCTCTCCATGAAGAACTTAATCTCCTCTCGCAGATTCCAGAATATCTTCAAAGTAGCAGCTCTACTAAGCCAACGTACAGCAGAGAAGTACAAAACATCTGAATACTCACTGTCCAGCTCATCTAAAAAAGTTTTAAATTGTCGATGATTTAATCCTCGTGTTCGAATATAATTTACGCATTGGACGACATTTTTCATGACTTCTGCAAAATCAGGCCACATGGTTAGATTACAACAACTAGGGCCACACTAAATGGCTTGGCGGGCCGCCTGTTGCACACCCCTGGACTACGCGACACCAAAATGGAACAATACTCGCTTGAGGTAACGAGAAAAGTGCCGAAGCATCGAGTAACTTCGTGTCAACAACTGAACCAGATATACAATGTACGACTCTTACCGAGTTATGCAACCAAACTTGTTATAACTATCGCTTTCAAAGTAATTGCTTTTTAACTCTTTTATTATGAAATGTAAACAATCATTAAACATTAAATCACAAAACAAATTGAATAATAACGCCTACACTAAGCAGTCTTGTATATCCAAAAGTTTTAGATAAAATAAGCTTTTATGTATCTTTTAGATGGTTTACATTTTTAAAGGTGTTCTACATGTAACAATGGTGTTAAATATTATTAAGGTTCTTAAAGCTTAAAATTTCAGTGGAGAAAACTAAGACTGTTAGATATATATGTGATAAGAAAATTAATATTGATTAAATTCAATATATGTTAAACAGTTACTGATATTGTTTCTTCAAAATAATCATGTTAATGTGATATATCTAGGTAAAACTTAATACATTTAAGAGCAATGGAATAGGTCTGCAGATTAATAGGAGATTAACCAGGATATTTATTTTGAAGTAATGTTAAACCTCTGAGTAACTGAGGCATGATTATAAATAGGATAATGAGAATGGACACAAAGTAAATTGCAAAACCTCTATCATAACACTAAACACAGATATAGTATGTACTTGCTTTATGGTACAATTAACTACCACTTTTAGTGGCTTCGAGTAAAAAATATATATATATATATATTTAGTGGCTTCTTTCTGTTACTTATCATTTAAGATACTATTACTAACTGACTACAGAATGTTTAAATGCAGTGTTTCAGTTCGAAATAAGTTTCAAGTTTAACCAATGAGAAAAGCGCGACACAGACTAAAGATCATTCTTATTACGGCATAACAGAGACTACTGTCTGTAGATTTCATTGGAACGACTGCTGAAGTACACTGTCGTCCGTGATCTTGCAAATATTTCAGTATCGCGGCCATACCTACTCCCCCTCCATGTAGAACATGTTATCTACTAGAACACGGGCAGAAGTAAATCAGCTTATCCGTGTTAGGTAAAACTTTCTCATATACAGAATAAAGAATGAATCGAGAACAAATACTATAATATTTCGATAAGACAGAAATGCATAGTGTATTCATACATCGCACTTCCCTGCCCTCCTTTAAACCAAACTTGGCATGGTCTGGTAGCTAGGGTACTCAACTTATAATCTGAAGGTCGATCTTTCACAGTGGGGGCATTATAATATGATAGTCAACCTCAATATTCATTAGTAAAAGATTGGTCCAGAAGTTAGCAGTGGGTAATGTTAGCTAGCTGTCTTCCCAATTGTCTATTACTGGTAAGTCAAAGAGAGCAAACAGCCTTGTAGTAGCCTTTCAAGAAATTCAAAACAAGCCGACAATCCCTTTTAACCTTAAAATAAAAATAAATTATAAAAATCTCACTCTGATCGAGGCTTTAGTTTTCTCTTGCTCCTAAATAAATTTAATCCTACATAAACGTCAAACTCCTCAAGAAATTCATCAGAAATATTAACATTTAATTAATGTAACACATAAATAATACATCTATACAAAAAATAACCTTTTAACACAGATACAAGTGCGTATACACCAACAAATATATAATACACATCTTTTAACGAAGATTTATGGTGCATAAAGAAAAGCTAACAGTTGCTTTCAGATAATACAATGATTACACTACATATCAAAACATAAAACAACCCTCTTTATCTGAATATTAATGAAATAAAGAATTACAAAGTAACAATGAACTCACGATCAAAACAACAAATAAAGAATAAGCACTTTAACAAAGAATATCATGCATTTTGCACAGTCAAGTTTATAACCACGAATAAAAAATATTCAAAAAAATAAATTTAAGTACATAATGTGACAAAGTAAAAATAAAAAATCACTAAAATATTGAAACGTCATTGATATAACTAAAACCACATTAATAAGATTCAACTGAGATTCAAAGTGTGTAACTTTTTTAACATTAATTAAGTCATGCAACAATAGCAAAATATTTTTAACGTAAACAAAAACGTCAACAACGATAACAGTAATTATAGCCAACCCTATTTAACAAAAAAAACTAACACCAAAGCAACAGTCACTTCAAAATGTGCAAATCACAAAAATACATTTCATACTTAATTGAAATCAAGAAAATCCATTAAGGTTTTAGATGTGAGCAGGAAAGAAGAATTAAATTGTACATGTCATGCTCTTTTTTTATTTTTATTTTGGAATGTTGATTTCAAACTAAAGCTATTTTTGCCAATAAACTGCCTTTAAAGTGGTTTTCAATTCAAATGTTTGCATTGTTTAACTTTTATTTTCTAAATTTCCAAAGATAATATTTAAATAAATTCTCATCCCACACTTACATATGTAATATTCTAACAGAATGAAGAAACAAAACAAACAACATCGTTGCTACGGCCATGGTCGAACAAAAAACAATTTATTAAACAGTAAAAATGCTAGAAATCCAAAACAAAACTTTCAAGCTAGTGAATAACAGTTTTATCACTTATAAAAAACAGGAAAGAAATCCGTTCATGACCATGACTTGATACGAACGTTAATAAATACAATACAAATACCAATGATACGAATTTCAATAGATAAGGGATTTAGGAAAGAAATATAAAAATATTGAGCTCAGGTGAATATAAACAAACAATATAATAAATAAAAACTTGGTAGCTATCAAACATCAAACTTCTGACACTTATTAAGGTTTGACATTGAAAGTTATGGAGGGGTTATCTATATGTTTTTGTTTTTAGTTTATTTAATTTTTCGCAAAGCTACTTAAGGGCTATCTGCGCTAGCCTTCCCTAATTTAACAGTGTAAGACTACAGGGAAGGCAGCTAGTCATCACCACCCACCGCCAACTCTTGGGCTACTCTTTTACCAACGAATAGTGGGATTGATCGTCACATTATAATGTACCCACGGCTGAAAATGACGAGCATGTTTGGTGCCACCGGAATTCGAACCCGTGGCCCTCAGATTACGAGGCGAACACCTTAACTCATCTGGCCTTGATCTATATGTAATTATGTCATTCTTGTATGGTCATTATAAATTTTTGGCACTTTCATCCCTAGCTAATTCTATATTTACTAAATATTTTTATCAATTATTTTTGGACATTTTTATCCCTTACTGATAGTTACTGTATGAATGTACGCATTAATTTTTCTTTCACTCTTTCACTTCAGTCATAATATAGGAGTTGACTTCCTAAAGATACCAATCATACACTATACAAAACATCGAATATTTTACATGTTAAAGTCATCCGATATTCATCTGTTACTGTCTGATTATTCCTGTTCCACTTGTACTTAAGTGTTTTAAAGAAACAGTAGAGTTCGAGTTCGGTAAAAAACTAAGTTCAGTGGGTAATGATAACTTCGTTCGAACTAGAATTATGACTTCTTTTTAATTGCTACTACTTTTTACAACTAAGCGATGACAGCATAAACTCCTCAGTGACACGCAAGTGATTAAACTATCAGTAGTAATAAAGTAGTTGTAGAGTTATCTCGATTGAGACATAAAGAAAGATTAACAATTTGGTGGGTTAGTTACTTTCATGTTTGTTATTTTACCAATAATTTTTTTGTTTTATTTGAGGCTTGATGAATAAAGAAACAAATGAAAGTGAGTAACAATTATCTTTTAAAGTAAAACTTTGTGATTGTTTATTTTTATTTCATTTATCCATATAAACAGCATATTTGTATTATGTCTATTGAGTACCTTGACTACTCCTACAGAGTCCACCGATTATATGATACATAGGGTGATATAATTTGGATGGCAGCTGAAAAATCATTCAAATTGTACAATTTGGCCAGCTTACCACTAAATAAACTCGTATAAACTAATTCAAAAACTGGTTAGTTTGATTGTTATCTTGCTACGTGATTACGTCATACACTTTTTGCTTGAAATAATGTTTTTGTTTGCTATATTATAACCATGGTTAAAGTAATTGACTTTAACTCTTTCGTTGCCGTTAGCTTGTGTAGCGTGGATCTATCACGCTTGCCTTTAAATACGCACTTCAACTGCTGTTGTAAATCTGACTTTTTGTTGGCACCACGCGGTAATTTTTTACATTAGACTTATCGTTGTATAACTGGTCAAGTGGGCAAATATTTTCTGTAATTTTAAATGTAGGAATTTGATTCAAATACTTTTTTTAGTATTAGTTTTACTTTTAACCTTTTATTTTAATGTTTTATATATACTTGAAATTCAAATCCCCACACTGTAGATTTTAGATCAAAATTAATATTACAGATCTATACATTATTAATGTGCGGTTAATTTGAGTATACTGTCTAATTTTGCAATAAAAAAAAATTAAGTTAAGCTAATATAATTTATACATTATTATTTCAATATTAAGAGAATAAACTAATGATCTTACGCAAATTATAGTGAGGGAGATTTGGTTTTATTACACGTACAGTATTTTGACCTCCAGGCAATCATTCTCTGTTACAGAAGTTTTGAAGGCAAAGAAGAGTTTAGTGTTGAAATAAACTTTCAATAACCTAACAATGTATTTAAATTTAAAAACTGTTGTACTGTTACAAGTTGCAGCTTTCACTATAATGAGGCCCCCCAGTGGCTCAGTGGTATGTCTGCGGACTTACACACTAAAATCCGGGTTTCGATACCCGTGGTGGGCAGAGCACAGATAGCCCATTGTGTAGCTTTGTGCTTAATTCGAAACAACAACACTATAATGAGTATTTGTTTTTAGAACAAGCGTGATATTTTGATCAATTGTGACGTCAGTCTAAGGTAAAAAGTTTTAACGGTAAAGGTTTTAGTAATTAAAGAAACATTCAACAATCTAACAATATGTTTTAAATTTTACAAATCTATAGTTTAAGTACGTTGTTAGATTGTTTAATGTTGCTTTAAATATTAAAACATTATTTACTGTTCAATTGTGTGTACTTGAAACTGATTGCCTGGAGATCAAAATATCATAGTTGCTCTGAAAAATAAATCTTCCTTACTGTCAGTGTTGAATTCATGAGGTGTACAGGGGATAAATTTCCCCATGTGAAAAAAATCTATCTCTAAAGTGCAGTGCAGTATTTATCATGTCGAATTTGAATTTATCCCCTTACCCCGATGGAATGGTCTGACTTGTGACTTGTAATAAAATCAATAAGAAAACAACATACTAGACGAGTAACTAACGACGGTAAATACTAATAAACCCTAGTCGAAAAGTCACATGAAAAAGTTAAATATGTAGGAAAGAGAAGAGTGAGAAAGGAAGAAAGTATAATGTAGTGACCAACTGAAAAAGATACGTCTTTTCAATAGTGATAAAATAATACAATGTCGTGTATAGTAATCGGTGAAAACCCACAGTAAACGGAATAAACTGTTAGAAATCTGGTATTAGAGAAAATAGTTTCAACGCATTTGTGAGTCCTCTTCAGTCTCACGTTTTCTTTCGGTATGAAAAACACAATCGGTCAACAAACGCTTAAGTGACCCTTGATCTAGGAATTCCCTCATTGACATAGGAGCTCAGAAAGTTGTTAAGTTTAACGTGACCTTGAGGAGTGGGGGATTGAAATCAGGGAGGCTTTTGATTATATATACGTATATATAAGGAATTCTTTTGGTTTCCACATATTATGCTTAGAAACTCGTGTGTCAACTCTTCCTCCACTTTCATTGCATAACCTTTCTCACAGGACAGGTTTTTTACATTGGTAAAAAGTAACCTAAAATCGACGATAATTATTTGTCTTCCCTTCAATCTATCACTTTTAAATTGAGGACAACTAGTGCAGGTAGCCTTCGAATAGTACGGCTTTATGCAAAATGAAAAACAAATAAACAAATATTCTGTATTATACTCCATAAGAAACAGAATGTAAAATTATATCGTTCAAAATCTAAAAAAAACTGTGTTTTTCTCTCGCTCTCTCTTAGTCGTAGCGTGAATATTTTATTATTTCTATTCCTTCTAAGAAGGTTCATTGCTTCCCAAATATTTCAGCTTCAAAATCGAAACTTTTTTTTACTAATCATAGTTACATTGCATTTTTCAATAATGTTTCTCAGGTTAGTTATCAAAGTTAAGCTTATATATAATAAACAGTTATTGACATTAAGATCCAATCTTATGTTTTCATGACCTGATTGTTAACAGTTATACTTTGTCATATAATTCAACCATCCATGTTTAAAAAAAAATATCGTAAATGACTATAGATAATGTTTATATAGCTGGATGGAACCACAAACGTAAATTTATTTACATACCTAAACATTATCAAGTACTGTAATAAGTTTATATAGATTCTTACTTCTAACTACTCCATGAATACGAATCCTTCACTAATGCTCAAATGCCATCAGAAGCTATATTGAATAGAAAAAAATAGTATTATCTAAGAACTACTAAAGAAACTCAAAAGGCAAAATTTGAGACAAATTGTTAACAAGTTTATTTAGTTCTGTATATCACATGTGAAACTTTGCACATTAACTTCTGAACATCCAAAGTCTGCAAAGGCAAAGTCCACGCTCACTAGTTGAAGTTTGACGTCACTCAACGTCAATAACGAGTATGCCCCCAGTGAGCATCAATAACTGCTTGGCATCTCCTGCCCATGGAAGCGATGAGATGACGAATCAGATCCTGTAGAATGGCTGTCCACTCAGCCTGCAAAGCTGCTGCAAGCTGAGGTAGAGTCTGTGGTTGAGGTTGTCGCCGTCGCAGACGTAGGTCCAACTCGCCCCAAAGATATTCGATGGGTTTAAATCTGGTGATCTGGAGAGCAAGGGAAGAACGTTGATGTTGTGGTATCTCAAGAAGGCAGTGGTGAGTCGGGCTGTGTGAGGGCGGGCGTTGTCATGTTGAAAAACGTCGTTGACGTTCACCATGATTGGCCATGGGGCCTAAGAATCTCGTAGACGGTTGCGTACGGTCTGATCGAAAATCCTACGCAGCCCTGGTATGGTTGAGGCAGTAGACGTCGCAGTGGTGGTCCTATTCCGAAGGTGACGTAACCGGATGTGGAAATCTTGTGCGGGCGTGGTCACACGAGGTCTGCCAGATAGTGGACGGTCACGAGTTAATCCATGTTGTTGGTGACGATTTTATAGCTTTGTGATGGTGCTTGGGTGAACATGCACAGCTCTGGCAACATTTGATCGAGATTCGCTTGCTTTCCACAACCAATGGCGCTGTTGCGTTGTGCTTCAGTCAGTCTTGGCGTGACTTATTGCGTGTCGGTGGCTTAACACTGAGCTAAGGAAACCGAGAACCCGTCACTTTTATAGGGATTTTGCACATGTTGCACTTGCAGAACATGCAGATCTCTCAAACAAATTTATTGGACACGAATGCGTTTTGGCAAAAAATCCGTTGTTTTTCTCCGTTTTCAAAGTGCACAACTTTTATTGTCATTTTGGTCTGACAATCAGTGCCTTAACACGTGTAACATCACATACTCTGAGCTTGTAACGTTATCACATATATTTCTCTTTAAAATAACAAAAATATCAATTTTGCGTTTCTTTTTTTAAAGAGTATATTTCATGATGCACTAGACAAACATTCACTGATAAAATGGAGACAAATTAAACATTTTACCTACAAGCCCAACTAATCGAGATTAAAAATTAAGCTGATGCTACTGTACCTTAGTACACTTCATTTGAAGTACAATTATCTTGTAGCTTATAAAATCAGCATGCAGAAAAACAAGGGTTGTAAGTCCTTAACAATCAATGGTTGTCGTAGCCTCTTTATCAAGTAAAAATCGCACAGTATATTGCACACACTGTATGGTATTTATCACTTCATAGCTTGAAAAGTGAAAACACGCCATTTTCTTTCATCTCTAGAGTATTAGACATAATGAGAATTCTAGTGAATTAACAAATCGTAATAAAGTAATGTAGCCTCATTTAATTTGGGGCTCAGAAAGAAGGATCACTACACCATTTCTGTCACTTTTCTTTTAGCTAACTGATCCTAATAACTTTTAATCAATTATAAAATGTAACTTGTATACTGTGCTTCATGTTACCAGGCAAGGGCTCAGAAATCAAGTAATCAGTCGTTTGCTCATCTGATCATCGTGGTTTTCACGGATTAATCAGTCATTCTCAGTGGCTTAACTGACACTCAAAAACCTTTGTTGCCTTTATTTTTAATGACTTTTCATATACGTAATTATAGATCAACAGATAACTGTTTCTAAATTTTTCTCACTTGTCAGATTACTTGGTATGACTCTCGGTGAGATCTTCTCATTCTTAAACTTGTAGTTTTGCCAGTAAATCAAAACCTCATGTGGAACATATCAATACAACTTACTGATGCGATACATGTGCTTTTGTTCCTCTCTTGTCTTTTAGTTCATTCATCAGTTGACCAGTTTGTTGAAGTATTAGGTACAGACTAATTCAGCTGTATTCAAGTCTATATTGCTATCATAAATCACAGCCAGACCTTATCTTCACACTGGAACACCTGTTCCTTTACCATTTCGTCATAACTATTTTTTTCTATCATTGACCGTCTTTTCCTAATTTGTATAAGACAAATACGTGTGCATCGATCATGATAGGTTTAACCATATATTCTTGTGAACACCAAAGGATGTCTGCTAGTGATGGGAAGATCATATCCTATATCAGTATAGATATTTCTCATCCAAACATATGTTTGGTAAACAGTATGTGGATACCAGCTATCTTGCTTTATTTGTCATAATTAAATACGGCAAGTACTCATCCATGTTAGTCCTAGTGAAATGAATTTACATTGGAAGCATTTATTTGGTGGTATCCAATGTACCAAAGCATCATATCATGGTTAGCAAGATGAGGTACACATTTTCATCATAAGTGAACTCTGCATAACTCACTGAATAGTTGACTGATGAAATCTGCGTTCTGGTCCATGTGAAGCTCTTCTGGTCATACCTCTACCTCAACACATTAGTGACAAACTATGCTAATACATCAGTGTATTAATGGCTGTGTACTTGTGTACTTGATTTTCGTCATAGTGTTACTACTAACATCAATTACACCCACTTTGCTTACCATACCTATAACTACTCCAGCAAATGACTGGCTACTCACTTGTCCATTATTCAAAAACAACACCAGAAATTCATGCTTCATTGCACAGGTGGCTGTCCAAGCTAATGCTTTCTATTTACATGTGTAACTACTATTACTGTGTTATATGGCACCAAGAAACTAGAACCTGCACAGAGTAATCCACGAAACATCATTTGTGTACACAGAGATACCGTTATTTCTTTTACTGCATACACTCACATGGTTCATTATTCCTGCATTGAATCTGGCTGACATTGGATGAACTTCTCATGGGGCATTATCTCACCTTTGTTCAGGTGAAACTGGTGGATAACTTTTACAGTACATCCATTCTGAAAATGCTAATACCATACTGGAATTCAAAGAAAATTATCTTTGTTCTTTCAGTGACATTAACTGCCTGGACTATCACTATAATAATTACCTAGAATTTATATTCCTAATAAAAATATTGCTCAGCAAAGAATTTAAAGTTTCTCTACAAGAGCTTTACTAGTCTACAAGAAAAGTAGATGTTTCACTTTTTCCATTATGGATAGCATTCAGATGTTGTTACCTTCAGCTTTTACTAGAAACCACTGTGATTGTAACAGAGTATCTGTGTGAGTAGGTCAATGGGTAACATGATGGAAGTAGCTGAGTAAGTTAGTTTATTTGAGAATTAGCCAGTACAGTGTTCAAGTGGACTTTTCCTTCTCCAACAGCTGGCCACAAGCAACTAGTTCATTGAAGATCATAACAAAAAGTTCTGAATCTCACTCACAACAAGGAATTTCCTCATGGCTTAATTGACAATACTTTCAATCAATATAAGTATATGTAGTAAGCACAGATCTTCCAAGCAGGTCATTAGTCCCTTATTGCTGTCATCATTAACTCAGCTATACGTTCCCAGATTTACAATACTGGAAACATGATTTTGATACAGATAACTTATTAGGTAACTTTGTGTTTAACCTCAAACAAACCGTCAATGCCAGTCTTTTTCTTCATCTTCAGCTTAGTCTGATGGATAACACCCCAAATATCCAATGAGTTGAATAAATGGTACAGTTAATAGAATATAACCTCATTGGATAGCCTGTTTCCGAGTCCATCTATTCTAAGCAATTGGCAAGTGAAATGCTTTAGGAAATGGTACCAGTCTTCTTCCATACCTTTGAAGAAAGGAGGTAAAAAACCACTTAGCATCAATCATAGGGACTTCTAGTAGTGGTCAAATCATGTCCCTTCTGAAGTTTTGATGAACATCTGACTAAGATATTGCCAGTATCACATGTGCAGGGCAACAGTTAAACTCAGGAACCGTAACATTTGGACGAGTAATGAGGCATCGCTAAGTATATGGATGCCCCGCATGCGCATGTTGTCCTGCGAGTGATCTGAAAGTGCAGTATAAATAAACACATTTAGTTAAAGCAATAATGTTTATAGACAGAACAATGATATCTGAATCAAACGCTGAAAAACGTGCCAAAGTGCAATTAACCTGGCCATGAATAACTAAAGCTACAAAAGATCAAATAAATATAGAGTCATCACTTAAGATATTACTTCAGAGAAACACACCGAGAAACTTCAGTTATGTATTTAAATTGAACAAATAGACGCTCTCTTTATAAACTAACATTGAGGAAATGTCTCATGAATGATTACTCAAATCAGCAGGTCGATATAAGCGTTTGCAGAAGGATGGCTAGAATGTTATTCCAAGTGATGAAGATGGCTTAACGAAGATCATGCATTGTTTGGAATTTACACCTATTTCTATAGACTTTCCTTGCCGTCTACCCCAAACATTTTCAATGGGGTTCAGTTCGAGCGAACACGCTGGATTGTCCAAAAGAATCACGTTATTTGCCATGAAAAAGTTCTTTGTTCTGAGAGCATTATGGATTGCAGCATCGTCCTGCTGAAAGATCCAGTCATTTCCACACAAGCGAGGGCTTTCAGTCAATAAGGATGCTCTCTCTCCAACATGCTAATGAATCCAGCTGCTGTTTGGTGCCCCTGTGTAATCTGAAGTTCCATTGTTCCCATGGAAGGATAAAGCACCCCAGATCATGATGGAACCTCCTCCACTGTGCCATGTAGAATTTGTCTCTGATGGGATATCCTTATCGTTCCAGTAACGTTGGAAGCCATCTGGACCATCCAGGTTAAATTTTTTCTCATCAGAGAACAAAACCTTCTTCCACTTTTCCAAGTCCCATGTTTGTTGCTTTTCAACAAAGTTTAACCGAGATGTTTCATAATGTGGAAGGAGGCGTGGTCTTTGAAGACGTTTACGGTTTTTAAAACCTTTTTCTCGTAGATGCCGTCTTATTGTTCTTGAGCTGCATTCTGCGTCCGTAAGGGCCTTGATTTGATTCGACAATTGGGTGGTGTCTTGTCAGACAACCTGTCGAATCCTCCTGCTCAACGTCGGCGAGATTTTCTTGGGCCGACTATTTGAAATTCTCGTTCCGTATTCTTCAGGGTCTTTTAAGAAGTTTTTTTAAACAGTTTTACTTTGCCCAGCGATGGCACGTTGAGAGATACCTTGCTTTTGCAGCTCGACAATTCTGCCACGTTTAAACTCTGTCAACTTTTTAGCCTTTGCCATTTTTTACCAAATGTAACACAGGAGATATCAGTGAGTGATGTTGACAATGCTAATGCTTGAACACAAATGACTAAATTTCATGACATGCATACCGATTAACGTTTGAATATGGACTTAGACTCTTGACCAGCTGGTATTCATGCTAATTTCATAGTGTTCACATTTTCCCTATTAAATGCTAAAGCAGTTTTTCGCTTTTCTTATTTTCATCTTTCGAAGGTCTACTCAAATAAGTGGTTGAATCTAACAATGCAAAATGCATATTATTTTCTTTATGTTCATTGGCCTTAAGATTTTGGCCAGCAGTGTATATGTATGGTGTTATATGTTTGAAAGTGTCACTAAAGTGTTTTATTGGACGTCTCGGGTTCGAGTCTCTTTTGTTTGAACTGTAAAGCCTTGAGTTAATGCCTATGAGCTCCTTTCGCCAAGATATTCTTACTTAAATTTTGCACGTGACAGCGGGTAGTATTAGTTCGAGCTCCAACTACTAAACCAATTCAACCCTTTCGGTCTGCCCACGATCCCGTTACGTGACAGCAGTTAGTCACTGGTCCAGAACAACAGGGAGATGAGTTAATAGTATCAAACATTTATATAATCTTATATATGTAAATCAGCTTTGACTGGCAGTGGTTGTTTGGAAATGGCACTTCAAATCCATTTTGACTAATAAGTGACAGCCTGTGAGTCTTATAGAGATCTCACCAAGTACTCACAGGCTCATCAGAGAGCTTTTAAATATTAATAACCCTCAGTCATTCTTATTTTATTTGCATCTACCAGTACTGATACATCATATATCGCTGAATAATCTTCAGTCTACAATTATATGCTGATATATGTAAAGGGTCTTCACAACATTAGCAAAAGTCCTGTATTTAGAATAGACTTCTTCTGAGCTCGACATCTCTCTCATGCAACTATTTTAACCTGCTAAGGAATTTCCTACTTGGGCATAAGTACGTCTATATTGAAAATAAACCATTTATTAATTGTAATAATTCCTTTAAAATAATATGCTCAAGTGATCAAGTAAGAGCCAATATGAACAATTGGAAATCTAGAAAACTCAAATCAAACCTGAAATCATGAAACGAAAATTTCTCCTTCTTATCCATTTAACAATTAGAGTATCAAGTAAGGCATTTACGAAGCAATTTGAATTTGAAACAATTATAAGAAAAGGACATGTACATATTTTAAAGAAATTTTAAAAAAGCGCGTTAAGGCGTGCGCTCGTAATCCGAGTGTCGCGGGTTCGCGCCCGCGTCGCGCTAAACATGCTCGCCCTCCCAGCCGTGGGGGTGTATAATGTGACGGTCAATCCCACTATTCGTTGGTAAAAGAGTAGCCCAAGAGCTGGCGGTGGGTGGTGATGACTAGCTGCCTTCCCTCTAGTCTTACACTGCTAAATTAGGGACGGCTAGCACAGATAGCCCTCGAGTAACTTTGTGCGAATTTCCAAAAAAAAATTAAAAAATCGCATCTACTGGATGCGTGAGTAGATTAGCTTCTCTTTTCTGCAAAAGTTGTCATATTAACAGACCTGTACAACTTTTAAAGTTGAAAGTCTTTGTACTTTCTGTTGTACAGAACTGTTAATATGACAACTTTTGCAGAAAAGAGAAGCTGATCTACTCACACAGAATTTTACTTTCTGTCTCGTATCATGACTTAATTTCATATCAACTCAGTCACTAAAACATTCAATACTTCCATATAATAGATGTTTTTTATGCATCTCCTGTTGTTTTATGATACTATCTGTTAGTGCTCTAAAATTGTTATTCACTTTCATCTGATATCCACAAACTGAAATCCCCAGTTCTGAGTGTTCGAACTATATCTTTTAACAAGTAGTATTTTCATTGAGCAATTTATAACATATTAGACTATATAAATAATACCAGTTAAGGTGGAGCTCAACCTTCTTATATGAGGGTGTGCTTGACGTTTTTCACTCCTTTTTTTTGAAAGCAAATATTTTAAAATATTCTGTATTGTTTTTCATAGTTCCTTTGCAACGAGGCACTCAAGTTGGTCATTAACTTTAGTTTACGTAAGCTGAGAATGAGTGGAGGTTTAGATGAAGGCAAAATCTTACTTTTTTGGTTTTCTTCTAAGAATAGGTAAAGCAGCATTTAATTAGTTAGCTGAGACATTCTCGTTGGGAGGTCAAATAAGAACTGGGGCTGGAGGCAGCCACACACTTAGCTTGTACACCTTGTGCCACTCAGCTAGAATCACTAGTTAGAAATGCGAAAAGGTTGAGGCTAAGTAATATACTTGAGTTCATATTTGCACAAGAGGACTCACACTTTGTGCGTGTTTCCACTCCTTTAATTTGTTAATTTTTCTTTTGTTTTGACTACATTATACATATAAATCTTAAAACTGTTATATTAGGTTTTGTGGAACTTTCAGTTTCTTTAATGTTCCACGAGAACTCTTAAATTATCGCACTGTGGTTCTCATTATTCTTATTTTTGTAAGCATTTGGCACAAACCTGTTAATCTCTGATAAGTCTTCAGTATTTTTTGTTTCAGTTTGAACAAGATCCCTGGGCCCGGAATGGCCAGGTGGGTTAAGGCGTTCAACTCGTAATCTGAGGGTTGCGGGTTCGAGTCCCCTTCGTACCAAACATGCTCGCCCTTTCAGCCTCAAGGGCGTTATAATCTGTTAATCGATCCCATTATTCGTTAGAAAAGAGTAGCCCAAGAGTTGATGGTGGGTGGTGATGACTAGCTGCCTTCCCTCTAGTCTTACGCTGCTAAATTAGGGACGGCTAGCGCAGATAACCCTCGAGTAGCTTTGCGCGAACTTCAAAACAAACAAACATTTCAGTTGTAGCCGTGGGGTGTTATAAATAACGATTAATCCCATTATTCGTCGGTAAAAGAGTAGTCCAAGAGTTGACGGTGGGTGGTGATGCTAAGCTGCCCTCCCTCTTATTTTACACTGCTAAATTAGGGATGAATGGCGCAGATAGCTTTCGTGCAGTTTTGAACGAAATTCAAAAACAAAACCTTTATTACTTCACGCGTAAAACACCAAAGGTCAACTGAAACGACCTTTAAAACAGATCAGATTCAGTTAGTTATCAATGTGTATTCGTTCTTTCTCATATTGCAACACTTTAAAAGGTTTTGTGGTTATTCAGATGCTATGTTTTGTCTTGGACATCAGGAGAAAAAAGAACCGTTGTTTTCGGTGTTTCTTAACGTTTCCTGAGATAGCATCAATTAAACAGCGGACACTTTAGCCTTAAAGTTAAAATCTGCACCCTGTTTGAACGATTAATTTTATTCTTAGAGTGGCTGTGTGTGTGTGGTGGTATGACTATCTTTCTTCTCTCTTGTTTTACACTGATAAATTAGGGACGGTTAAGGTTCTTGTAGTTTCGCACAAAATTCAAAAACTATTAACAAACAAACTCTTACAAGTAACTTTATTTGTGACTTTGTGGTGCTATCATCTCGAAGTAAATTTCTGCTGAAAACGAAAACGTTATTTATGAATTTAGGCCTAAACCAACTAATAACTTGTAGTAAATGTTAAGGAAGATTAAGAAAGTTTAAGAAAATTTAAATCGTTAAGATTAAGAGTATTAGATTTATTTTTTTATTTTATTTCCCTTAATAATGTAAAATATCCCGTGAAATGAAATGAGTATATTATAACCAATTTTGAAATTAATGTTTTAGCAACAGTTTACTTCAGTTTTCCAATAAATTTGCGGCAATATCAAAATTAACGTTGTTGTAGTAACTCGTATGGCGGTGAGTAGTTTTGCGTGAAAATTATTATCAAGAGTGAGTAATTTTGTGTTTAACTTCGGAAACTTCACAGAGATCTGAAAGCGTAGCTAAAAATCTTCAACGTTAGCGTGCTAGAATTAATTACGCTCTCCCTGAACTTAAAATGAACTGAGTTTTTGATAACAATCTCGTTAGGGGACGTATATAATTTTTAATGATAGTGTATAGGATGTCATTTTTACAATGCAAAAAGAAATAGGAAGTTTTCCATTGGCACCACATGTTCGTTTCAAGTTAACCAGAGCTGGATTCACAACTTTGGAGGACTTGAAAGGTATTACTGAACGTCAACTGTGTAATGGTAAGCCTCAAATCACTGCGTGCAAACCACCCATTTTTAACGCTGGTGGGATAACAACTATTTCCATAAAGTTATGACGCTTTTTATGTTAGGTAGGGAAATAAATAAAACTATGGTGACTATAACTTGGGGGTGCTTTATTAATTGGCCAGGGAGCAAAAAGTTTTGGGAAAGTTTAAAGCTGGAGATTTTATGAAAATAACCAAAACATTAAAATACTACCATAAATTAAAAAAAAAATGTTATGTGAAATAGCAAATAAGTATTGTGTAAACCATAAATCAAACATGAGTCAGTGTTCACGATTTTACCAAAACTTACAGGAAATGGATGGTTATGAATAAAATATTTCTTTATTCCAAGAAATTAATAGTATGTTGGCCCACCTTTGTCCTTAATTACTTATTCAATACATAGTGGAAGACTGTTTACTAATTTCTGATAGGAAGCTGATGATATTGTGTTTCACTCCTCCTTTAAATCATCAGTAAGCACCACTGCTTACTTTATATTATTCTCTTCAAACCATCTGTTCATATTTCTTGTTTTGTGACATGGATCAGTATCATTTTGGAAGGTGTTAAGGCCAGTACCATAAAATTGCTACAGTGTAGAACATACAAAACTGTTGAGAACGTTAATGTAGGACTCTGCATTCATGGATCCATGAGAAAATTGTATGGTTATCATTTATGAGGTCTTTGTGTTTATTCAATAATTTTGTATGTGGGAAGAGTATAATAAAATTCTTCTTCAAAACTAAGACGTTAAGATGTTAAAGATATAAACATTATTTTGTATATAATATATCAATCATTCAATAGTTAAGTTAAAACACTATTGACATTATTGTAAAACAGCTTCGTCAACAAAGTGTCTCTCAAGAGTTTACCTTTTGAAAAAGTAATCATTTATCATATAGATATGAATATAAAGAAATGTATTTTATTCTGGAATTAATTTTGGGGTCATTAGACACAGTTGGCTGTTTTTAGTGTTTTTCTAAAAGTATTTATGCATCAAATTAATTGTGGGTTCATTACTTTAGTAGTAATAAGAACACTCAAGTGACACAAAACATTAAAAGATGTCGTTGGTATTGAAATTAATTCTAATTACTGTTGGGGTTCCCTATATATTTAAAAACAAAACAAATCATTTCACTTGATTTTGGTTAGTTCCTTAAATTGTTTTAATAGGAAAAAAATAAAAACTTAATGATGAGAACATATGGACCATGTACAATATTTTTGTAGTTTGGAAATTATAGTTAAATTCATCTACATATCTGCATGTTCTAACCCACATCCAAAGGAACAGAGACTCTAATTTTGCATACATATATTGTAGCAGTAAAACTTGGGGGAAGCTTTAACATTAAATTATTAGAGGGATAGATTCTCATATGTAAGCAATTTTTTTGATATATTGAATGATAGGAGTGTAAAGTACAGAATTATTGTTGCAGGCTGAAGAAGTTTGAGTATGGGTTTGTTCTTTGTTCAGAAATTAGTTCTTATTCAGTTTTGAATTATGCTAGGTTAGAGATAAGTGTAGTGCCATTAAAGTTTGGAGAGATGGCTGACCAGAGGAACAAAAAAGGTCCTATTTGCTAAATATCTTCATTGTAATTGCAATACGATTTTAAAACAATAAAAAAACTGAAGTTGCATATTACATCAACTAAAGTTTTGTATTTTTGCCTTTCAGAAGCAAATTTAACTTATGAAGAAACAAAGGAAGTGTTCCACCAGTTATTCAGCAATTCCATAGACTATGCAGAATCTGATAAGAAAAAACATGAAGACTTTGCCCACCAGTTTTTTAGTGCATTTGATCTGTCAAAAAATGAGAAAGATACAGCAGCAATTATAACATTTTCACAAAAAGTGAATGAGATGATAGGAGGAGGAATTCATACAAAAAAATTAACTGAAATTTGTGGACCTTCTGGTATAGGGAAGACTCAGATCTGGTATGATACTTTAATAGTAATAATACTTCTTAACTTTTATTTATTATAAAAACATTAAAAATTGAGATATCTGTAATTATTATTATATTACCTATTGATATTTCAAACTTGGGCTAAATAAGTTAAGAAATTATTAAATACCATAGATCATTCCTTTAAAATCATAAAGGAACTCTGATCCTTTTTCCTAAAATGCTATATTCTTTAAGATAAGGAGACTAAGTCATATTAGTGTTTCATAAAACTGTTTTGAAGAATAGGTTATCACAACTCATACCTCTGACAAAAAGAAGGATAACTAATGAGCCCTCATATGGGGTAAAAGGTTTCCAAGACTACTTTCCCTCATTAATTCATATAATTACTAATGTTATCTTTTTCTTTTTGAGCTTCTCTGGAATCAAAAGGATTAGCTTAGTAGTTCTTGTGAATTATGAGTAAAAGTTATTTCATGTAAATTAGATAATTAAATAACATTAATTGCAAAAATAATTTTGCCAAAATAAGTTAATCATTGGATGTTATTAAAAATCATGAGGTTAACTCCCATGTGACAAGATCAAAGTGTACATGTCATGACCTTCTGCAAAGTTACATTTAAATTCTTAATTTAAAAAAAACTATAAAAAATTCTCAGTTATTACTATATTATGTCATATAATGTCTATGCTTCAATTTCTTCTTTACAGAATTTTTTTTGTTAAACATGGGCTGCTGCTGAGGCTTGGAATTAATTAGAAACACAAATTACAGATAGATAGTGAGTAATATAACATATAAACTTCCTTTATTATTTTTATTGTTGCTGGTATCACCAAGTTTGTGAAACCCACCATAGAAGCTCTTCCCATCTTCATACATTTCAAGCCAATTATCTACATCATGCTTATTTATCTCATGAACATACGAATAAAATACGAACATCAATAAAAAGAGAATGTTATAATGTATAAGAGCCAAATGACTGTTTGTATTTATGGTTTACAGTAGAAATTTACAAGAAAAAGCTTAATGTATGTGGAATAAATATAGTCATTGCCCTTGGTAGTGATGTAATTTTTTAAAACTTATTTATAGCTTAGTTAGCAGTGCATAGAAGTTGTGGGATATTATATACTACATGATATATTTTTGTGTTCTGAAATAGATATATTAAAGCTACATCAATTACATTTTGGATGACGAACACAGTAAGAAAAAGTAGGTTTACTGAAGTACAGCACCCATGTAGAAACTGGACTCAATGCTTAAAGTAAATGTTAAATGTCATATTTCTTATGTATAAGTTTTTATTTATTGTTACATATTTTTTAACAAAAGTAACTCTTTGTTAGAAAATATTAGGAATTTCAGGTCAAAAGCTCAAGCTTTATCTAACTTGATTGAGTCTTTTACATTATCTGGGGGAGGAACTAAATTTAGGGTTTTGGGGTGATTCTTTGCTTCCTAGAAATAAAGTCTGGAAATAAAACAGTAAAATTAAAAGAAGATAGTTGATTGAAGATCTTTCAACAACTGAAGAATTTAGCTCTTTTTCTGAATGGTTTGGACATATCCAAAAATAAACATTTGTACTCATTGACTGTGAAATTGGGATTTACTCCATGGTTAATTTCCCTTTACCTGCAACAGGTACTTGAAACAGTCATCAAACCTGCATGTGTGTTGCCATCTGTGTTATTTGCAGTGAAACTTGCATGTTTATTTGCAATTATCTAATAAAAGCTTCATAAATTCACAGGCAAATCTTTGGAAGAATATTTTATTAAAAAACCTCATTTTTTGTGTACAATAAAATTGTAATATTTATTAGAAATGTGTCATTTTGTGAAGATACATAGTATGTTGTGGTTATACAGTCAGTAAAATTAACTTTGCCAGTAAGCATTGGGGTGGTAGGTATGATTCAAGTGTTTTATTTAGGTTTTAGAAAGATTAGGGTTAGATTTCTGAGAGATGAATTGGGAGTTTTGTAAAACTGTATTGTCTTTGTTGTATTGTTTTACATACTTTCATTTTCAATGCCAGTTGAGTATATATGTGATTGGTTAATTTATAAGGTGGTAACTTTGTATAACATATTAAATCAATGTAGTAATTCTTTTTACCTGTTACATTACTCAGTGTAAAGAATAAACCAGAAAAGTTAGGTAAGTTACTTTTTCCTGTAAAAGATACATAGGTGACCTGAACAGCATCTGTTTATTCTATTTTTATATTTATTTTGAGTTTATGTGGAGATTTGTTGTAGTATATGGTTGAGAAAGCCAATAAGCTAATTTTCTTCTTATTGCTTTTGTTCTTTTGTTATTCTTTGGAGACAGATAATACTTGTTATCTGAGGGGAGAGGGCAGGATTGTTGCACACTGTACTAGAATGTAGTCACCAGTGTAGGTCAGTTGAAAACTTGAGGTTATGGCCTTTTTATTTTTTAGTATTGTTGACCAATAAAACATAAGTGGTGCACAAATCCTGAAAATATAATGCTTTGAATATAGGGTGCACAATAGTGTATTCTTTTAGTTAGCACTCTCTTTTTCTCAAGCTCAAGTTGTCAGTTTAATAAGACCATTTTCTGTAACTTCATCTTTATCAAATTATTATTATTACTATTAAACATCATTATATGTTGTTAGAAGAATATTGCTCGACAACATACTTTGCATATTAAGATAATTTTTCTATGTGTTGTACATTTTGTCTAATGGGGTTATTTTTCAGACTCAAAGAACTCAAAATAATTTTGTATTTGATGTCCTCTTAAGCATCCTGTTCTTCAATTGTATCTATGTATACCATTAATCTTTTGCTAATTTTTTAAAAAAATTTAACTGTGTGTTTTTATTGTGATGTTTGAAGTTAGTGCAAGTGGAAAACTGAAATATCTTTGCTTTAGTGAGACATAGATAAATTAGTATCAATATTTGATGAATAGTTTAATATGATTCATGCTGTTGAAGTTTTATATTTATGTATACTTATTTAGCCTGCAACTTAGTGTTAATGTTCAGATACCAGAATCTTGTGGAGGAGTTGGAGGGGAGGCAATTTATATTGACACTGAAGGAAGTTTTATAGTTGAACGCTTGTTAGATATTGCTTCTGCTACAGGTAACCATTTTTATTCTGGAGTTCATAAAAATATCTTCCAAGCTTTGCACATATTGTACTAAAAGTCAAAAACAGCATATTAGTGTAGAAAGGGCTATAGTTGAAAATAATTAATTATTGTTTTTGTACTAGCTTGGTGTTTATTATTTTATTTCAGTGTTTAATTCAGTTAGCTTGTGTTAGTTAAAATTTTAATTAGTTATTTTAGCACAGATATTTTTAAGATATTTTACTTTTCTACATTCTGTGGTAAAATCACAGTTGTGAAAGATTTGAAAGAGAAAATACTGCAGGAAAATAAATCAAACATAATTGTGATGTAAAGATGTAATTCATTTACATGTACAAACTGATTTAGATGTGTTTACATTTACATCTTCTCTGGTGGTAGTATACCACATGTATATACTTATTTATATACAGTATTTTATATATATATATGTACCCTGTAGACTTGGTAAATCTAAGTTAGTTTAGATGAATTGTAAATTAGATATTAGCTGTAACTTTGTTTTCTTGGTAATTTTTGCTAGTTTACTTATGCTACAGTTAAATTAGACTATTTATCACACAAAGCTATTTCAGTCTTCTTTCTGCTCTCCAAGCATTGCTGAAAACATCTTTACACTCAGTGATCAATCTGTATACCCCACCAGTTTCATGCCCTATTAAACATACTATGTAACTACTTACTGTCCACTGATAGTGTTGTACCACCTGTCTTGCTATTCCTGCTCAATTCCATTTTCTCGATTGACATAACATTGTCTAGATGAATATTTTTGCATGTGGATCCAATTTATGATTGTGCTTGTCATTTCAGATTTTTTTTTTAAGTTTTATTTTACTCTGTTTGCATTGTTTTCAAAATTGTGAGTGTGTGTGTGTTTGTTTCTAGTTGCTTGAATTATAAAATATCTTAGTATAAATTTGCAATATAATGTATTGATTATGGAATTTTCCATTACAGTTAAATACTACTGGTATGACTTCTGAAAAATTAGTGTAACTTTATCTGTGGAGGAAGGACAGGCTTTAGTTCAAAGGGAGCTAGAATCGTGTTTGAATAGCAATTTCTTTGTTTCAACTTGACAGTGTTTCTGAGAAAAAAATCAAATCAAGGAGTAGACTATTTAGACTCACTTTTTATGGCACTTTCTTTTTTGGTCTGTTACACTTTACATCTCTAGGAGTTTTCCACTTCTAATTTTTTTTTTACAGCTAATTAATCAGATCAACACATATATTTGGTTTTGCAGTATATTTGAGATGTGGATATTTCACTAATTTTCTATTTTTTTCTTCAGTTGCTATGCTACCACATTTAATTTCATGGAGATTTTTTCTTCTCCTCTTTTCTTCATGTTGCTTCCAGTTTTCCTAGTGAATCTATAGTACATTTTTCAACCTGTACACTTTATATGGTAGATATTCCCATGGTAGGCATAGCTCAGATGCTCTTTATGTGACTTATTCCCTCTTTACACGTATGAAATTTAATTATTTCACATAATCAGTGCTTTGACTGTAGTAAGTTAGATATGTATGTGTCCTTCACTTTCTGAATTAATTTAGGTGAATTGTATGTTATATGTTATTTATTACTTTTTTTCTGGGTAATTTTAGTCATTTTGCACTTTTGTTGATATTATGTACCCTGTATACTTGGTAAATCTAAGTTAGTTTAGATGAATTGTAAATTAGATATTAGCTATTACTTTGTTTTCTTGGTAATTTTTGTCAGTTTACTTATTTGCTATTATTATATGCTTTATGGGTGAGGTAAATTTAGAATGTATTTCACATATAATTACTGTTAGTAACATCTAATTCATTCTTTTGTTTGCATAAATATTTTCCTTATTGTTAACTATGTGCTTTTCTTTTGTTTCTTTCCCATTTATAGAATTGACCTTTGTTTTGACCTCTTTTCTGGTGTTCCTGATGACAGAAACTAAATTTTCTGCAAGTTGGTGTTTGTACCCACATTGTTGATATTCATTACTCCCAAGTAAAGTATCCTAGCTCAAGACCCCACTGTTTGGACTAACCTCAACTTGTTAAGTTTCTTATTGAGTGGTATAAGCACTTTCCCTCTATCATATCCCAATGTGCCTTCACACTCATCTTTACATGAATGATTGGCTACAGCTTGTTCACACTTGTGATGCAGCAAAGGTGGGATTCCTGATGAAAGTAGAAAGCCCATTTTTAACTCCATTCAATTCCTCATTCCTGTAAGGATTTACTTCATTTCTATCTTAGTTGGACCTAGCCTTCACATATTCATATTCAGGATATGGAGAAAGCAGTTCACAAAGTTTTTACCTCACATGCTCTCATAGCTTGAAAGTTTCTCCTTCTCTCCAGGAGATGTGGGTTTCCTTGCTAACATTCATTCACTTGGGTCATACTCTTATGTATTCTCTGTGGTGGACATTTCTAGATCAGTAGAATTTCTGCTTGGATCCATTGGACCATCTTTTCACCTTTCATTTCCTGATCATAGCTGACCTGTCTTGGTGGTTAGATAAAGATCAAAACATGGTAGGAGTGATATTTTCTTTATCTTGCTTGAACTTGTATTCATTCATCTACTCATTTTTAGAGGGTTGGTTTGCTTACTTTAACTCTCGTGTTATTTCCAGTCTCTTGTCAACCTCTTCATATCTTGCACTTATGGCAGTTTGTTAAGCTTTATCTCACTTCCTTTTTCTCCTGTAGGGAAGGGTGCTTATGGTACACTTCAACAACATTACAGTGATCACTAAACTTAGCAGGCAAGATTGTACAAGTTCCAGGTCTTGGTGCTTTCAGATCCATGATTTTAATTTCTGGACCCACAGTTATCACATTGTGGGTTTAGCTTGTTGTGCTCATAAACCGTGAATCTTGTTGTGAACCAATTCTCTCATCCCAACAGTGTTTTCCGTAAGGAGTGTGGTCCCTTGATCCATAGGTCTTTGGTAGATGTATTTCCAGCTTGGGACACCTCATATATGCCTTTGGCACCCATTGATGCACTAAACTTTCTTTCTTTTGCTCACCCATTTCACTTTTGATAATTCTGGAATGGAATTGCAGAGATGCCAACCATTATGATTTTGGTGTATACATTATGATGATACGCTCATACAGACCAATATTACGATTTGTTGCAACTCCCAAATTATTATACATTATATAGGCCTATATAATAAAGGGGTGAAAAGAAAATTTCTAATGAGATACAAATAAATGTTGATAATAAATAAAAGACATTGTCCAAATGGCTACTTGCGATAATCATGTTTGTGCTAGAATGAAGATTGTTGTTAATGGATGAATTGATGGATTCGGATTGACTGTTTAATTCACAGTAAGGTTGAAAAAAGAACTTAAATTTATGCTCGTGTATTGTCTCCACTAATTACCTTGTAATTTTGAGGACTTTGCTCTCATAAACACCAGTGGGTTAATATGCTTCATGTTATTATTTCTTTGAAGCAAGGTGCTAAGAAGGACCTGCTGTCAGCCATGTCAACTGTTGTGGGATTAAGGTGCCAGCGTTTAAGAAAGGCCTGACTATCCTTGTACAAGTTTTGTAACATATCTGTCCTAATAAATACCATCTTTATGTTTAAGGGTGGAAAGAAAATTCTGTAATGCACAGGTAATTCATATTTTTATATTATGCTGTGATCTACATCAACTACCAAAATCATTTTTGGGGTGATGTTAATCTTTCTTGTTGGCCTTGAATTCTCTTGATTATCCTCATGATTTGTGTGATGATAGTGAGATGGTTGCCACTCTAATTTGCAAATTCATTGTCTTGAATTATTGGACTATTTCTGTCTCTCTACCTCACCTCTCTCCACATTACATGTGGCCCTGTCTGCTGTATTTAGTTATGTCTGGTTTAATTACCATATTTTTAAGTGTGACAAAGAGAACACCCCAGTCAACCTCAGAATTTCACAAATTGATGCTAACTATCTTGATCCAACTTTGCTATCTTGTACTCCTACATACAGGAGATAACTGACAGATCACTTTAAATGACTAGGTATAATTTACTCTTTATTTTTATAATGTTTTAAAATCATACTTCAGTTTGAATTTAAATATGTCTACATACTAGGTGATAATCTGAATAAAAAACTTTTCTTTCTGCAGAGGAGAAGGTCAGAAGAAAAAATCTAAACATAGAAGACATACTTAAGGGTATACATTACTACAGATGCCAAGATTATGTGGAACTTCTGGCTATTGTAAACATTCTGCCTGATTTTCTGGAACGACATTCAAAGGTTATGAAACATGCATGAAATATTTTGTATACCTGAAATGTTTGAGAGGTTTATAGTTCAGAATATAATGATCAGTGATGCAGTATTATATTATGAATTACCCCTGATCAGTTGATAAAATGTTAAAGTTTGAAATTAAAGAAAATAATATAAGAGACTGTGTTTTCAGTCAGCAGTGCAAAAATAGTTTTACAGATTTTTTATGAAGCAAGAACTTTGTTGAAATTCACATTATCTTTTTATTAATAAATTAGAAGTGATATAAACTATAAGGTTGAACTAAAAACACCTAAAAGTTTATGATAAATATACAGTGCTGGTCCTCTTTCTACGACTTGACTTTATTAAATGTTTTTTTCAGTTTTTTTGAAATGTCTGATTTTAAAATATTCCTGAATTGATTTATAAGTATGTAATCTTTATACATTTTAAAATGAAAAATATAATCAGTGTTTAAAATTCACAATAAAAATTTTCTTTTGCTGATGGATAAAATTAGATGGCTACATATTTTAGTAGTTTTACACAACCATTAGCAGTGTAGTAGCTAAAAGATACAATACCATTTTCATCATGTTATTTAAGCTAATAGAAGGAAACCATAGATAAATTTCATGGATAAAATACAATGAGATGTACTGTCTCTATTTACATTAGTTTTAGTACTTTAGACAATTGTAACTGAACCATTTCTTTCAACAAAGTTTCTTAAAATATGACATCATTAGGCTTACTATGGTATACTAACAACATTATATGACATGTTTAATGGGTTAGTAAAGAGCATTTCATGGACCAAAATGTATAACTTACATTTTGCAACTATTATATCATGTTTGAAACATTCATTTTAGATTTGGTAACTTTTATGAGTTAATTTTTATTAATTAGAAGGTTATATGTGGTATAATAGCAATAAATCAGTTGTTGGAATAATCATAAACACTAATTTCAGTTGATTACTGTTCTGACAATTGATGTAAGAACTGTATTGTAGGTGTTATTTGTATTTATACAGGGTAGTTGCTAGAAAAGTGGAAAATTTGAGGGTCAGATATCTCACAAGTTACCCTTCAAAACACTACATGAGCTTGGATTTCTAGGTTAAGATGCTGCTCTGAAGTGCACGGATGACATTTTGAGCATCTTTGAGTGTAATATAACATAGGCCTTTAAAAAATTTTGTAAAAGTTATTCTTTGTAAAAATAAATAGCTGTTTCACAAATTTTCCGCTTTTCTAGCGACCACCCTGTAGAATAAAACAGACACACAACTCTTCACATGCAGGATGAGTGTGTAAAATAAAAATAATTTTTCTTTAGTTGTTGCACACTGAAAGAATTAATCAAAATTGTAATTATTATGATAGGACTCTCCCAAAGTGCATTTGTCATCCACATCACTTGTTATCAAACAAGTAAAAAGAGAGGCCATAT
The DNA here is from genome assembly GCA_011833715.1 of Carcinoscorpius rotundicauda. NCBI lineage: Eukaryota > Metazoa > Arthropoda > Merostomata > Xiphosura > Limulidae > Carcinoscorpius > Carcinoscorpius rotundicauda. The sequence continues at coordinate 43,603,224 of CM022394.1, read as the reverse complement.
CTTTCAGGTATTTGTAAACATATACACTATCATTGTTAGCAGGGAACACATAAGTACAAGTCTAAGTACTTCTTGAAAGACACCTTATGGAAATATTCAGAAACCCAAAAGGAGAATGACTCTTGATGATGTGTAAATAGCTCAGTAATAAGAGTGTTGCATTTCAAAGCTATTATTATGTATGTTACTTGTATTATAGAAATAAAAAAACAATTGTTTCTTCAAACAATTTTTAAAATTTTAATGAACTAGAAATATTTAGTTTTCTAAACTAAGAAGAAAATAAACACAAAGTATATATAATATGTATCACTTCTCATTTCTCTTACCTTTAAGCCTACCCATCCATCCTCACTATAAACCCATTTAAGTCAGAAATATTTTGCATATGAGGTATCTTGTACTTGCATGGGCAAACGTACTTCATTGCACATGTACACAAGCAAACAGGTGCTTAGCCAACAACTCATGTTTTTGATATGTCTGTAAAGACATATAACCTTAAAGAGATGGATGACAAGACAAAATATAGATTTAATTGAATACAACCAAATTTTGTTTGTTTACTTAAACACAGAAAATGAAAAGTATTTTTCACCTTTACTGCTTACAAAAGCATTTGATTCCTTCTGTTGTTACCTTGTACTGTTTACAAAATAACTAAAAAGGAAAGCCATTTCTGAAGTTTATATGAAAAGAAAGTAAAACAATAAAATAACTATATCAACTATTTTGGCCAAATTTTTTTCTGATAGATTAGCCAGTAGTTTGAGTTTAAATTAAGAAATGCTATTCACCTTTCTACACCACAAAGAGTTATTACCTTGCTTGAGTTCATATATAAATTCATATACATGTCCCAAATCTTGAACATAACTCTTGTTTTTAAAAATGTCAGTCTATTATGTTGTTCTGTAATGTAATTATCATCAGATTATACCTCTTCATGTTAAGTAATCTTCATGAGCATTAGCACATAAAAACAGCCTCTATTTTTCTTTGGCACTGTTTTTCACATGCATATGTTTCATACAATTTACTGGAAGTTTTACACTTATTTTTTAATCTTTTGTTACTGTTCATCATGTAATCATTTTTTTTTGTCTTTATTTTGTTCATCTGAAAACACTGTACTAAGTTTATCAGTATGAACTTTATTTTGAATTTTCTTGAATTTGATTTGGTTTTAATCAACCTTGTGCTTTTGTGACTATGTTCTATTGTCTGTTCCCTTTTTTTACATACAGATTTTATCCAATGTTCTCCAAGGTCATCATAGCAGTGTTGCCATACCTGACTCATTTTACATATATCTGATAACATAAAGAACAACAAGAACAAAAATATGGACTATCACAGCATTAGTTTCATGGGTTAACTGGATTATGTATTCATATTCCCATGCTTCTGACATCTGAACTTTTAGACATTCCTTTACAAATGTCATTCTACACTGTATTGGCAACTTGAGATGTGTCCAGTCAGTGATATTACCTCTAATTTGCACAAGATGGATGGTTTCATTTTGACCTCAGGTCAAGGATTCCTAATATCCAGCTTCTTTTACTTTAGTTGAGGCTTCCCCATCTTCTGTTTTATCTCCATTATTTCTACACTTCGTTTTATGTCTTGTTTGCTCTTCCTGATGTAGATTAGGTATTTCTGGTTTTATTCTTCATAGTATGGATTTGAAAGATGTGTCTCTTTGTTTTTCTTTTTTTTCAGGTATTTGTTGCCGTACAATTATATCATGGAAACCTTATTTTTATGTAGCCAGTACTAGAATATTAAACAGGAAATCTGAAAGAGGTGTATAAAGCTCAGTGTGATAAAGAAGGAACATTTTGATTCACTTGTTATTGAAGACCTGGAGAATACTATACCATGTTCTGATATCTAGTTTAAGTATGTCTGACAATACTCCAGTAGAATATTAGTAAAAAATTATTACAATATTCATGTTGTCAGGTGATGTTTATTAAGAAAGCCTTGTCAGTATGACAAACTCTCACCCTTTTGTGGCATCTCCATGTATTTAGTTTTACCAAACATGTGTACCAAAATGAGACTGTCTGAATAGTCAGCTGTCAGTGTACATCAGAGCAGGTACTGATGTATAGCATATAACACATTGTTATATTTAAGTTTCTGTTGAGACATTTTGGGTAAATCTTCTGATCACATTCATTCACTAGACTATGACTAAAGCTAGATCAAAATTATACTGAGTTTCATAAGCAAGATGTAGGATTTAAAATATGAATAAATTAAAGCTGTTGGATAGTAAGCAATGCCATTTAATTTGGGATAATGTGATCTCCCAGTTGCTGGTATGGTTGAAGTCTAACGTTACTTTTAACAAGATCTGTATCATGGCTAATAATAGGGTTGCTCTGCTACCAATTCTCTGGCTCTTTGGCACCTGACTTCTCTTGGAAAGCCAGAGAAGTGTTAGCAGAGGCTTCAGTTTTGCCAAGTGTGTTGAGATGATACAATATAATGCTCTATCTGCTCTTTGACTCCTGAGTCTCCTCAATTTATGATTCCTGATCCAACCAATATGTACAAGGTTCAAAAATAGCATAAAGCTTCAACTTGGTGATGTGTTCAAGTGACATCAGTTTCTCATGGTTTATTTATTGAACTACCAGAGAAGATGAGGACCAATACATACAGAGATGCTGCAGAAATTCCAATATCCATATCTAGCCTTAATCTCAAAATTTTGTTGCTTCATTATTTTGCAACATTTTTTTTTTCTGAATAAGGCAACCTTATCCAGTTTGCAGTTTAAAACTTTGTGTTAAGTAATAAAGACCTAAACCATTAAAGATATTACTGGTGACTCTGTGGCACATTTACATTAAGACATAGATAATAAATCACATTTATTGACAACTGCATTTCTCAGCCAAACATTGATATATTTGGTGATGAATCAGTTATATCTTGCTCCATTGCATGATGTGTCTTTATTATGTGTAGTTAGTGCTGGGCTTATTCAGCGCAGTTGTGACTAAAAACTTAATGAGTGTGGACTTGATCATCTGGATAACCTATTCTTTCAAAATATTCAAGTGTGGGTGACATTTTAAAGCACACATATTAAGCACACTCAGCACTTTATACATTTTGGAAGATAACTGATGATATTAGTTAGTGACAAATAACTAGTCTTTAGATTATGTTGATATAATAATAAAATTTATTTAGCCTGTTTTATAATTTGCCAGTAACAGAATAATCTGAATTTTATAACTAAAGTCCCATTACACTTGATAGGTGAAACTGTAATTTGTTATACTAAATTGTAGGTAAATTTTCTCTTACCCAATTATTATAGCATTATTTATCACTTTTACTGTGTCAGTATCACTGTGTGATGTACAACTTGTTTCTAGTTACACACAATTAATGCAAATTTAAAGAACTACTTATCTATTAAATTTGCAGCAGCTATCCTCTGTTAATTTAAACACTAATTTAATCTGTTAATTAAATTCTCCTTATTGCTTAGCTATCATTAGTTAAAATCTGTTTATTTTAATCTAATATTTAATAGCTTTATTATCCTGTAACCCAGGTACTACTAGTAGTTTTTACTAAAGAAGAAAATGCCTGATGGTCTGTTATTAAGCAACTGTTGTAATAATAGGTATATACACAATACCATCTAATTCACAATAAACTTAAATCCATACTTATGGACTTGTACCAAATTTAAATGGATAATTTTATGTATAAAAAAAATAGCATCATTTGTGTGACACTTTTTAACATCCATTTTGTGTTTCTGTAGTCTGGCATCTAAATTTCTATCCATTTCACTATTATAAATTCTTTCACAGGTATGGCAGGTAATATATAGATATCTTGCTTTAATCTTGGTATGCAGACACTTTTCACCTGACCTAAGTCTTTGTAGTGTTGGGATATTTATAAGCAACTTTGAAAATCTTATTTTTCAGCATTTTTCTTAAGTCACAATTATTATCACATGGAGGTGGTACTGTTTGCAGAGGTGAGGATATGTTTTATACAGCTTGAGCATTTTCAAAGATGTTCTTTCTTTCCTTTCAGGTTCGGCTAGTGATAGTAGACAGCATTGCATTTCCATTTCGATATGGTTATGATGAGAATCTTGGTTTACGAACGAAGTTACTGAATAGTATTGGCCAGTCATTCATGAGACTAGCATCAAAGTATAATTTAGCTGTAAGTTTAAGTTTTATGTAAAATTACAAACTAGTATACATATGCTAAACCTGTTAAATATAAGTAAGGTAAAGTTCTAAAATTTTGTGAATGTATTTCCATTTTCTGATTTGTACTTAATAAGGTTGAAAGTTTGTTATGTGCATAACATGTTTTTTCCCAATATAACTGAGAATTAGCTTAAAATTGTTAAAGATTTATAAAAAAATATATACAATAATAACTTACTTTATGCCTTATTTGTATAATAATTATTTTTCTTGTGGTGATTTGTAGTGACAAACTGATAGATTATTGCAATACAAGTTTTACCATCTCAATTTTGTTTACATTATAAGTTTTAATTTGATTGTAGCAAACCTAAATGTAAATTTTCATATCTTGTGTTAAAGAGCTTTTGAAAACAAATATTTCTTTAACTCCTAAGTTTAAAATTGTATATTATTAACTGTAGTGCATTCTGTTATTAGATGTTGCTTTCGAAATAAAATATAGAAAAATTTTCAAATATAAAAACTTATTTTTTCTTTCATTTTATGTTAGTTGGTTGATTTATGATGTCATGCTACATAAGAATTTTTAGTAGTATTATTAATTGTATTTTGCTCTTATATTTCACACTCTAACATAGTAAAACTTTAAGCAGTCATTTTGTGTACAGGTTGTCTTAACTAATCAAATGACAACAAAAATGGATGAATTTCACGGAAGTAACTTAGTTCCATCTTTGGGAGAAAATTGGGGCCATGTTTGTTCTGTGCGACTTTTGTTGCTTTGGGAAAAGGACCAGAGAAATGTTTTGTTATACAAATCATCATGGAAAAAAGATAGCAAAGTGCCATTCAAAATAACTGTAAGTTTTTATTTATGATATTACTTGTGTGCTATATTAATACAGAATCAAGAATTTTAAGTGAAAATCAAAGTTTATTAATACATATTGTAATTTGGTTAAAGAAGAAAGTGTAGTTATCTACATAAGTAACAGAGACATTCCAAAATTATGGATATTTACATATTTATTTATTAAAAGGGATTTGTATTTTGTCAAGCTCAGAACAAAAGTACATGTATAGAATTTAAAAATTATATGCACACGTGGTATTTCAAACCTTTAGCTGTACATTTTTTTTAAAGCTACATCTACATATACTCTATACAACTCATAAGATATGAAAAGAGAAAAAAAGATTAAAAATTAGGGCAAAGTTCTATAAGAAAAAAATTATTTCAATCACAAGGTCATAAGGTTCCCAGATTGTTTATTAATTTCCTTTGTAGTTGTTTTCTTCTATAATCATCTTTTAAGAATTGAAAAGCCCTCAAATTGAATAATTTCTGTATTTCAAAAAATAATGAAACCATCCATGTGTTTACAACTCTCAGTGACTTGGTTCACTGACCAAGTGAACTGAACATTGTAAGTAAAGGACTTAAGTTTGTTCCTGTTGTATTTTTATGTAATAAGTTTGAAAACCCATTTTTCCAAAAGCTCTCAAGTAAAACATTCTAAGTTTCTTCAGAACTGTTCTCATGTTACCCACTGGTAAATTTCACATTTGACTATTATTTAAAAATGTGGGAATGAAGTCAATGTATTGAATTTAATCATCAAGACTAAGTCTAAATATATATATTTCAATGAACTATTAACCTTAATTCTATCTGTATAACTATTAAAACTGAATTAAATAGCTTTATATCATCAATGTATATCAGTAAATTTGACGTGAAAATATAGATTAATATTGAAAATTTTAATGAACTGAGTTTTAATAGTGTAATTTTAAAAATAAATAGTTAAAACCTCTCAAACTGTCAGCTTTATGTATTACATGAAGTGTTTGAACTCCTAATCAGTGATGTTGAGAAAACCCACTTGTAGAGAAATATATATGCAAAAAAGGCTTGTTTCTATGTATTTTTCAATAAATTTTCTAAATATTTTCTCAACCCAAACGAGCCGTTTTTGTATATATGTTTGAACTCCTTTTTTTCTACTTCAGAATTTTGTAGCTTCTCAAATAAGCTGCCACAGTTTTCAACCAACTAGAAGCACAAAATATTCATAGTTACAGGCAAGAATCTAAAATCTGGACTTCCTACCACCTTTATTTACTGAGGTATCAAAACACTTGTGAAACCCACTAGAAAAGCCACTTCTTCCCTTTCTCTGACTTTTGTGATGTTATCTAATTAACTCTTTTTTTTTCTTTTTATTTAACCCACTGGTTTATGTTTTTAACTGCTAGAAAGAGAGGGTTTTCCTTTACCAAAATCTTATGCTTTGTATAATGATTTCCCATTGCCATCCTTCTGTCAGTGATAATTGTTTGGTTTGTATAAGTCAGATTTGGTGCTCTGAATAGTGATAAACTTTTTTAACCTATTTATAGTTTACTTAGAAAGCTGAACAAATTGTAGTAGTTTTGGGGTATTCTGTTATACTTTTTGTGTTTAAAGTGCATATCTGAAAGATACAATTTTTTTTAACAAATGTAGCTAAAGTATAAAACTTCTAAAATACTCCTGCATGATAAAATATCTACATTTCAATACTATTCTTTCTTTATTTCTTTTCTACTTTTTGCTCATTCTGGGTACTCCAGTTTAGTCCTACTGATAACTACATACTGGCCAGATTGACCATGGATTCCTCTGCTGCACCTACTCTTGTTTTCTTCCTTTACTTTTTCAACTTAACTCATCTCTCTATCATCCAATAGTATAATCACTTTGACTTCACATGCAGGTTTTCTTATGAGATGTTCCAAACTCTCTTTACATGTAGCCTTCTTTTTTATTCAGCTCATTCCTCCTCCAACCTTGTGTATCCATGACAGTGGTGCACATTCTGTAGTTCCTGAATCATGCTTTCTCACATTCCTTTCCTTCTATTCCCCATTATTCCAAAATTTTTTATATTGGTTGTTTAAACAAAGCTTATTGCTTTTGGCTATGGCTGGTTACCAAATGTATCTGCCTAATTTTTCTTATTATCATCATGTGTTTTCCTCTGTCTCTTCTGTACTTTTTTATTCTTTTTCTCTCTTTTGTATCACTCATATTCCAGTTTTTTCTGATTTTAACCTGAATAGTATTTTCCACACCGTTACTTCTCTCTTATACCTTTATTAATTTTTGTTTGGCAGGTCCTTGTTTTTGCTTTTTGATTTGGCTGTGGAGATATGATAGGTATGGTATTTGCTTTCCATATGTTTTCCATCTATTTCTTCATATTACTCTCATTTTGTTTCAAGTTATTTTATTTGTCTCTTCCATATGGTTTAGAGTTGTTTGGCTCACTCTGCTCCATTTCATGGTTCACACTCCTATCTGTTTATTCTCAAGAATTCCTCACCTCCTAGAGATATTTCTCCCATTTTATTTTCAATAAGTGGCTACAGCAAGTCATTCATTTAGGCCTTTGATTTATTGGATGCAAATTCACATAAACTTTTTCTAGCCTCCTCATACCAAATCCGACAGCTTATTTTCTTTCTAATTCTTCACTTCCGTTATTTATTGGAAGAGTTAATGTGGCTAGCATGTGGTATGCTCCACTTACTTTCAATGCATATTTTCTTCACATTCTGGCTATCTGTACTTTTGGATGTGGACTTTGTCCTGTCATGATTCTGCATACACCTTAGTAGCTCTAAATGGGTAAATTTTCTTTCAATATACCTTACCTTTACAGTAACCTGTTTCTCTACATCTCTGAACCTTATTCAGTTCCTTGTCAAGTATAATTACCTTTACACTTGTGCCATGTGATCTTTAAAGGTTAATAAAGCTCAATGATGAGATGGGGTGTTCCAGACCATAACAAATCATGGATTATCATCTTTGCTTATTGCAATTATCATTGCTTTCCATCCTTTTGGTTTTAGTTGAATTAACTGGGATGCAACTTTTTTTTTTTAAATATGGTTTTTGTGTTCAGCCATTGTAAAAGCTTAAGGTGTTGTTTTCCTCTGCACCTCCTCTCTACATTGTTTCTCCCTCTTTTGTTGGAATACAGTAGTTCTTGGCACTTATCAGTTTCTTACCTCATTGGATGGTGGACCCTGGAAACATACTCTTGAGTGTGATTGCTTTTACTTAGTCAAAAGTAGGGTTGTAGTGTGGATGGTGAGTACTTTTATCTTACTTTAGACTAAAATACCTGGACTGGACAAATTCACTACACACAGTTCACCCCTCTAGCTGGTTTCTTCCATCCTATTGCCACCTTGAGGTCAGTTCCTGAATGGTCTGGTGTTGGATCAGCATAGGATTAGCCAACATAAGTCTTAACATGTGGTTGATAAGGAACCCTTTTCCTACTACAAACAGAACAAAAAGTTCCAGACACCACCTGATTGATTCTTGACCAGAATTAACCCATCATGTTTGCATTTACTCTTCCTACCATTGACCAGATGTTGGGTTTCCAGTTAGCCTGGTGTTTGTTGTGCACTGGATTTACACACTGATTTGCTGAATGAGCACATTAACACCTAAACCATATTAACCCTCTGAATGGAAATAGGTTAAAGTGTGCATATCTTGATTTTTTACACAGTTACATTTAAAATTTAATTAGACAGCTTAACTATAGCTTAAAATAGTTAATAACTCAAGTTTAATATTACAAAATTTTAAATTTCCTTTTTCCAAAAGTATTTAAAGTTCAATTTTTTACTTACTTTTGTCATGTGACATATTTTTACTCAGAATTGCTCATTTATTACTTTCTTACTGCCCCTTTATGGTGTCCTGAGTTTATCATTATTTCCACATTAATAGTCTAGATATTATTAAGCCATTGTCTAATATTTTAGCCCCATTCTTGATTGACAGAGATATAAAGGAGAAAGTTATATGACTTGTCGCACCTTCCTATCACATTTCATTTTTCACAAAATGGCAATAATTGTCCACGACCTTAGCTTAATCTTAGCTTATTTTTAACCAGTAGAAAGAGAAGATTTTGATTTACTGAATTTTGTTTAAAGCTTATTCACTCTGATGACAGTGTTTAAAATATATGGCCCACAAATTCTTTGTTTGTATTGCAGAATTCATGTGGACTAGATAAGTGAATTATTTCAAGGTACTTACACATTAATTATAAAACAAGTTAAATTATAATTTTTATAAGACACAGTATGCTTTATACATGTTATTGTTTTTGTTTTTAATTTTTTCATTGAAATAAATATATAATTAAATAATTATTTTAGTTACTGCTACTATTGTTATAAAAATGTAGGGTTAAATATCATTGGAGCTGAGAGCAAAAAAAAAAAGGAGATGTAAGTATAAAATTTCATGTTTGTTTTTCATTTTTTTTGTTGCAATAAAAGTAACTGAAATGTAAAAATTAGAAATGCATCAATAAGAAAACGTTAACAGAAGAAAGTTAAATGAAAAATTTTCTTAGGTTTGACTGCATATCTGTTAAATTTATTTACTACTGTAACTTGAGCTATGCTTTTGCTGTGTTTATTACATCTTCTTAAACAAATTTATTAGTTATACATGGTTCAAAGAGTAATAAAATAATATAATTGGATTTTTAAAAAAATCTGAACTGTTATGAGCTTGAGGTTGTTTGTTGAAGATAAATTAACTTACAGGTTACCTAGAAAGAAATGGAATAGGTAATTTTTTTTGTACTAGCAGATACCTGCCAAACATTTGTAGTCAAATTAATATCTTTATTGTGACAGTAATTCAAAATATACGAGATTTATAGATTAGTACAAAAGAATTATAATTTCAAACATTGAAATCTACAAGTGCACTTATAACATTAGTTAAGCCTTTATTACCTCTGACTACTATTTGATAAATTTTCACTTGTTACTTAATGCTATTGATAAATAAACTTATAATGTTATTCTACGACCTAATGTCAGACCTTTCCAAAAATTTTGAAAAACTATTTTAAGTACGTAATGTCTATTAAAGTATATTTATATCCATCTTTTGCTTACATTCATTGAAATGAAGTGCACATACATGTGCATATAGATAATGTGTCCTTTTTTTTCAGAACAAACAAAAACTGAGTATTATTAATGTAATACATTTTTCTGATAGTTACAAAATTGATTAAATGGACTAAGCCCATATTGTGTTAACACAGAGAAAACAACAGGTAGAATAATAGTTTTTTTGCAACAAAACTTTTTATATCCACTTAGGAAGTTCTAGAAGTCATGCAAATGAAATTTGAAAAACTGTAATATGAAATAAAAGTATCTAATCTTAATACAAAATCACCTTCCACTCTCTGAGAGCTTAAGTTATACCCTGACCTCAAATCACAAACAAATCTTAAATGCTTTCTAAATTTCATGAAGATACACTTACAACATTAAAAGTTATGTTATTTGTACTTTCATGATTACATGGTGGTTGAAAGACTAGCCAGAATTGGAGAGCTCTTATGTAGGGAGTTAAACTACTAATCAAGATATCGCCATAACCAAACATTTCACCACCAACAATAATATAAGAGACCAGAAAAAATCAACTTAGAGTCTTGAGGGATATCTTTCATTTTCTGAAAATGTAATTACATAAGGAAAGGAGAGAACTGTATAGCAAGGTGATTACAAGAAAGATAATAATTGTAGTTTTCAAATGATCTATATGTTTATAATTTATTAGCTCCAGAAACTAAAAGTTTATGACAAAATATATAGATGCTTATATTTTTACAGCTTTTGACACCAATTTCAAATATTTGCTGTTTACAAACTACCTGAGCTTAAAATGAGTGAAATATTTACATATTTTTAGCTTCATTTCATCTGTTGACTAATTGTATCTTCAATATGTAAAATTTAATGGTTTCCACCCCCTCAATAATAATTAAAAGAAATCAGATAAGTATTTTAGCTGTTATTTTTCATGGTTTTAAGACTTTCATATCATCAGTTTTAAATGTCGATACTACGAAAACAGATAATTGGAATTTGTTGTATTTTGATTATGAAAAGTATATATCACTGTTGTAAAATAATGTCACTCATCTTTCTCAGTTCATAATTTTGTAAACAGGCATCTAACCATCAGTCGTGTGATGTTAAATGCAAATTATTGATCATTCAACCCATACTGTATTGTATTTCATTTTATGGTTTTTTCTTACAAAATGGAATTGGAGTGAAATATAGATTCATTGAACAGCTTATGTATGCAGTGTAGATCTTATCTTGTCCAAGAACCCTTCCTATTGGAGAGTACAATTTGGTCTGAAATAAAAATGTAGTTATTACCCCTTCAACCTAAGAATAGGCTTGAATCAAAGCATGTAGTATTAATCTTATAAGAATGAATATGAATATGCAACATTCAGTGGTGGTAATGTGGGTAATTATTGTAATCGTATTAAAATGTATTTAAACTCATGCAACAAATACAGTTTACTTGTAACCTTTTGATTTATCATTATCAATGTTGTAAATATTTTTACCTAGCCTGCTGGAATAGAAGATGAAGTTAGTTCTCAAGGAAGTAGTTTGGAAGAACTGGATAGAAGCAGTATTTTATATAAAAACTTGGATATTCCTCCTGCAAAAAGATCCAGATTGGGCAGTTAACAGTTTCTATTTAACAATTGCCTTTGAAGAAAATGTGCTCTTAACAGCCATGTATATACATACTGTTTTATTATTTTTGAATTAATATGATAGGTTTATTTCAATTTATAATGATAAAAGTTAATCATTTTTTTAAATTTTTTATCAAAAATTTTCAATATGATGCCTTATGTTCATTTTTTTTCATGTATATTTTCCAAAGGAGATTTTTATTCAGGCATATAGTTTATGCAGCTTGGTAAGAAACCCACTCATAGAAGGTAAAGTTTGGAGATGGCTTGAATGGTAATGAAAGAAACTTTGTTACAATTAACAGATGTAAAACCTTTTGAAAACAAGCTTCTGTCATCATTGAGTGCAAGTATCTTACACAGACACAAGAATAGATATACAGTATGGAACAAAGAAGTCCTATGACTGCAAATTGCTCAAGATCTTAATAAAACTATCTTGGCATCCAAAGCTGTTTGCTTGGAGTATGACTGTTTTGTTTAATTAGGATGGCAATGTTTTGAATAGATGTATCATGATTTTGAGTTGCAGTAAATCTTGTGTAAACATGGGATGCATTTTTTGTTATATTTAATGAAGTTGTTTTCTGATTTTATTTTGGTTTCTCCAACTTATAAAACAATATGTTGGTTGTGTGTGTTTTTATATTGCTTTAGTAATTATTTCAGTTTAGGGTCAGAGGGGTTTGAGTAAATTTAAAGTTAATTGGAATTTTACTTTATTATCAAGTTTTGTTCAAGCAAATTATTTTTTTAACTGACTTTAGGGATACTTGGTAAAGAGCAGTAAAATGTTGTGTTGTCATATGGTTTATTAGTGTCAAATTTGTTTTTGGTTTGATATCTGAGGTTTTTTTAGATTATTTTGTTAATAGTCAGTGAAAATTTGATGTGAATAGAAGATTGATTTTTTTCATCTGTGTTATCGGTTGAGCAGAGTCTTAAAGCTGTATTTATAAGGTTGTTTAAAGTATTGATTTTATGTTTAGAGAGATTTCAAGAGGATGCAAAGATCTGTGTATTTTTAAGTGAACTTTTGTTTTGAACTGTGCCAGATCTAATAATGTCAAGGTTAAGAAAAAGTAACTTGTTATTGTTGTGTTCAGGAGTGATGTTAATGTTAAGGCAAATAGAGCTTTTGTGTAGAGAAAGTTTACTGATTATGTACATAAGGAAAGGGGTGTAGATTTGGTGCAACTAGATGTTCATTGTAGGCTTTTAAAACAATTATTACTTTAGGTGTGGAGAATAAGTTGGCTATTTGGATAAAAGAGTGACTGAATGGAAGAAAGCAGAATGTTATAAATGTAGTTCATTCAAGCTGAATTAGTGCAACAAGTGGAGTACATCAGAGCACATTCTTAGGACCTTTGTTTTTTTTTATTTATATAAATGACAGATCAAGAAATGATCAATAAATTACTTAAAATTTCTGATAATATCAAGGTCTTGAATGTTGCTGGCAGTGAGAAGGATGCTGATGCTTAATAAAAAGGTTTATATCATTCAGTGAGCTCGGCAGATAGATGGCAGATGACTTTTAATTTCAAGATAGTGCATGTGGATTATCATAATTTGAGTTATAAGTATAATTATTATGAAAATAACCTTGACAGTGTTAGTGTAAAAAAGGTATCTTGGTATAGTGATTGATCATTCTCTTAAGCCATCCAAGTAGTGTGCTGTAGCTAGGGAGAGATCAAATAGGATTTTAAGTTATATCTACAGAAATATTCAGTAAAACTCTAAAGAGATTATTATTTTATTGTATAGGTTACTAGTAAGACCATGTTTGGAATATTATGTTCAATATTGGGTTCCTTACCTTAAGACTTAAGAATGACATTGAATTGTTGGAAAATGTTCACAGCAAGACTACTAGATTGGTGCCTGAGATGGATGAGTAGTTACAGAAGGAGAGGTTAAGATCTCTGAATTTTTTTCTATTGAAAAAGAAAAGCTGGAGAGAATGTGATTGAAGTGTTTAAAATTGTTAAAGTAACTGGTGGTATTGATGAATCATCTTTTTTTTCATAATTAACAATGATTATGTACATTTTGGCAAGGTAGGAGCTATCTTCAGAAAAGACAGTTTTGCTTTTCTAACAGGGTGGTTGACCTTTGAAACAAGTTACTTATGAATGTTGTGGATATGTTAAATTTAAGTGAGTTTAAAATAAAGTTTGATAATGAGCTGAATGATAATGGCTGACTTTGAGGCTTTTTTTTTTATTTGATAGTTTTAGTTTAAATGTTGGAACAGTCTAGATGGACCAGTTTGTTGTCCCTAAACATCATGTTATGTTCAGTAAAAGTGAAACCAGTAAAAGTATCATCAACATATCTATATTAATATATGGGAAGATGAAGTGCAGATTGTATGACTTGTGTTTTGGTATGGGTCATAAATACTTTGGCAAGAATGGGTGAAATTGTATTGTCTATGCCTAAACCATCTATTTGAAGAATGTTTTTGTTATTGAAAATGAAGTTGGTTTTGGTTGTAAATTTGAAGAGGGAAACAAAAAGTGCTCTTGTTATATTATTTAAAGGATTGGAGTCATTAAGATAGAGGTCAAGTGCACACAAATATACTTTCTTGATGGGAACTTCATTGAGAAATGAAACAGTATTAAAGCTAGTCATTAAGACTTTAGGGTTTAGTTGGTTTAATGTGTACTGCAATTAAAGATATCTTTAAAAAGAAAGCCATAGATTTAATGTATGGTTTTAGAGGTCAAGCTTCCAAGAGTGTAGTTGAATGAGTCATATGTGGTTAGTATAGATGGTAAGGGGCAGTTCTCTTTGCATGGTTCAGCATATCTATTCAAAACACTTAATTTTGATGAAAAAACAAAAAAAGCAAAATAAAACAATTATTCTCTAAACCAACAACCCAGAGTACCAAAATACTTTTACTAAGCTGTTATACAGTCTACAGTTGTTAGACCACACTGTTCCATACTGTATCTGTATATTCTTGTGCTGTATAAACTATTTGTGCCTGATGATGACCAAAGCTTATCAAAAGTTGAAAACACTGTACGTTTACAACTTGTAATAAAGTTTCTTTCATTACTCAATCAATTCATTTCCAAATTGTATATATGCACTCTTGATTTAAATTGCAAAATAAGTACCTCCTGTGTTAATATAGTTCATCAATTATTGTTGTAATGATTCTGATGTTTTATGTTTTGTTGTTAAGTGTGACCACAATAAGTACCTCTTAAAGTCTGGAAGGACTATATGTGCTGGGACAGGCAAAAGAGTATACAACTAAGTAGAGGTTCCCAACTGTAAATTTACTTTTAAAAAATGCACATGAAATACATTTCAACATTAATTGTATGAAGTGGAAACTGACCATATCTAAATAGTTATTCTTGTTTTCTGCTTTTGACAGTAAGAGAGATTAGAACTGGCATTTTAGGGTGACTTGATAATAATTTAATTGGCAGGCTTCACTGACATGGCTTGTTCAAAGTGAGCATCTTATCACTTTTCAGACCTAATCACTTTTCATTCAAAATTTAATTGAACAACTTTATTATTAATGTATGTCAGTAAATTTGACATAGTGTAATTCAGATTCTTTTGTTACAAAAGTTTTAATTTCAAAAATAAATATTCAAAAATTTTCTACTTTCTGTCTGTGCTTCAGGTCTGTTCTTTAAATTCAACCCTTTAGATTTTATTATCAATGATGTGGCATTCAAAATGCCTAACCAGTCATAAATGTTCAAATACATACTCTTGATAAACCTCATTTAGTTTATTAAATTTGGCTGTCCAAATAGAATTAAAATAGCTTTAAAGTATATATTTTAAAATGCAAAAAATACATCGTTTATGAAAACAAAATGTCCCAAGATTATCTAGCTATAGAAATAAGTTATACACAGGATAAAATCATGTTGTGTGCTCAGAACTGAATAATAACAATCACAGACAAATAACCTAATATCAACTATCTACATGTTTCTGCCAAAAAAACAACGAATCTGTTGTTACACGTTTTAAAAAAAAATAGCTAAAAATATAAAAGTTAGAAACTTCTTAATTTATGCAATATGTTTAATGTTTCCCAAGCTCAGTGGAAGCAGGAGGCAAATTTGCAGTGTGAACATGACTGTAACTTGATCATTTGTTTACACTAAATTCTGCTGAAAATATCACAAATTGTGCTTCCACTGTGGTTTATTGCTTTTCACATCATCACAAGTCTGTGTACACAAAAACTCAAATTTTTCAATAAATTATTTCTCTTAAATATTTGTCTGCCCTTACAAAGCTGTAATTGATTCAGTACAAGTGTAATGTGATTTTTATAATAATAATAATAATACAAATACTTGTTATTATACTTTAATTACATAACCGTGAGGTCTTTCTAATTGGATATCAAAAGTAGTTTGTATAGAAAGTTATATTTTTGAACATAGTTTCTCCAAATGTAGCAAAATCATCAAGCAGAGAAAAAAAATAATCAAAATATAAAATCACTTATACCTTTTTCTGTTAGAACAATGACAGGCTGTACAAACAACTACAATTAAATGTTTGGGGATGGCTGAACTGTGAAGTGAAGAAAACTATTATAAATGTATGGAATGAAGATGAAAGACAGAAGACTTTCAAAATGTCCTTTACACTTGTGTTTTCACAATAAAAATTTGCTATACATTTATCTTTATTTCATCAAGTCCTATTTTACTTTTTCCACCGTCGTGGTTAGTTCCATTCTATTTTTGCATTTAGAACTCTTGACTTTCTGCTTTGTCTTTTGACAGTCTAATTCTGTTATTTCTACTATTTACTTTTGTTTTTGATTCTTTCATTCTAAATGAGGAAAAGATAACCTCATCTTTATCCTTTATCATATTTAGTCCATACACTAAATGTTTCAGAGGGACTTCTAAAATTACAGATTTATTTGACTACCTAGTGCTTCTTCTGTTTTGCCCATGCTGATTGAATTTTTTTAATTTTGAGGCCCTCCATTATTGTTCATGGCTTGAGGGCATTTACATGGAAGATGCACATGTTGTCCTTGCAGTTTTACTATTGAATTAATTCCTTACTCCTTATCTTACCCATCTAAAAAAATATCCTTTGCTGCAATCTCCTGTTTTCTTTGGGTATCATCATATTTGGGTTGGCTGGTCAGGTCTGAAAGTTCATTTTGCCTTCCAGCCTGTACCTTACTCAGTTAAATATGTTCCCCACTTTGGCAGTATGTTTATGGGCATATAACACTTAAGTTTGCATTTCTCTCCCTCAGGAGATGAAGTGTTGATGACTCATTCTGTAGTTTTGCATTTATTTAATAATCTAATTTTTACAAATTTAAGTTATTATATTTTGTAAAGGACGTCTATTCAACTCATTTACAGGTAAGATGTAGCCTTCTTTACACCTTTAAAACATGGGGTTGATGGCTACTACAGCTCTCATATCTTTTTATTCTTCAGGAGAGGATCTTTGGAAAACTGTGGCTTTTTTGAAGGTTCTTGTTCTTTCCAGATGCACACATTTGTGTCTTTTTCAGTGGACTATGGATGATTCCTATTATATGTCGAGAAATTTACTGTCTCTTTTTGTTTTCTCCATCTCTTCACTCTTCTCATTGTGATGATGGCTGAGTCAGCTTTACAAAATCCTGGGCATTCCTCTAACCCCATCTCATCTAGAATTACATTTGTTCACAAGTACTTCTCTCTGGGTTGAATGTTGTTTTGGACACTTGCACTTTTTTTTTTACATTTTTGAGACATGGAGCTTCTCATTATCATAGCTCTCATGTCTTCTTATTTGAAAGGTTCTCTGACTTGAGTCCCTTGTTTCTTGTTCATACAACCACATTCATCTTCAGTGGTCAATGACCAAATTTTGAGTATGTATATAGTTCCACTGTTTTGTATATGTTTCCATTTATCCAAAAATGAGTAAAGATTGCAGTCAACTCGTGAACTCAATGCTAAAGTGGATTAATGATCTGAATAATAAAGGTGGTCATATCATGTATTAATTTGTGATTAATTTTTGGATTCTCAGAAATAAATCACAAAAAAATGAAAAAGTCTTAATTTTTCATCTTGTATCAATTAATCTGCACAAGGGTGTATATCCAGAGCTGCCTTAGAGGGACTACTTCTCTTATCTCACAATCATCATTGAATAGTGAATTGCAAACAGTATTAAGCCCATCTACCTCAGCTTCATGCCAACCATTGAGTTAGGGTTGTCCACAAAATTGTTTTCAGAGGTACATATATATCGATAGATATATACAGGGTGTTCAGAAAGCCACTGTGCACTTATATATTTATTAACAGATATGTTTCAATATAGAATGTAGGAGGTAAATATGAATAACAATTATAAATAATGTTGAAAGTGACCCCTGTTGCTATCAATACAAGCCTGGATCCTTTTTATTTTGTTTCTAAACACTACTATCAGTTGCTGGCTTGAAATAGACTGAATAAAATATGATTACAAAACTGCACAGTGTATTTTCAAACACCCTGTATATGTATTATACCTAACTTCCAAACCTTACTTAATGAGAAGAGAAACCACTATGATGTACTTTGCCCTCACATTTGAAAAACTGATATCCCTGTTTGTGTTAACTAATTTTACAGTATCAGTTTAGGATATTAGGTAGGAGGGATAGTTCCTATTTGGTCAAAATACCTCCTGAGTAATCATCCATATCCAAATTCCTTACTATTGTTTTCTTCTGCTTTCCCAGCCAAAAGCTGGTGGTAGAGCTGGCTGATTAGTGGTATTTCTTAATAAATTAATCTACAGTCCTATTGGTCAGTTACATTAAATTAATCACTAAATGCAGGATTCCTCAAACCATGGTACATAAAATTAAAAGAAAAAATTGGTGGCAGGTGCTTCAAACCAATTACCTTTCCCTTTAGTCAGCAGTGATTCAAAATAGAAAAGAAATGTTATGTTTCTGCCAGCTAGTTACTGTTAATCTGTTAATTATTTCAAAAAGGTTAATAGGTTGATTAAAATTAAGCACAAAGCTACATGCTACCGTTATTAAAACCTGGTTTTGGTCTGTGTGAGTCCATAGATCTACTGCTGTGCCACTGAGAGCATTTCAAAAAAAAGTTGAAAAATGTTTATAGCAGATACTGCCAGTCAGTTGCATTTTACCTGTTAACTTGGATTTGTGACAGTGGCAGGTGGTAGCCTTAATAGTTTTAACATAACAACAGGTTGAGCAAGTTTTATAATAATAGTAATCAAACCAATGCCCCTCATATCATGAACCATCAAACCCCTTTAAATTGTCAAAGCTGAAAGAAGTTGGAAAAAATTATTTTAATTGTTGGCAAAGTGTAAAGATTCAAAAATATAGTTTAACATAGACAAGCATATTAGCAATATTTTGATCACCTGGATAGCTAGATTAATTGGAAACACTAGTTTATTATTTTGTTACAATCAATTTAATCATAGTGTAGATCAGTCGGTTGTTGGAATAAATGTGAATCCTATTTTCAATTTAATTATTATTTTTCATCATATAAACTATGTAATAGAGATCTTTCTAAAAAAAACAACAATAACCAAAACATTAATTTCAACTATTTAATTATTTTTATGATGATTGACATCAGAATTTCTATTAATTAGTTTATTTGGAACTATTTGGTTTAATAACTATTCATAAGTAATGGATTATATCAGTGAATAGATTAAATTTTTATAGCTCTAACCATTGGAAAAGATTGTGTAAAGAGTTCTTCATGTTAGTGTACTTTTACTAGTGTAATATTGAGTGGATGCACCCTTTTAGCACCATGTAGGAGTAATTCTTTTGATGTTTTCTTTCATTGTACCATGTTTTTCTATTAAAATTATTCCTTGCAGAAGATGGCTGTGTTTTCCTACTCAATAATGCCCTAGTAGGTTCTGCTCCCAAGTGGGTGATATGCCCCAGGAGTTTTCCATTTATGATGCTATATTTCTCATGACAGATCTCATTTTTAAAATTTTCTTTCAATACATTTTGCCTTCATATTCTTACCAATGTGAGATTTTGTTAGTTCTTCAGAGAGGTGAATAACATTTCTGAAATTAAAATTTTTCTTACCGAAAATGTATTTCAAATGGATAGTCATCTTTCTAGAAAACTCCCTACCCTTTCTCCCCACTTCTAGTATGATTATTTTGCCTCATAAAAGGTACTGATCAGATCTGTTGTGCATTGAGTACGTGTTACCCTTCTATAGAAGGATATAGTCTGATGTTGGTTTCATTATCGACTATCACATCATATGTTAATACTTGTAGGGATGGAATTTTTTGAAGGGCTTGGTAGAAGAACAGAATTCATATTGGCATGTGACAATAATTAAAGCTATCAGCTGTATGAATAATTATTTTAATGAAATACATTTTGATGTAATGAAAAATTAACCTTTAATAATTGTAACAATTTCCTTTTTGTTTCTACAGCTTTGACTTCATAGTAAGTATCATCATGAATACACTACCTAAATTGTCTATTTAAAATATCTAAAAAGCTGTTATGGACCAGTTTCTATCACACAAATCAACAACTACAATAAAAACCTTATCAAGCTTATACATTCTTCTAATCACTTGACCTTTATACTATGCTACAGAGATTTTTGACATTATACCAAACTTTCTGAAACTCAAAAACAACACTGATAAAACTATAAAGGTAAAAAACAGTTCTTGGCAATACCAGCAAGCACCTCCTGAGATAACATGTAGATGAAGCATCATCAAATCAACACAACAGGAACAAAATATATTGAGCATCAGCAACTTTCACCACACATACAATCCATTGGACACCTTAAACTTCTACACTAAATACTATACATCCAACCTAGAAAGTATCAAGAAGAAATAAGTCCAAAAATTCAACAGACTTATTAAGACAGATAATCATGTGAGTACAAACATAGTTCACAATTACAGTTTGAAATTACTAAGTGATATAGAAAACATGATTCTCAACCTAGATCTAAACTTGTTTCGAAGTTCAAAACAATAAAATATGTTGTTATTCGTTTAAAATAACATTTAGAAATCTCTAGAATTAGGTAGATCAATCATATGTTTATAAATAATTTGTATGGCGGCCTGGTGTCTATACGACGAGTCTCGTGCAAAAACAGACATGCGCGGATTGCTCTGGAATTCTGTGAAAGTTACGCGATTGTTCGAGAAAACAGTAGGCCTACTAGTATATAAACAGACGGCGATAAAAAGGAGAAGAGTCAGTCATTTGTTTTTATTTGTTTCAAGAGATGTGCCTTCGTTTGAGTAAGTTTAAACGTTTGCTGTGTGTTTATTTAACTTGGATTTGTAACTGGAGCTAGATCTACAGAAGCTGTGATTTTATTTCGTCAATCTTTACGATTCTTTACGAATTAGTGGTTATACTGAAGGTCAACAAGTACAGGACTGTTTAAGGGAAAACGGGAAAATTTGAAGATTTGTTATCTGTATCTTTCTGTTGCGTTCAGTCTACAGTCAACATAAAAAAAACAAACGAAACACCGCCCATAATTTTTCAGTGTAAGAATAGAGAGAAGGGAGCTAGTCATCACCACCCACCGCCCACTCTTGGGCTACTCCTACCAACGAATAGTGGGATTGATCGTACCATTATAACGCCCCCACGGCTGTGACACTGGGGTAATATATAAAACGTAATCAGTGATGAAGAGCAAAACCCACTTGTAGAGAAGTATATATGTAAAAACGGCTCGTTTCGATTACCGAAGAAGGTCGAAACGTTGTTCGCTCCTCTGCGTAAAATATTTTCTCAACCCAAACGAGTCGTTAACATTACAACTTAGAAATTTATTATGATATGTAGAAAACGAGTAAGATACAAATATGATTCTGCGAAACAACGAGTTATTGACTGAGTTAGTTGAGTGCAAGAGGTATATTTTGTCTTTGCCGCGATTGTTTGTTTTGAATTTCGCGCAAAGCTTCACGAGGACTATCTGTGCTAGCCGTCCCTAATTTAGCAGTGTAAGACGCGAGGGAAGGTAGGAAAATAAATTCATTTGTTATCGCCACATGATCTGGAGTTTTGCATTATTTTTGGCAAATAATCTGAAAGAACTAGACCAACGATAGAATACGCTATTAAATAAAACGAAATTGTACTATTTATGTGTACTATTAAATTACTCCGGATATATTTATTAACATCCAGTGTATTTCCCCTTTCCTCTTCTCCGTTCGATCCAGGGATTCATGTACATCTCGTTTTCTAGTTAACTAGCAGTTTTTATCGTTTTTGAATGGGAGTAACGTGATTTGGACTATAATACAGCAGTACAAGTTAAATAGGTTAGTCGGCTTGAGTGGTGCTATTAAATGTTATAATTTTATCTTTGCATTATTTTGTAATTCAATAATTTTATACTTGATAGTAATTATTGCAATATTTTGTAAATAAAATTATTTGTTAAAGTTTTAAGCAGGTGGTACACGTGTGATTAACGTTAAGGATATCAGACTTACGGATGAAGTAATAATAAATGAACTTCAATTTCAAATACGTAAAGTTTTCAAAATTATTAATCTCCTGAGTTTTTGTCATCGACACATCACTTCTTTTGATCGTATTGAAATTTGAATCTAAATATAAGATTTCATAGGACAGACACGTTGCATTACGCCTTACGAACAGTAAATAAAGTAAGGGTCAATTTAATTTTCCAGTCTTTTTTTTTCCCGCACACACCAACGAGATAAAATAAACAATTAATTACATATTTTATTTTCTTGTGATATAATTTCCATCAGTCTTACGTTAGTGTAGAATACCAGCCCTCATTTAGGAGGAATGGGAACAACATATTCTGTAATGACTCAGTGTTTGAAAAATAAACATTAATTGAAGCCTAGGTGTTTTTTCTTCGTGCCCTTTTGCCTTCAATATATCTATAAAATAATAAAGTACAAAGAAATGGAAGACTTTATCCTGTTTATTCTTGGATAATCTTATAAATGTAAACAAGGTCACCTTTTAGTCTCCTTTTTCCATTTAAAAAAGCGACGAGATCTTACCGTTCATGATAACGAGAAACTCGCTAGAAGTAAAAAAAATGTATCTCGGGACGTTAGGTATGGGTATTAATACTGTTTTCTGCTTTATTAGTAAAAATATTATAATTCCCTGGAACTTAGAAGTAGAACTGTATAACTCTTTACAATAAGTCCATTACCCTTAATTAAATAAGGAGACCAAACTGTACATAATTTTCCAGTGAGGTCTAAATATAAAACTAATTTTTGTAAAGAATTACTATCTGTTTTGATGTGTAAATTCTGTAATCAGTATCAATGAATACGGCCTGGCATGGCCTAGCGCGTTAAGGCGTGCGCTTCGTAATGTGAGGGTCGCGGGTTCGCGCCCGAGTCGCTCCAAACATGCTCGCCCTTCCAGCTGTGGGGGCGTTATAAGTTACGGTCAATCCCACTGTTCTTTGGTAAAAGAGTAGCCCAAGAGTTGGTGGTGGGTGGTGATGACTAGCTGCCTTCCCTCTAGTCTCACACTGCTATATTAGGGACGGCTAGCACAGATAGCCCTCGAGTAGCTTTGTGTGAAATTCCAAAACAAACAAAAACAAACCTGTGAATACATAATAAAATATTGTTACTAGTAACATTGATGGTTTGAATGACTTACCTATAATTATGTCAAGATCCTTTCTGACTACTAATGTCATTATTGATTGGGTTCCAACCTATTTTAAAAATGCACTTTAAAGTAATGATAATTCAGATGGAATATATAATTTATAGAGCAAGTGATACATTAAAGGGTACTTAATGAGACTGAGTTAAGTGTTGAGATAAGATGATAAAAATGTCACTAAGGTTGAATGCTAGGCTGAGGTTAAGATGAAGATGCAAAAAGTAGCAGATTCTACTTGGATCAATTTGAAAGGAAATAAGGAGCTATTTTGAAGGTATGGTTTGTATTTAACTATGGTAGGTACAACTTATTTGTTGGAGCTATTCAGATGTAGGAGCAGCTTTAAACTAGAATAAAATGATGGTTAGGGTTGCAATAAACTAAATACATGCAGTTTTTTGGGTGTGTTGGATCATTTCCTCCCTTTAGTACAGAGCAGGTTGGTCATGATCAGTTATGTCTATGTCTTTTAAATCTATCAACTAGGAGACATCTGTTCTTTTTCATTGTGTTTTTTGAAAGTTGGATATCCTTTTCTTTGGTCACTAATTGCTCTACTTATGCTAGCTAGTCACCACACTTGCAAATTTAAAGCTAAGCTCAATGTGTCAGATCTAAAGCACTTTAAATTTGCCACAAAAGTAAATAGAAATTCATTACTTTTTACAGTAATTCTTAACAACAAAGAAGCCACTGCTAAACATCACATCAAAATATACAGCACAATTAATGGGACACCTTATGAAATAAATAAAATGTTTAGACTTTACAGAAGATTTAAGGAATGTCTTAATTGATTCAAGACACCCTTCCATTAACAGATACAATGTGTGACCTGTATTGTACTTTTTTTTTCTTTCAGTGATTTTAACCCATTTAAAAACACTTTTAGCAATCTTCACTTCTACTGTTCCCTTATATAGTTATAGTTTTATTTTATTTTCAGTTATTCTAATTTTAAATCAAGTTGGTACCTGTGATGTTTGATAATCCTTGAAAAAGGCATAACTCTAAACCTGGTTGAGCAAATTAACTTTTATCTGATGTTGTTAACATCTTCATTTAAAATAGAAATTCACCCACATCAATAAATATATAATACTAAGAAAACCCAATAAGTTGTTAACACATTTTAACCGTTTAATTTCCCATTCACATTTACTGCATGTTTATATTGCATTGCTAGAATAAAATAGGCATCTGAAAGATTATCTTTTTTATGTGGGGATGTTTTCTTGAGACACCAAAGATGTAATTTTATCCAGTCAAAGATAGCCTTACTTTGATCAAATCTGAATTCTATAAAACTGGTGTCCCAGGCTCCAAGAAAAGAAAAGTAAAAATAAATCAAACAAATACGCTCTTTTTTTTCTGCCAGTCTCATAAAGTACAATAATGATGACAGTCCAGACATGCAGCAAAAGAAGTTTGATTGTGACCTCAAATATCATATGTACATCTATATACATCAAAGAGTTTCAGTATACTCATTAACATAAGTTTAATGCAGACTTCATTGCATTAAGCACAGTTGCTAAAGTATTTATGTGGCAAGAGTGAGAAGAGCATTGTGCATCTGCCTGTTGACTTGTCACATTTTGTGCACTTTCATTCTTGCTGTGCATTGGTTATCATGTCCCAATGAGATTTTCCCCATAGAGTGATCCCAAAATATTTCCGTAATTATGCTTTCTGTAGAGTGCATTCTCTACTGATCAAGTTTGACATCTTATTGAAGGTCACATTCCCTCTGTTCTGCTCTATGATTGCTTATTTACTGGCTCTCATAATGAATGTTTTAAATCCAGTTTAGACCACCAATTACAGGTATGCATACCTTCCTGTCTGTCTTCTCTGGGTTTATTTGTCACCCACACAATTCTGTGTCAAATTCTTTTAGTTGCTCTGTTATGACCATCACAACTGTTTCCTGTTCTTTCACTTTTTCAGTCATCTTCTCTGTTGACTTTTCTCCTGTTAAGATCCTTTCTTCTCTAGTATTATTTACTGGTGTTTCATTCCACCTTAACTACATTCATAGTCCATCCATATTATGCCTTTGGTCCCTGCACCAAGGTTACTTGTCTTCAAGTTCTTGCATCCCTTATTTCATTTACCCAGCCTCCTTTTAAATCTTTGACTACCTGTTCTTTATCCTGCTTATTTTGCACATATTTACTAGTAGTTGTTGCAGGTCAGGTATGTTAGTGCTTGATCTCTAGTATCTGTTAACATCTTGTTTTCCTTCTCAAGAACTTGGCATCTTGAAAGGGAATCATCACTTTCATGCTAGTATTCCTCTTTTCTGCTTTTCATTTGTATTCCCATTGTGATTTGAATCACTTCTTTTGCATTTTCATGCTCACTGATATCTGACAGTAACTTACAAGGCAGTGATCATTTTCCTATTATTTTGAGAGAGACTGGCCATGGACAATGCCACCCTACCTGCATGGGATACTTTTTATAGGTATTTCATACTCTTAAACCACATCATGTTTCAGCAGGATCATGTACATATTCAGCAGGTAAGATGTCAAAGCCAGAAGGAATCTTGGATTAAATTCACAACCATTATCTCTTCTTGCTTGCACCAGTTCTAAAGACATATGGGACAAGATTCAGAAGGTTAGTTGGCAGAATAATTCTGTCACTCCTTTGATCTTACTCTCTGATGGCCAGAAAGTAGCTGATACCCAGAACATTGCCAGTACTCTTGGTGAAAGCTTTTGTTTGGTACACAGAACTTTTGCTTTATCCTCCACCTTTTTAGCCATTAAGTCTTGTGCAGAGTAATCACCTTTTTTCTTTAAAGGCTGTCTCTATAATTGCTCCTTTACACTGGTGGAACTAAAACTGGTTCACAATTGGTCTGGCAGTACATTAGTCGAACCTAATGATATATACCATGAGATGCTGTGGCATCTCTTTCCATCTTTTGCTAATATTCTGGTTGTTTTTAACTGTTCCTGGCAGGAGAATATTTTTCTGATGCATGGTGCTAGTCTGTTGCCCTAACTTTCTCTAAGCTTGGTAATGATCCTAAGATTTCTTCAAACTACCATCCAGTTGCTTTGATGAGCTGTCTCTGTTAGACTTTAGAAAGGATGGTTAATGCTTGTCTTGTTTGGTTTCTCAAATCAAACAACCTCTTTTCTTCTACCCAGCATGAGTTCTGACAACAGTGTTCCACCATGGACTACCTGATTCAACTTGAAATGTCGATCAGAGAAGCTTTTCTCTGATGACAACATCTTGTATCAGTATTTTCTGACCTTTGGAAGGCTTATGACACTGTGTGGAGGCATAGAATTTTGTGAGACCTCCCCTTATATGGGTTGAGTGTCCTAATTGGACTATGCATTGGCCACTGTTTTTTAACTCATCATTTTTTTTTTCTTTTATTTGGGACTGATGCAGCAATGTGTGGTATGTGTGACACTCAGGTCACAATAGTCCACATTTCACTGTTGCTGAGAGTCATAACAACAGCACCATTTTTAACATGTTTTGTTTCAATGTTTATTCCTGATGCTGTATAGTGTCATTGGCAATGGTGACACTGTCCACCTTTCAAATGTTTTTTAAAGGCCATTGGCCTTTTTAACTCTATTTAAGGTTTTAATTCACAAATTATACTTTGTTTAGCATGATAACTTTTGACAAATTAAAGTAAAATTAGTTTGATACAAAACTAGAAAATGGCTGTGATGTCAAGTAACTAACATTGATGTTTGAATTTAACTGTTAGTCACCCTGGTGAGTTATGATAATTAAAATTATGCTACAGAAAGTCGTTTGAAACTTGTATTACCTTATTTTCTCTCTTACTGCTGTAAACTAGATTTAAAAATTGATTTAATGCTATTTTAGATTTTAATTTAAAAACCATACTGTTTTGTTTTAACATGATTCATTTTTACAAATTTTAATAATTTTACTTTACTTTTAATTTTTAACCAGTTGTTGGCTCAAATAGGGTAGTACCTTTCTGCCATAAAATGTCAAATAACCAACCGGCCTTCTATATTTCTTAAACTGAAATCTCCTGTGCCCTTTCTGTCTGGGCTATTCCTCCTTATCCTTTTTTACTTGCTTGCTTTTGTCTTATCTTTACTCCTTTACTATATCTCTGCTATTTTTCTCCTCACTGTGATTCTTTTTGCCACTTCATTTTTTGTTTCTTCGTCTGTTGTCTCTTTTACGGGATTTCTTTATAGGGCATTAAATTCATGGCAGCTATTTTGCTATTTGCTGCCATATTTTTTAAAATGCCCAGGATACCATTAGAAAACACAACAAAACCCTATGACAACAGTGACTGCTTTTCAGTATCCTTTAGCCATTGTGCTTTTCTAATCTAAATTTGTATTGCATATTGTAGTGAAGGGAGAAGTGATTGAGGATCACAAACACTCAACTTATAATCAACAGAAACTACCTTAACCTTATAATATATTGCACAAAATGCATGTAGTGGGAGGGTGATGTTTTTGCTTTGATCAGCAGTGAAAGATTTGTGCAGTTTGTTAATTCCTACCTTACCATAGGCTCTTAGTAATAGCAAGCAATTTAAATTGGTGTCTAACAACAAATATGTAGTGATTGTACAAAGACCCACCTGTAACAGCAGTGTGTGACAACCAAAGTCAGCACGTACATATACTTATCAGAGTGAAGTACATGACAGCAAATACACCTGGCATTAAACATGCTGAAAAAAAATAAGTTATGAGAGAAAATGCCATCAGAATGTTTTCTATGGTGGTCAAGTACCAGAATTTGTAACTTTTTCCATAGGTAAATTTGTAGATTTCATCCTAATTTTTAGCTGTAACATAGTTAATAGAATTGCTTAGAATTTTCTCATTTACAGACTTTTAACTCATAGCTTCATCATCTTTTTACCAATTAGAGATGTAATTACAGTTTAGGACTTGGGAGGTCAAACACTATCAATTGATGTATTCGACTGCACCCAAAGTCCTATAGATTAATTTACTTTAATCCTGCCAAATTAATTTCAGTTTGAGGGTAGACTGGTAAAGATCATGATGAGTAATAAAATTCAGTTGGGTATAGATGTTCCTATGCTCAGTATTATTACAGACACAGAAAAAGTGGGAAAAAACTAGTTTTTTTAGGTTAATTTACTATAATCCTGCCTCAAAGTATTTCAAGTACTGCAGTTATTGAGAATTCTCTCTTGAAAATGAAAGGAAATAATATATACCAATAAATTTTATGTGCAAATCCATTAATGGCTGAGGCCTGCTATATTAGCTAGCTAGGGTTATGTTAATGAATTACAAGTAGCAATTTGCACAATGCAATATGTGATGACCTATAGGCTATGACCATGTTCTATACTGTATTGCAGGCATAGTTTACTAACGTATATTAGAAATTATGTAAAAAAAATATAAGTTATAGATTTGTTTAAAAATAGAATGTTGGCCTTTTGTCATGGCACTGTGTCTTTCTATTCGTCAGTTTGTCAAGATTTTCAAAGAACTGCTGTTTGGAGACTATGTAACTGATTTTCTTCTGTGCTTTATAACTGAGTTAGTCATACACCTCTGTGCTTCAGGCTTTGACCTAATAAATGTTTTTCTCGAATATCTTTAATTTACCTTGTATCACATAAAACAATTATTTTAATTTCCATTAGCCCTGTTTTACATCATTGTACAGTTAATCTATTAAACTTTTAACAACTACATATGTTGGTACCACTCAGAAACTACTGCAAAATAATTTACTTTTTGTCATTTTATACTTATCTGTGTTTTATTCTTCAGTGATGTAACATTTATTTCTGTGAAGCTCCAGATATGGCAAATAAGTAAGGAGGTGGAATGGTAGAAAAACACTCCACTATCACCAACATGCTTATTATTAAAAACAAACCAAACTATATGTTTGAAAAGTGTATATGATGCAGTTTAACTTCTTTATTGATTTGATATTATGTTCTGTATTGTTGTTGACTAAGGACTGAAACTTAAAGCTATAATAATATTAATAATGTCATATTTTTTTACCCTGAAGACTTTCTTGTTAACCATATGTACAAAGATTGTGAGCATACACCAGTCAACTTAGTTAGAAGTACACATTACAATATCAGTATAGTGGAAGCTTTTACAATTTTCATTCCCTGTTTTTCTGGGATAGGGTGGTCTCATTTATGAGATGTCATGAATTTAGATGTTCTGTCATCTGATTTTGTATGTTTATAATGATTGTTAATATTGGTAGTCTAAAGGACTGTGACATAATAGTGAGATATTGTAGTAATTTGTATCTATTGCTTTGGTTCTGTCTTAATCAGGTTTAGATGTTTTTATCCTACTTTTCAATGTCAGCAGGCCAGCTTTGGTTGAAGACTTTCACCATTGTGTATGAAGGTTTTATTAATATTAATTACTGGCATAATTCTTGTCTTTGATTGTATCTGTTGATTTTAATATTATGCATAACATTTTCTGTATCTGTGTTTTGAAGATACTTGTTTTCTTTTTAGAAGATATCAGTGTATTTAAATACTGTGTTCTGATATAACTGATAAAAGTTTCACTTTAAGTAACAATGTAACACAAGAAGAAGCTTGCTTCATAATAATTGTATAATTAGTATTTGAACATAGGTGATTAAATAATTATGGAAAAAAATAGATATTGTTTCAGATCTGTGTGTGTTTTGTTTTTTTTACAAAAAAAAAATAAAATTTTGATTAGTGAATGCTGGGCCATTTTATTTCAAGCTTTTCTACTTCTTTATGTCTAGGCTTGTCTTCTCAGCAGCATTCTGAACAAAAGATACATCTCTTGATGAGCAAATTCTTTTTTCTTGGTGTTTCTGTAATATCATATGTAAAGAACCCTTCAGACCAGAAGAAATCCTGGTGAGCATATTAATTCATGCTTATGCTGATTGTGGTAGAGTATATTAGGAACTAACTACAACATAATATTAAGAAATGTGTAGAAAGGTAGCAGAAAAGAATCAGTTTAACAAAACTTTGAAGTGATATGCTACTTTGTAGCTCGACTTATTCATATAAATCTATACTAATTCATACTTAATTGTGAATATGATAAGCTAAACACTACTTCAAAGACTATTGCACTCACTGGATAATGGATTTAAAATAGACTTCTGGAGAATTGCTTGTGACCTTTTTGCATGTATTTTATAACAACAAAGATAATGCCTTAAATTTCAGCAACAATAATTTTGTATCTTGCTTGTCCAGTGATATGAAAATAAAAAAAATAAATGGAAAAATTGCAATTAAGTACACTTAAGTTTTATAACAGTATAATTATTTTTTTGTTTTATAGATATGGAATTAGGGACGGCCTGCAAACATGCCATGACAGGACCCCTTAATTGGATTAAATGAAAATCAAACCAAATTAACTTCAAAAGTTGTGTGTGTGAAAACTGTGAACATTTTTTTAAAGAATGCTCTTAAAATTTTGTAACTTGAGGCATGAAAGTCATTAATTTCACCCATAATGATTTAGTAATATATATTTATATTTTTCTTTGCTGTATTTAATGACATATATTAAGGTGATAAACCTGTTTGATTTTATTAATCATTTATTGTCCAGATGGTTTTTTCATAGTTAATTTGTAAAGCATTTTTAGTGCTTTGTATTCTGTGGTAATGTTAAGATGAAAAACATTATTTTTCTCGACAAGCTGTGATTATGTGTATTATTTAGTGTAATATATGTTTATGACTGTTTTGTTATTTTTCAGCTTCTGAAAAAATGTTATTTCGAGACTTCTGTCGATTTTTTCATACTACTGGATGTTGGAGAGCCACCAACAAATCTGCTTTGGCAAAACTACGGAAAACAACTGGATATTCTTTCACAAATTGTAAAGAAGCTTTGGATAAATGTGAAGGAAATATTGAAAAGGTCAGTGTGGTAGTTATGTATATTTTTTTATGTTTGAAAATTACCTTTAAATATATATAGTGTTAGATTTTGGAAAGTAATTTTCTTTTTGAGGTTCAAACTTTCACAGGATAAAGTAATTTTTAGAATAGATAATGATATTTTCATTGTATTTCCAACTGACTTCTTAGAATAGTAACTCCATGAAAAATTTGAAAAATAACTTATACAGTGCAAGGTTGTGCTCTGTGATATTAAGAGTACTGTAATGTATATAACCTTTATGGTCTGTGGTGTTTCTAATTACTAAAATATAGTTAGGGATTTTAGCTTTATTTATCTTTAATTGCTTTTTGTAAAAATTTTGAAATGTTTTTTTCTTGAGCTATAAAGTCAGTGATTAATCAACCTATACCTACAACAGCAGTTACTTAAGCATGCTGCTTTATTGATTTTGTAGAGTATCTTATAAGATAATAGTAGTACAAACAATAAGGCATTTTGACAAAATTCCATTTTATGTTTAGGAACAGAAATTTTCCACAGAAATGAAGAGAACCTTTGCTACAACAATATATTAAGTAGTAGAATTAGAATGACTTAATTACCATAAAATCCAAAAAGGTTTTTAATTTGAAGATTTACTCTATATCAATATGTTATTTTATATAACTAATTTTTGATCAGTTAACCTTGACTCAGCAATAAAAAGGAAGCATAAAATATGCAAATGATTAACACTGTATAATACACAGCTCAAAATTTACTTAAGAACTAGTCAGTAATAATAAAAGTTGCTATGTTTCAATGTTGTTCATATCATATATGGGAGTGTGAAAAAACAATTACTGTATAATATATAAATAAAAGTCAAACAGAAAACTATTAATAATGCTATTAACTTATGAAGACAAAAAAGGACATTGTGCTAGTTATTGAAATTTTAGACTCAATAAATTTTGCAAAAATTTGTGTGGAAAAATTTTTTTTTTCAATTTAATAATGATTATAATATCTGTAAATATACTGAAGGCCTCGCTACGAATTCTCTGTTGTCATTCTTGCTGTATGATTTTTTTATGGATAAGTTTGAAACTGGTGTATTATAGAATGCTCAACTTATACAGAAATATAGGTTGGATATTTCAACGGCACTTTTGTGGTTTGGTGACATGGAAAAAAAAGACTTTTTGTTTTCTAATTACTTAAATACTCTTAAACCTGCTATTCAGTATACTTATGAAGTTGAAGGAAATAATAGTGTTCTGTTTTTGGAGGTATTAGTTAAGAAAAACAAAAATATATTAGAAACTGTAGCCTGTCATAAAGCTTTTTCTATTTTTATGCAGCCATACCAAGAATCGTGTTATACAAAGTAAAGAAAAAGTCAGCTTTTTACTCATGTTTATAGGTCTGTAAAGTTATATTTTAATCCAGAAGATTTACAATATGAATGTTATAAATCAAATATTTTGCATTAGATATAGATTTGTCCCCTCTTTTAATAAAACTGTGAGAAAATTTAACTAAATAACAAACAATGATCGAAAAATGAAGTAAAATCAACATTTGATAACATATTTAAAAAAGAAATAGCTTTACCATATGTCCAAGCTTTGAATTTTAGCCTAAAAGGTAAATTATGTACCCGAAAAATATACATATGGCCTCTCTGTGTTATTTCTTTTCATTCTTTTTTTTGTGTATTAATGTTAATTGTTCATTATGAAAGTGCCTCAAACAATTTATTTCTTGGGACATCACCATCAGAGCTGTCCAGAAGTGGGGCAGATTTATACAAGCCTAATTTTATATTTTGTAAATGCAGTGTCTAGTTGTGTTTTTCTTTCAAATATTACGAAAGGCAGGCACACTAAATGCTAATGGAATTCTTGTACTATATGTTTCATGTTTATCTAATAAAGTAGCATTATTTTTGGAATGGCTTTATTTATTTAATTATTTGTAGAAAAGAGTTGCACAAAAATTTTCATCTCTTAAAGATACAGAGATTAAACTATTAGAAAAATGAATATTAACAAAACTATTTAAGTTACTTTTTTCTTTTATTCTGAAGACGTCTTTTATTTCTTCTGATAGTTAGTTTCATTGTAATCATTGCATGTTATTTCCACTAACTCCTTGAAATCTGTTAGATAACTAAGTGGTAATTTAAGTTATTAAGTAGTTTTAGTTATTTGTATAAATATTTATTAACTTTATATGGAATGAATATGGTATTGCATGTGAAACAAAATAAAACTGATGGTGGATAACATTTTCATAAAAAGTGTGTGCTTTGCTTATGAAATAAAAGGAATTTTGTTTTCAAGAACAAAATATAAACAATTTGATTTTAGTTTATTATAGGCAAGAAATATAAGTGTATAAATGTTTAATGCTATTAAGTGTGAATCAAGGACTTGTAGTTAGGGTACAAAGTTTTAAGATTGTAATATAGCTAGCAGGTTTACTCCCAAGAGATAAATAGGCATCATACAAACATAACAAATAACTGAATTCATGTTGAAAGTACTCATTTTTCTATGGTTTGAGAACAGCTGTTTAACTATTATCAACACAGGTCATGGGTCAAAGGCCACGTTTATTTACTTGCATTCAATATTTTATTCAACTACTGTTTTAAGAATTTATATGTGTAAATTAGGTATAAAATTGTATATTATAATTCACATGTTAGTATTATACATTAAATAATTTTTAATTCAAGAGTAAATTTAAAAAAAAACACCTAAATATGTATGTTTGTGTGTTGTGATATGTTGAATGTAGCATTGGTTGAAATTAGATGTTTGTGATGTCTAAATACAAAGTCCATAGTTTCTTACAAATTAGGAACTTAAATTACCTATATTGACAACCTGAAATATAAAGTCAAAACCTCTTATCTTTTCTATTTGCTGAGATATTGCCACATTTACTGACATAAATAAAAAGGCCATGGGAAAGGCTTATGTACACTAACTTCTCTAATTTGAGAATAACCAATTAGAAGCTTTGGATATCCCCGCAGTGGTCTCTTTACACCTTTGAAGTATTCAGATGACAAACTCTTTCTTTTTATGCTAGATTTGAAGCAGTAAGATAAGACTAATAAGTTTGAAATTTCATATTTTTAAGACCCAGATACAACTTGACTGCTAGTGGGATTCTGAGGTATTGATATAGTAATTTGTAGTTTTTGCTTATTTCAAAAAATGTATAGGAAACCTAAAAGATGTTATTTTGTTTCACATCTTTCACATTTGAAATTTGATAAGGCTTAGCAACTTGCAGCAAGCAGCAAACAAGTATAAAGTTTGTAAGTATAATAGAAGATTGTTTGCTATACTTTATTTACTGTTCTATGTTTAAGAATATATCTGTAAATAGTAATAATGTATATACATATATTATGAATTATGACTAAAATGTGATTGCACTTCACTAAAACACAACCAGAAAGATAACCTTGTAAAGGCTGGCTAGTTCTATATTCTTGGATATGGTAACATGAGTGCAAATGGGCCATGTCATTGCAACATCTGTAATGATAGCTGTGCACAGCTGAAAAGGTTGATATAATGAAAATAATAAATATTTACATGTATAATGTTATGAGATTCAAGCTATTTAGACTAAACATTTGTTTTTTATTATAATTTGCAGTAATTTTGGAATGGAAAAAGCATTATTTTTATTTCATATTTTTTTATGGTGATTATGAGGTTTGTCAAATTCAACAAACCTATACAGCGATTTGACATCGAAAATATTAAGTGAAACAATAAAGTCTTTATTAAAAAATTATTTATAACTATCTGGAAACTAAAGATCTCTGAAGTGAAATTTGAACATTTTCTAATGCAATTAAGTTATTTTAATTTCAAAATCAAAATTAATCAGAATGATGGGTAGTCAAAGTTTGAAAGGAAAAACGGAATGAAAAAAACATTACTTAAAAATCTGATATTTGGTGTGTAAAGACTTTGTAATGTCTCTGGATAGTCTGCAAAATTTCTTGGAAATATGCTTACTGACTTAAAACTTATAGCATGAAAATTATAAGAAGCATAAAATACCTATAAGGTTGGTTCCTGGACTGAGTCTGTGCTGAAAGTGTTTTAATCAGGAATTCATAACATTTTTACCTTATAGCTTTTCAAGAGTTATATCTTATTCAATTGGCATACATTACTAAGCAGTTCTACACTGGATAACAGTTAAATGGGAAAAAAACATTTGGTTGAATCTCTTAACAATAGGGTTCTTATATGCAGTGTTTGCTATAAAGCATCACTTATAAAAGAAGGAATAAAATAATTTTAAAAATACTTGTTAAACATGTTGTTTTCTGTATATCTCTTTCAAGAAAATATAATTTGTGTTTTCATTGCTGTTTAAATAGGCTGAAGAATGGCTTCGTTCTCAGGCTCAAGAACAAGGTTGGGCAAAGGCAGCTCGTGTTCAAGGTCGTAAAACTGTGCATGGCCTAATAGGAATACATACAATCAATAACATGGCTGCAATAGTAGAGGTAGTTATTCTGATATTTTCCTTCTTTATTGTGTTTGTATTAATAAAGATTAGTTTTCATATCTTTGTACAGGAATTTCATATAATTACTTAGAAGAGTAGAAAATATATGGTTAAGATCAGAACTTAAGAATATTCAGAAAATTGCACTTTATCTTTGGATTATAATGAAAACTTTGTATTGTTAATTGTGATTAGTAATCAAACTTAAAAAAAAAGCTGTACTTGTTCTGAAAACAAAAAATGTCCCCATAGTTAATGAGCCAGTGTGAATTGATGTTGTTAAGATTCCACAACAATAGAGATTCCAACTGTTTTAAATGACTCAGCGTAATGATTGTAGACAGAGCCCTTTATCATTTGCGGCTACTAGGGATGACCAATGTCTCTAAGCTGTTTTGTTACTGTATTATTATTATATTTATTATTATTTGTTACTGCTATATATTGCTCATTTATGACTGTGTTTTGCATATAAAATTCTCAACAAGTGGGTTTCTCGACATCACTGACTGTGTTTTGTGTATTTAATAAATAAATTTAAAAAAATTATTTTGAAGTTTTGTCTTTTATTTAGTTCAGAGTAACAAACATTCTGGTAAAACAACATTGAACATGCACAAACAATAAGCAGAAAAAACCTTTGTGTAAAGACCAGTTTATATCATGTTATGACACTTATTGTAATAGTTTTACAGCTGTTGCAGCTTTTCCTTTCATGAGAATGTCTCTGGATGATTGGGAGTTATAACAACATTGTTCATTTGAACAATGAATTTGTTCTTGACACTGGTGTAGAAGCTGATCAGATCCAGGTCCTTTTCATATTTAACAATGTATTCCTGAGCAGCATTTCCAATAGAAACTGCCTAATCAGATTTGTGTAAGATACATTGTTGTTGTCAAGTTCAATGATGTTGCCTTCAAGATATTATGGCTTGATGTATCTGACAATTATATTTTTAACTTATGTAATCAGAGTTCTGTGCATAATGTGTTTGCAAGGTTCTTCTTCACTTTGCAATATTAGATTGGTTTGCTCAAATAGAGGAATTGCAGACTGAAGAAAAAGACAAAATAAGTTCATTTAGTTGTCCAAGAAAACTGATAACTAATCTAACTTGCTCTGCACATAACATTTTTTGGTTACTTTCTTGCTAGCTTTTGTTTTCTTTTTTCATTGATTGTCTCTTCTTTAGTTCAAGGACAGACTGCCTAAACATATATTGAGTTTATATCAAATGTTTCTTTGTCTGTTTTGGAGACTGTTGTCTTGTGTCCCTGTGTGGCTGAGAGGATATCCTGACTGTTAAAGTCTTGCTGCCTGACTGAACTGCACATTTAGATCCTTTTGAATCTAGTTTTTCCTTTTCACTGTGAAAATACTTCTTCAATGGTTTTCACATGTCCAATATTCTGTTGAGGTACACCCCAAGGGATAGCCATGTTGTGTTAACAAGTTGTAGAATTTTTCTTGTTTCTTTGTCATACAATTTTTGAAACTCTTTGAAATGTTGTTTTCTATTAGCACTTTTGTCCAGAAAATAGTAGATATCTATCAGTATATCAGAAACTGGGCAGGGCAGTTCTCTGGAAGTTTTCTGGGCAGCAGTTTTCATGAGGTGACAGACACAGCCCATTAAGTAAATGCTAGGCTATTGTCTTGAGATGTGCCCTATCACACCTTTACCCATACCAGACATAACTGAAGCATTGTCTGAAGAAAAACTAAAACAGTTTTTCCCATGGAATTTTCCTCTTAGCAGTTTGTGGTCCCAAATACTTGAAAAATTCTTTCCCATGAAGCTCCTTTCTATTCCACCATTGTCAAAAGAGAACAAACAATTTTTCCAAGCAAAGGGTCAAGATATCGTACAACCACTGGATACAGTTTTGAGTAATCCATGTCTGTGGATCTATCTGTGATTGAACTGTAAACAGTGTTAATAAGTATGTTTGAAATCAATTTGTCATCTTCACAACCCAACATTTGTACAATGGCTGTAGTTTTGGTTCTAGCACAGCCATATTTTTTTGCTATATTTTTCTGAATGGATGTCCTGCATAATCGGCTGCAGCTAGGGGTAAATTATGAGCAATGACAAATTGTATGAACATCACTTCTGAATTTATGGTTTCATATTCTGAATTATTACTCTTATTGTTACCAGCATCTTTTTTTTCTTTGCCTCAGCCTTTTGTTGGTAAGATGCCAATTTTGTATGTCTGGAACAATCTTTTATCCCACCATGCACCACAAAAAAATTAATGTGACAAACTGTTTAAAATGCATGATTGTCATTGAATTTTGATGCAATGACCAGGTATTTTGCACTGTACTCTTTCTTAAATTTTTGATTCACAGTTTTAGTCCTTTTAGATTTGCAAGAAACATGATAATCTGGTGAACGAGGGCTCTTTTTTTTCACCTTGTAAACATCGCATTCATGTTTATATGCTGCTTAGAAAATGAGAAATAGCCATCTATGCGAGCTATGATTGACCGACAAACAGTGATAACATAATTATGGATTCTCCCACATAACCAGTATGGAGAAGCATTGCACTCAAACTATTGGTGGATGTCAGAGATACAAATATTTTTATTATTTCAAGCACAAACATGATTATCACAAGTAGCCATTTGGACTGTCTTTTATTTATTATCAAAATTTATTTGTATCTCACTAGAAAATTTCTTTTCACCTCTTTCAAGCCCATATAATAATTTGGGAGTTGCAGCAAGTCGTAATATTTGTCTGTGTGAGCATATAGTCGTAATGTATACACCAAAATCATAATGATTACGCTCAAATCGTAGTGGTTGGCATCTCTGCTACAAGTATTGCAATGTTGGTATCATTGATAGGTAGTAAATAGACTCACTTTGAAGACATCTTTTTTCATTAGTTAAAGTGATAATTATTAACACCATTTTTAGATTTCTTTCCGTATATGGTGCTACATACTTCAAAATTGAATTATGTTTTTTGCTACCATGCTCTCAAATATAAAGTACCTGATGTCGCTGTCATTATATTTCATTTCAAAAATAAAACTATTCTTGAAATTTAATAAGCGATTTCCTAAAAGCATTTAATTTTTAGAAAAACAAATTTTACATTGATTTTTTGTACAATTTCTAATACAAAAACAAAAACGTTATTTAATATAGTTATTTGTACTCAGACTTTGAATAGTTTATCTGCAAGGCAATTTTTATATGAAGCATAAAAATACAGCATTTTTGTTACAATTTTCACATTTTATTATTTGCATAATCTTGAGAACCTCATAAATGAATGTTGAAAGATTTTAGATTTTTATTTTCCATTTTCTTTACTATATCTATGAAATCATTACTAAATATAGCTGTTATCATGAACATACAGTGTCATGAAATGTTTAAAATTAACATGTGGAAAGATATACGTACCTTGTTTCATCTGCTTAATTTTACATCTTTGTCTTTTAACTTATATTTTATTTTTGATTTTCCTATTTGTCGTCTTTTGTTATTTGTTCTGTGAGGTCTCATGTTGACCCTATTTACAGGAGACGTGTTAACCCAGGGAAGAATGTTTTGCACATGTTGTATGTATAGATTCAACAAGTTATAAGACAAATAATTAAACTTAAAAATCATGGAATCTTTCCAGTGCAAATTTTAAAACCTAAATGCAGTTTGACTGTCCATCAAATTAATGTTTGTAAGACATGAAGCAAAGTTTTATATTTTCTAAGTTTTTATTTCAATGGAAAAATCTAACACAACTTCAGTTTTTATAATCATGTGATCAGCTGGCAGTTATGTTTTCTCAACCTAAAGAGCTGGTAAAGAAGAACTATGGTGTCTGCTCTATATAGGCTTCTTTCAGACAAGCAAAGTACACAAACATATGGTCTCCATTATTTTTTAAGAATTTTTTCTCTATTCAACCATTGTAAATTTTTCTTCACTTTAAGGTCAGCCATTCTCACTTGAAAAGTCGAAGCTGTGTTATTATTCAACAGTTTGAAGTTGAATGACATGTTTATAACCAATAGATAAAGCAGTTTTGTTATTCAGGGTTGTTACCATAACGATAACATATACATTTATTTATACAAGATGAAACCAAGTCCATTATTCTTTTGATATGTGTATAGTGTTTGGCAGGTGTTTCTTACCTTATATGTATTAGTTTGATAGACAATTAAGGTTTAATTAATTTTTAAAGTTTAAATTGTAGTCACTTGAAACATGAAAATCTTAACAACACAATGTGTTTATAAGTACCATCTTGTTTATGAAACAAATCTCAGCATGGAGCTTGCTGAAGTAACTTCATAAAGTTTTGTGAGCAGTGGTTGACATTGTCATAAATAGTAAAAGCCAAAGAATTTGAAAGGAAAATTAAGAATAGGCTACAATTGGAAAGATAAAGATGCAAAACTATGCATAAGAGACCTAGAAGAAGGTTCTAGAAAATTTTAAACATTTCATTACACTGCATGTTGATAATGATAAGTAGTTAGTGATAGAGAAAACAGAAAATAAAATATAAACATTTACTTTAAAAAAAGTTTTCATTTTCACTTATGAGGTACTAGAGCTTGTGGAAATGAAATGCAAAAACTTCAAAGTAGATGAATAGTATTTTTACATCTAATATAAAAATAACATTTTAGGTGAAGTATTCAGAATATAAGTGAAAATAACTACATTACAAAATGATTTATTTTAGAAATAATAGGAAAAAATCAATGCTTTTAGGGAAAGTTCTTGTCAAGTTTGAAACAATGCACTTTATCAAAAGTTATAGTGCAAATACTTAACATATGCAAATATGTAGATGAACTTGTGTATATTATACTGCCCCATTACAAAAGGGTTAACATGAAAATTCATACAACAATAGTTGAATGAAATTTTGAATGCAAATCAATAAAGGTGATAACATGGCCTTTGACTTGTGTCAATAGGGTTAGCTCACTAACCTCAGGGTTTGTTTTATCAGTTTTTTGGAATACTAAATTATTTCTTGTATTGTGCTGCTGTATAGTGTGAAGAAGTTAAGTGTGACCAATGGCATTTCTCTTCACTTCAGAAATTTAGTGTATAGGATTTTCTTATAAAATCTTATATAAAATCTGTTCATATGAACATTATATTTGACACTTTGTACGTGTTATACTAAATATATTGTATAAATGAAAGAGATAAAAAGTTATTATTTGATATTTAGCTTGACCATGTCTCTAGTTACTAGTTAATTAACCATTGTACACATTTTACTGTAAGCATAATGAAATATAAGCTGAGCAATAAGGTTAGGAGTTGCTATGTGATGTACAAAAATCAGTATTTAGCATTTATTTATTTATATTTTCTTTGATTTATTATTTCATTTGAAATTCAGAAATTAAAACATGCATATCATTAAATTATCAATTCTAAACTATGTTGCGGTGTCAATTTCATTGACAGAAATAATAATGAAGTTATTTAATGAAATTTTGAAAGTAATTCTCTAAAACAGTGGTTCTCAACCTTTTCTGACTTGCAGCACACCACGACAATCTGAAAATGTTCACAGCACACCTGGAAAGCCTTAATGATTTTTTTAGATACACATTATGTGGCAAGCGTTAAAATTTAAGCCTTAGAATGAAAATCATGACCAGAGCAAGTGATATTAATGTCATTGTGCATTACGTTTAGATACACGTAACACAGAAGAATTAACTTAAAAAGCCTTAGAACAAAAATCACAACCAAAGCAAGTGATAATATTGTCATCTGCACATTGACAATACTATCGCTTCCTTTGGCCATGAGTGTTATTTTAAGGCTTTTTAACGATTTTGTGGTATAGTAGAAAAATCAAAACTTTTTATTCTTACATATGTTTTCAGTGTGACGCTTGTGCCTGCTTCCGAGAGCAAATCAAATTGAAGCGAGGATCTAATGTAGACAAACAAGCTCGCATTTTATCATCGACTGTAAGAAGCCTCTCTCTCTTTCTGGCCTTAATTTTAATCAATACTAAAAATCTAATTTCATAAAATTACGAAGATGCAAATAAAAGCAGAACTTCAACTGCTTTTGAACTGATTGCAGGAAATGAATTTTTAATGGAGATCCAAAACTCTTCCAAGTTCTTTTTGGGAAACAGTGATTGATAAAATTTGTCGTTTTGTTAATCAGTGAGCTGTTATTCCTCCTCAGTTGTAAGATTTGTTGTCTCGTTTATTTTGAATGGATAGGTCACCCAGTTATATTCGTCAACAGCAAGTGATGGGAAGTAATGCTTTAGTGTGGACTGTAGGTTGCTTAATGTGTTCAAAATTTAATGAACAATTTTCTCCTTTGACAGACATTCGTTACCAGAAGGAAAACAATCAAGGACTCCTTTCGAGATCTTATTCTTCCACAGCATCACTTTTCATCAAAGACCTTCGGTTTGGACGTTGCAGTAATAATTTGTCAAACAAGTCGGAGAGAAATTGAATCTTCAACCACCAGATCTCATCATGAAAAGAAAATTCAGACCTGCTTCCTCAACCTCCAAAAAAGAAATTACTTCAGTTTTTAGTTGAACAAGATGCTTTAACACCTTTCCTTTTGAAAGCCATCGAACTTCAGTGTGATACAGTAGCTTTTTGTAGTCTGAATCCATCACCTCACAGAGAAGAGAGAAAAGTCGAGATTGAAGTGGCCGAGACTTGATGAAATACATCACTTAAATAACTTGATTCATAACAGACTGCAAATCTTTTGGCAAAGATTTGAAGATGAGCACCTCTGTGAATCATCCAGTGAACAATCCTAATGTTTGGATTTTGTTGGAGCACCAAAGTAACAAATCCCTTTTTTTTCCTTGCATTGAAGGACAGCCATCAGTGCAAACACTGACACAATTATTTCAATGTAATTTGAAGAGCAAAATCTTTTCATTCACCAACTCAAAAATGTCTTGGCCTTTTGTTGTACCTTTTAAATCTTTGCAAAATAAGTATTTGTGTATGATTTTTTCATCTTTTATGAATCGAACAAAAGCCAGAACTTGAACTTTTCTACTAACATCAGTAGATTCATCAATTTGAAAAGACCAAAGCAGAGACAATTGATCTTCAGGCTCTTCGAGGCATTCACAAACTTTATACTTAAAATTCAATGACAATTCTATAGTTCTGTGCGAAATTGTGTCATTAGACAGTGGAACTTGCTTAACCTTTTTGGCAGCATCTGTTCCAAGCATAGTTTCAACGATGATTGCTAATGCTGGCAAAAGGTCTAATTCGGCCTCCGTATGCACTTTCTTGTATTTTGCCAACAATTGAGCAACCTTATAACTTGCAGTCAATCCTCTTTTGGGCAGCTTCATGTAGTTCACAAACTTCCTTGATTGTTCATGTTGTTAAGCCGAGAGATTCTCGAAGTATTCTTTTGGGCTTCACAGCTAATTGTTTTGTTTCCAAGTGTCTCTTTAGTTTGCTAGAAACAAGCACCTCGTTCGATAAAGCTTCATTGCACAGTAGGCTGAATGGTAATTGAGAATGTTCTGATTCAAAAGCGATAAAACCATATTTGATGTTTTTGTACTTTTGTTTGATTCCTTGCTAATGATTCAACACATTCTCCTTTGCAGCACCAGACTTACTTAAATATTTTTCCATGGATAAATGATAAAGCTAATTCAAACATGATAAGCGCAAAGTTCTGCAGTTGATATAAAATTTCTGCTTACAGTGTAGTAGCTGTAACTTATTGCAGAATGAGAAAGTGTTCCAGAAAGCAGTATGATTGTTTGATGCATCATTTATGATGTACAAAGCACTTGTTGTACCACAATTAAACTAACAGTTGAACCATTGCAGTCGAAAATGAAATTTAAGTATGAACTTCTCAGTGCTCAAGTTCAATGAAAATCATCGAATGTTTTGGAAGGTTTCAGTGTCTCTATAGTAGTTTTTATTAACTGATGTGTTTGAGTTGTTTGTAAAATCCCAAGAAAGTTTAATGTGTTTCAAAAATGCTGTGGCACACCTGCCAATCTCTAGCAGCACACAGGTTGAGAATCACTACTCTGAAAGGTCATGACATACAATTTTTAGCCCTAAATAGCAAAAGGTTTAAAAAATTAAAATATAATTGTAAAGAAAGAGACAAACATGAAGATA
This sequence comes from Carcinoscorpius rotundicauda, assembly GCA_011833715.1. Taxonomy (NCBI): domain Eukaryota; kingdom Metazoa; phylum Arthropoda; class Merostomata; order Xiphosura; family Limulidae; genus Carcinoscorpius; species Carcinoscorpius rotundicauda. The sequence continues at coordinate 43,559,051 of CM022394.1, read as the reverse complement.
CCTTTACTAAGCCTTAAGCAGTCTCCAGTCACGTAACTTTTTTTTAACATGTTGTTTGTGTAAACTACTTGTATCCATTGTCAGGATTTATGTGTGAACCATATTCCTTAGAGAAGGTATTTGTGATATCTTGGCAATATATTTCAGCAATAAACATACAGCACAAGTCAACTTTTTTTTTAATCCTATTGCCACAGGTATCCTTTATTGCACATAACTCAAGGTTTTAACTACTTACATTCAAGATTTATTAAGCTATTTTTTGTTGGTGTTTTACCAATTAGAATACCATACAACCTTAGCTAATAATCCATATTTTTATAGTTTAATAGTTTACAAATTTTAAGTTCTTAATTCTACAAGACAGTATTAAAAAACAAATTTGAATTTCCTCTATTGTACAAATGACACATTTTTTACCAGCATGTCATCTTCTCTCTTTTATCCACCATACCTCAAAAAAGTACAAAATTAAATGTAAATTACCTTATGAAATTGTCATAACTTAAACCAGGTTTGTATAGTCTTTAATTTTGTTCTGTTACAGAGCTAGCAAATAGAAAGTGATACTCCTTCTGCCACACTTATTTGTTACCTCCTTTCTTCCTGAATTTTTTAATGCTTCTTTCCTATGTTGAAATATAATCAATAGAAAGTCAGTGTTTTCATCTGTCAAATGATTATTTTCTGAATGGTTAAATATCAATTTCACTTAAGAATACCAACATTGTTTTCATAAAAAAGCTAACAATCAGCTTGGGTGAATTTATAAAGACTCTTGTGGCATAGATATCTAGAAAGCCAGAAGAATTTTTAGAGATAAGGAAATTTGTCTACTTTTTTGCATATTATTTCCATGTTTGGTTCATTATTTAAGTACATAAAAATCAGTATTGTTTGTTTTGGAATTTCGCACAGAGCTACTCAAGGGCTATCTGTGCTGAAAATTAGTAAGTGGAATATGATGATTAGTATAGAAAATTAGAGTTAATTATCTTTGACAACTGAGAGTGAGAAAAAAAGATTTATTAAGTATTTTGTTTCTTGCTTTTCATGTTTGTTCTTTTCATATAATTATAAAAGTAACTAAAATATAAAAATAGGGATCTTTCTAAATTAGTTAAAATTAGATTAAGCAGAATAAATAATGATAATGTTATAAAACTGTTTTACAAGTCATCTTGTAATAGCTTACAGGTAGTGTAATTTGATAGCATAATGGAACTCCACATGCCATAAATGATTTGAAACTTGTATAATGGCATTGATAGTAGTTTGACATAGTTGAAAGGGCAGTAAAACAATAAAATTCCATTATAAATAGATGTGTGCTGTTACAAACATTGAGCTACTTAGGATAAACAAATGTAGATTCATGTTACAATATGAGGTCATTCTGGAAAGAAAAAAGGTCAACTTAGATTTATTTCATTTTTTATGGTTACGAGGTTGGTCAAATTGACTAATTCCATTTTAAGATAGGGTAGAGAATATAATAGATAAACTATAACATTTGAATGATTTAATTTGCTTAAGAGGTTTTAGGGATTACACAAAGGAAATGTGAGATTTTTGAAGTGAGGAAAAGTACTTTTAATTTTAAAGTGAAACACTTTTCACACAGATTATTCAAAACAAATACACTAAATATTCATGGAGGGGTGTTTATTTTGTTCATTAAAAATACTTCACTTAAAAGTATGATTTTTTAAAAATGTGAATGACATAATAATTACCTTAAAGCCTGACAAATATTGTGAAGGTATACACATTATACTGAAAGTTAAAAGTATTAAATTTAAAAAGACTTTAAATGAGTACATAGCGGTCACATGTTTGGTCAAATAGATTGAGCCTGTATTGTGAAGAGTTAAAATTATTACACCTAAACAAGTCAAATATATATATATAAATGTTTGTTACACTGTTGGATATCAGAGTTGTATACATCTGTTCACAGATTCATCTCTTCAGAGGTGGTGAGATTATCTTCTTGGTCAGGAGTTGCAGGGTACTTGAACAGAAGAACTTCATGCAGTACAATGGGCAATGATTGAAAGTCCGTTTTTTTAGAGAAGAAAAAATTTGTCTTGATACATTCTGACAATTTCACAGATTTATCTCAAATTTATTATGAAGTAGGCACACATTTTTGAGACCTTTGTTTTTGTACCTTGGATTTTCTGTACTAGCTTCATTCACATCGTGTCAGTCTTTTAGTATGTCATATTTCAAGAATGATGAATTTAATTGCAGATCACTTAAGTTAAATCATCTTCATCCAAAAGTATTTATTGTATCCCATTTTCTGTCCTTCTCTCCAAAGACATCATGTCATGTTTTTTTGATATGTGCTTATTGAGGTTCCAAAAATGATGTTGCCTATGAGTGCAAACTAGACCCTTACTGTGTTAATTGTACTTGCTCTCACTCCTCTTGCTTTTATTCTTGCTCTAGCTGGTGGAAGAGAAGGAGGTACAGCATTTGTGAACAGTTCACAATATATTTTATCCCTAGGCTCTGAAGTTATTATCCTCACCTTCATCTTGGACATATGCTATTGCACTATGTTGCATTGCTTCAGACTGATCTTTCCATGTCTTCATCAGAGACATGTTCAAACCATATGCAGTTATTTCCTACCCTCTTTGGATAAGCATCTTAAAAAGTCCATGTTTGTTCCTGTCTCTCTTCGCATCATTTCTTCTAGTAACTGCTTGGGTCAAGTTTCTTTCTCCCCAAGTTCTGGCATATGCTTAGATCCATCTTCTTCGGCTCCAAGATGTAGAACGATTATTCATTCTTGCAATCAGTTGCTGAAATCTACATCTATTTACAGAAACCTGTCCATTTGACCCCGGGTAGAATCCATGGATTTAAAAAGAACTTCTAATAAATAAAAAGGACATTGTAAACTGTAAGATTCTCCACCAAAGTAAAAATGATCACTTTGATACAGTAGAACTGACAAGGTCTCCATTCTATTGTGTATGACATTAAGACTTTGATTCTTATCATTTTGTGTGTCTTTCCTTACAGGAAATGTTTCTGAAACATGTTGATACAGTCAACTTTCGGCAGTTTTCATTATACTGGAATGACAGATTGTGTTATGTGTAAGTGCATGGAGGGGTGGCACTTCTGGTTGGCCAACACGTGCTGCACTTTTTTTTATCACTTTATACACTTTTGGAGCCTGTCGTCATTCATGTTTCCTTGGATTGTATCATCAGTGTTTGTTCTCTCTCTCTCCTGCAGAGACCTATGATCAATCATAACTTGTTGCCTTCATTTTTATTCATGTGGATTTTAATGGGCATAATCCCCTCTGGAATGGTGTTGATATTGGGATGGTGGGTGGTGTTGTTCCATAGAGCATATGCTCTCAGATAACAACCTTTCTTTCTTCAGTATTGGTTCTTATATTTATTTTCATGCACCTAGTCAATCTTTTTACTGCTAATGATCTCTCAATCTGCTCCTCTTCACTTTTCTCTGACTGCATAACTTGTCCTGCCATGTCAGTCATTGAGCAGCAGATTCAGACTGCTCTCAATTGTTGCATTCAGGATCCCCTGTATAGTTTGTGCCAAACTGTATGCCATTCCTCGTGACCTGGATCATGTAGAAGCAATGCAGTACACAAGTTTTGCTATTTATACCAGCTCTTTTAGCTCTTAACTGGCCCTGGAATTGCGTTACATTTGTTTTCTCCCTGTTTTTGTTGTCATTCAAAACAGACTAGCCCATTTTTTTTATGCTCAGATTTTTGGATACTTGACCACATAAATATTTGTGGGAATAAGGTTTTTGACATTGTAGCTAAATCCCAGCTGGTTCTGTCACTGCCGTGTCTGTCCCACATATGGACTATAGTCCAATTTTTAAGGCTTGGATCTGTGTCTGTTGGCAGTCAATTTAATGTGAGCAACATGATAAGTTTTTCAGATCAAACTGTCTGTTGTTTTCTGGCTATTTTGCTGCAAGGATTGGAAGTTGTCCTGGCCAGAGTGTTTTAACTCATTGTTTTATCTGGGTCTGATACTCAATTGTGTGTGCTTTGTAACACTTAAATCACAGTAGACCATGTTTTACTGTTACTGCAAAATGTCATTAGCAGTTGTGACATTGTCAACTTGTGTTTTTAAATTTTTAAGGGCCATCGGAATTTTTAATTCTATTTACATTTCTTACCTACTTTTTGAAGTATCTTTACTTTTATCTTGATTAATTTTTACATTTCATGATGATTTAATTTTACATTGTTGTTTTTAATAGTTGTTTAATGCAGATTTTGCAATAAACACCAACCAGCCAAACATTTTTATAATTACATTATTCTTTCTGTATTGTTTTGGATATATTGTCATGTTTCTCTTGATAAAATTAATATTCCATTAATTATTATTGAAGAAAAAAGCAGTAATGTGTGGAGAGAAAATTTGTGAAGTGAAACTTGTATTTCATGTTTTATCATATGTTTTAGTTCAGAATGAATAGTAAGTTCCAGGAATGATTTTATTGGTCATATTTTTTATTTTATTGCCAGGTTAACTGTGAGACTGACTTTGTGGCAAAGAATATTGAATTTCAGGAATTAGTGAAAACTGTAACAACAGCCTGTTTACACCATACATGGATGAAGGAACCATACAGTGACCACCTAGCAAAGGTGTGAATTTAATGGTATTGTTAACCAACAGATTAAAATTAAGGTCTATATTGTACTTTAGGTATGCCCTAATGTTTTCATTGTCATGTTTGTGTATTTGTTATGTAAATAAGAAGCCATTTTAACGTAAAACTAACACATTTTTCTGTATAACATGCTATGCTTTTAGTGGAAGTAATCTGTCCTAGAAAAGTAGATATTAAATACACAAACAAATTTATAAAAACCCATAACTTAAGTACTTTTAAAAGATATATCTTCTGTAGGGGTAAAGTGAGAATGGTGGTGTGACTGAATGAGTGATATATGTAGGAAGTTTATTCATGTCGTGAAGGTCACCTAAGCTTCCATGAAATGTTTTTTATATTTTTCAATCTACTGTTGTATGTGCAACACAGCTGGAAATGCAAACTTTATGTAGAAAAGTGTTAGAAATGTTTTATTTTGTTTTGCAAATGGTCAAGAAAAACTTGTACCTAAATGTTGTTAAAGTGAAATAAAGGTGAAGTGTGGAGGATGAATACATACATGTAAGATGTCTTAATTAACAAGCATTTTTTATAGAAAACTGTTGTTATTGGTGTATTTTAAAGTGATTAGATTAATAATTAAATTCATAATATTTTGTGACATTGATTTTTTGAAGTCTAATTTTTTAAACTCCTTGTTGTAAACACATAAATTTTCATTATAATTCATACTGCTCAAAGAAGTGCTACTTCTGAATTCTGCTACTCAGTTGTAGACATTAGATGATCAGTTATCAAACTATCCCAAAATTGTAATTATTCCACATCATCTGCTTTACTCACTAAAATTTGAACTGGTGAAATATTTTTTATGGTATAACTGAATTATACCATACTTGTTAAGTTTTGAACTTTCTATGAGTTGAGAATTAGTTAATAAAAGTAGAGCCCATATATTCCTCCACACAAGAAGGACATGCAGATTTATAGGTAATAAGTATCTTTTATATTTATCATTGAGATCTAGAAAAGCAGTTTATTCTGACAATAGACTTAGAGAATACATTAATTTCAAGTTCTGTATACACTCTATATAATATTAAAACAAACTTCTTTATATATATGTATCAAATGTTGTTCTAAATCTGGTAACTATTAATGCTGGTTTCTTTGGTTTGTCAAACTTCATGATTGTATGAGTGATTAGGATATTTAACATTTGATTGATATTACTAGTAATCAAAGTACTATTAAACTTGTTTTGTTACAGAAAGTTTTTAATATGATGTATTTCGTCACACAAGGTGAGGTGTGTGGGAGAAAAAGAGATACAGCACTTGAAAACATTTTTTACCCCAAGGCTCAAAAGTTGCTGTTCACCACTTCAACTCAGATGTATACTGCTACACTTGGCTCTACTGTTACAGTGGGAGTGCAGACAGATCTCTCTATGCCTCCTCAAGCCACATGAAAAGTTTTTTGCTCTCCATGGTTGAGAAAGTTGATGGATCAACATCAACACCCATCTTTGTCCCTACCATTTTTTCCAACAGATTCCTGGATTCACTGTCTTTGGTTCCCGGTTTGTGCATTTCATCATGTTTATGCTATTATCCAGCCTCAAGATGCAGAATGATCATTCATTCATGCCCTCAGTTGCTTTTATTTTTTTTCCAATGACAGAGAACTGCCCAATCAACCTAAGGCAGATCCATGGAGATCTTTAGACCTTCTTTGAATAAAGAAAAGAGACATGGTCAAAAATGGAAGGTCTCTCCAACAAATTTGTCTATACATAAGTAAAAATGACCACTTTTATACAGTGGAACTGTTGAGATTTATGTTCTTATCTGGATGAAATCAAAACACTGATTGATTCTTACCATCTTATAAGTCTTTCTTCACAGGAAACATTTCTGAAATCTGCCTATACAGTCACCTTTTAACAGTTTTCTTTGTACAGAAATGACAGGCTGTGTGATGGACAAGTGCATGGAGGTGTGGCACTGTTGTGCCTCCACTTTTGATGGAGGGTTGACAGTAACCCATGAGGTAGTGATCATTTTCCTATCATTCTGAGAGAGACTTACAGGTTAGAACTGTACACAAGTCATTTACGTCTCTATTTAATCATGTCAAAATTCATTATCTGTTATAAGAATAATACTCGTAAATGAATGACTTAATACTTATCCTTGCATTCTCTATATTTCATTGAACACCTCCAAACGCATCCAACTGTTGTGAAAGTAAGGAAAACATTTCTAAACTGTACATAGCTTCTTTCAGACAGTATTCTGTGGGACACTTAATGTTTCATAAATGATACACAACCAATATCGCCCTACAACTACATATATGAAATGAACAACTTACTGACTGCTTTTATATGCAAATAATTTGGCACAGACTATTAATAATTACAAAGGTCATACACAGGGCTAATGAGGTGTTTTTTTTTAACATTACTTTACACATAAGAAAAAAGGATTGTGACAGCACTTTGGACAAACTGACGTCAATAACTCATAACAAACCAAATTACTAAGCGTGATAAAACAAGATTAAGAATGATAAAAGAGCAGTTTTAACGTGATAATGTAATTTGCACTGCTTTAGAATGTAGTGTAAACTAAAAAGTTAAATGTGAAGTCAATCACATAGAAAAATCATATATCTAGAATGAACAAATAAATTTTGCAACACTACAAAGTTAGTCCATGAATTGTCACTAAAGTTTTGATAACAATTCAGCGTTTGTGACAAAACATCCATTAATACTAAACTAATTAATATTCACAAAAATAATTTGAGTTTTCTTTATTTTAGAAATTATAAAAAAAACAAACAAACTTGACACGACGTTGGAGGCTGTAGCCATTTGTGTTTCCTTGGGCCATATCGGCATTGTTTGTTTTCTTTACCTGTTTCCTGGAGAGACCTATGATTAATCAAACCTTGATGTTCTCATTGAATAGTTGCTGTCTCCATTTCAATCCTGGGGAACTTTAGTGGGATAATCCCCTTCAGAATAATGTTGATATTGATGAGAGGGGCACAACCTTTCTCTTTTCAATACTGGTTCTTATACTTATTTTCATGCACCTATTTAGTCTTTTACTGCTATTGATCTCTTAGTCCTCTTCCCTTCACTATTCTCTCACTTTTGATGGAGGGTTGACAGTAACCCATGAGGCAGTGATCATTTTCCTATCATTCTGAGAGAGACTGGCAGAGGTTTATGCCACCCAACATGCATATCCTGATGGAATCTAGACCAAGAAAAGTGGCCCTCTTTCACTATTCTCATGGAACACGATCCTGCCATTGTCTCTAAGCCATCAATAAGTGACTGCTTGACTATATTATCCATGCAGCTGCTCAATGTATTCCTAAAACCTTGACGCATTTTCCTCAGTAACCTTGTCCTGGTGAAATCCTGCATGCCACATGGTATGAAAGGCCAAAAATGGGCCTAGGATACCATTCATTATCATCCCACACTTTTGGACCCCATTGCTTTTAAGGGGCCTATCCACATGCTTGGAAGTTAAGATATCTAAACAAGAAGGAATGTTGGATTAAATTCACAACCAGCATCACTTTTACCATCATTTCTAAAGTTATACGGGACAAAAACGAACCTAATGATATACATTGCACAATGCTGCACCATCTCTCTCCTTCTTTCCTTGCTGTTCTTCTGGTTGATTTTAACCAGATTTGGCAGCAAAATGTTTTTTATGATGCATGGCACCATACTATTGATCTACCTTTCTTTAAGCCTTGGAAGGATTCCAAGATTCCTTCAAACTACTGTCCAATTGCTTTGAGGAGCTATCTCTGTAAGACTTTATAGAGGATGGTTAATGTTCATTTTATTTGGTTCCTCAAATCAAACAACCTCCTCTTGCCCACCCAATATGAGTTCTGATCACAGAGATTCACCATGAACCACCTGATTTGACTTGTAGCATCGATCAGAGAAGTCTTTCTCAAGCAACAACATCTTGTGTCAGTATTCTTTAATCTTGAGAAGGCTTATGATACTATGTGGAGGTATGGCATTTTGCAAGACCTTCACGTGGAGTTACATGGGTTGCAAGGCCATTTGCCCATTTTTTAAAAAAATTGCCTAATGGGCATGTGATTCCAAGTTTTTGTTGGTTCAGCACTTTTCCATTTTTTCTTACAGGAACTTGGTGTCCCTCAGGGCTGTGTCTTGAGTGTCACACTTTTTAGTATAAAGATTAATGCCCTTATTGCAAATGGGTTCTGTGTTGACTGCTTTCACATCTTTTGTCAATCTTTGAACATGAGATTTATTTAGTGGCAGCTACAGACTGACCTCAATCCTTTACTGAAGTGGACCACAACAAATGGTTTTAACTTTTCTCTGTCAAAAACTGTTTGCATGCATTTTTGCCACCAACAAAATATTCATCCCAATCCTGAACTCTGTGTTGATGAAGTTGTGCTTTCTGTGGTCAGTGAGGCAAAGTTCTCGGAGTTTATCTTTGACCATAAGCTGACATTTATACCACACGTCAAGCAGCTATGAATCAAGTGTACAAAGGTAGTAAACATCTTTCACATTCTTTCTTCCATCTTTTGGGGAGAGGTTTCATATTCTGTGCTAAGGATATATAGTGCCCTCATTTGATCAAAACTGGACTATGCATCTTATTTATGACTCTGCCAGAACTTCAGTCTTGAAGATAGTAGATCCTGTTCATTATCAGGGACGGCTTTTTGCACCTCTGCAGTCCAGAGTTTGTAAACAGAGTCTCATGAATCTCCTCTACTCCTCTGCTGTTTGCAGCTGTCTTTACTGTGTGCTTCAAAAACTTTAATCCTTACCATAGCATCCCACCTGGGGTTGTGTTTATATTTCTCAGTGGGCCATACTTTTTCAGTACAGATAATCTGCCATTGTGCCTTTTGCTCTTTGTATCCATGCACAGTTGGATGAATTGGGTCTGTACTTGGATGAAATTGCTGTTTCCACTGGTCATGGATGGTAAGAATGTTTTAGAAGCTAACATTTTCCTAAATTGAATATATATTTCTAATAATACTTACCTGTGCTGACACTGTCATACCCCTCCTCTCCATCCTCCCCACTAAGAGCTAGTGCAAGTCTTGCAGAAGTTGTTATATTATTTGAATGAGGTTTTTATACACAATATCAGGATATGTGGCACATTGATGTTGGTAGAGAGTGTAACAAGGTCAAATATTACTAAGGACATTTAGATGGGGCATAAAAGACTGGAACAAGTGAAGCCAATGTTTAACTGGGTGAAATGAAGGTGGAAGAACAGCTATAAGTGTAAGAAGAAGTAAATATTATTAGAAATGCATTTTCAGTTCAAGAAAATGTTCACTTTTAAAGAAAACAAAGCTAAGCATCAAAAAGACACTTATCAAGCCTTAGGCATGCAATCTGTTTCTTACCGTAGTCTATAATATTTATATATATATTATCTTTCTTATCAGATGTCTAACTTTTAACAACTTATTCTGTAGAAAGTGGAGAAATCAGCTCTTATCAATCAAATTCTGCTTTGTTGCTCTAAAATTCTTTTACTTCAATTATTCTAAAATTATGTACTCAACCCTCTATATGTATTGTAAGTAAAAAACACAACTTAATTTTATTGGGATAGAAATAATGAAATAGATGACATTCAGTCAATGGAAATCTGTCAGGAAGATTACATTTCCTCATGATTTGTTTTTTATTAATCTCTGCAGTATGTTTACTGTTATTGGTCATGCTCAAAGGAATATAGCAAACTGTGCATTTCTGATATGTAAAATCAACTAAAAAGATTAAATTCTTCAAGCAAAGGTACATCCTTCAGAAATGTGGATTTTTGGTTGACTGACTGGATTTTTGACAAGCAAAGAGAATTATTTAGGGTTTTAGATAAAACTGCAATTTCCTGTTGTGTAAAGTCTTTTGTAGTACATTTGACTTTATTTGAATATATCAATTTAAAGAAAGTGGATTGTGTGCTGTCCATTTATCATTGGCATTTATTACCAACAAGTCACAGACACCTTCTGTAGAAGAATCGTCATTACGTTTTTATTAAAAGCCCTAACAGTATAATTTGTATTTACAAAAGATTATTTAATGTCATGTCAGTTATTATACTCATCAAAATATTATTTCATTTGTGGCAAAATTAATATCAATGTAATGCTGTTGCATATTTACTTTAACTTTCGTTAAAGAAAATACTGTCATAAGTAGGAATGATTTTAATGAAACATAACTGTATTTCAACAACTGAAGTCTAGATTACTAATTGTAGTGACTACAAAGGTCTGTTGTAATGCACCAGACACTTAGTTTATAGTTATTTACAAATTTACTATACTTATGTTTACATTGCAACATGAATAATATATTTTGGATTGTACAGTTGAAATAACAAACATGAGATTTTTGTTGTTGGGCAGATTCTTTTGGATTATTTAGTTAAAAGAAAGTTTACTGTATTTAATTATAACAAAAGCATTTTATGTATTTAATTACAGTTTGACTTAACTGATGTTCACTGATAAGCCTTAACTCACAGTACTCACTAATAACAAGAGTTTCACTAATTGAATAATTCTCTCTTACATGTGCTACTTTCTTATATCTTTAGTATTTTGCTGAAATACTAATCAACTCAACAATTACCCATCTATATATACTATGTATATATACTATATATATTTCAAATACTTTCTTAAACTTTGAAAAAGGTTACAGCCATTAAGCAACTTTCATCACATGTCATGAGCTTTCCTTCTGGGTTACAAAAATACAAGCAGTATTTGTTGAATAGAAACAGAATTGTTTCACCTATCTTGCATATTTGTAAAGACCCATGTTGCTATTAGATTTTGCAATTACTTTACGATCAAACTTTTTGAACATAGAAAAGGTCAGTGAAAGAAAAATACAATACAGTTTTGTTTTGAAAATTTACTTAAGTTGCAAGTATCACATATTGCATAAAATACTTTTTTTTATCACTGTTGAATCAAATCAGTTTTAAAATAACTGAGTGTTACTTTTAGGTTTAGACTAAATGTGGCTGTAATAGTTTGTTTTGTGTGTAATATAAGCACATACAAAGAAACTCTACTAAAATGTGTGGCTACCATTAGATGAAGTCACATCCAGCTATTTCACCAATCAGAACCAGAGATGAACAATCAATTAGGATGCTATAAAAGAACTGCACTACGTTATGCATACTGACATGAAGCTGAAAGATTTTTACAAATTTGTCTTCTAAACTTGTGTTTTTTCTACAGTTGCCACCCATTCCAGTGTACTAATTATACAATAACTTATTTTATAACTAAGCTATAGATAAGTTTAAACATTTTGTTCAGTATTCAGAGATGAACAAAAATAATGTTAGCTGGTTGAGTTTAAAGCTAAGTGTCAGCTATGCTGACCAAAAAGAAATAACTATTGTAAGATATATTCAGAGGGAAAGTTATTTATTGCTTATAGATTATCCCTTTTGCAATGGGTTAAAGGCCATGTCATCACATTTATGTCAGTAAGTTTGAAATCAATTTGTAAATTCAAACTTTAATATTTATATATAAGTTTATTTCTTAAATTAAAAGTGAATATTAAAATAACACCTAAATATAGATTTTAGTGAGTCACGTGGTATGTTAAATACAGCATTGTTTAAAATTATATGTTTGTGATATCAAAATACTACATCCATAGGTCTGTACAAATGAAGAACTCAAAGTAATAATGTTATCAACCTAGAATATAAAATAAGAACCTCTTTTTTTTTTTTTTTTGAGATATGGCTTATGTAATGAATCAAATACAGTAACCTGGTTCACCTCTTTCCATTTCTTTAAATGGTCTGTTATGTTCTCTTACTACAGTATATGTTGTAAATAACCAGTCAGTAGCTTAGAATTTCCCCTTTGTGGTTTTCTCAGCCATTTTAACATATGAAAAGACTATTCTATTCTTTAGAACTAAGAAATATCAGTTTAGTTATTTATGATTCTTTGATTATTCAGCTGTATATATAAAACATAAAATTTTTGTTTGATATTCTCCATGTGCAAAATTTTAAATGGCCTAGCATTTTATATCCACCAGTAGATGAGTTTAGAAGTTAGAGCAAAAGGGATAATTGTTTGCTTTAGTTCTATATTTTAAAAACATATTCTATATTGTTCTATGTTTCATAACATATTTCCAAATAGTAATATTTTGTATACATATATTATGTATAATAATTGAAATGTGATTCTATATTACTAAATACAACTCCACTAAAATGCAGCCAAGACAGGGAAGACTAAAGGTCAGTCTTGTATTGCTGGATACATGACCTGAGTGCATGTGTGGTGCATCAGAGCAAGCCATGTAATTTCATATAGGCATGACTGGAAGGGCAGTATAATAAAAATTTTATAAATACATAACGTTATGATACTTTAGCTACTTAGACTAAACATTTCTATTTTTGTGTTATAATATGTAGTCATTCTGGCATGTAAAAAAGTATAATTTATATTTTTTACCTAATGGTTGCAAGGTTGGTCAAGTAACAGACCCCACATAGTTAGAGTATAGAAAGTAACATAAAATTTAAACTCTTACTCAGAACAAATGTTTGCAATGCATTAAGGAAGTTTTAGAGATTACACAAATAATATACGAGATTTTTGTGTAATCTGTAATTACAAGTTTTTTGTACACAAAAATAAGATTTTTTAATTAAATATTTTACTAAAGATTTGTTTATGAGAGTGCAAAATGATTTCATGCTATGATTAAAATGTATTCTTTGTGAAAAGTCTACCAAATAATGTGAAAATACATATGCTATATCAAAAGTTATAGTGCAGATGCTTAATGTACACAAATATGTAAATGAACTTGTGTATATTATACCGAGCTCATAGTGAAAGGGTTAATGATCAAGTTAATCACTAAGCTTTAAATATCACAGTATAGTGAGTGTTATATTTTACTTCAGACGTGCTTCTCTTTCAAAATGAGTAATGCCATTTACTGCATTCTAATGTAATTTGCACAAATAATAAATATTTGGTGTGTATTTCACAGTTAAATGTATCGCCTGCTGAATTAGGAACATTTCACATTCCATCTGGAAAATCTTTGTTGGACACTATAGCTTTGACTATTGGTCATCTTGGAGAGAATATTGTGGTTAAAAGAGCAATTTGTATGAAAAGTCAAAATGATGCAATAATTGCTGGCTATACTCACCCAATCACTGACCCAATATATCAGGCAGATGTTGCCATGATAGGTATGTGCATACATCTAAATATACCTCATTAGTTAAATTAATTTACCTTAGTACTAAAAATTAAAGAAGTGTATTATCGTGTAACTTTTTGGCCTGCAAAAACTATTATTTAAAAATAATCCAGATGATATGTATTAAAGGTATTCAGATGAAAATTTACTGAGTGTTAAGTGCTTTTCAGATTAATTGTTTGTTTTGTTTGTTTTTTGAATTAAGCACAAAGCTACGCAATGGGCTATATGTGCTATTTCAGATTAATAAAGGATCAGCTGGAAATGATTATTGTTCTTTTGAAGGGTGATGGTACATATTTGTACATTCACTTGTGAAAACGTTAGAAACCTCAGCCTAAAAACTTATGGAATCTCCTTGTGCCTTGATTAAAATCTCAGTTCAATATAGTATTGACTCCACTATTGTCTGGCAAGAATCTGCTTCAGTTTTTGACCACTCCTTAATCAGTATTGTTTTCTGTATGTGTACATTTAATTGTAATGAACTGTTTATCCTTATAATTCTTATGAAACATCTTATAGATTCTTGGTGGGATTCTGATCTGATTTTGTGTGGGTCAGAGTAGATGTTTGAACCAATCAGAAATCAGTTTTAGCTTTATGGTTGTGGTTACTTTTTTTTCTTAAAGATAACTGTCTTTGTTTGAGTAAAAGTAAGAGCATTTACAGGTTGTTTATCACCAATTTGGGTGTTAAAATATTCATAAACAGAGACACAGCTATTCAGAGGACCTATCCCACATCATGTAAATGCACCTTATATTCTTACATGCATGTTGTATAGTAGAGATTATGCAAGATTAATCCATGACTTTATTAGGTTTTGCTAAATTCTACCCCCACCATCATTCCAATTCAATATGAAGCATAATTTGCCTGCCCACATTTACGTTGGGAATAGTCCAATTCTGATGATTTAGACTCCACCAAAAATATTTAACTTGATTTATGACAAATAACTGATTCAGGTGAGGGGATACACTAGCCAAAGCTAATTTCATCAAATTATCTACTCATTGTTGTGTTGGGAATGAATGTTTTGAGACACACATTTCTACAATTTGGCCTACATGTCTTTAAGCAAGTACAACAAATTCCAATGGAAGATAACTTTGGCCCACAAATTGTAGATTTATGTTTATGCAGATTTGAATCTTCTTCCAAGTACATATCTTTCAAGAGAAATTATAATGAAGCTTTACACATGAGTCATGCTTGAAGATATATTAATGATATTCTTACACCTGGTTATGAAAGTTTTTATGACACATTTTTCATTGTAACTCACTGGAAAAAATCAAATCATACCACACGAGCTATATATAAATACCAGCATTTTTGACAAACATTCAAGGTTTGTAATAAAATGGACATTTGCAAATTTGAATTTATAAACTTTCCATTTTCAAATACTATAAGGTCTTTTAGCTTGAATGTCCTTGAAAGTTGTCTT
Organism: Carcinoscorpius rotundicauda; assembly: GCA_011833715.1. Classification (NCBI taxonomy): domain Eukaryota; kingdom Metazoa; phylum Arthropoda; class Merostomata; order Xiphosura; family Limulidae; genus Carcinoscorpius; species Carcinoscorpius rotundicauda. Next base: position 43,543,614 of record CM022394.1, on the reverse strand, counting down.
TTATGATTGTTTGGTGACTCTTTAGTGAATTTCCATATCATACATTTTCTTAGATAAAGTTTTCTGATCTAATAACTATGCAGTGAAGGTTTAATACAAAGGGACCTTTGATTAACTTGACACTCATCTGAAGTGTTCTTGCAATTGATTCACCTGCGAACTGACTTCCAGTCACAACACTTCACTCAGAGCTTGAAAAGTCATTCACCTTTTCTATTATAGTTGTAAAAGATACTCAAACAAGTTACAACACTTCACTCAGAGCTTGAAAAGTCATTCACCTTTTCTATTATAGTTGTAAAAGATACTCAAACAAGTTACCTTCTTTATTTAAGCATGAAGTGAAGATTGGTCTTTTTTTATAGGTAATGGTTTCTAAATTTTATCCACTGAGCATATATGCGCATCATCATATCTTTTAACTGTATGTTGCTGCTTGGTCATTGTGGCCTCAAGTTACACTAGTTTTACTGCATATTTCTATAGTAATGCTGCCTGATTTTAGTTACTGGATATTCATAAAGATCCACTGTACATTCTTCAAATCCCTTTGATTTTACTTGGCTTTCATGTAGAATATTGCATTTAGATTTTTGATTTTCTTACAGTATGTACTAGTATCATATTAAATATCAACACCTCCCTTCTTGAAAAGGCATGCATGCAAATGTAAATTTCATGTATTGAATTCATTCCTGTACTGAGGAGTGAAGAGTATTGCAGCCAGGAATATTGCTTTTAATTTGTTGTTCAGAAGTTCATTTTTTGGGGAAAGGAATGGTATTATGTTTTGGTAAAATGGTAAAATCTTTTCGTTGATGAAACAATCCAAAATAAGGAACTGAATTGGCTGGGTCTCTTATTAAAGAAAAAATTCAAACTTAATATTTAATATTGTTCAAACTTTATCAAATACATTACAAGTTATAAGAAGTTTTCTGTTGGTGTGAAAATTTCCTGGCTACTCCTGCAATACCTTGCTTACCCACACTAATGGTATCAGTATCAGTGATTCAGATTTTCTTAGGTGAAAAGTTAGAAGGTATGGTGTAATAGGAAAACATAGTTTAAACTGTTTTTGCTAACTATTATATATTCTAATTTTTTTAATTATTATTATAAATGTAAGAAACTATAGAAGCTGGAAGTTTATAAGACTGGAATTTAATAGGGTAGGCAATCAATAGGTTATGGGTTTGAATCCCCACCACTGAATGTTCTCACCCTTATACCTGTGAGGTTGTTACAATACAATGGTCAGTCTTACTATTTACTGGTTAAAAAGCAGTCCAAGAGATGACAGTAGATGGTATTGACTGTCACTCCTAAATTAGGAGTAGTTAATTCAAGTAGCCCCTTTGTATCTTTGCACAAAATTCAACTAGTATATTTTAAGTTATAATCTTCTCATCAAGACTTAGAGAATGCTGTTGTAATATCATTAAAAAAATAAACTGACAAATAATGAGTAGAGAGCATTGAATTAATACATTGAAAAGGCCTTCACATTTATGTTCACAACATGATTTATTGTATAGTAATGATAGTAAAAAATATCTTAGTAGTAGCATAACATTGGATGTACAGCATTTTAAGAGCTTAAACTTGTGAAATTTCTGAAATGATTTCTCCAGTGTTTAGTTCAGTTCAAAAAATAAGAAGTATGTTTATTTGAAAACATACAGCTAGTATAAAACTGAAACCAAGTATAAGTACATTTGATTTACAGGAAAATATGGGACTTTAGTAGCACTCTGTCAAACCTCAGAACCAGCACTATTCAAAAAACAGATGCCACTAGAACAGCTTGGTCGAGACTTGTGTCAGCACATTATTGGTATGAATCCTCTACATATTGGCCAGCAAGGGGAGTCACCATCATCTGACCCTGAAGCTGAAACTCGAATGCTTCAACAAGAGTTTCTTTTGGATCCTCAGTTGTTGGTAGCTGATTTGTTGTTCCAAGCTGGAGCAGAAGTTTTGGATTTTGTACGGTTTGAATGTGGAGAAACAGCCTTAGAAAAAGAGTAGTGTATTTTAAGTTATAAACTTGTCATCAAGACTTAGAGAAATAGGGTTGTAATATTATTTAAGAAAATAAACTTTGAGTATAATTGTTGTTGTTGTAAGAGTGAGTGTTTTTGTCTTTTCAGAAGATTTACTGTAATATACATATATGTAAATTAGTACTAAAGAGTATTATTTCAGGAAAAACTTGCAAACTTCTGGGTTGGGCATGATCTGATAGACTATGTGCTGAGATTGTGAACCTGAGATTGCATGATTTGTATTCTGTTGTTACAAAAATGTGCTTCATATTTGTGCTATGAAATCAACAGTTGTTAAGCCCCACAGGTTAGTCAGACAAAAGTAACTCAAGAAATGGTGGTAGTGGGTGCTCTTTGTAGCTAATTTTATACAGATTTGTTCTTGTATAAGAACAAAGAGACATTAACTTTTGTGAGGTGTTTAATGACAAAGGATAACTTCTCTTTTAAAAATAATTTCAAACTTAGAAGAAACATTTTATTTTTATTTAAAATTATCTATCTAATTTTGAAATTGCTATATAATAAAATGCCACTGATATATTAGTGTTAATAAAAATACAGTTTGGCATTCTTACAAAGGCTCCATTCTTATAAAATTTGTTGAAGATACTCGTGTTTGATAAAAATATTACTGTTTTAAATGTTTATAATTTTTTTTATTAATGGTTAATATTTGTATTAAGAACTTCAGTTTATATCACTTGTGAAATTTTTTGTGTTTAAGCAGTGAAGGGATGGTAATCCTCAATAAAATATAAATTTTAAGGTGACATATTTCTGCCTATGAGATATGTTGTCATGTTGGGAATTAACTTGGTATTAAATCTTAAATGTTAAAATTACATTCAATATTTTTAAAAATCAATTAATTTTGATCCCAATTCATACATATCTAAGGAACTTTCACTGATATGTAAATTATTTAAAATGCATGATTATTATGCATTTATTACATTGCAGTGATTAACCAAGAATTATTCTTCTTTCTTGACATGATGAAATGAAAATCAAATACACTTTTTCAGTCTTAAGATTATATGTGCATACAGATTTATATAAATAATATATAATGTTTAGATATAAGAAAATTAAACAAATTACAGGCTTACAAGTTATAATTTAAACCATTACACAGATGTTTATTTCCAAATAGTATCTTGAACATTTTGAGTATTTGATTTGTTTTAAAAAGACGCTAACATACTGTTGATTTTTGTAAAGCTTTTTACAGCAATAGTTACCTTACTGAGTTCATGTGTGTACTCAACATTATGTAGCATATTTGTGGGATCTTGGAGTACTTTTTTTTAACTAGTCATATAGTAACATAAATTAACCTAGGTTTGTGAATAATATTGTCATTGTGCCTAAATAATTATTTGATATTACACAGCTGACAAATTGTTACTTTTATCTTCTGGAATCTTCATACATTTATTTAGGTTTTTGTCATTGGGTTTGATTTCACATAATTTACAAATAAGTTTATTAATTTCCAGGTTATGCAGTCATAGGGTAAGCACCTGAGCCACCATCTTAAGGAAATCTTACATTCAGAATTAAAAATTCACTCAAGAGATTGATAAGTGTTAATAGTATAAAAGTTTAATTAAAAGTATTTAAATATTCATCAGTAGTAATAGTTCCAAAATTGTCAATAAAGTACTATGTATCCAAAATTATTAAATTCTTTGCTCTGAATGATTAACTGTTCATTAACCAAGCTTTCTACGAGGTCAATTTACATAACAAGCAAGTTATTGATTAGATTAACGTGTGAAATACATTCAGACATGGTTATGTTTAGCCAATTCAGTTAAAACTTCTCCATTATATCTCTTAAGAGCTGCCCCCCAGTGGTTCAGCGATATGTCTGCGGACTTACACGCTAAAATACTGGTTTCGATACCCGTAGTCGGCAGAGCACAGATAGCCCATTGTGTAGCTTTGTGCTTAATTCAAAACAGCAACAACATCTTAAGAGCTCTTTTATTTCTTCTGTTAGTCTTGCTAAAAGTGTGATAATTATCTTTTATTACTGTTTTTCCCTCAGATATATCATTTATGGAATACATTTACTAGATAAAAATAGCAATAATTGCTTATAAGGAAACTGCAAAAGATTTTGCTGTTCTTTGAGAAATTGCTTTCTGGGTAGCATGGACTCTGGTTACTTCATAATCAGTTGGAAAGCTCTCTTTTTTGATCATAGTAATGGCATTTTACACCATTTATTTCATATTATTGTGACTCATAAAAAGTTCTTCTGACCCATATTTGCATACAATTCCTCCATCTTGATTGGTATGTTGACTGTCTTTCAACAGACAGTAACTGTTTACTAATTGGTCTATATAGTATTGTTTCTCAACAATCATTAGTTGTCTAGAGCATAGATTTTTAAGTCTATTAACTTAGAATGTCTGGATATTAACCAGTAAACTTCAGTCTTTTCACATGTACTTTTCCATTTGCTGGTACTCATTTGCTTATAAGGCTACTTCAATTAGTTTGTTGTCTGATATTATAGATATTCATTTATTTTCTGCATCATGATCATGTATTTTTGAGGCTGCTAAGAAAAACATTGTTTTCTACTTCTCTTATTACAACTTGGAATGCATTTTCAGTTAACTTGCATATCAGGAACTATGATGGTGATTTATGAATGGGGATTACACAGGAATTTGCTCAAAAGTTTAGTAGAACATTTCAACAATAACCACCTTAAAAAGGAGATTTATTCTTGAAACTACACTCAAAACCTTCCTTTTCAGTAACTTTTCAGACTTAACTATATTTCAATTCTTTCGAGTCTAAGTACAAAGTAACCAAATGCCCCCAAATTAACTTTTTGCCAAAAACATTAATTATTGTGGCATTCTTTCTTTTCTTTGTGTACTTGATTGTCAGTTGTACAAAAAATTGTTGTATTGAAAAGATTTTGAATGTGAAAATCGTAAAGTCACTTGAGTATAAAACTAAATTTTGACCTTGTTTTGTGACTAGTATGATGCCACTGATATTTGATCTTGTTTGGGAAAGGTATGTAAAATATTCATACATACAGACAGGTCGTAAATGTCTCGTTAAATTGAGGATATAGAATTTTTCAAAACAAAGATATCCCTCTGGTTAATATAATTGGAAAACAAATGAAAATGGGTCATCTTTGGTTTTCAAGACCACAAAAAGACCTGTAGCACCTTAACCTTCTTAAACATAATGTGGTGTCCTTTGAGATAAAGATTAGTGGCAAAAATTGTATGCCTCAGATGGTAAAGTGCACCATGATTGGAAGTAATCTGTAAAAATGACACAAGTCACATGTATAAAATCTGCTTTCATGATATATTCAATGAACTGTTATGTACCTCAACCAACTGGAGAACGAAATGAACATTTATGCTATTCCATATAAAGACGTAGATGAAGTTCCCAAACACAGCATCTATGGATTTTTGTATGATCAGACTGTTGAAGTAAGCACTAGATTAGTATCCTTATATACTAGATGGATTAAGGAAAGCCAACAAGGAACAGTAATGTGCCATTTTATATGATATTATGTTAGAGCTTTTTGAATCGGAAATTACTTTGCAAGCCTATTGTGAATACTTATGGTCCTCAGAGAGAGCATGATTGAATGTGCTGACATGGACTGCAACAACATCAAGATGCTCCAAAACTGTTTTAATATAACATACTTAACCTTCATTGTACAAAAACAGAGAAAGTTAATTACATCCTGTTAAAATAATGTTCTAAGTTTTGTGTTTAGAGTTATTTATAATTTTTAGTAATAATGCACTATTGTCTGACATCTCTGTGTTAATTATAACAATCTTATTTGAGCTGTGGCAAATACAGTTTTATTCATGGGCTATTTACTGTGTGCACAGAACTTCTTTTGCTTTCTTCACTTGCAGTATTGAACATGAGGCAACTTGCACTACAAATGAGTGCTCTACCAACTAGCCAAATGGTTAACCTGCTAGCAGTTGTCAGTAAGACACTTTCTAACAATTTAGTATGTGCGACTTGTAATCCGAGGGTCGCTGTTTCGCGCCCGCGTCGCGCTAAACATGCTCGCCTTCCCAGCCGTGAGGGCGTATAATGGTACGGTCAATCCCACTATTCGTTGGTAAAAGAGTTGGCGGTGGGTGGTGATGACTAGCTGCCTTCCCTCTAGTCTTACACTGCTAAATTAGGGACGGCTAGCACAGATAGCCCTCGAGTAGCTTTGTGCGAAATTCCAAAAACAAATCATTAGAGTTAATAATCGTTAATTTTAACAACTTTATTGTTTTGCTTTGTCCAATAATCTAGACAATAATGTATACTTACACCTTTTGTGATTTATCTGGTAGTTCATTTTTTACAATTAAAAATAATGAATGAATGATTTACTGATTATTCCTACAATTTTGTCATAACTTCTCAAAGCATTGAAACTATCATAAACGTGGTCTCGAATTATGCCATCGATGATCACGAGGGCACATATGCTCACACACTTGTGCTACGAGTTGAAAATGATAACTTCATTGTTTGAACAGGTCATCAATAATTAAAAAGAATTTGGTTTGATTTGTTTTGAATTTCGCGCAAAGCTACAAGGGCTATTTGCGCTAGCAGTCTCTAATTCTGCAGTGTAAGACTAGGGGGAAGGCAACTAGACCCACCTCCAACTCTTCGGCTACTCTTTTACCAAAGATTAGTGGGACTGATTGAAACATTGTAACGCCTCTACGGCTGAAAAAGCAAGCATGTTTGGAGTGACGGGGATTCAAACCCGCGAATTAGTCTACTGCCTTAACCATCTGGTCATGCTGGGCCTGTTAGAAAGAAGGGATGCCACATATTTTCCTTTTTTTTTTAACCAATTAGTCTACTAATGTAGAAATAATTCAAATAATAAAACGTTTTTTATAAATTACTCAAAGTTTAAATCATGCCATACAGTTAAAATACAAAAAAAAACTTTGAAGTTTTCATTCTATGATACATGCGGGAAGTGTATCAAAGTATCAGTTAATATGGTATGACAGTTATTAACTGTATTAAAGCTTTAGATGAGATATTTCTACTCCATCCAACCCATGAACTGGAGTACTTGACATTAGATCCTCATTCACCGTAGACTTACATGCTGGTCTTAAGAAAGTCATGGTATGTTTAGATTTATTATTTTGTAGATCTGGGGAGGTTCCAATTATCTCGGTATTTGCTACTTTTACTTAGCATGAGACTTCAAGAATGCCTCTATACAATCAGTCCCTACCTTTGTATTTTAACCAGCAGAAACAACGCTGTATCGACAATAAGTACTCTAGTTTACTGTCAAAATATATTTGTGATCATGAAAATATTGTAAAAGTGTCTCATTTTTCTTCTAGCCACCTTTCTTACATTAACGAAAACTTGTACAACTGTAAATTAACGAGAATAATGTGATATGGCTTATTCCTGTTACTACAATGAACTTAATTAAATATCGTAGACAACAGATGTATAACAAAGATTATATACTAACTTGTATGAAAGATAATTAATCTTGGTGATCCATAGATATTTTGTTATTTATAAGATGAAAGATTATTAAACAGTCAGAGGAATTTGTACGTCGCATAAAAGTTGTTCGAATTGCAAGATGGACAATTTCTTTACATGCCTGAAAGATTACACCTTTAAGGAGTTAAACTATGTATATGACTTTTTCTGTTATATTTAAACGACAAACGCGTGAATTCTAGATCAAAAACAGAAAGCAGTAGCCTAGGAAGATAAAATAATTTCCTATTGTACCACCAAGTATTGTAAATGTATTCTTAGCTTTCTGTAATGATTTGTAAAGTGTAAGAACACAGAGGTTTGTCTTGGTACAAAACCTTTCAGGAATTAACATATTGTGAACATTCAGTTTGCTTTAGTTGCAAAGTTTGTTCTGTAATGATAGACAGAAAACCCACGTGTGTGTGATACTTTACAAGTACTTATTTACACATACTGAGAATAACACATCAGTTTTAAGTTGTAGGGTGGTGCTATGTAAAGGTCAGCACGACCGGGGGACAGAAGTTTAGTTTTCAAATTTAAGAAATGTTTTGTATAGTTTCTAAAATAAACTTCGGTTACTTTTCCATTATTTACATTTATGGCAATCTACTTGTATATATGGGAGTTATTATTACATTAAGGCTTGTATCAGTATTTTATAAACTAAGATGTATTCTTAAAAACATATATTAATATATCTTTAAGTTTTGTTCACAAATATTTCAGCATGCTTGTTAAATATTTGATTTGCACATACATATATTAATACTTTTATATTGGATTAGGATAAAACTTAATTTTTCTATATCAAATAGACGTTTGTTAGAAATAAATTTTCATGTTATGTAATTTAACCATTAAAGATTAAGCTTCACATTTATTTATTTATTTTTATAAACTAAGAAGTGTTCATAAATAGTATCCTGGTTTATTTTGAAGTTTTGTCAACAAATACTCCTGTATGTATAATACGTAATTTTGATATTTTACATTTACTAAAGATACTATATTATTCTATAATGAAAAATGAGTTTCACATAAGGAAATCTCAAAACTCTGATAATTTTCACACAATTATTAAAGTGTGAATAAAAGATAACTCGTATTACGGCAATAGTTTCAAAATTACGTAGTTTGAAACAGTCAAAAAATAATTACTTGATTTATAACCAGAGGTCGTTTTACAATTATGATCGTCAACAAATTTTTTGGTTGTTGTTGTTTTGGATTAAGCACAAAGCTACACAATGGGCTATCTGTGCTCTGCCCACCACGGGTATCGAAACGCGGTTTTTGGCGTGTAAGTCCGCAGACATACCGCTGAGCCACTGGGGGGCAAATTTTTTGCTACTGTGGTGATATTTCTGTGTGACTAATAATGTGATAAAATAATTATGTACAACAATTATTAGACACAAGAACAATCTTACCACGTGACAACCATTTAAGAACAAAGCAGTGTCAATGTTTGAATGAAGTGTTACTGATTAAACGGAACTTATTTAATGGCTGTTAGTGAAATAGAAAGATAACCGCAAAGTTTTATTAATTATATTTGTTTAGTATGATTTACACTTAAAAACTTAAGCAGAATAATCTATTAAAAATGGTACCTTATGCTATTAAAAGTGATACTAATCTTATTGGTCAAAGAGTAGTATGTGACAATCTCCTAAAATAGTGACAGACTCTTCTTTCTGTTGATGACATATTGATAGAATGGGGTCATCATCTTCCACTCGCAGTATAAGTGAACGGGTATGACCGCGTGATCATCTTCAACACACGTTCGAAATAAAAAAGATCTATGAGTTACTTTCAATGTATGGATAATCAGTAAGTCATTGGTTTATTATTTTTAAGTGTGGCAAAAATTAATTACTAGACAAATGACATAAAGGTTAAAGAGTATGTTTTTGTAAAACTAACATGGTGATTGGTTTTCCCCAATTACTTTTGAAAAATAATATGCTCTGTGTGTAATGATTATGATCTTGAATATCAGTGTAATAAATCCTGATTAGCCCCCAACTCTACGGCGGTTATGTCTGTAGACTTACAACGCTACAATCAGTTGAAAAATAAATATGGATAATTTAAAATAACATGTAGTAACTGCTGGAAAAAATGAGATATGTGAACTTTTAGTTGAGGCGGAAGTCACAGCAGATAACATTTTTTAACCTTGTTTTCAGTTAAAATATGAGATTTGTAAGCGGTGTCTCCACAAGCTTTCCTGATAGTAATTTAGAACTTGTTAAGACATAGTTAAAAACAAACACTTGAAGGCTGAGAATAAATGTTTGGGAATAAAAGAAAGTTTGAAGATGGGAATAAGCAGAGCGAGAATCTGAGCTGATAATGAGAGTAGTTCTGGTGCAGCTATCCAAAATTTGTGAAAGTGACATTAAGTGTATTTTTCTGTGAAAAAATATCGAACAAAGAAGAATGGCAGACACAACTTATGGCGAGAAAACTTCTTCCTCCATTACTTAGAAATGTACTAGCAGCCTACAATAATACTGAAAGTGCAGACGAGTTAAAGTGATTTTGTAAAATCGTTTATTTTAGAAGTTTATGAGTTACGTCTTGCGTTTTGTTACAGGAAGTTCAAATAATTAATTAAATGGGTTGAAGGATCTAACTGAACATGAGGTGCTGACAATACTGTATGTAGATTTGAAGTTGCAAGAACAACAGATTTAGAAATATGGTTAGAAGAAACGAAACTAGCAAATAAACGTGAGGCAGTGACATTAGTCGGTGAATAAGTGAGAAATATAGTGTTTTAGAAGTATGTGAAAATCAGGCTAGTAGAAGGAATTACCACACACAAGCAATAACAGATCAGCATTCCCCAATAATTGTAAGGGGAACTTTCGTACAGAGTGATTTTGTAAGAATAGGAATTACAAACCTCTGCCAAAACTTTTTATGATCGTTTTTAGCTTATTGCTAAATTCTGCAGCAGAACATGGAAACTTAGAAAATAAGGGAGAATATAATGTATTGAAAGCAGAAAGGAAAGTTTAAATAAATATTTAGAAGTGATGATAAAATGGGGAACTGTAAATGCAGTGAGGGGTCTGATTGTTGGAAAAATGAATAGAAAACGGTTAGTAAAAGATAAGCAATTCGCTGATGATATGTTAAAAATTAATTGGGTTTCGCACTACGGCAGAAGGGGCTTAGTATGTTATACCAGTTGATAAGGTAACAGTGAAATGTTCAAATTTTGAAAAAGAAATTATAATGGTGTGGTAGTCAAGATAGTGATACAACAAATGATATTAGAGAAAGTTTTGAAGTAAGGGTAGGAGTTAGCGAAGAAATAAAGCATCAAGAAATAATAAATTCTTAACTTAAATACAGACTTGGAACAAGTAATTGATTGGTAGTTAGAACATGAGTAATTAAACTTATGGAAATTATGCAATAAATAATAAGGAACAAATAGTACTTTGGAAATGTTGAGAGTATTAGAGTAAAGGTATAATGCAATGTTGGTTAAGAGGAAAGATAGGATCAGTAAAATCTACTTCTGGCCAGATATGTTTGGAGATATATAGACTTGTATAAAGAGGGTTAGGTAAAGCTTTGGTAATGGAAATGGACCCTAACCCTGGCTACACCAAGTGAAGAATGGAAAATAGTAAACTGCTGCATTAGATTTGTTACTAGAGGAGTTTAATTTTAACCGGATTATAGACTAGCAAGTAGCTGTTTTGAATATCCACGTATGGCTTTTTTCAGACTAAAACTAATATATATCGCACTTAGTATCAGGGCAAAAGACCCATTCTTATCGAGTTAGAAATGGCAGGTGTGAATATCTTGTTATGCAAATAAATTGTTTTCATCTTTAGAAATATAGAAATTTTTATAATTTTTCATTTATCATTTAATTTCTGTTACGTTTAAGCATAAAAAAGTGGTATAAAAATTGTTCAGATTGTTCTATTCTTTGTGTTTATGTTCTTCATAACTGTTAATATGTACTTTGTTTAGAGACATATTGCATATTCCTGTTGAAAGAGTCAACGATTTTAATGATGATCAAGTTGGTGATGTCCGTATGTTACAACCAATGAAAGCAATGAAAGTGGTTATGCTCTGCCAAGAGAAAAGATATGAAGTTTCTTAAAGATCTTAACCACTATTTATTTGGAATTCTACTTGTGTTTCATTGTGCTTAGTTTGTCAGAGATCTGTTTTGAGATGTTTTTCAGGGTTGTATCTTGTTTTGCTAATCCAATTTTGTTGTGGAATATACAACCTTGGACATACCGCATTTTAGGCCTAATAAGCTGAATTTCTGGCTCTAAATTTTGGACCTGATTTTTGGGGGTCGGCTTATTGGCCGATCACCAGCTTTGGACCAAAAAATACCGAAGACTAAAATCGGCCCCCAAATCATACCTTTGATCTTACAGTTACGGCAGAGTTATTTCAGTTGAATAAACTTTATTTATTAATAGAAAAAGGTCTATACATTACGAATGACATGTATTCATAGGAATAACAAAATTCATAGAAAAATATACACTTTAATCTCAGAAATTTATTAAAATTCATCAAATTCATCATCTTCATCGTCAGAAGCACCAAATAATAGATTCCAATCCTCGGCAGAGACCTTGTCGTCGTACAAGTCATTCTCTGGTGTTATTAGCTGAGTGAGTGGAATGTCGTCTTCCTCGTCGTCGTCCAACCACAATACATGGACGATCACTCCCTTCGGAAATTTCTCCTTCTTAGGAAATGTTTTTCTTTTGAAAATTACCATATGCGATAATTTTGTCCCATCACCAAAGCACGTTAAGACTACAGTGAAACGTTGTTTCTCGTGGCCCGTTGTCTTAACCCAAACGGTTTTCTCGCCAGCTTTGTTAACGGTTTTGTTTCCAACCATATCGAAAAAATCGGAGTCTCGTCCATATTCCCAATCATTTGTAGAGGGTAGTTGTGTTTTTGGCGATGATGAATGATAAATTTCTGGAACGAGGTGATTTTATCATCCAAGTCACTTGGCAGTTTATGCGCTATTTTCGTTTTCTCTCGAAGTACAAGGCTGTGTCGCTTCATGAAGCGGGTACACCAGCTGTTGGTTGCCTTAAAGTCTCTTGAATTTTCTTTATTTCGACCAGCCCACTTTAGTGCAAAAATACGGATCTGGGCATGCGTGACAGTCAGGCCACTCTGCCAGTTTTCATTCACCCATTTTGCTGCATCTTCTTCCAGTTTTGGCCACTTTGGTTGATTTTTCTGGTTACATATACTTGTTTTCGACATTTCTTTTAGCACACATTCTGCTTTCTTCCATTCACGGACCTGTTTTTCATTCACACAGTAATGGCGAGCGGCATTCATATTTGAGGTTTTTAAGGCTAGCTCTACTACTTTCAGTTTAAAAGCAGCATCATAACGCATTCTTTTTTTTGCAGGTGTAGACATCTTTGGCTTTTGACGGTACATTGATAAACTCCCACTACATACCCCTGGTATTTATACCCTGGGTTAGTGATTTTAATTACTGAGTAAAATTTCTGGAATTTCATTGGTTACCTAATTACATTGAGTGGAGCCAATAACGAATGACATATTGATTCCATCTCTGTCTCAATACGACACGTTCTGCTTTGCTACAGAACGTCAATGATCACACACAACATGCATGCTGACGCTGAAACGAGACTAAGAAATCATTTTGAAGAAACTTGTCACTTCTTTAAAATGGCCTCGGCCTATTGGGCGGTAATAAGCAAAACCTTTCATTTTCAGAGCTGAAAATTGGCCTCGGCTTATTAACCGGAAAATACGTTATATATTTTTTTATTAAGCTCTAACAGTACCTGGTGATTTGATAATTTTCCCAAATACTTTAAGTTTGTTTCTACTAAAGGGAAAGCTAAAGATTGAAGGTGAACTCCTCTCCACAATATTTTGACAAACATTCCTGCTGGACTCCATCTGTTATTATGCTCACAACTCTTAACTACTTTATTATAAAGTAGACAAATTACATCATTGAAGTAACTTCAGTAACAAACTTAATTGTTCAGATATTTTTGGTGTAAAACAATAAGCTTTAAATGGCTTTTGGCAGATAGCTGGTATTATTGTTGAACCTACTGACAAAGACAAGAATATCATTGTAAGGCATAACTATTATTATAAAAGTCAAGACACAATTTACTACACATGTCTAACGATGATTCCATGGCTAGATTCAAAGAATTGGTTTCAACTACAATCAAGGCATCATATATGTCAAGAAATTGACTACACTAGTGTGGTAAAATTAACTGTTGAACATCTAAGTGCTACAATTGTCTAAGCTGTTTCTAAAAAAAATTATAAGAAAAAAAATCCTAGCTGCACTATCAATATGTTTGTATTTGCCTTATAATTTTTTTTTTATCTCCATAAGATTCTGTCACCCTTTGTTATCCCTTTATCCACATACATAAAGGACCATATCTATGTTATCAATACTTACTCAGTTCCAAACTCACCATTCACCAGCAATGAAATGTATATATCCAACAAGAACATAAAGTATGTCTACATTCTCGTTCGTGGCAAGGGATTAACTGAATTGAGGTATTTCTTAGATCAAAGAATCATTAGTGATCTTTTCAGACATAGATCACTTCGTTTTGCTAAAACAATTATTATCATAAATACTTTTAATATTGACTGCTACAAACAGATTTTTCGGGATTGTCATTTATATACAAAAAGGATCAGCTTTCTGAAATAATTTATTTTGTTAAACAGAAGCGCACAAGGAGATCAAAATGTGGAACAAGTACCTCCAGATGATTCATGTGCTAAAAAGACGAACAGAAAACAAACTCAAATCTGTGAAAGGAATATATGAATCAGTTGTTCACAAATAAATGATGTTAAATACATATTTTACTAAGGTACTGCCCCCCAGTTGCTCAGAGGTATGTCTCAGGACCCTAAAAATCGGGTTTCGATACTCGTGGTGGTCAGAGTACAGATAGTCCCTTGTGTAGCTTTGTGTTTAATTCAAAGAACAACTAAGGTACAATTTATTTATTATCATGGGACGTCTTTCTTATTGTATGCTATGCAAAAAATGTAACAACCTTTGATGGGCAGACACGACAATACTAGGGTGTGAACTCACTAATCTAAGTCCCAGTCAGTGAAAAACAGATCATAAAACGTTTTATTTGCAACTAACACACCATCGAAGACTTTTTGTCTTAGGGCTTGGTCATGTTCCATTTGACACCCTCCAGTAACACAGTGGTATTTCTGCGGACTCACACCACTGGAAATTGGGCTTCGATACCTGTAGTAAGCAGAGCATAGTTGGCTCATTGTGTACCTTTGTGCTTAATTACCAACAAACAAACTGTTTGTTGTCATATGATAGTGTCAAGTAAAGCACTTTACAGGCCTGGCATGGTCAGATGGTTAAGGCACTCGACTCGTAACCTTGAGGGTTGCTGGTTCGAATCTCCATCACACCAAACGTGCTTGCTTTCTCAGTTGTGGGGCGTTGTAATGTAACGGTCAATCCCACACACTATTCGTTGCTACAAGAGTAACACAAGAGTCGGTGGGGGATGGTGATAACCAGCAGCCGTCCTTCTAGTTTTACATTGCTAAATTACGTACGGCTAGCACAGATAGCCCTCGTGTAGCTTTGCACGAAATTCAAAACAAGCCAAACAGTTATAAACTTAAAACGTTTGATCCACCTATTTTGAATGAATGTGTTCCATTCTTGTAAATCCATTCTTTAGCCCATGTTTGTAGTAAAACAACAAAAACAAAAAACAACAGAGTTTGAATAATTTATATTAAAACGATGTTAGAGCATCACCATTCATATGTCACCACAAGCGCTCATGCTATGGCCGATGATTGTACATCTTGACAACAGCTTTACATACAAAGTATATTTCATAGCAAAAAGCTCCACCTTAAATACTTTCGAAAAATGTTCACAAAGAAGAAAGGTTTATATAAAGGTATTTTTGAAGTTAAGGTTTGCCAAAGACATAATCACTGCGACTTGATTTCTTATTATAATGTGAAGATGTTTGCTAGAAGGTAATATTCAAATTCTGGAAGATTTAAGCTAAACAGGAATGTGTCTTTTACAAATCAAAATAATAATGATAATTCTCATTGTTGAATATTTGAAAACTTAAGAAAGCTTAAGCCATAGAAAATAAATTTCTTAAGCTAGAAATATTTTTACTCAAAATAAAAGTACGAACTGAAATACCATTAATATGACATTTAGTTAAATTTACTAAGGAACTGAGATTACGAAAGTTTCCAAATATAAAATTAATGTTGTTTATTCATAATTAAACATGAAGATACACAATGGACTCCATAATGTGCCCACCTAGAGTATTTAAATTCGGTTTTTACCGTTATAAGCTTTCAGAGTGATTGTTGAGTCGCTGGAAGGCGAAAGTAACATAGGGTATGAATCTCCGATTAAAAGTAAAATTATGATCCACTGGGGAGTCTTATCCCTAAATTAATTTTATTAGTAATATATCAGCGTGTTGAATATGACATTGTTAGAAGAAAAAGAGAAGGTTTAAAAGTGGAGGGAAGTTTGTGTGGTTTGGAGCAAAGCCACGTTGAGTTATCTGCCATGCCCACCGAATGAAATCGAACCCAGGATTTTAGCATTTTAACTCCGTAGACTTATCAGTATTCAACAGGGGGACGGAAAGGAAAGGTTGTAGTATACTGTTTTTTATTGATACTTGTTATTATACAAATATCATTTTCGAACATCCAATAATTGTGACATTTAAGGGAAAATGCCAAATATGACTATAATTATCATTTTCTGAATTCATTTGGTTATCAAATTAACAGTAAATTTCAGGCTGATACAGATCCATTAAGTACTTTTCTTGATATTATATCGAAACCCTTTAGCCCCCCAGTGGTTCAGCGGTATGTCTGTGGACTTACACTCTAAAATACGGATTTCGATACCCGTGGTGGGCAGAGCACAGATAGCCCATTGTGTAGCTTTGTGCTTAATTCAAAACAACAAACAACAACGAAACCCTTTATCTCAAAAGTGAATATCCATATCAAGAATAGTAAGGATTTTATTAATTGTTACCAACAAAATAAAACCAAATCACTCTTAAGTTTCCTTTAATTTTATATGGCATCATGTTTTGATACACAACATACCAAGGCTCAGCATGGCCAAGTGGTTAAGGCGCTCGACTCGTAATCCGAGAGTCGCGGGTTTGAATCGGTGTCACACCAAACATTCTCTCTTTTTCAGCCGTGGGGCGTTATAATGTGACGGTCAGACCCACTATTTGGTGGTAAAAAGTATCCCAAGGATTGGAGGTGGGTGGTGACGACTTGCTGCCCTATTGTCTTACATTGATAATTTAGGGACGGTTAGCCCTCGTGTAGCTTTGTGAGAAATTCAAAAAAATAAATAAACACAATGTATCTTTGGATTAACAGCTGTTCAGCTTCATTTTAATATTTTTATTGTATTCATAACATATTTAATGTATGGCACATTTTAAAAGGGTTGCCTCTCGTGTTTTATTTGTATTTATGAAAGATATATATATATGTCATGAGGTATTTGAAAAATTCACATTGCCTCTATGTTGGTAACGCGTTGTTCGAAAAAGCAAATATTAGATTTATTAATTTGTTATTTTGAAAATACGTGTGTAATGTATTTGAAAATATCATGGAAGAAACTTCTTGAGTGTTATTTTAAACAGTATTTACGATATTAACACTTTTATTTGCGTATTGAATGAGACTATTAATTAAGTTTACTTAATAAATGATTTTTATTTGGCCCCCCAGTGACTCAGCGGTATGTCTGCGGACTTACACGCTAAAATCGGGGTTTCGATACCCGTAGTGGGCAGAGCACAGATAGCCCATTGTGTAGCTTTGTGCTTAATTAAAAAAAACATTTTTTATTTCTTAGGACGCTCTTATAAATTTGAAAAAAGTGTTTGTGATTAAATACAAAGCTACACAAAAGGCAATCTCTGTTCCACCCACCATGGACATCGAAACCCAATTTCAAACAATATATGTCCGCAGACATGCCGCTGTACCACTAGGGGCTAAATCTGAAAGAAAATAAAAAGACTGTTATGATTGATGCTCCTTTGAAGATGAATAATAAATATGGGTCCGCATGTTTAGTTATTATTGTTTTATTTTTCTGTCACCATCAAAAATATGTAAAACTAACTAAAACTCAGTATTCGTACTTCTTTTTCCCGAAATTTAAAAACTTTTTTTTAGTATATGTTTCGGACGTTTGAAGTAATTGAAAAAAATCACAACAGTTTTAGATTAATCGTGTTCACCCAAAGGGTGTTATAAAATGAGGGTTAAGATGCCTTAACTGAAGAAAGATTAAATAATATACACAAACCTGACATCCCTCATTCTCCAGGTACTTGAGTCAATAAGAATGCAATTTATCTTGCTAGTACCTATTATTATGGTACTCGGATCATTGTTAATCTCATTCAGTAGTTATTAAGAGTAAATTTTTAAAAAAGTCAGATTATTAATTAGTTTGGTTTGGAAGAAAATCTCTTAATTTGTTTAGGTTATTCAACCAAGTTATAAGAAGAAATGTCGCTTTTTTAAAAGTATTTTCAGTGTCATGGCTACAAAATGATGTTTATTTGTTTTAGGTCTTTTTAGTTAAGTATTTTTTGCTTTTGTTTTGGTGATGTTAACTACTTTTAAAATATATTTTAAATACCAATTTTTCTGCTTTTTTAAATTTCATCATTAAAGAGCAATTATCTTAGTTAAGAGTAGACTTCGAAGCTTTGAAACAAGTAACAGTTGAAAACAAATTATAAAATAACGACTTACAAAGCTGTTTTTTTAAGTTTCAGGTTTTGTTTGAGTGTTGTGTAAGTTATTGCAAAATCACAAAATTAGGATGATTTTCAAAATATATATCAGTAGAATAGACGAAAAACACGTACAAAACATTTTACTTTCATATGATTAGGAGTAGTTTTTTGTTTTGTTTTGGAATTTCGCACAAAACTACTCGAGGGCTGTCTGTGCTAGCCGTCCCTAATTTTGCAGTGTAAGGCTAGAGGGAAGGCAGCTAGTCATTACCACTCACCGCCAACTCTTGGGCTACTCTTTTACCAACGAATAGTAGGACTGACCGAAAGATTATATAACCCCTACGGCAGGGAGGGCGAGCTTGTTTAGCGCGATGCGGGCGCGAACCCGCGACCCTTGGATTACGAATGCACGCCTTAACGCGCTCGGCCATGCAAGGCCGATTTGGAATAACAAAATAGCATATAATTGCCACAATATTATATAAATAGTGGCCTAGGTAACGAACACAGACTGCAATTGAAGAAAAACATATCGGGCATCTGTTAAATATCTCAGTAGCTAGGTCTATTTTTATTATTTTATGTTTTAAAGTCTATCTTATATATTTACTTCGGATTTGCAACGCTAAAATAAGGAGTTCGATTCCTCTCGGTGGACAGTGCAAATAGCCGCATAGGTTTTTACTATAAAAAAACTCACACACGTCTCCCTTAAACAAAGGCGAAGTAATGCTTTTGAGTAGCAGACCAAATAACAAATAGTTCTTTTTTGGAGGTGTTGGCATACACCGAAAGAAAGTTCTGAACATGCTGTATTCAGATATACAATTCATTTACTTTTTTCTTCTAAGTTAAAAACAAAGCTACACAGTAGGCCATCTGTGCTATGATAACCATGGGTATTGAAATACGGTTTTTAGTGTTGTAGGTCTGCAAAAATACCGCTGCGGAAGTGGAAAGTATGGAATTCATATGCTGGTAACACATTTCATTCAAGAATTGTGAATAGTTAGAGATACAGAATTTTGGAGTGGTTCTACTAAAAAAACAGCAACGGTTACATGCCAATTGATTTTCTCCATTTTTTGGTTCTCACACCAAGTTATACCTCTTTTTATCATTGTCTGTTTAAAGTTTGGAACCTTCTTCCTGGTCTTCTTATCTGGCACAAATCAAGCCATGATCACTATGACTAAGAACCAAATCAAGCCATGTCCACCATGACTAAGCACCAAATCAAGCCATGACCACTATGACTAAGAATCAAATCAAGCCATATCAACTATGACTAAGAACCAAATCAAGCCATGTCCACCATGACTAAGCACCAAATCAAGCCATGACCACTATGACTAAGAATCAAATCAAGCCATATCCACTATGACTAAGCACCAAATCAAGCCATGACCACTGTGACTAAGAATCAAATCAAGCCATATCCACTATGACTAAGCACCAAATCAAGTCATGTCCACTATGACTAAGCACCAAATCAAGCCATGTTTACAATGAATAAGCACCAAATCAAGCCATGACCACTATGAGTAACACATCAAACCATGTCCACTATGACTAAGCACCAAACCATCCATGTCCACCATGACTAAGCACCAAATCAAGTCATGTCCACTATGATGAAGCACCAAATCAAGTCATGTCCACTATGACTAAGCATCAAATCAAGCCATGTTTACAATGACTAAGCACAAAATCAAGCCATGACCACTATGAGTAACACATCAAACCATGTCCACTATGACTAAGCACCAAATCAAACCATGTCCACTATGACTAAGCACCAAATCAAGCCATGCTCACGTATTAATAGCAATTATTATAGGTTTACTAAACTTTGAAAATAAAATAATAAAACCCAATATTACTTTGACACATTATAGGACTTTAGAAATCATGACACTTCAAAAATTACTACTTACCTCTGAGTCATTGAAGTAAACAAAATAAAAGTTCTTTTCTGTTCAATAGCACAGACAAGATATTTTGCTCTTACTTATAAAAAAAACAAGAATAATGAGACTTTTCATTATATTATAAGTATTTTTTAAATTAACTACAGTAATCTAAAGCTCATACCTACAGGGTTTTGGTAGTTTGAATAATTTCAAATTTTCATTTCCCTTAGTCTGCTAGTTCTTTCCTTCAGTTTCAATTTCGGAAGGAATATTAAAATAAATCCTCCATCCTCACTTGCTTGTATCAGGTGTAGCTTGTTTGCTTCGAGCTGTTCATTTTAGTTATTTTTTTATAACCTTTATATGATGTTTTGAATTAAACATAAACTACACATTTATAGCGGGTTAATACACCTCAAGTAATTCATTTCGTGATTACGCGTGCGTTCGATTGATTAGACAGACAGTTGAGTGACGATCGTATAACTGACTCACTAGTCTTATAAGCTTTAATCTGTAAAACTACAAGCAAAAAATAAAAAGGAAAAAGAAAGTACACGCGGCGAATACATAATTTACACACCAAGTTCTGTCATTAACTGTTTAGTTACCGTTGTTGATGTGTATATTCATAAGTCGGCTAATTTTTGTTTGATTTTTAAACCGTAAACTGTAACAGTTACATCTCATAAGATTCCACATTCCTCTCAAGTTTCACAAAAAAATCAAATAAATCCAGGATATTTTATGTTTGGTTAAGAGAAGGACCCTGTGTTTAAATAAAAATAAAACATCACTGAGAGAAAAAGAGACAACAAGCGCTTTTCCTTCTTTAGTGAAATTAAATCAAATGCCGATATTTACCGAACAAAAAACAAAATAGTCTTGCCCTAAACAAATAGGTGTTTTTGAACTGTTGTTGACTAATAGAAAATAGGATTTATTTTATACTTATTAGCGTTATAATCAACACAGAGTTACATAAAATGACCTTGAACAAGATTACAGATTCTTTGAAGAATATGATTTAAAATACAAGTGAATTAATTTGAAGAACAAAGAATCATTAGGCACTATACCTGTGAGCTTGACTTACGTAATCAAAAAAAAAATTAGGTTTGTTCAGTGCAGTGATTAAATTGAGAGTTTAAAAGAGGTATAACTCTCTCTCGTGATACATTCTGACAGTTTAATCAGCAGACCAAAACCGACAATTGTTTAAATCCTTAAGAAGCTGAAGGTTGTTCCATCACAGATTAACCTCTGGTCTTCCTGGTAACAAATACATAGTACATTACTTTAAACGTTAAACAAAGATATCACTAAAGACATGTTAAATCTATCTAAAAAAAAAAAAATGTATATATATATATTTCTCAAAGTATATATATACTTTTCTCGGTTTTCTAAGTTAAATTTGTAATTATTACTAACATTAATCACATACCAAATAGTGAGACGCACGGTAATTAAGTCGAATACAGCTGCGATTTATAAATAAAAATGAACACGATCACACCTTAAAGCTACCAGTGTTAGCAAAAGTAAACATTGTTTCGTGAAGTATAAGATAGGAGCCTAATACTAATTAAGCACATTTTGTTTGTTCAGTAATGTCCTTCGATAAGGCCCGGCATGACCAGGTGGTTGAGGCACACGACTCGTAATCTGACAGTCGCGGGTTCGAATCCATATCACTCCAAACATGCTCGTCCTTTTAGGCGTGGAAGTGTTATTATATGACGGTCAATATCGTTATTTATCGATAAAAGAGTAGCCCAAGAGTTGTCGCGGGGTGGTGATGACACGTCTAAGATAGCCCTCGTGTAGCTTTGCATGAAAATTCAAAACAAACAATGTAAAAAGTTATAAATCTTTAAGATGTTTTAAAGTGCTACTTAAGATTAACTAATACGTTTCATATTACGTCAGTTGAGTATGCTATATTAAAACTATTTTGAAGCTCTACTATGTCGCTATAAACCACCTTAACATGTTTTTACTGATTGCCGTGCGACTTGACAGTCACCCCGTGGATTAGTTCCCAAGTAGAAAGGTGTGTCGTAAGAGTGTTTGGTCCGATGTACATCTCTTCTCCATGTTTGATTTCCATAGTACATTTAGTGTTTTACACCACACACTTCAACAGTCTGATCACACAGGTGTTATGCCAGACTATTTGAGTTGTGTATCTTTGTGTGGAGTAACATGACAACCCGTTTCATTTTCTAACAGTTTGAGAGATGTGGCTGTTAAGCCTGACATATGATTGGAAGTCTTATGTTTATGTTAACTTTTACCCTCTTGGTCTCATTTCCAGATTGAAAACCTTAATTATGTGAACATAATTAACAATACTGTTACATGGGACACATGGACAAGTTTTGTCACTAACCTTTGCGTTTCTGGATTTTTACCTTGCTTACCAAATCTGGGTTAAAAGTTCGTAAGTATCTTTCTGAATGTTCCTGGTGCCCCAGTTTGAGGTATAACATTTTGTTTTTTAATGCTGCTAAATACAATGAATATTCCCGTTTTTTTATATTCTAAATTCGTGATCTAAACTTATCTTTATGATCTGAGTGTATGATTATTTCGTGTCGGAAAGGACTGTTACGTGCTTTTCCCAGAAGCAATAAATTTTCGGGGTAATCATAGTGTCTATGAAACGTAACACAGTGTCAAACCTTTATTCTAATACAGTCCGTACCACCATGACTTTATAAAAACCTAACTGTCGTGTCTTACTGCTATGCATATTCAAATTCGTTTTAATGTAACATAATTAAACATTCATGATGATGAGAAACCCACTTGAAGTAAAAATGTATTCTCAAAATGTCTGGTATGGGTATTAATACTTTAGCCCCCCCCCCAGTGGCTCAGCGGTATGTCTGCGGACTTACACGCTAAAATTTGGGTTTCGATACCCGTGGTGGGCAGAGCACAGATAGCCCATTGTGTAGCTTTGTGCTTAATTCAAAACAACAACAATATTAATACTTTAATTAAATAAAGTACAGAATAACGTTTCGATCTTCTTAGGTCATCTTTATTTTAATTAAAGTGCTAATACCCATACCAGCCGTCTAGAGAATACGCGGTCAATAATTTGTACATTAAACAAATAAATGAATAGGAAAAATACCAAGGTAGATGTATAAATAAAGATTTTACAAACAAAAACAATTTTATTTAAAAATTGGAATCTTAATAAAAAAATATCAAATCTATGAAAAAGTTATTATTATTCAGTTCGGAATGATGACGATGCTGAGAAATTAACTAACTACAGGGTGACCCGTAAGTCCCTACCCATCCATATGTTATTATGTTATTCACTTACGTATGTATTATAAATTTGTTTCTTTTTTCTCAGAGAAATATGGCCGATTTAAGCCCATGTTGAGAAAAATGTCTCACAGAACATGGGGTCGCATAATATTATGCAGCGAGAATGAGGAACAGCACACAGATACACTGGATACATAAGATATATAGAGGGATAGGGACTTACCGACCACCCTATAAATGTATGTAGAAGTTCGAAACTAGACGTTCTTATGTTTATTAGTAGATATCATCTGTAATAGTTAGGTATCTAGATTAAAATATAAAATTATTTATATTTATGAGACGGAGAAGATAAATATATATGAAGATATGTCACGAATTGCAAATAAATGTGAAGTGACAAGCACTAAATTAGGTTCTAAACTTATTTAATCGGGTGAGCTTGCCAATACGTTTTCGATGAGAGTGTACAAAATTGAACAGAATTTTTTTTAAATTGGTTTGTTAATATTGCTATGCTTTTTCAATTAACTTTATCACTATATTGTGAATATTTTTTTCTAGACGAAACATCTCAAGTGAAAGTATGTTTTGATATTTAATGAATTTAATTAACCGTAGACTCACCAACGTTAAAAAGACTGTAAACAGGTTGATTTCTTTACTACCCGAAGGTGCAAGTTTAGACCTCGTCTGATAAATTATTCCTCTTCATATGACGTTCTTATTTGATTATTACGTCATATAGATGCTCATAAAGCTAACTTTATGGCTGTTATAAAAATAACGATCATTAACTAACAGTATATAGGAGATTGTTAAAGTGTAAGATTTTGAACTTAGATTTTGCTGATCACGCTAGGTTTATGCGTAGAGGTTAACGCTGAACGAAGTATATTTCAAGTACAACATCGTCTAAGTACTAAGACAATAATTATAGGGAATCTCTGTTCGGGCTATGTTGATAAAATATTTAATCATTTTAAAATCATTTTCCTGCTTTAATCAACACATTGTATTACGTGTAACATAAATACTTATTTTATTGAACTAAATCTTTAAACTCTTACGTTTTTACAAATTTTAATGAACTTTGAATATCTCGGAAGAGAAAATAATTAGTTACTTGTTTCTAGATAAGAAAAAGAAAGAAATAGTAACGTTTCAAGATAAGCTGTATAGTTGTCGTTAATGAAAACTGACAAAGTTGTGCCCTTTTGTGACAATTAAAATGTTTTATTTCTTTATATACTAACCTTCTTAATGCTCGTTCAGGAAATATTTTAGAGAAGCTCACTCATATATTTAGAATTACACATATGATTCTGGATTTTGTGCTTTTACGTATTTAGAGGTAGGAATGTCTTTATATTGTTATAAGTAAGCTTTGTATGAACTTACAGGTAAGATTATGTGAATATATTTAAAGGTAGAATTGCTGATGTACATGGGCGGCTCCAGACTCTGCCTGGTGAGAAGTTAGTTTTAAAAGGTGAAGGGGTAACAACATTGTAGTATTCATGATGTGAACTAGCGTCAATAGTGCGGAGGTGACAGGTTAGACTAAATTTCATTTTGAGATAGATTCAACTCCAGTAAGCCTCTCCACCCACTACCGTCGATTTGTTTTTGAATTTTGCACAAAGCTACTCGAGGGCTATTTATATTAGCCGTCCCTAATTTAGCAGTGTAAGACTAGAGGGAAGGCAGCTAGTCATCACCACCCACCGCCAACTCCTGGGCTACTCTTTTATCAACGAATAGTGGGATTGACCGTCACATTATAACGTCTCCACGGCTGAGAGGGCGAGCATGTTTGGTGTGGCAGGAATTCGAACCTGCGATCCTCTGACTACAAGTCGAATGCCTTACGCACTTGGCCATGTGAGGCCCTCCTACCCCCGACCTAATTAATATATATGTGTATAAGTCTCACCAGCATTAAAAGGACTGTAACTGGGCTAATTTCTTTACTTCCTGTAGGCTCGAGTTTAAGCAGAACATGTATACATATATATATATATATATATAGAATGAAAATTAATATTGATAAAGTTAAGTAAATAATATCAAAAGGAAGGACTGCATTAAAAACAGCAAATCCAAACCTTTGACTGAACATCATAAATCTCCTGTTAAATTTAGATTTATTTTTAATTCAATAAGAACAACTATTAACAACCGGATATTTTATGAAATAAATTACTTAATATTTTACTTGATAAAATTAAAATATAAATGTTAATAATAAAAACATATTTTTTGGATAATAAAACATAATCAACGTATTTTAAAACATATAAAAATTTTGAACAAATAAATAATACTTAAACATTTGATTTCACCACATTATATACCACAATTCTGATAAAAGATTTAATCTTTGTTTTAAATGTATTATTAATAGAACAGTTCTGTTATCTTTTTATAGAACTGAAGAAAGAAAATTTAGCTCCAAAGAGACAAAAGTTATGTTACGTTTCTGTATTTATATCATATATTTTACAATAACTACGTTTTAAACAAGTAATAGGAGTTCCAAATGAGAGCTAATTATTCTACTTGTACAGGAAATTTATATCTTTACTATTATGAGAATAAATTTATTATAAAGTACAGTAATCCAAATACTTTGCTTTAAATTTCAAATTATAGATGATTTATTTAGTATAAATAATCCAGAAATAAATAATGTTATTGACACTATTTATCCAGCAAAATTAGAAATTAAAAATACTTCAATATCTAATACAGAGTCACATTATTTAGATTTAGAAATTAAAATAATTGATAAGTATATCAGTGTAAATACATTTGACAAACGAAAATATTTTACCTTTCCAGTTTATGGTTTACCCTCTTTTAATAGTAATATACCACACCTAATATCGGAATTATTCAGATATTGTAAAATTTGTAATAAATTACAATAATTTATCAGTAATGTTAAAAGACTGATACAAGAATTAATTGTTAATAGGTTTAATAGAAAACTTTAAATAAAAGTATTAAACTATTCTGTAACAAATATAAGAATGTATTAAATAAATATGACGAAATAAAAATTTAAAAAAATTACAAAAAAATTATAATATCTATTTGTAGTTATGAATAAAGTCGTTTTACAACTTGGCACTACTTTATGCGGATGTACACCTTGTCGCATATAAAGGTTTTTTTAAAGCACGATAGGCACGGTAGACTTAATAATTAGGTAGTGGTTGGGAGCTACACTAATTAAATCAGATAACTGAATGGGACCTTTTACACCAGTATAATTCTTTAACTGGACTACCAATTAGTATTTAATTTTGTGCTTTAGATATATTTCATTCAGTTTTGTTTTGTATCTATTTTATGCTTTGTATATCATTAATTGTTACTTGTGTTTCTTTAGTGCAATTTTTATGATTTCCTTTTTGTATACATGTTTATGTTTTTTTACTCTACTTTGTATATTTACCGTTACATTTTTCATTTTGTATATATGTGTAAATCTCTCCGTCATTCATACCACGTGTTTTTTCATTTACCGACTCATTATACTTCTCCTTTTGTGGTAAATAAATTAAATATTATAATTCGTTTACCGGACTACCAGTTAGTACTTTTTTACCATAATGGAGGCTATAATGCTAATTTCCAGAGGTACGTTTATTCAATGTACTTACCTCCAAATGGTAGTACCTTATATTTCTTATTTTCATTTATTAATCATTTTTTTTGTTCTTTACTTTGGGGGGGTAGTCACCTTCCCTCAAGCGTCTGCAGGCAGTGAAGGGTGATATAGATGTGGACATTGTGGGATTGAGCATCCACATCTCGCCCTCTTAATTTCTATATCTATTATTTCAATTATTATTCCTTTATGTGAGACTGGTGAATGGAAGTTAAGACTAATAGACAGTTTATCCCCACCGCAACGTGGGTCCTCTTTCTTCAGTCACCGACAAAACCTAGGGTACATCTTATATCCCGCACTTACGATTGTACCCTGAGATCATTCAATTAATGCAGGGATTTGATTTTTTATTTATTTTTGTTTCTACTTGTTTTGTTTATAACTATTTAACATGCATATATGTTAAGCAAACTACAAAAAATTTAAACAGTTCATATAGAAACAAAATAGCGTGAATTTTACACAGTGTATCCAAACCATACATGACATATAATTACATTTAATTTTGTATAGAAGTAAAATAAAAAAGTAAAGAAATGAAGGAAAAATATGCTTGAAAAAATAAAAACGGAGACACAAAACAACTTTTCAACATCGAGGAAGAAATAATAGTATCAGTTATTATGTACGAGCCTGAATATATGGTGTACTCTCAACCTTGTTTACATCCTATTCCTGCTGATAGCTCAAAGAGCCAGGTTATATTACATAATGATTTGTGTACAAGTGTTCGATATCTGTTTTGTGGTTGCGGTTTTATTTTTTGAAATATATTTTTCATATGTATAAGTAGTTATGCAATTTCTCCTCTCCTTCTCTAATAAACAACTAAATTTAATTATACATATATGCAATAGCTTAAAGTTTGGAAAGAATATGAACTTGTATGCCTAAGGTGATATGCAAATAGAAGCGTACAACGACGTAATAGAAATATTCTTGCCGTTAAAACTTTGTAACTACATTTGAAGCTTGAAAGTAGAAGCTAATGCATTTATAAGGTAAGGGGTGGATCCTCATAGTTGGAGAAGGGTGTCTTTTATATCTTAAAAGTAGGCTAGAATATAAATATCTAGGTTAAAAGTAATTATTTTTTTAAATAAACATATATGGACGTACTTCTTGCGAAAATACGATCACAGATAAACCTGGACAAGACCACATCTATACTGCGTAACTAGGGTTGCGTTTGTGCCAATATTATTAAAGGTTTGGCATGTATTCATCTTCTTACGTATACATTTAGTTTAGAATGGTATATGTATGTTTAGAATGAAGACTTCACTGACATATTTGGCACATGTGAAGAAAGAGAAATATTGTATCCTCATACATGAGATTCAGGCTTTAGATGTATTTAATACGGGGGTAAGGGGATAGGTTTTCGTGTATATTTTTAGGAACAGGAAGGCTCTTTAGTGTTGCTAATGGATGAAGAACATTTACATACTTAGTAATATAAATGTATCTATATTACCAAAATTACCCCCTCGGTGTGGATTCCTCTACGTGGTGAGGGGACCTCCCAGGGAAGATTCTGTTTTGTTTACCTCCTCTGGGATCTAAACATCCACCCACGTGTTTGCCGTGCCTGGCAACCCGTGAAGGGGAGGAGAGGTTTTTGGTGGTTGAGAGATCCAACCCTAACACACCACTTTGGCCTTGAATTCCTGTAGACGGGCGATCTTGGTGTGGGCCCCCTTGGATTAATCGGCTGGTCCACTCGGGCTAGGTCAACTAAGTACCAGTATTGGATGCTCTCAATAGGTGTTGTGGACATTATATCTGATGCTGGTGCTTGGGTATAGTGCTCACGAAACCATGGCGTTGTTGCAGTATCTTTGTTTCACATTGTAGTGCGTCCCCTCGTAGGGCTACATGGTGGGTGGGGTCAGTAGGCGGCGAAATTCCCCTGTCTTTATTATGGATACTCCAATTAAAATATTAATAAAATAATGAAAAAACAGTCCATAGGTAAACGACCATGTCTTAAAGATTCTGAGCAGCAATCCTCATCATCTGTATCACCTGTTGTAACTCGTTTTCTTATATTGCATTCACTTTCAGACAAACCTTTAGGGCAAATGTCCTAAAGGGATTTGCTGGCTCTCTAAAGTCGGTAAAGAGGCTTTGATCTGGTGACATATTGGTGGAAACATCCACATCTTAACACAGTGAACTCCTGTTGCATTAAGGACAGTAAAGAAAAAACAGAAAGGTTCTCCACCCACTTTGCCTACACATAAATAAAAATGGCCACCTTGATACAATGGAACTGTTGTGGTTTACATTTTAATCTGGATGACATCAAAACACTGATTGCTTCCGACCATCCTGTTTGTCTTTCCTTACAGGAAACATTTTTGAAACCTACTGATACAATCACCTTTCGGCGGTTTTCGTTGTATAGAAATAAGAGGCTGTGTGATAGACGAGTGCATGGAGGGGTGGTACTATTGGTTTATCAGCATGTGCCCACCCTGTCTTTGCCACTTGATACACTCTTGGAGGCGTAGCCATCCGTGTTTTCTTCGGCCGTACCATCTGGGAAAGTGCTGATATTGATAGGAGAGGTCACTCTGTCAAGCGTATGCTCTATAATCACAACCTTTTTCTTTTCAGTACTGATTCTTCTACTTATTTCCATGTATCTAGTCAGTTCTTTACTGCTATAGATCTCTCAGAGTGCTCCACTTCTTTATTTTTCCAATTTTCATGGAGGGTTGACAATAATCCACGAAACAGTAATCATTTTTCCAATAATCTTGAGAGAGACTGGGCGTGGTCAATGCCACCCGACCTGCATGCCCCAGTGGAAGCTACATCAGGCAAACTGGCTATCTTTCACTGCTCTTGCAGAACTCGATTTTGCCATCGTCTGTAAGCCATCAATAGACGACTGTGTGGCAGCAGTAACTGACTGTATTATACAAGTTGCTGCTTAATGTATTCCTAAAACCTCGACACGTTTTTCACTATATCCTTGTCCATGGTGGACCATTGCCGACCACATAACACGGAAGACTAAAAAGGAGCTTGGGATACTTTCCGTTTATATCTCTCACTCTCGAATCGAATCGCTTTTCAGCAAGCCCGTGTACATGCTCGTGGTAAGACGTCAAAGCTAGAAGGAATCCTGGATTAAGTTCAAAACCAGCATATTTTCTACCACCAGTTCCAAAGTCATATGAGACAAGGTTCGAAAGGTCAGTGGGCGATATAATTCTGTCCTCCTTTCGATCTTGGTCTCTGATGGCCAGGTAGTAGCTCATACCCAGAGCATTGCCGATACTGTAGGTGAAAACTTTTGTCAGATATCTAGCATTTCTGCTTCTTTTTCCACCTTTTTAGCCATCAAGACTCGGGCAGAGCAATCACCTCTTTCCTTTCGAGCTGATTGTCTTTATGACTATAATCGTTTCTTTACGCTGGTGGAACTCAAACTGGCCTTTCATCGGTCTGGCAGTACATCAGTTGAACCTGATGATATACAGTATGACATGTTGCGCCATCTATCTTTTGCTTCTGTTGCTATTCTTCTGATTGCTTTTAACCGGATCTGGCAGGAGAATGTTTTTCCTGATGCTTGGCGCCAGGCTATTGTCCTACCTTTCTCCAAGCCTGGGAATAATTTCAAGATTCCTTTAAACTACCGTCTAATTGCTTTTACGAGAGCTATCTCTGTTAGACCTTATAGAGGATGGTTAATGCTCGTCTTGTTTGGTTCCTGTAATCAAACAACCACCTTTCACCCACCCAGTATGCGTTTCAACGACAGCGCTCCCCCATGGACCATCTGATTCGACTTGAAACATCAATCGGAGAAGCCTTTCTCTGATAACAACATCTTATATTAATATTCAATGAAATTGAGAAGGCTTATATTACGACATGGAGGTATGGCATTTTGCGAGACTTTCATATGTATATGGGTTACGTGGCCATTTTCCCATTTTTATTAAAATTTCTTTAGTGGACAGGAACTTCCGAATTCGTGTGGGTTTTACACTTTTCCGTTTTTTCCTACAGAAACTTAAAGTCCCTCAGGTTGTGTTCTGAGTATTACACTTTTCAATATAAAAATTAATACCTTCACTGAAAAACTTCTTCTCACTGTTGCAAACAGGCTCTTTATCGACGACTTTCACATCTCAGGTTAGTCGTCGAACATGGGGTATATTGATCGGCAGCTACATACTTCCCTCAATTGTTTACTGAAGTGGACCACGGCAAACGGGTTGAATCTCTCTCTCTCTAAAACCGTTTGCATGCACTTTTGCCGCCAACGGGGTATTCACCCTGATCCTGAATTCCGTATCGGTGAAGTTTCACTGCCTGTGGTCCCTGAAACTAAGTTCTTGGGGCTTATCCTTGACCTAAGCTAACCTTTATGCAACACATCAAGCAGCTACTGGTCAAATGTACAAGAGCACTGAACATACTCTGTGTCCTCTCTTCACCAGTTGTGGAGCGGATCAACGTTTTATGCTAAAGATATATCATGTTTTTATTTGATCGAAACTCGACTATGCTGGACCCTATTCATTATCAAGGACTTCCGCACTTTCCCAGTTTAGAGCTTATACATAGAGTCTCATGAACCTTCTTTGCACCTCTTTCGTTTTCAACCATCTTTACTATATGCTTCCAAGCTTCATTCCTTACCAAAGCATTTCACCTGAGATTGTGTTTTCTTTGCTCGACGGGTCATGCTTTTTCAGACTTGATGGTTTGCTATTGTTCCTTTTGACCTTCGTTTCCAGGAGCAGTTGGATGAATTGGGTGTGTCTTTGAATAATATTGCTGTATCCACTGATCAGCCTATCCCACCATGGCTTCTTACAGTTCCCAATTGTGACCTATCTTTAAGTCATTTGAGAAAAGTAGACACTCCTGATTGGAAATACTGTCTGCTATTTGTTAAACATCTTTCAAACCATCCTTCCATTCCTATTTATACAGATGGTTCGAAATCAGGTGACTGTGTGGGCTCTGTGATGGTTTGTTACGGCTCGGTGGTTGCGCACAGAATCCTCTCTGCAGCTTCTGTGTTCACTGCTGAACTGTATGTCATTTCTCTTGTCCTGGGTCACATAGAAGCTAAGCAGTACTCAAACTGCACTATTTATACTGATTCATTTAGTTCTCTACTGGCCCTGTAATTGCTTCACGTCAAAACCGACCGGCCCGTTTCTCTTTAACATCTACTTCTATCCAGTTTTTCTGGATACTGGGCTACGTTGGTATTCGCGGGAATGAGCTCGTCGATAGTGCAGCTAAGTCTGTTATCTCTGACACTATCACTGCTGTGTCTATTTCATACATGGTCTTGTATTGAAGGCTCGGCTCTGTACCAGTAGGCAATTGACTTGGAGTGAGCAATGTGAAAACAAGCTTTTCCAAATAAAACACTATATTGGATTTTGGCCGTTTTGCTTCCATAAGGATTGGAAAGAAGAAGTTGTTCTACCTAAACTGCGCATTGATCACAGTTTTTTAACTCGTCGTTTTCTTTTATCTGGAACTAAGGAACAAGTGTGTTGTTAATGTAACACTCAGATAACAATAAGCTACATTTTACTTTTTGTCGTCGTTACGACTCTCAACGACGGCACCATTTTAAACATGTTCTGTCCCAAGGTGTGTTCCATAATGTTAGACAGTGTTATTGATGATGGTGACACTATCCATCTTGGTAATGTTTTAGTTTATTAAATGCTATCTTTTTAATGCCATTTAAGTTTTTTTAATTCATGCATTATACCTTTTTAATGTGTCCTCCTTTTAAAAATTAGAGTTTATCTAGTTTGATTAGAAATTAGAAACTGGCCGCAACAATAAATAACTCAAAACCAGGACTGGAAAGGCCAACTTCAGGTGACCAACGCTGCTGTTTGAACTACCCGTTAGTCATCCTGGCGAGTTATTATTATAATTTTGCTGCTCGTCTTTTAAAACCTTTTTATTACTTTCCTTTTTGAAAATGGTTATAACGTTAAATAACTCGGAACCAGGACGGGAAAGGCCAATTTCAGGTGACTGACGGTAGTTTTCGACCTTACCTGTTAGTCTTCCTGACGAGTTATGATTATTACAGTTACGCTACAGAAAGTTCTTTACAATTTGAATTACTGTAGTTTGTCTCTTTACGTTGTGGACTAGACGTAAACATTGGTTTCATTCTATTTATTTTTTTAAACTTAATTTCCTTTTATGAGTTTTACTGAATTTACTTTTAGCTATTTACCGGATGTTTGGCGCAGATAGCCTAGCTGCTTTGTGTCATAAAACACTAAATCAACCAAACAATCAAAATTACGATTGCATCTATATACATATCGACAAAAATGATACATCATGTTTTTATTTGATACTCGTTAAGCACCAATCTACAGAATGGACTAACAGTACTGTGACTATCATGAGCATCGAAACCCGCTTTTCAGTGTTGTAAGCTTTCAGACTTACTGCTGAAATACTGTGGAGTATCTTAATAGGTGAGGTTAAATCTATGTACAGATATATGTATAGTTGATGATAGACTGGCATTCATAATCTAAGTGTAATGTTACATCTGTGTTCTTAGGTAAATAATTTCATTTATATAATAAGGAGTAAGACCTAACACCCAGTTAAAATGCCTGTACATTCAATAGAAAACTTCCGGCAATAGTGTAACCAAATGTTCATTACAAAATAAACAGAAAACCATCCCATTTCTGTGTCTCTTAACAGAAATCTTATAAATAACACATCCTTTTTTTTTTTCTTATTTATTGACTCTGCTCTAAGGTGTCTCAGCGGAAAGTGTGAGAGAAGACTTTTATTGCTATATACGGGGTCTGATATCAGTGGTTAGTACAACTCCGAAAGCCTATTACCTAGGTTTGTGATTAATAAAAAGAAACCAACAAAACTAATATATTAACAGAATTTTCTTTCCGTTTTTTAAAGTATTAACACACAAAGATTACTGGATTTTTTTCTATAAAAACTATGGTATTTCTGAAGAAAAAGTGGACGTTTATGTAGATACCTCTTGATTTTATTGTTTTATATTTTAATCACATCTGTGAAATCAAGAGAGTTTCTGTTCGCTTTTCAAATATGTGAAAAACACCTGTCAACAAAAACATTATAATACACAAAATATTTTATTTAATGTTTTTTTAGTGTTATTTACAACGGTTCAATTTTAATTACAGTATTTACTTCTTATAATAAAGACATGAAAGCAGTCACTGTGTGAAAATATTTTAAAATTGAAATGTGTCACTCTGGTAAAATTACAAGTGCTAACATTTTCATAATCCTCACATGAATCCTTACCAACCCAACAGCGATAATGCCACCCGCTAAATGTTTTCATCGCCTTCTTTTAATTCTTTAAGATGTAATGTTCAATTTAAACCTGTAAATATAATATTATATCAACAGTACGAAACACTTTTTATAAAAATGGTGTCCATTTCTCATATCTTGTTGGAGATTACTCTTCATCTTAGTGAATATTATAATACTTTGTAAACGTAACGATGTAAATGATATTTCTACAAAGACAACAAATAAATTTCAATAAAAATTACCTAAATTTTAGTAGAATTACGAATAAATGGAGTAGACAATGTTATAGAAATTGTAAAAGTCTTGGTTTCGATATACATATGTGGGGCGCTCGGAATTGATCGCAAAGAAAATCTTATTGATGTGGCTAGGAAAAAAGTTGTAAAAGGGCAAAAATGAATAGAACAGATAGAAGTTTCAGTAAGCATTTTGAATGAATCACAGTAGGTAATAATGGCTCCTTTGCTTGAAAGTTGCGCGAAAACAAATCACCTTTTCTTCAGTGTTACGCTCTCCCCGCTAGTACAGCGGTGTGTCTCCGGATTTACAACACTAAAATCAGGGGTTCGATTCCCCTCGGTGGGCTGAGCAGATAGCCCTTTATGGCTTTGTTATACGAAAAACACACACACCCTTCAGTGTTACAATCATAGTGATAAGCTTTGACAGTAGCGCACTCAAATTAAAAATGTTGATGAGTGGAATTAGCTCTCAAAGTAGAGTCTAAACTTTAATAATGGACTCAAAATATAAAACCAGTGACTGGTAATGTGCTAGAAAATGATACTTAAACATAATTAGTGCTTCTGGAAACAAACGTATTTTTCTATCAGTGTATTCCAGTGTCAAAAGTTGCAAAATGCCACACCTTATCGGTATATTCGCCCACCAATATTCGTGACAAACGCAGAATACAATTTACTTTCTTTAACAAAACACACACTCATGTCGTCATTAATTTGACTTTACTCAATTTATATAATTCACTTTTTAATCTGCACAAAATATTTAATGTGGAAAATCAAACCATCCGTCACTATTTATTCAAACAGATCAAGGAAAAAACAATGTGAAATCTCAAGATTGCAGATATTAAAATATTTCAATCTGTCGACTCCTGACTGTAATTTTATTTTCTCTAATACGTACCTTTTTCTTATTTTGTTACAAATTTTTAAATGCAACGTTATGTAAAGTTGGTAAAATTCATTTAGTACAGAATAATTTTTTTTTCTAAATTATTTCTTTGTGTGTTGCAGTATCTACCAAAAAAAAGAACAAAAACAGATCAATAAAGTTTTCAACAAATCCAAATTATCCACCGAAATAAAAATTATAAATACTGGAGCATATTTACCAGTAAACATTATTACAATGGGTTATTATTATTCTAATTCACGTTGTAGCTAACAAGACCTCTTTTCGTCCAAAATACTTCATTAAAATTGATACATGTGTTGAGATGTTTCTTAATTTCAGCCTTTAAGCGTTCTCTGTTTAAATAATTGTTTGAGGTGTAATGCTGAATAATATGATATTTTGTTGAGAACAAATTTTATTATTTTACTTCAGGTAAAATAAAGCTTGAGATGAGTTGTCTTGAAATGATTCGTTAAAACATGTCTTCAACAAACACAGTGTTATACATATAGCCTAAGCCAGTTTTATCTATACATTTATATTTATGGATTGACTATAAATACTTCATATTGGTAACCATTGTCTTCGAATTAGCAGTTAACCAGTTAGGATGTTTCCTTATCACGCGAGAAGTGAATGGTGATTTTACTGTAAAGTTGTAGTTACCTTCTTTAAAAAGACAGTGCGTTCTGATGTTGTGGATGAAATGCGGTTTTAGATTACTAAGAAGCCTGTCTGAATCACCATTCCAAAAATCGTAAGCTGATTATGTTATAAATTTTAATTGTCTTTAGTTGTATGTTCTTAGATGAAAATTTTTTTGAATATCTTGTTTTTAAAGAAACGCAAAATCAAAGAAGCCTTACTTATACAGCAACTTAAACCCAAAATAAACCAATATAAAGGAATGCCTTTATACCTATATTAATATAATAAAATAAATAAAATTATATATCCAAACATCTAACACCGCCTTCTACATTCCGACACTCAGTTACACAACTCCTTCCAAACATGTGGTCAGCTTCCGGTCAATTACCTCTTTCTTTTTGAACCTGACGATAAACCGAAGAAGGTCGAAACGTCGTTCGCTCTTCTATGTAAAATATTTTCTCAACCCAAACGAGCCGTTTTTGCATATATTCTCTACAAGTGGGTTTCTCGACATCACTGATGTTGAGTTTTTGTTTTGTTTCATGTGCTGAGTCCCAGAGAATGTATAATCCGGTATGGGTGATATTTTGTGGATTTTTATTATGACTTGTGTATCAATTCTAGTGATTTTGAGGTTAATAAATGCTATTTTTAGTTTTTTTCTGTTTACAGGTGAACTTAATGTTGGGGTGTATCGAGTAAACGCCATTGAAAAAAACTAAGTGTGTATTCTGTAGATGTGAATCTCGAAACTGTATTATTATCATATCTGTACCAGTATATTAGTGGGTGTAAGGCTGAATTGATCGCTTGTGATTCAATCTGTGTCATAAAAATGTTGGCTAGAACTGGTTACAAAAAATACCTTATACTTAGGCCATTTATATGTAGGTAGTTTTGGTTATTGAACATAAAGTTAGTTTTGATGGTAATGAATTCCATAATGGTTGCTAATTGGTTGCTGGGGATGTGTATCAATGGGTTTGGGTCTTGGATATAATGTTCTAAAGCTATCTTGCAGGCTTCAGTCATTGGGACTTCTGTGAAGAGGGAGATCACATCAAAACTGGCTATTAAGGCTTTATGATTTAATTGATTAAGAATATATTTAAAGTTAAAAGAGTATTTGAAAAAGGAGCCGGCTGATGTTACATATTTAGAAAATGCTTACGCTGTATATTTATCGAGGTTGTAGCTAAATGATTCATAGGTCGACATTATGGGTCGTAGTGGACAATCAGGTGTGTGAGGTTTGGGGGTGGTGTATAGTTGTGGTGTGCGTGAGTCGGTCTTTCACAGGTAAGAATAAATGTTTTCTGAGATTTTATTGTTTTTTCATTTGTAGTAATATTTTGTTTAACTGGTTTTCATGTGTTTTTGTTGGATTTGTGTTTAGTAGTTTAAATTTGTTTGTATTTGACAAGATGTTGTTCACTTTTTGAATGTATTTATTTGTGTTCATTATAACTATAGCATTTCCTTTATCTGCTTGTAGAATTTTGATGTCATTGCATTGTTTTAAGTTGTTTATAGAATTAATATCTTTTTGTGTGAGGTTGTATTTTAGATTTATTTTCTGTGAAGTTATGTTGGTAGTTTTGTGTGAAAACTCTTTGAAAAGGTTGTTTAAGATACGTTTTTAGACGTTTCATGGAAATAGATGTTTTCAGTTCTACCTGGAAAGATAGGTTGTTGGTTGCCGGTAGAATTGTTGTCAAAGTTATTTTCTTCCTGGTGGTTGTTTAGCGTTGTTTTCTTGATGTTTTCAGTTTGTCTAGAATGAATCACCAGTCCTCTAGAGAGGTCTTCCAAACAGGCTTTCATTTCGATGGATGGAATATTTCTAAGTGTTACTGCGAAGTTGAGTTCTTTGTTGAGTAGATGTATTTTTTCATTGCTTTATTTTCGGTCGGATCTGTTAATTAGTTTCTTGTTTTGCGTACCTTTTTTTCCTTGTCGTTCTTACTATTGAGTTGATTGACGTTGCGTTGTATGAGTCGTAAATATCTGGTTGGATACAGCAAGCCAGTTAGTAGTCTAGATTATTATTTTTTGTTTCTGTAGGTCATCTAGTTCTTTATATTTCGAAGTTAATATGGCTTTTAGTAGTTTTTCTGTAAATTATATAAATTATTTCATCACGAATTACATAATTTTAGTTAAATATATGATTGCAGATATGCATTAAATGATGTAAAAAGAGTCGTAAGGAAGTATGTACCTGTTTGTTATGCGTAGGACTACATATTTTGTGTTGGGATGCAAAATTACTGATATAGTTACGAGCAAGACCTTATTTATGTACA
The DNA here is from genome assembly GCA_011833715.1 of Carcinoscorpius rotundicauda. NCBI lineage: Eukaryota > Metazoa > Arthropoda > Merostomata > Xiphosura > Limulidae > Carcinoscorpius > Carcinoscorpius rotundicauda. Next base: position 43,504,779 of record CM022394.1, on the reverse strand, counting down.
CTAGTAAAATAAAACCCTTGTACTTAGAGGTAAGGCTGTCCCTATATGTAAAGAGTGGGTTACTATGTAAACATATAAGTTAGAACTGTGTCCTTATATTGAAAAATAGAACTGAAGTTTAGATTTAGCTAATTAGTAGCATCTGTAAGTATATTCAAGAGAAACGAGTATGTTTATATTCGTAAGGATCAACTGCCCTTAAATACTATGCAGTAGAACTGCATCTATATAATTAAGATTAACACTGTATATGTGAAAATAGTTCTATACTCTACAGCTACGCGTAGAAATGCATCTGTGTAAGAGTACAGGTAGTTCTATATACCTTAAAGGAAAGATGTTTCAATATATGTAGTTATACGCTTTCCTTTGAATACTTCGGGCTGGACGACATTTCTATATTTGGTGTTAGAATACAAACATAATGCCATCATAACTTCGTCACAATAACTGCTTTAGAACACTTGAGTTTAGAAAATATTTCACATATAATCTATATAAAAGTGTAATATTATAGAATAATGTCGATCATTACCAGTGTTTACTGTTACACCAGTCGTGCATCAATGATCCACTTGTAACTCTGAAAAGAATCACGAAGTTGAAAGTGCTCCAAACTGTTAATAAGTAGTGGCTAGATATCAGAAAATATAGTTGGATATTTTACTAATGAGTAGTTATTGATTAAATTGAAGCCAATTAATAACAAGAGTTTGTTGCAATTGGCTAAGAGTTTCTGAAAATGCCATTACCAGAATGGTACAACTAGTATCCAAACAATAGACTCTGTTATGCAGACGCTTGACAAAAACAAAAATATTATAATTTTCTGCTAATTCATGTTTTTGATCTGAAAATGATGTTGTTTTGAATTAAGCACAAAGCTACACAATGGGCTATCTGTGCTCTGCCCACCACGGGTATTGAAACCCGGATTTTAGCGTGTAAGTCCTCAGACATACCGTTGAGCCACTGGGGGGCATTTGAAAATAACACGGGTTTTCTTAGTTTCAACTGGATATCATGTCAATGTTCATATAGTTGGGTAGAAACTCCACAAAGCCCATTTTAAGCACAATTAATTGCATTTTTCTCACAGAAAGGCACAAATTAATTAGCTCGTTTACAATGGCGCCGTAGATATACACTTCTGGACGGGCCCGGCACGGCCGGATGGTTAAGGCACTCGACTCCTAATTCGAGAGTTGCGGGTTCAAATCCCCGTCGCACCAAACGTACTCTCCCTTTCAGCCGTGGGGGCGTTATAATATTATAGTCAATCCCACTATTTGTTGGTAAAAGAGGTGCCAAAGAGTTGGCGGTGGAAGGTAATGACTATCTGCCTTCCCTCTAATCTTACACTGCTAAATTATGGACGGCTGGCGCAGACAACCCTCGTGTAGCTTTGCACTTATTTCAAAAACAAACAAACAAACAAAGACTTCTGGACCAGTCACACATGGAGTAATATTTGTTCATAGATAAGACTCCATTTTGTAACTAGAAAACGGGAATATATTCATTTGAAGACAAACTATACATACTTTCTTATAGGTGATTTATATAGTCGTGGTAGAAGCATGATGTGGGCAAGAATAATAATTGACGTATCAGCCGACCTGATATATATATATATATATTTTGTGGACCTAACCCATTAATATCACATATCATGAGGCCCAAATTCTATAGGACTTAGTCCATTAATATCATGTATAAGGGCTACATTTTATAATTTCCTATTCTTAAATATTCTGTTATATTCGAACAAGAGTTCAATCCAAGAGATGAGAAAAGATGTTCAAATTGTGTTGAATTGGCCGAAACATTTCTTGAGGAAAATAGAACATGATCAAACAGAGCTTCTAGCACGTTTAGAAGACTTCAATTTCATCGATTACGTTTGATATGCTCTTGGAAAAAGCGTATGCTTTAGATTTGGAAACCGAAATTTCAGTGGAGTAGTCGACATTTGCACAGGGTTTTCTTATCAGTCTTATTCTAAACGTACAAGATCCTTGCCAAACTGCTTACATTTTTTTACGTGAACATATTCTGTACTGAATGGAGGTCTCTCGAACAGCAAAAATATACAGTCATTTGTGCCAGTTCCTTTAAAACGTGTCCTGATTGTCAAATCATTTACATTTCAATTCGTTTAACCTGTCATCAAATATTTGATTCGCTCGATAAATAAGATGGTGGAACTGATTTTGCTATAATAATAGACTTATTAATTTTGTGTTATCTTTTAATTGTTTTATTTACCTGGGGAAAATATTGTCGTGTCATTGATTTTTATTATACAACTATAACTTTCTTGACATATTTAGTACTACAATTATATATGCATAGTTTTTAACTTATCTATAATTATATATGTGTTTCTGTGACTAGTATGTTGTACCAGTTCTTGACATTAAGAACACTAATAAGACTTAGATGGTGAATCTGTAATTACAATTATTGATCGATGACTAACATTAATTACGTATATCTAGAACTCTTGAGGCATCTAAAATCCTCTGGATGTATATGTGCAACAATCTTATTTTACCTACATATAACTGTCTTGAAATATATGTCAATTGTACTTATGGATTTTTGTTTCTAATGAATTACATCAAACATTTACGCTGCAAAATTTTCGAGATAAATTGTTTTTCAGTCAAAATGGCAATAATATGTACGATGAAATATGCATTTTAGGAGTAATATTTATTCATTTAATACAGTTAATGAATTAAAGTTTTCGATAATATGTCACTAAATAAAATTCGTTAAGTATAAATACATTCAAAATGAATGTGTTCAAAGTTGAAGTCTTAGTAAATCAATAATATCTGAAATAGTTACATTTATCTAAAATACTTATCTCTTAATAATCAGAATGACAATTCTTTATCTTGATGCATTTTGATAAATCTGCCGAATTTTTCTCTGTTTAGTCGGTGGATAGCATTTATGGGATATGTAGTACCATTTTTAGTTAACGAAACGCTATGATCATTGGTGTTTCATGGTGGGTTATGACATTCACATTCTCATAAAGACATTCAGATGTTGTTATTTCGACTTAAATTTGAATATCGTGGTGTTGGTTGATCAATCCATCATTATTCTCTTTTTGTTTACTACATAACTGACTGTATGATATCAAGTAATGTCAACTTCGAAAATAATATCATCTATATTGCTAAACGTTAATGATTATTAATTAAATTTTCTTCATTTTTAAAGTGATACCTAAACGAAAAATGGAGTCTCACTAAACAATGAGAATTTCTATCAAAATATGTTTATAACTTTAAGTTACTTTAGAGTATGGCAGATTACAAAAATTCCTTTACAGTTACTGAGCTTGAACTTACGTTACAATAAATACGTTTGTCTGATAAAAATGGGGCCCGAAATGGCCAGGTGGTTAAGACTTGTAATCTGAGGGTCGCGTGTTTGACTCCACGTCACTCCAAACATGTTCGCACTTTCAGCCGCCGGGGCGTTATAGTGTTACAATCAGTCCCACTATTCGTTGGTAAAAGAGTAGCCCAAGAGTTGGTAGTGGGTGGTGATGACTAGTTGCCTGTCCTCTAGTCTTATACTGCAATATTAGGGACTGCTAGCACAGGTTGCCCCCGTGTAGCTTTGGACGAAATTCAAAAACAAACAAATAAATAAAAAGCAAAAATAGTTTGCTTTATTAATACATTTCTGCACTGAATATAACATCTTGCACATAAAAATTTTACCAAAATTTTATGGAAAAAGCCACCATGCTATTTAATACATTTAATTAAACAAATTATAACTGACTTATTGTCTTTGAGAGATTATGTACAATATCATGGTTAGCTGTGGAATCCTAACCAACAAGTATAAGATGTGTTATTTTAATTGATAAGATAGTTTGTCTGTAATAAATGAAATAAATAAAAGTTTTACGATTTTTTAAACATATACACAAAATTTGTTATGCTACATTAAAATAATTTTAAATCAAAAATTATGTGATAACCACAAGCGTTATAAAGTCAAGACGGATCGGAATGTATCGGAACTACATTTTAACAATGTTTGCCTTTATGTGAATACTGTGACACGCTGTTAAATTGATTGCTTTTGGAAAGGGTGTGTAACAAACATTTCCGATGCGACAGATTTATTCACTTAGATCAAAAATCTGTGCTCATATCAAGGATTTGAAAATCCTAAAGCAGGTGAATTTAATTTACTTAGTGACATTGATAAACAAAGGAATATGGATCAGTTTCGGGAATGTTACGAAACTGTGCAAGGAACGTAAGCTGGGATTGAGAGAGATGAGAAATTTACTGGCTTTTGATCGATTCCTAAGGGATTAGGAGGTTTCAACATTAAACTGTTAGAAAATTATTGGAAGGATTAGTCGCCTTTCTTGTTTAGCTATTATGGAAATTTCAGAGCCTCTTATAACTATAAGACGTTTTAATGTGATATATAAGGAAAACAGGCGTGATTGGTGAGATATTTTAGAAAGGGATATGAAGAAACAGGGGCAACAGAAGAAAGGAAAAGGACCAACAGAAGCTAAATAAGGAGTAATGTGCTGTCAGTGAGAACAACATCTACATTTACATGTTGATATATTAGTATATATGTATACGAGTCAATTTCTGATAGTAATAAATGCAACATTAATAAAGTTGAGGTTATAGAAAAGTCCAAGTATATTACCATTGTACCTAAGTGGTGCCAGGCGCAGTCTACAATAAGGAACATTAAACACCTAAAACATTATAAAAAAAGACCTGTAACAAGTCATACCACACCCGTATTAAGTATAGTGCGGCGTCTTGTAACAGGTGAAATATCCATGAATACGAAGCTAAGGTATAAACTTTTGCATTTCCCACGCAGCAACAGCTAACATAAACATGAAAGATCTTCGTCTGGAAAAGTGTTACAAGTTACGTGTATAGGTTGCTTCGACAATATATCTATTCAACCGTTGCATACCTTAAGTAATTGAAAAATAAAACTAATATTCATGGTATTCCACACGAAGTGACTACGGATTTCTGTGCGATCATATTATTGAAATAAGCACAAAAATCATCTTCTTTTTTAAATTAAATCGCATATAGTGTAACGGACTTGCTGTCTTGCATTTATTTTAATACCTACGTTTGCTTCAGTTTAATGCATGTAACGTATGTTGTTAAATGTGTGTTACGAAAGTCCCGCCTGTTATTTCAGTTTATAGAAGACTCTCGAGTTTAAGAATAAATAATGTATGTTTTACGAAAACACTAGGGTATCTTCAAATATTGCTGAATTTTCAGAATCTCGTCTAATGAATGTGAAAGCTATCTCAAGACGCCGAGAGACAGTAATAGAATATTCTTGGTCAGCTACATTTAGTATGCTATAAGCCTCTGAAGTTATAATTGTGATTAACGATTATTAATCGGAAAGCTACATAATTAGATCAGAAATTCGAATATTACATACCTTTCGACTTCAGTGAATTACCTTCGGATGTTAGCATTTCTATAAAAACCTTAGATATCTCCTTCGGTAACAAGTGAGCTCATAAACTACTTGAGACCAACCTAGGATAGAGCTAGTTAGCATTTCCGTCAAGTGAAATGTATCTGTACATCAACCATAAAAGTAATTTGTACCTCGTGGACCTGCACCGTTGATGAAATATCCAGTTCCAGACCAGATAGAAGACTGAATATTGTTCGTGAGTTTGTAAACTTTTATATATATATAAATAATTATTTATATTAACTATTTATAGTAACCACTATTATAAATTATATTGGTTTTTGTGTATTAAAATAAATTTGTGTTAAGAAAAAAAATTGTGTGCATCAGTCTTTCTGACAAATATTATAAATTTTATATATCAATATTTAATTAATTTCTCAGTTCAGCCCTCCAGCGGCACAGCGGCATGTCTGTGAACTCACCAGAAAAACCGGGTTCTGATACCTCTGGTGAGCATATCGCTTTGTGCTTAATTCCAAGTAACCAAACTCTAAATTCAATTTAAAATTTTCAACTATATGAAATCCAAGCGTACGTAACATAATAAATTGGAGACTCGTCCTAGATAAATTACAAAAAGTAACGATAGAAAACCAGCAGAAAGGAAGAATGGCCTTTGCAGTTTAACCTTTTTGAATGGAAACTGGAGAGACATTAAATGAGCGTACACTTCTGCCAAGCGACATTGGTCGTACACAGCTTTCTGAAAATATGAAGATGTGTTCGTATGTTTGTTGTTATCAACAAGAGAGGCCCGACTATTTCTGCATTTTTGAAGACTATAAATACTGGGTACTTTTTACGACAAATTTATTTAGAGTAAATTGATATAGTGAATCAACAAATAAGTCAAAAAATGTGTAACAAAGTAAGTTTATGCTACTAAACTCATTTATTAAAGTCGGTTATAGATCAAAAGTTTGTTTAACTGTGAGAGGATCTCTACAAAATAAACTACATTAATTTGTAGACCATTTGTAATGTCCGAGAAACTAACTTTCAAATATGTAATATCATGATTTTTTTATTTGTGTTTAGAAATTGGTATCGCTATGTTAATTTACCAGTGCATAAGTTTTATACAATAATTAGATGCTGTTTTTCACGTCGATTGAAGCGTGTTACGTTATCATCGCTAACAAGTTCAAAACAGTTTAGTGATTTTTAGTGTATCATATTATGACTGAAGTGTTTTGTTGAACAATGACAAGTTTGTGATTTTATTAATATTTAGACCTAATTCAGTTAACACAAAGTAGACTGTGTCCTGACATACGTGAAGCTTACTGTTATAAAGCAAAAACTCAGTCTTGTGAAACCTAATGAAATTACCTCATGAGCTCAAATAATTATTCTAACCCTTTGATCGTACGTGTATGTCTAATGAAATAAGTCATATACTTCACTTCCACATAAGTAACAAAACATAGCTGTATTGTAAAGCTGCAAAAACGTTTTAGGTATTTAAGTTTTATATAACTATAACACGTAAATGCTTGTTTGTGGATATGACAAATCGGAGTGCAGCTAACTTTGATATAGTAATGAATAATTTTTTTAAAAAAATGACAAAATCCAACAAACAATTTACCTGAAGCATTTTTTAAATGTTCGTACAGTTCAGAACGTGTAAAAAAACTGATATTCCCGAAAACAATTTGTTTAGTTTGGCGAATAAACTTCATTATACTATTCCAGAACTAGATACTGGGTTCATAATTATTGGAATTTAGCCAGAAAAAATGTACTTCTGGCAATTTAGCGCCGTCTCCGTCATTATCTGCTTGGTCATTATGGCGAACAGGAAACAACTGTCCAGTGAGTCGGTGTGTGTTTTTCGTATAGCAAAGCCACAAAGAGCTATCTGCTCAGCCCACCGAGAGGAATCAAACCCCTGATCTTAGCGTTGTAAATCCGGAGACATACCGCTGTACTAGCGGGGGGCTGTGCAGTGGTAAAAAAACACACCAAATTATTGTAACATACAAGTCTTGTGTGTCTCTTTCCGGTATTGCTATACAAATTAATGTGCAGAAATCTACTGTTCAAAGCATAATTTCCAAGTTTAAACTTACAGGATCAACTGCTAACCTCCCTCGTTCCGGACGCCCCACTAAAATTCCGGAGAGAACCAAGAGGAAAGTTCTCAGAAAAGCCAGTAGGAACTCTCATTTAACACGTAATGACATACAAAAACTGGTAAGGGAAGCTGGGATTGAAGTGAGCACGTCTGCAGTTACGAACATGTTACGCTCTTCTGAGTTCAAAGCATGCCGACCTCGTAGAACTCCATATTTATAGTCTGTTTATTTAGAATCACGATTGAGGTATGCAAGAAAGCATGCAGGTAAACCCTTTACCTATTGTAAGAGTATTATTTGGTCAGACGAGACTAAAATCGAGCTTTTCGGCCACAATGATGTTCGCTATAATTTCCGTAAGAAGGGGGAACGAAATCTTCCAATGAACACAGTCCCTACAGTTAAACACGGAGGTGGCTCGATCATGCTATGGGATTCCTTCAGCTTTTCTGGTGTAGGCATCCTTCACCGCGTCAACGGAATCATGAAAAAAGAAGAGTACGTTGATATATTAGGCACTTATATCAAGAATGATGCTCGGAACTTGCGGCTTGGGCGTCGTTGGATCTTCCAGCACGACAATGACCTTAAGCGCACATCGAAATATGTGCAATCCTGGTTGTAGAGAAACCATATAAGCATTCTGGAGTGGCCATCGTTGTCACCCGATCTCAATCCAATTGAAAACGTTTGGCATGAGTTGAAGACCGGGGTTCATTAGCGTCATTGGAAAAACTTGCAAAAGTTGGAGGCCTACTGTAAAGAAGAATGGAGGAAAATACCAGCCGAGTACTGTCAAAGGATCAAGGAAGGTTATAAGGAGAGATTGCGCCAAGTAATTCACCTGAAAGACTACACAACTGACCATTAAAGAAGACGCACGAACAATTTCTGGCCCTCCTATGTTTGGTTATTTGTTTATAAACAGTTTATTTGTCGTTCAATTTACATAAAACTTTATGTAAATATGTGTTAATATTATATTGATATATACTATACTTTCATTATCCTAATCGTGATACTTTTCAAGTTATTAGGAAAAGCTACTCACGACGCAGGTGTACGAACACTTTCTGTCGTAACTGTACATAATTTTACAGGTCATCCAAAAATACTTAATATTTTCCTCAAAATATCAATAAATTTTGAAAGGCGGCAAGATGACAAAATATGTTGCCTCTCTTGACAAACAAATATGTATTGAACTGATATTTCATTTAAAAGCAAGCTTGTATTCTATAGATATTTAGAATTTTATTAACATATGTTTATAATTTGAAGCGCATATATGTTACAAATAGAGATGAGTCAACTGTTCTACTGCTATTCATGAAATGGCCAGATGTTGTTCGCTAATATTCATGCGGTGACTTTATTTGTTTTTAAAAAAGGGAATAGCTTAAAAATTATCATGAGCTTTTAAAAGTTGATACACAGAGCAGAATACTTCCGGAAATAACATTTGCTAATATATTAAATAGAGTTAAAACACAAAACTATAGCAAAAGAAGATTAATTCAGACAACCAGTAGCATTAAACCATAAATTAACACAACATGGCAGAATCATTTTAGGACCAGTTGCAAGAGGATGACATCATAGTGTGCTAACTTATAATAACTGTATCCGACAATAGCGGAAATAAGAAGTCATGGGCCCCATGCAAAATAATATTACATACTTCCATGTTTTTAAAATGAAAAACGTTAATTATAGTAAACTTGCCTTTTATAAAAATCTTCACACTTTGTGCTTTCTTCTCACCAAATGTGGATATTATTTCATCCAAATTAATATTTCTTGCATTTCTATTTTAAACAGATATTACTAAAAATCTATTATGTCTTTGTTGTGCATTAAATAATTTTTAATAAATTTTAATTCTGAAAATAACCTTTCCGCACTGGCTACGGTAATACGTATTCTTTAGAACAATATGATCACAATAAACATTTCCGGGAAACTTTAACTTATTACTGATAATTTTAGTTACAAGTAAACCGTTGATATTATAGAAATTAATGATGTGAAACATGATAAAAAGATAGCAGCAAAACAGAAAATGTCGATCGACTATTTTTCTTTTCATGATTGACTAAAAGTAGTGTTCATTCATACAATCCGTCATCCGTGGCAAAAATAACATTCTTTTTACTATACAGCGACAAATTTTAATCGTTCATACTTATTAGTTGAGCACCAATGATATCAAATTACTTCTAAAATACATTTACTTTAGAATTTTCGCACAGTTCGTCAAAATGTTTTTTTAATATTTTTATGCACGTGTGATGAAATGTTCGATCTGCATTCCACTTGATTTCTTTGGTTTGGTTTGTTTTGAATTTCGCGTAAAGCTACATGAGGGCTATCTGCGCTAGCCGTCCCTAATTTAGCAGTGTAAGACTAGAGGGAAGGCAGCTAGTCATCACCACCAACCGCCAACTTTTCGGCTACTCTTTTACCAAAATGAATAGTGGGACTGACCGTATTATTATAAAATCCCCACGACTGAAAGGACGAGCATGTTTGGTGTGGCAGGAATCCGAACCCGCGATCCTCTGACTACAAGTCGAGTGCCTTATCCACCTGGCCATGTTCAATTTCATCAAGGTGTCCATTTTCTGTGATAAAGATTAGACAGGATCGTGAAGTAATTTCACAGGTTCGGATATCTTTACTCTAGGCCCGACATGGCCAGGTGATTAAAGTACTCGACTCGTAATCTGAGGGTCGCGGGTTCGAATTCCCGTCACACAAAACATGTCCGTCCTTTCAGCCATTGGGATGTTATTATGTTACTACCAATCTCACTATTCATTGGTAGAGGAGTAGTCCAAGAGTTGGCGGTGGGCGATGATGACCAGTTGCCTTCTCTCTAGACTTATACTGCTAAATTAGGGACGGCTGGCGCAGATAACCTTTGAGTAGCTTTGTACGAAATTTAAAACAAACAAACAATCTTTACTCTGTGAGTATTTAGAAAGTGATAAATTAAAGTAATTTTGATGAAATTCAGTAAAAAATGTGGATTCAACATATTCTAATTGCTTTTTAAAATCGGAAGCTTCTGTTCCTTTCCCGTTTTATAACATATAAATGTCAGAATTTGAAAGTAAAGGTTTAATATTTTTGTCAAATATAGGTGGTTTTAGGCTTGTATTTAAACCACATTTGACACCTTTTTGTGGGTTGTAAACATCTATCAGTGTACAAAATTTGAAAAAAATCTATTAATTAAACTTTTATCAAATAAAATTTCTGCACTTTCGGTGCGAATAAAAAAACAGTAAAAATTCAGTCAAAATTTGAGATCTTATATCTCGTTTATTTTATATCTAATTACATTGAAATATGATATGTGAAATACGAGTCTATAGCACATGAAGTGAAAGTATTTGATAGTTTGGGATTACGGTAGTCCAAGCTACAGAATATGTACAATCGCTAAACTATTACTCCTGTTAATAACATACACTGTGCCTCGCAAATTGTTTTGACCGTGGGTTTTGATTCCGTCTTTTGCGGTACTAGATCTCGCATGTAGTTGTTTGGAGCCAGTGCATAGTGTATCAGGTTTTGTTCTTCTCTTTCTTTCTGTAACATCCTGAGTTGCCTCGAGGAGCGTCTTGAACTCATTCGCTTCTGTCAAGTCATCTCCAGTTTCCTTCACCATCTGAAAAAATCTATCAAATCTATTTTATAGTTGAATTTAGTACACGTCTAACTTTTGTATCATCTTATCCATTTTAACATGTTATAGTTTTTTCATCAGTATAGTTCTTCGATACGAAGTTACGGTAAATAGGCCTTTGAATAGCCTGTGTCATTACCACTATTACACTTGTTGAGGATTATTATATATCTGGAAACTGACAATCTGTGATCATGAAGTGAATCTCATATGTATTTTGTTTGTTTTGAAATTTCGCACAAAGCAACTCGAGGGCTCTGTTTGCTAGTCGTCCCTAATTTAACAGTGTAAGACTAGAGAGAGGACAGCTAGTCATCACCACCCACCACCAACTCTTGGGCTACTCTTTTACTAACGAATAGTGGGATTGACCGTAACATTATAACGCCCCCACGGCTGGGATAGCAAGCATGTTTAGCGCGACGCGGATGCAAACCCGCGACCCTCAGATTACGAGTCGCACGCCTTAACGCGATTGTTCATGCCGGGCCATCTCATATGTAACCTAGATTCTTCAAAACCTATTGTCTGTTTTTTAATTCCAAGTTTGTGTAAAGAATAAGGAGTGGATAACATTCTAGATGCTTAAAAATCACTCTGCCGTTTTACTACTTTATATTTTCTACATAAATAACACATTACGCAAAATAGGTTAAACCTATCGGGGGGGTGTTCAGGGGCTCCAACCTTAGGCCATATAATTCACATCAAAGCATGTTATTCATCAATAAATCCATGTTTCAAAATGAGTCAGGAATACAGGTCGAGCACATGATGGGAAAAATTATTAGAAGTATCAAACAATTATTTTTAAATACTTATTTGCAGAAGGCTACGAAAATAATGCTGGTTAAGGTAATCGATGTGAATTATTAAACAAACAAAAGTAAATTAATACGTTTACATTGAACCAATGATTTGTTTAGTTTGAACCCATACATTTTGAAGCCTTGTCAGATTGTTAAAAGATACAAAGAGACACGGGAATTTTCAGCGTCACAGCACCCTAATTATTCTCTATGCTGCCCCGAGTATCCAGTGCCTAGCGACACTTCTTGCATGCATTAGTGAAAACCGGCATCAAAACATATTTAATAAATAAAATGCTAATACTGTATAAGGTTTAAGTTCTTTATTTTGTAGTGTTATGTATATGTGTAAATATTTTGTTAACGACAACATGTCGTGTTGTGTTTGAATTTTCATTTCTATTATTCATTTTTCCATATTGATATTATTGTTTCGAAGTTTAAACTAATATTTTGTTATTCATTTAGGGTAACATTTTAGAATTTTCTTAAATTAAGTAGACCAATCATATGTTTGTAAATGAAGTGCTGGTGACTACGTGTCTAGACGTGTAGTCTCGTGCAAGAACGGACATGCGTGGATTGCTGTGGAGACCTGTAGAACTTTCGCGGTCTTTCGGGGAGTTTAGGCCTACAATATATAAACAGACGAAGATGCGAGAGACAGGATTGATTAAGAGAGATTCAGATATCAGTTTTTATTCGAAGAAAAAAAGAAAGATTCAGTCATCAGTTTTTATTCGAAGAAAAAAAGAGAGATTCAGACATCAGTTATTATTCGAAGAGAAAGAAGAGAGTCAGTTATTTGAGAAATATTAAGTGTTTGCTGTGATTTTTCAACTTGGATTTGTGACTAAAGTTAGATCTACGGAAGCTGTGATTTTATTTCGTCAATCTGTACGATTTATCTGAATTACTGCTTGTGCTGAGAGTCGGCGAGTTTATTGTACTGTGAACTGTTCCTAAACTTCTTCATTTTAAGCTTCGGAATTTCTTCGTGGGACCGAATTCACACCCTAGACTGGAATTTGAGACTTTCATTTTAGATCATTATATTAGATACAGGCCAGTACCATTTTGTATTGTGATAAATCTTGAAGTTTGAAACTAGTTTTATTTTGTTTTGTAATTAATTTCGAATGTTGTAACTTAATATCTGTCACTGTTAACTTATAATTTATGTTATATCTGTTATATTTGTTAATAGTTTAGTGTAATAAATTATACAAGCTGTTATCTGTGTTTTTCTGTTGCGTTTAATCTACGAAGAACATAAAACATTAAAAACTACGTAACAGTAGTGAAATATTTAAAAAAACATCTTAATCTCTCTTAGTATGAAAATTGTGATATCTGTTCTAGGTCTTTTCCTTTTACTAATTTATATACCAACACAAATTTCTGTTCTATTAGATAATGTGTTTATGTCTCCATCTTGGATCAGCAGTTAAATTTACGAAGATTTTGCTTTCTATTCTTTACAGTGAAGTGATAGCAAATAGATTATTGGTAGCACAATAATAATAACCTTGTTCACCTAAATATTGTGTTTTTAATAGCAAAAAAGAAAATATGCAAAACAAGACGTTACTTTTAAAATAATGAAATTAAATTTCAGAATGGATAAATAAATTAGACAAAAAGTTACAATAGCTTATCTTGAGTAGCTAAGTTCTAAATGTATACATAACATTTTAATTTAGTTAAATGTATTTCTATGTGCGTGAAATGTATTCATCTAAACATCTTGAAGACCATTTTTGTGTGAAATGTAAACAATTTAAAGGAGAAGTCAAATGTGGTAACAGTGTATAGGCAGCTGAAACTAAACATGATTAACTGCTAGAGTAGCCTCCTAGTGGCACAGCGGTATGTCTGCGGTTACTCGTGGTGGACAGAGTACAGATAGCCCATAGTGTAACTTTGTGATTAATTTGAAAACAAACTCCTACTGGAGTAAAATTCAGAAAAAAATACTTTAAAAAAGTAGGTAAGGTCTATAAAATGTATTTCAGGTGAATTATTGTGAGGCTCTTAACAACCACTTGCCTTCAGTTTAGAGAGTAATATACAATAAACAGAATCGGAAGTCTAAAAAAAATAAGGACAAAAAACACTCAAATTCTTGCAAAGATACTTTTGACGTAATATGATCTAATTAATTTTAGAAGATACCTTAGCATTCAAAAAGTTATACGCAAACCTTTAAAAAGTCGCCTTACGCATAATGTAAGCTACCCGATATTATACAAAAAGTAGTTCTATCAAGTTTCGCTCCTGAGAGAGAAGGAAAGGAACTATCTAAAATAGCAGATGAACTTATATATTTATATGTCTAGACTGATTAATTTAACAACTGTCTTTTATGTCTAAATGTAAGGGTGTATCTGACGTCCCATAACTAGCTGCAGACAAGGCAGTAGAACCGAAACGTTGGTCAAGATACTTAACTCCGAGCCAATAACACTATGTAACAAAAGTTTTACTTTTTTTTTCCGGGGCAGAAAGCGTTATTTCCAAATTGCTTACTTATGCATAAAGTAAATGGAAAAAAAACCTAGTTTTCTCTTTAAATTTTGCTTTTGTAGTGATTTTATAGTAAATTTTCAAATTTACCCATTTTCCAGGATCTTCCAGGTAGATTCAGTGCTGAGTATCTGATAGACAATTTTCAAGAACTTTCTAGAATGTTGCAGAACTTACAAGAATTTTCAAGAATACTGTTCAACTTACGAGAATTTTCAAAAACCTCTTAGAATTTTCGAGAACCTTACATAGTAATATATGTAGAGAACCTCACCTCTCACCACTTCAGTTTAGTTCTAGCTGCCTAAATGAACACATAAATCTATATGATTTTATCAGAGATGTAATCAAAAAGCTGCAAGCATTACCCAGACGCATTCTGCTTTGTTTATGGCCAATTTATCAAGACAAGAGCATAAAAATACTCTATGACAGTATCTACTGAAATGTGTGAATCCTACAAGACATATTTCGGCATGTCTGTCGGGGGTCAAGACAAACCCTGGGCACCTCATTTTACCTGTGACCACTTCAAAAATATTTTAGAAGGTAAGACGGACAATTTTTAATTGCTTGAACAGTAAGTTTTTATATTATACAAATTTTAGACCTTTAAAAATTTAAATATATTTTAATAATTTTTTTAAATTTTTAATAGTATAGAAAACTATCATATGTAAAATATTTTCCATTAACCTCTTACACATGAGTTGTGGATGAAAGAAACTTACTGTTCATAATAACAATTTTATTTTGCTCTTTTGCAGGATGATACAGAGGGGAAAAAAGAGCCATGAAATTTGCTATTGCAAGAATTTGTCGTGAGCCCACTGACCACTCAAATAACTGCTACTTCTGCATGGTGGACCCTTTTAAATGTCAGGCTGGCAAGAATGCATCTGCTATCATGTATCTGCATCTTCCATCATCCATCGCCCCAGTGCCACACTGCCCTGAGCTCCCTGTACCTTCTCCGCCAGAAAGAAAGCAGCCATTCTTAGAAGAGAGCAGCAAATCAGAAGAGGAGGCAGACGTTGAAGATCCAGATTACAATTTCAGAGTTGCAGCTGGTGAGAGAAACCCATACTACTCCTACCAAAGACAACTCAGTGATCTTGGTTTAACAAAGTCGAATGTCGAGATTTTGACATCTAGGCTCTAGAAGTGGGATTTGTTAGATAAAAGCTTGTAAGTCGCGAGTCAGAGGAAGCGTCACCAACATTTAACAATTTTTTAAATTGTAAACATAAGCTCTGCTTTTGCCACAATGTATTCTGTCGGTGCGAAGAAACTGGAATTGGCTGCAACCCGAACAAGTGGCGCCTCTTCATTGATAGCTCATCCAGAAGCCTCAAAGCTGTGCTGCTCCATAACGGGAATTCATAACCATCTCTTTCCTTGGCTCATTTGGTGCATCTCAAAGAGTAATACAACAGAGTCTTGATTCACATGTTGTTTTATTCAGGCCTTATGTAAATGAAAAAGTGCAAATTTTCTCCTTTTTACATAGAAAATAGTTTAATTTCTAAATTTCATTATCTAGGTCACAAAAGCAAAGTTTGAAGGGAATAATGGCCATTTTCTACACTTTTGCAACATAAGCAGTTAAGAAATAACACATACTATCCTGAAACAAAATTTGTGTTGCATAGTGTAATTTGATCTTCCGTAGCAGATACTTTGTTTGCCGTTTCCGTTGGAGTCATCTCATTTGATCAAGTATATATATATATATACATAAATTTTTGTAAGTTATAGAATCAGAACTGTTTATTTATACATGGTCTAGCATGACTATCTGGTTAAGGCACTCGACTTGTAATCTGAGGGTTGCGAGTTAGAATTTCCGTCACAAAAAACATGCTAGTCGTTTCAGCCGTGGGGGCGTTATAATGTTTCGGTTAATCTTACTATTCGTTGGTAGAAGAGTAGCCCAAAAGTTAGCGGTAGGTGGCGATGACTGATGGCCTTCCCTCTAGTCTTACACTGCTAAATTAAGGACGGCTCACACAGATAGCCCCTGTGTGGCTTTACACGAAACTTAGAAACAAACAAAACAAATATTTTTATACATATATCTATATAAGGATACTTTACCTATGGAAGAAGCAGACATATTATTATAATGTGCTAAAATATATACTTAATGTGTCAAACGACCAGAATATAAGTAGCCCTCTAATCTCAGACCTTACATTAACTTTAGTCACGAACAACTTACAACTCAAAATATGCAAATACAGAGATAACATACATCCTTCCCTGACTGATATTTCAACATGAAATGTAAGATAAAATGCCCATTAGATATTCTCTCAGCTCACAGTTGTAAGAATATTCGTATATAAATCTAATTCAGATGATAGTTTGAAAAAAGTTAACACTTTATCATATAAACTGATTATACGATAAAGTAGATGTTCTTAGTCGATATTATCAATGTTCAAAAAAGTTGTTTGTTCCGAATGTATTTCAAAATATTACGAAGTGAATGACTGAAACGTCAATGGACAATATAAGACTTTTGAACAAATTATATAATCTAGGCTTAACAAAGTAATCAGTTTCCAATTATGTAAATCAGACAAATCCTACCTTCCTTAGAGAGATGTGTAATAACACCTCAATTACAGAATAGTGACAAAGTATATTATGAACGACTATGGTTTAATGTTATAAAATGAGGAACACCTTAGCTTATGGAGACATTAAGCAATAATACCATATCATGGTAAGACTAGTAATAATTTAAATCAACTATACCTTGCTTACTCAATACTTTCTAGTAAGAACAGTGTATGTAGTAACATTGCCTTGTTTGCTGAATGCATTTACTAAATATCAGAGTTCATCAGGCTGGTATGATTATAACGTACAAGATTTGTTTGAAATGCAATTTATATCAATTGTTTATGAAAAAATTATATTTGAGTGTAAGTCATGCTGCAATAAATAAAACAGTGTTATATACATTCTCTCTTTTTTAATCGCAAACTAAAGCTGCCAACTTAACAGCACTGTTTTTAGTGACTATGTATTTTTTTCTAAAATTATTACACGAAAAAAAGTTTTTTGTTATTGTGGATTTACACACTGTGTTGAAGAGTGACTTCAATCCCACTATTCGTTAGTTTAAGAGTAGCCCAAGACTTGGCGGTGGGTGGTGATGACTAGTTGCCTTTTTTTCTAGTCTTACAGCTCTATATTGGGGACGACTAACGCAGATAGCCCTCGAGTAGCTTTGCGCGAAATTTAAAACAAACAAACTACTTTGTCATGTCAGGCTCAAAGCTCAACTTTTATCTCTTCAACAGGTAAAAATCTTTGGTAAAATGGGTCATCCTATAAGTAACGTCGTGTTTTGTTTTTTTTTACTAGAATGAGTTCAAATACATATTTCTTGGCTAAATGAAGTTATTCTCAAAGTCATATAAGTTATATGTGACGAAATGATAGCACTAAGTGTAAGCCAATTCATTTTTTAATAGTTTTGTTTTATTTATTTTAGAAGTCCCACTTACAATGAAAGTGTTAGAGAAGCACGAAAGGCATGAAATGTTTTACGAGTTCACAAAAGGTAAAAGTGCTACCCAAGCTACGCGAAGCATTCAAGAGGTGTACGACAATGACATTCTGAATGTGGGGAAATGTCAAAAATGGTTCAATAATTAAAGAGCTAGTGACTGCAGTTTGACAGATGCAGCTCGCACTGGGCACCCTGTTGAGTTTAATAACAATATGTTACACACATTATGTTCCTGGATAGTACGTGCTATTTCTTAATTGCTTATGTTGTAAAAGAGCATGAAATGGCCATTATTCCACTCAAATTTTGCTTTTTTGACTTGGATAATGAAATTTAGAAATTAATCTATTTTCTATGTAAAAACGGGCAAATTTGCATATTTTCATTTATATGAGGTCTGAATAAAACAACATATGAATCGAGATTTACATGTATTTATACCAAAGTTATACAAAAATGTTTAGAAGTGAGTAGTTTTCAAGATTTACGACTGTAATGTAAATCGCTTTCACGTATCAGCCTCTAAATATAGTCTCCCATCATGTTTTCGTTATACACTCCTTGGTAGCGGCATTCAAAGTCCAGCATACCTCGATGGAAGCGCTCGCCTTGCTCCTCTGAGTACGCTCCCATGTTCTTCTTAAAAGCGTCAAGGATATGGACTTTCAGGGACATCCTACAGTTCAGTTTGGTCTGGTTCTACACCAGAAATTTGCACTCTAAAAAATGTAAGCACTGCCGACACTGGGTTAGTGCAGAAGAAACAGCTACACCACAGACAAAAGTAAACCTGCAACCTAGAAAGGTTTTGCTTAGTGTTTGATAGGATAAAGATGGTGTAATATACTTTGAAGTGTTACAATCAAACCAGACAATCACTGCTGAGAGATAGTGTCAATAAGTGAATAGGCTGAACGCTGCACTGAAAAAAAGATCTGCTTTGGTGAATCAGAAAGGAGTTGTTTACCACTATGACAGTTTACGTCCTCAAACCGCTAGGATCAATTACAGAAAAACTGAAGAGCTTGGCTGGAAGACTCTTCCCAATCCCCCTTGTTCTCCTGATCCTGTTCCTTCAGGTTACCATCTCTTCAGAAGCTTGCAACATTATCTAAATGAAAACAGTTTGCTTCTAAGGATGAGTTAAAATAGCCTTTGTATTTTTTTGTGTCAAAACCACCTTATTTTTGTAAGCGTGGTATTTAAAATATTTTAGACGTTGGCAGACTGTTATTAAAACTGGTGAAAAATACATAAATGATTTAAGTTGTTACCTGAACTCTTTTTTCTTCTTTTAAACCTTAGTGTTACAAACAACATTACTTATGGGATGATCTGATAATAATTAACACTGTCTCCAAATACAACGAGACCAGACTGGCACCAGTTTTACATTCTTAAAATCAATGTTGATAAAACCTTGATTAATTCTCGATATCTCTCTTAGAAGAACATCTTAACTGTTTGACATCGATTAAGAAAACATGATACAACTCCCAAGAACATTCCATACATGCTTGATGAAGGTGATGTGAGGTCAATATATTTTTCTTTAAGGTATACGTTTAGATCTGTTCAAGTTGAAGTCAAAAGCAATTGGACAAGAAAATCATATGATATAAATCATGGTTATAAGAGGTATAGAAGAGACAGGTGTTATTTAAGGTAAATGTATTTCGTAAATAAAACAGATAAAAAGTCGTAAAAAATGTAAATGTTATTCATGAAAAAGAAATTTAAGAAAGCTAAAACATAAATTGCTCGTGTTCACATTACAAATAGAGATAGGAATTATAAGTATAGTCTTTTATTTTTAACTAGAAAGCTTGCATCCCAAGAAACACGTAACACAAAGTTAGAATTGAAGAATCAAGACAAGAAAAATATTGTCTGTTTGTAACAGAAGAAATGCATATAGATAAATAAAGTTTGAAAAAATAATAATTGTTTATTA
The DNA here is from genome assembly GCA_011833715.1 of Carcinoscorpius rotundicauda. Taxonomy (NCBI): domain Eukaryota; kingdom Metazoa; phylum Arthropoda; class Merostomata; order Xiphosura; family Limulidae; genus Carcinoscorpius; species Carcinoscorpius rotundicauda. Next base: position 43,484,654 of record CM022394.1, on the reverse strand, counting down.
ACAAGTAAAAGTTAGTCTTCAGAAGTTTTAAATATTTAACTTGTTGAGAAACAGGATGAAAGTTGTATCGAGTTTAAACAGCATGTTAACAAGCATTTATTAATACTGGACATTTTTAATGCACACAAAAGTCAGATGTGTTACAAGAGTATTTGTATTAAAAATACATCTATTAATTGAAGCCTCCAGTCTGACTTACATATGTAAGTAGAGAAGAATAACTCTTTATTATTAAGATTTAATCTAGGACAGCTAATAAATTTGTGTTTTTTTATAGTCATCATGCGAAAGAAAGATTCAAGTCGAAGAAAAATATGAATATAAGTAAAAAAGGCAGATTAACAAATGTGGAATCTTTTATAATAGTAAACACAGAATGATGGGAAGGAAGTAAATATTATTCCTAACTAAATAAGTAGAGTTACAAGCTAGTAAATATAATTATTTTTGCTAACTCAAAAGTCCAATGTTGTTTAGCCTATTATTTGTTTGCTTGTGTTTTTAATTTTGTACAAAGCTATACTGAGAGCTATCTACATTAGCCAGCATTAATTTTGCAGTGTTAGAACAAGAGGGAAGGCAGCTAGTCAACATCACCCAACTTCAATTTTTGGGCTACTCTTGTACTAACTAATAGTGGGATTGACCGGATCATTATCACGTCCCCACTGCTGAAAAGGCGAGCATGTTTGATGTAAAAGTTATCATCTATTCGTTCTATTCTACATAGCTGATTTAGCGATAATTTGTTACAGATGAAACTAAATACCACATTCAGGATACAGGGATAGTGAAAAATAATTTGTGGATATACATTTTGAAGGCTCTAGTGGTTATATAAATACAACATTCAAACTGTGCAATGAAAAGAATTACTTTTTATTCTTGAAGTGAACATCGTCTCGTACTCTGAACTGTCAGAGCAGAGCCTGAATCAGACTGAAGGCTTCAATTCACAGACGTATTTTTAGCACAAATACTCTTATAACACACCAGAATTTTGTGTACATTAAAAATGTTCATATTAATAAACGCTTGTCACATTTCGTTCAGATACACACAGTAAATTCAGAATTATAGTTAACATTTCTTCTTCACTGTAGTGTTGAAAGCATTGTCTCACTTTAATTTACGTAATAAAACAAAGTAAGGCAAATAATTTCAGCACCATTAAACCAATGTTTTTATATTAATTATTAAACAATCTTCAAATATATAGGCTAAGCGGCTCATAAGATAAAAATTTCAGTACAGAGCTAAAGTTTTTGGTTAAAACATGTAAACATACCAAACTTTGTTCGATTACTTAACCAATTAAGCTTAACAAAAAACAAGTGGGAAACTTAGCTTACTCATATATATATAATACTTTTAAAACTGTGATCTGGTAGTTTTTAAAGAGTTTTAACAATGTCATCTTTCTCATTAAAAATACAACTACTTTTCGCATTTTGTAATGTTTGGATAGAAAATGTGTATCTAATATATAAATACAGTTTAAAAGTTTGCAAGTGAGGTCGAATTCCACCAGCTCTTCCGGATGTCAAGGGAGTCGAAAATAAGTAAAACACACATGAAGACTTCATGTGAAGTATTTTCTATACTACATGGCCGGGTCTGTATCCAACGTTTTTTTCTTATATTTTGAAATACTAAATGACGTTTTTTTAAACATTAAAACATGAACTATAGATTGTTGACAAATAGTTATGGTAAACAGTACTGAGTTTCTTTGTAGAAATATAATATAGTTTTTTTTAAATTTATAATAAAAGTGGAACGATTATTTACAGAAAAAAATTTGATTGTTCGCACTTGATTGTTATGGACTGCAGTTTTATTATTCAAGGCTTATCAGCATAGGATAAGTCAGAATACCCCAGAAATACAATTATATTTCTTACAATACTGATTCGTAAATAATATTTACGGGTTTTTGATTCCTTTTTTAATACACCTAATAGTTACTTAAAAGTATTTAGTTATATAGATAACATTATGGCCTGTATCTCGCAGGTAACAATTTCAGTTTTACAATTGATGAACAAAAAGTTGTTATATAATCATTAAACAATTGGTCCATTTTTCAATGCTGAATAATAAAGTAAAAGTAATGTTATAATTTTATTCCCACACCTAAGTTAACTTAGATTACTGTACGTTTTATACATAAAGCACAAATTGTTTCGTCTTATTCATTAGAACGAGCTCGGCATGGCCAGGTGGGTTAAGGCGTTTGACTCGTAATCTGAGGGTCATGGGTTCAAATCCTAGTCGCACCAAATATATCCGCCCTTTCAGCCGTGGGCGCGTTATAATGTGACAGTCAATCCCACTATTCATTGGTAAAAGAATAGTTAGCAGTGGATGATGATGAGTGACTGCCTTCCCTCTAGTTTTACACTGCTAAATTAAGGACGGTTAACAAAAATAGCCCCCGTGTGGCTTTACGCGAAACTTAAAAACAAACAAACATCATTAGAATGAATATAAAGTAATTATTAATGAACAGATTATGTAATTATCATCGCGTTGGTTGATGGTTCATTACATTTTTTTTTTAATTTTACACAAAGATACACGAGGGATATCTGCTCTAGCCGTCCCTAATTTAGCAGTGTAAGACTAAAGGAGAAAGTAGCTAGTTATCACCGCCCACAGTCTACTCTTGAGCTACTCTTTTAACAGTTAATAGTTGAACTGAGCGTCACATTATAACGCTCCTACAGCTCACATGTAATTAAACAGATGGATCCTACCTTATACCACAATTTAAATGTTTCAAACAATTTTTACTATATTTCAATGCAATTAAGTAGATGCATCTTACCTTATACCACAATTTATTGCAGTTTATTATATCAAGATAATGTATTAATATAATATGAAACTCAACAAAATCAATGTGAGGAATACAACTGTTTTTTCTTTCAAATGATGACTTTTAAAACAGCGCATACTAATGTAAAGAGCACGATCATTTCTGCAAGGATAGTCTCCTTGCTATAAACAATACATACAGAAGTTTATCTTTAAAAGTGTTTGCTTATATTTTTTATACGTTTTTGATTGAATTACTAACTTTATAATGTTTTCATCTCGAACCCTAATGCATATCTTCAATACAATTGAAGAAATTCTATTTATATCTGTTATTACGTTGAAATGGTATTCTAGAGCTTCTTAAGTGCAAATTATGTGATACTATCGGATCATACGATGCTTATATTAACTCAGAACAAGTTGAATATATTTCATATCCATTTGAAGCTTTACTCGAGCGATCCCCTTAAGCCAAGATTTATTCTTCAACGCAGTAATACAAACAGGGAAAGCCATATTTTATAAGAACCAATACCTAAGGCATCATGGATACATTATTTCTACTGCTACACATTTGTATTTTCTTTGCTTTATAATCCTTTTTATTTACTTTTATCTTTGTTAGAAAATTAATTTTTTAATTCTGTTACTCATGAAAATTGCAATTTATTTACTTTTTATAAACCCTTTTTTTATTTTACTTGTTTTGTATTTTGTAGTATGCAATGTTATTTTTACCGACGAATAAAAAAATGATATTTATAGTTTAATTCCTTTTCTTCTTCTTCTTGTTCGTTTCACAAAACCTATAAACCTCACTTCGATTTGAATTTTCAGTTCCATCTGATTCTATTTTTAAAATATCCCTCTTATATAGACAAACCTTTTCTTTCAATTATTTTATTTTATTTGAACACAAATTTACGTTCCACGTATAAATCCAAGTTTTTATTCAATTTATTACATCTTTACACTTGTTGTAAGTTCATGTTTTATTATTTACTTTCACTGTAGACTTCTATTTCTGATATTGGTTATCTTTTGAAAAGAAATATTACTTATTTTACTGAAATCATTTATATTTTCATTTAAAATCCATACTGATGTGGTAGATGCATTGTGTATGATTATGTGGCGATTCGACGAAAGGTATAATTATTATATATATTTTTTTAATTCTAAAAACACAAAGTAATAATTCAGTAACACATCATATAGATAAATCTACTGAGGTATTTGCATCTCAAACCAGATCTCAGGATAATTAAAATTTGTGCTATATTAATGAAATTAATTTTTGTTCTCCTCAAAACTAGATTGAAATATTTTCTGAAAACGAAAGTTAACCCTAACAATATATTTCTTCATTCTCCAATTTCGGCTCGATCAGGTAAAGTTTTTGACACTTTTAACTAAATTTTACTTTTAAGAATATTTTCAGTGTATATTTTTCTAATGTATTGAAGGTTTGTAAATACTTATTCGTTGTTTTAATTTAATTTCATCGCAATTTATTGAACGAAAAAAGTCACTACCTTCTGTGTTTTAACTTAAAAATAACTGTTTTTTAAGTTAGTATAAAATGCACTTTCACTAAATTTTTATCTCAATAAATAAATTTAAGAGGATAATTCATGAAAAAATGAAGTATTGGTTTAAATTTCTAGTTTTCAACCAAATGACACTTAAATTTCATACGAACATCTTTGTGAAGTTTGTACTAATTCTTTCTTAATTATATTTGTAATGTTAATTAAGACTTACTATAGAGTGGAATTTGTAACGTAAATAGTATATCAACAAATGTTTAGTAAAATAAATAGACATATATTTGGGACGTGTTTGAAAAAACATCATTAAGACGTGGAAGACTGTTTACCTTTATAGCATAAATAAAGAAGATATACCATAAAGATGTAGAAGATTGTTTAACACAATATCATAAAAAAGATGGTACACTATTAAGATGTGGAAGATTGTTTAACACAATATCGTAAAAAAAAAGATGGTACACCATTATGATGTGAAAGATTGTTTAACACAATATTATAAATAAAGAAGGTATACTATTAAGATGTGGAAGATTGTTTAACACAATATTATAAATAAAGAAGGTACACTATTAAGATGTGGAAGATTGTTTAACACAATATTATAAATAGTGAAGGCACACTATTAAGATGTGGAAGACTGTTTAACTTTATTTTTTTGCTCTAGTTTTAATCTTATGTACTATCCTTTGCAAACAGTGTTAAATTCAAGGAGTGTAAAATGAAAAATTCTTCCTGTGTGATAGAATCGTCCTAAATTATTTTAACTATTTTATCTTTTACAAATGTTATTTGTTTTGTTTTTTACATAGCTAAGTTAACAACTGAATGAAAGTTGTAACATATGAAACAGGATTTGCTATTATTTTCATGAACTCTTGGAAACAACGATTATAAAGAACAGAATGATGCAAAATTCTGGTGATTTCACGAAGAAAGATGTGTTTGACTTTGACCTGTTTGCGAGAAGAGAGGCTTGTATCAAATAATCAATAATTATAATTAGAGTTAGATTGTACAAGCTAAACAGATACTTATTATCCGATCGTTCTTCAAACTTCTTAAAGTGTTTAAACACTATTAGATGTGTGGACGTTTCTAGAAAATCGGTTCATGTTTTATAAGCCCTTGTGGAAACTATCTGTATAATAGTACGTTATTACGTTGTTTATTGCGTTATTTGACATCATGATTAACCTTTTCTATAAACTATCTGTATAATAGTACGTTATTACGTTGTTTATTGCGTTATTTGACATCGTGATTAGCCTTTTCTATAAACTATCTGTATAATAGTACGTTATTACGTTGTTTATTGCGTTATTTGACATCGTGATTAACCTTTTCTATTTGGATTTTCCTTTAGTGAAGTATGTTTCAGAAACCAATTTACAGTTTGTTACAAGTGAGTAGAGATATTGATACTGAGTCTCTGGTTTAAACTGAAGTTAAGCAGTTGAGTCTTAAAACTAATGATTTCATTCGTCAACCCCTGATGTTTTATATTCTTTACCCTTTTCATTGACTTTGTTTAAACACCAGAAGAAATAGGAAGAGAAATAGGAATGTTGTCTTTTGATACATACTTTAAAGGGGAATTTGGTAAGAACTGCTTAAAACCTTTGAAAGGTGATTGAGATGCATCCATATATTAGGTGGTATTTTCATACTAACTACGTTTATCAACATATGGAAATGAGTTGGGAATTCCGGGAGACTCGACAAACACAATAAGTCCTGGAAACATGTTCATGCTCAAGCAATGCAGTAAGTTTCATGAGGAAGGTGTTAAAACATCGGTTTATACTTTACTTGTTCATTAATCTATTAGAAATGTAGTCGGAACAGAGAAACAAAGCAGAAGTATCATAAAATATGAAATACGGACATTTGATTTCTCATCTTTTTGTGCTACAAGAAGCGACAGTTCAAAATATGTAAGCAAAGCCCTAATTTGCGACTTGCTAACCTTCATTGTTAAAATTCTAGATGATTGTGACGCTTATGAATTGAATAACAATTATTACTTTATAATGTTTCATGAATTGTAATATATCAACAAAGTGAGTCAGGTGTAAATTTTGATTCACTATGTGACTGACTGTGGTGAAGTAAAATAAATATTACTGATCTAACAGACACTGAGTCTAAAACCATAATAAAATTACTCGATAAAGAGCTCATAGTAATGAGCCTGGAACTATAAGAAAATATTATTTACGCTATTAATAGTGCCACTGATTTTTTTCAAACACGATGTAAGAGGGAAAGAGGATAAAGATAAACATTTCGTGCATTACTCGTAGAAAACCAACATTGTTACAACAAACTTAAAATATTGATTGAATACCTGATCGTCCTAATTAGCCTATTTTTGGAAATAAGATAAAACGTTAGTTCTGAACTAATTTTTAATGATATTAACTAAAGGTATTAGACTAATAGTAAGCTCTTAAATTAAATTTGCGTTAACGTTTAAACAGGTTTAATTGAGACCTACGTTTGAAAACAATGCTATTACACCGACCAGTTTGTAATTGATCTAAGCGTGGCCCCTATGAATCTGAAACTAAAAGCCTGTTAAATGCAAATATATAACTTATTATACATGTTATCTTTTTTTAACAAGCTTTGATATGGTTACATTTCTCAGCTCATTGATTGTTGAAATACTAACAAAAACAATGAATGGTTATACAAAATAAAATGTGCATATAAATCAAATCAAACTTTCTCTCAACACTGGTCGCAAAAACGATTTATTTATGAAATTGAATTTATTTTATTTTTCACGAAATCCTGGAACAATAATATTCAATATGTTACATGCCACACACAAGGGAATGTTCACGTTAATCAGAACCTTGTCCAGGGACTTGTTTCCTGAACAAGTGAATAACCTTCTGTTTTTATTGTCTACGCTCTATTTCAGGAAGAGGCATCGCTTGATGAAATTTTCTCTTTTTAAGATACACACTTCCAGTATATTAGCAATCTTCCTTGTATCAGTGTAGAGACTGCTAGTCGTTCAAACTTTCTTTCTTTAACGTAACTGGAAAAATAAAACAATGTTTGTTTAGACATGATCAAAATTATCACGAACACGTCTTTTTAAGTGCCACTTTCTCAAAACTTTTTGATGATCAAAGAGGATGGATTTGGCTCGTCTATCACTTACAAAAGTATAGAACGTTTACTAGGATATGAAAAAAAACCTCCTAGCTTCCAGAACATAAGTTGGTTTGTTATAATTCTAATAACAACCAAAATAAATACTTTGTTGTACACCTAATAGAGAAAGACAAAAATTGATATAGAAACTTCTTATAAAATGTGGAATTTGAATACATTTATAAATTGATCATAAGTATATAAATTATACACAAATACCCTGTTGTCTAAATAAGATATTATAGTTAGTTTTAAACAAACGTTCTCGCAGTCTTCTGTTTCAGAAGATATGATATTTGAAAATTTTAAAAAGTAAAAAATACTTTTAGTATTCTAGTAATTTTCTAATTTCTTTGTATTTTAAAAATATCAGAAACCTTGATAAATGTTTACTCTAAGCCAAAATGCATGTTGATAACTAATGTATTTATTCAAAACTATTCCAGATATAAGATATAAGATTTATTATTAAATATAACTGTTTTAGTGACATAAGAAATTAAATTTTATAACAAATAAGTTGAGGATAAACGTGAGACTAAGGACATCAAGAAATATTAGCTGACAGCTACACATCAACTTTACATCTCAAAAAATATTTCAACACTGATAAAAACTACAGGAAGAATAAAATTCTAAAAGTTTTTTTTGTATTCAAGTACCTAAATATAATATATATATAGTTTCTAATGACTAACGTCGCTTTTAAAAAAATTGTATGTTTTTATATTTGATCCTTAATGTTTAAAATACCATGCATTATTTCTTAAATATCATTAAAAACTGGTTTGGTAGAAAAAATGCTTTTTCATAATAAAAGCAAAGTAGTCACATTGAAAATTTGAGTTGTCTTAGATTTTCCGCAGAGACACATAATGGAAGAAATGTTTGTTATATCTGAACTGAAATCGATGTGATACCAGTAATAAATTAAAGTTTATGACAAAGTCTTGCCTTTCGTCTTTTAAAAAAAGGAGAACAAATTTATACTAAAACATTTGACTTACAGTTCATTTAATAAAAATATTTTTTTTTATATATGGAGAACATCGAGAGAATCAGCCTTTTTTGAAGGAAAAGATATGCCGGTTCATCGCGAAACCTCAGCCACCAGGATTTTACATGATCCATTTCTCAAGACTAAATAAATAGAAACTTGGAAAATGATATCAATATTCATGCAGTATTTCATGATATTATGTGACTTAAAGATGTATATCAACTATTGAGTAATTGGTGGTAACTCACCCACTCACTCTGATCATAAAATAATATGGTGATCATAGTCATAAAAAGCAGTCTTATAAATAAACGGCAAGAAAAATGGTTTGAACTCTTGGATATCTCAGTAATAGAAAAGTACTCTATTGTTAGGATTCAAATTCTGGTTCTGAAGATTCTTGTCACTTTTTACTATTTTCATGTAAAACTTTATACCAATAATTGTTCTTTTTAAAAGAAACTCATTAAATCATGTTGCTGCGTATGAAACAAAATAAATATTGAATATGTATCCATTGGATAAAGAAACGACAATAAATAAACACAACTCATTAGTTGTTATATTTTATAGATTTATGATCACAGTATACAAGAATTTATAACGTACTTGTCAAAAGTAGATATTTTACAAGTCTTTGCATCACCATAAAGATATTTAACGTCACATTCTTTGTACAATCTAATCATTATTTGAATCTTGTTGATTAGTCGAGAATTTTCCAGATTATTATTATTTACTTGGTTCATTGTAGTGCGATAAAAAACTGTACCTTAAATTATTATATTCCATGAGCCACGAAGTTTTGTCACAGATGTATCGCTTCTGTGAGATAATAATGCTTACCACATAATAACCACGCCTATCACTGGTTTAAATGTAACAATGTAAACATCTTGAACTAACCATTCGTTTACTAGTTTATTATAAGATATAATTTATGTGAAACCATTTGAGCAGGTTATTTCGAAAAGCTAAACAAACTTCCAAAAAGATATAAAATGGCAAGCTTTTGAAGTAATAGAATATATAAACTGAAGCAGACTTCAAAACCTGCTGAGAGCAAAGTATAATAGTAGTGATCAATAAGTATATGTCAAAATACTACAATGTGTAGTGTATTAAAACATTGATCTTAAGTAAATTAAACTGGGTTGTCCTCTTCAGCTCTCATCTTCCCTTAGTAAGGGACTCTTTTTGAATGTTTTTATTTAAGCTTTAAAGTAGTGTAAAACAATACTATTGTTATTTATTATATTATGATCAAATATAAATTTGTTTGTTTCTAATTGAGCACAGAGCTAACATAATAAATTACCTGTGTTCTGCCCACCACTGGTATCGAAACCCTGTTTTCAGTGGTGTGAATTCGCAGAAATATCGCTTGAGCCACTGGGGAACTCATTTACCTCTAAATTCAAATTTAATTAACAGTGTTCGCAATTGTTTAGTTGTTTATTGGCCAATTAATAAAAATCAATTTGATTTTATTATGAAGTATGGTTTGGAATTCTGAAAATGTAGTTGGTTTATCAGGAAATTTAAACGTTTTAATAAAGATATTTACCACATTTTTGATATTTTTGTCATCTATGACTGTTATAATTTTCTAATTCATTTGAATTTGAGTATATATCTTTTACAAATTAAATCGAAAATGCATCCTACTTTATCCAGTTTTTTGTTGTTTTTGAATTTCGTGCAAAGCTACTAGAGGGAAGGCAGCTAGTCATCACCACCCACCGCCAACTCTTGAGATACTCTTTTACCAACGAATAGTGGGATTGACCATCACATTATAACGCTCCCACGGCTGAAAGGGCGAGCATGTTCGGCGCGACAGGGATGCGAATCTGCGACCCTCAGATTACGAGTCCCAGTGAAGAACAACTATCCTTATGTTGTTTTCTAACCAAGTGAAGAATAGCTATCCTTATGTTGTTTTCTAACCAAGTGAAGAACAACTATCCTTATGATGTTTTCTAACCAAGTGAAGAACAGCTATCCTTATGTTATTTTCTAACCAAGTGAAGAACAGTTATCCTTGTGTTGTTTTAGAGCCAAATGAAGAATTGTTATCCTTGTGTTGTTTTATAACCAAGTGAAGAACAGTTATCCTTATCTTGTTTTCTAACCAAGTGAAGAAAAGCTATCCTTATGCTGTTTTTGTAACCAAGTGAAAAACAGATATCCTTATGTTGTTTTTTGTAACCAAGTGAAGAATAGATATCCTTATGTTGTTTTTGTAACCAAGTGCAAAACAGCTATCTTTATGTTGTTTTATAACCAAGAAAAGAACAATTTTAATTGTACTGTTTAATAATCAAATAAAGAACACCTCTCTTTGTGTGTTGTTTCCGAATTAAATGTGAAACATTTATTGTAAGTCTTAAAGAAATATTGCATTTTTGTACTAAAGAAGAAACATATAAAGTGCAGCTCTCTGTCTCTCTAAGTCATAATATTATCAGACGAATAATTCTCTTTCTGTTGTTAGTCATGCTGAATGGAAAGCGGTCGTAATTAGGTTTACACCTAATCTTCTAGTAGCTATAAACTTTTGTTTAAAATTCTGTCATATACATTTCAAGATAAAATTAATATTGATATGTGAACAGCTCAACTGCGTTATAGAAAATCACCATAAACACCGCGACAAAAGGAATATTAACTTGTTTTGATGTAAGATACTTTTTAAAAAGATAACAATTTAGTATAGAAGAGAAAATAAGGGCCTGGCATGGCCGAGCGCGTTAAGGCGTGCACTCGTAATCCGAGGGTCGCGGGTTCGCGCCCGCGTTGCGCTAAACATGCTCGCCCTCCCAGCCGTGGGGGTGTATAATGTGACGGTCAATCCCACTATTCGTTGGTAAAAGAGTAGCCCAAGAGTTGGCGGTGGGTGGTGATGACTAGCTGCCTTCCCTGTAGTCTTACACTGCTAAATTAGGGACGGCTAGCACAGATAGCCCTCGAGTAGCTTTGTGCGAAATTCCAAAACAAAAAGAGAAATTAAGAAGCTTATTAGTTTGTTTCAAGTTATTACTACACATAGAATACTTAACTTTTAAGGTTATAAGACTTTTGTAACAAATTTATTAAAATATGCCTGTAACTTACAAAATCAAATTTAAATAAAATAAAATAATAATTATAGTTTAGACTCGTTGTGGAGTGTTTTTATTTCAATTTTTTGGAGAAAATCAAAGTTGAGTTCATCAGTAACACAAATATGTCTTTAACTTTCTTGATTTCTACTATATGTTTAGTTGTAAAATGTCATAATAAAAAAAAACATTTGATTAATTTAAAATATTCAATAAACGTTTATAGCAGGCAAAAAAAGGACATGAACGGTAACTGTTAGTTGATATGTTGTCCTTTTATTGTATCCTGTTTACTTTTTTCTATCGCGTTATCGTAGTAGTTTTTTAACAAAGTACTAGTTGTAGTATATGTCAGTTACATTAGGAAGAATAAAACAACAGAAATGCAGGTATAGAGAATTTAAAGACATATCACATACGAATAAAAAATAGGAATGTGACGCAGTAGAGATATACACGTTGGATGTAAACAAAAAACAAACAAACTAGTTACTAAACAGCAGAGGAAGTTGTGTTCTTCAGTCGATTTGAATACAACACGAGAAGAGATGTTCTTTCCTTGATTAGAATACAACACAAGGAGAGATACAATTTACGTATGTATAAACCAAAATACAACGTGAAACTAATGCTATAATTTGTTACACGTTACGTTTACTGACAGGACACAAACGTAAGATTATGCCTAGGACGACTGAAGTTTTAATCTGGACTGCTGTATCATTGCACAGTAGAATCACTAATCAGATAGCCTTGAATGACATATATTGTTAGAATAGATTGTTCTTGTTGACCTATTATGATGAAACGTTTAGCCTTTAGTTAAAGTGTAAAGAATTTGCGATAACTGTAGATGTTTAGAACGTATTATTAATTTGATCCGAAAAAAATTACCTTGGGTTGAAATCATAACTTTCTCTGCTCAAGATGAACCTTTGACATCTATGAACACAGGGGTTGGTCTGTGTCAATTGTTAGCCAACCACACCATGTAACTATACGTCATCATGACGCTACACGTTGTGTAGCCAATGAAATCAATATTGTTAGTGATTGCTCTTTCTGAAGTACAAGTAATTATAAGTAGGTGGCGAATTTGTATAAATATCCTCCGAGAAGTCAGCTAGTCACATAATATTGTGGTCATCCATTTACAGTGAGTGGAGGTAAGAATTATAGCCTATATCTCTTCATAGCAACTAAAAGAGGTAAATTTTGTATTCTCTGTTTACACTTTAGTTTGCACTATAGAGCTTACTAAAATGTTCCTTTTAGCTTAGAAAGTAAAATATAAGTTAAGATAAAATGAATTTTCATTTTCTGAAGCTTATCAGCTTACATCTCTATATTTTGCTGTTTCTGGTTAGTTTAATATTTTATAAATAAAGTATTGTTTCTTTTGAATTTCGCGCAAAGCTACACAAGGGCTATTTATGCTAGCCGTCCCTAATTTAAGAGTGTAAGACTAGAGGGAAGGCAGCTAGTCATCATCACCCACCGCCAACTCTTGGGCTACTCTTTTACCAACAAATAGTGGAATTGACCTTCATCATATCGTCTTAACGGCTGAAAGGGCAAGAATTTTTGACGTGACGGGGTTTGGAACCGCAACCCTCAGATTACGAGTCGAGTGTCTTATCCACCTTGACAAGCGGGCAATAAATATAGTAAATTAGCATTATCTGTTAAAGTTAGAAAAAATGAATATTAAACATATGTTCATGCCAGTGCCAATTTTCTAGAAGCTTACAACTAACAATTATATTAAGTTGTCTTTTATAAACTTCTCTCACTACATGTTACACTTTCTTTACTGTTTCATTAATATTAAAAATTATATATCGAAAAAATATACAAAACTTAAATAAGATATTTTCTTTAATTATTTGTAAATTGTGTTTATTTTATATATAACTCTGTGGTAAGCAAACCGGCTTGTGGATCTGCTGGCTCATGTTTCACTTTGTATTATCACCAAAAGTATTTATACAAAAATTATGCAATACACTTCGGGCCCGTGGTTGAGTTATAAAAGTGACGACCAAAGTTTAATGCTCGGTCAAACGACAGTAGCCCAAGAGTAGGAGCTGGGCGTTAATGTCTAGCTGCTTTTCTTCCAGATTTTCAGTTTAAAACTTGGGCAGCCAAGTGAAGATAATACCTGAGTGGTTTCACACAAATATCCAAAAAGAAACAAAGTTTGGATAATTGATTTGCTCTAAATAAACTGATGAATTCAAAGTAAAATTTTACTGTAGCTCCTGGTAAATATGATCTCGATTACAACAAAGGAATACCTGGCTTTCCTGTCATCTGCGGTATAAATGGAACTAATTCCATACGAAATCGAAAGTAAAACATGTTTTATGAATAAATTTTATGACTTCATAGTTTTAGATATCCCATCAGTTGACGATCTTTCTGTGAACCATTCTGACGTTATATATTTATTTTTAATGAGGATAACTGTGATGATATGATAATATATCATATTATGGTTATCATAAAACTATATAGGAAAACAGGGGAATGTAGTCGATTTTTGTAAATTGTGGATGTGAGGGTTAACAAATTTGTTGTTGTCGTTGTTTTTTTAGGTAAAAGTTAAATACTGGTGTACCTGCACTCTCTCCTCTGTAAGGAATTGAAACCCGTTTATATTATACAAATTGGAATAAAGATTAGATTAATTTCCCACTGCACGATATCGTTTAGTATAGAAAGATATGTTGAAGTTCACGTACATTTTTGTATTCTATGAAAGACTGCTCATCTTTGGTTTTGTACCCGCTGATAGCGAAAACGTGAGAAACTGAGATTCATCAGTGAAACTGCTTAATAACTGAGAAGTTGATACTACATCATACTCAATCAGACAATTATATACAGTATTACTTGTGAGCCTTACGCTACAGGTACAACAGAGCAGTATTCATTTGGTTGGTACAATGATGTGTTACGAGAAAACTTGCAAACATATTAATATACTTTACTTGGTAATTCACACGTAAAACTCTTAACGCTTATACTGCCAACAAGTTCTTTTGCTATGCATTAATTTTATTCTTGTAATGATTAATGAAACCGGATATGTATTCAATTTATTTATTTGATTTTTTAAAATATAAATATCACTTCTCTTTCATGTTAATTAAGTCTAAATATAAACGATATGTGCAAAGTTATTCAACAAAATTTGCTCAGTTTCGACCAAATTTGTTTTGCGCAGGTCTACTGCGAAATGTCACATGGGATATTGATCAAAAAGTTTTACCACGGTTGAGCAAAGGTTGACCATTTTCAAGTTTTGTCACTCGGTCTAAAACCGACTGATTCATATCACCAAAAATATAGGGTGAAAGCACGTGCAGTTACATAAATATTGATTAGACCAAGCAAACTAAATTAACATTTTGTAGCTCAAGGTTAAAAAGAATCATCAACCTGATCAGAGTAATTGAAGTTTGCGATAATAAAGCTAATGTTTGTTACTTTCTAGTGTTAATCTCTTGTGGTTTGTTAATGTGTATCGACAAAAAGTCATGATATCTCACCAAAAAACACTTTAGAAGTGAAATAAGTGCGGCTAATAAAGGATTCAGTGTGCGACGTAAGAAATGAAATCGCATTCGGCGGCCAAACTGTTAGCTACATTACAACAAATATTCATTCATTATTTAACAGATGCTTTGTTTTACCAACTTGCCACAAGTCGAACAAAAACCGCCGTCTGGCTAACTGATTAATGGATATTTGTTGTAAAATTCTTTTCAATACTAAAAGAATAGCTACACGTTTGGCCAATATTTTTTATTTCACTCCTGTAAGTCACGTGCTCAATCCTTTTTAGTCGCACTTCTTTCAAAGTTAAGGGGTTTTGGATTCAACCAATAGAAATGTTTAGTTAGAAACTGGCTCTTCTCCTTACCTGCTGACACATATTTTTAAAATGATATTGTATTGTTTGGTAGTTATTCAAATGTAATGTGGGCTTTAATGTAAATTTGTAATCACTGAAAGAAAAAGAATCGCCTGAATTATGTTTATAATTCCTTCTTTCTTCCATTATAGTATTGTTTTTGTTTCACTCTTTACAAAATACTGGGTCGGATGTAGATTTACTAGGTAAAAGACTAAACACTAATTCTACTGAATATTAGGGACAGAGCAACAACTTGAAGACGTGCTGGTAAAAACTAAGTCTGTTTTTCGCTTTTTCACAGTTTCAAAGACATAATCAAACAATGGTTAATATAAGTATTAAAATATGAATTTCAAAAGGAGGCCTGATTATCAACTCTAGAAAAATACACAACATTTTGATTTACCGGTTAAGATCAGCATCATCAAGATTTATACTTAAAACTATCAAGAGAACACTCAATGGAACCGTAAGCTATAAATAACGAATAAAATAATTTATTTATAAACTGTTAGTAATTACTTACATGTGTTTAGAAAGTTTCTCTGAATAGTAATAATGTAACACCATAGCTGTGAGTAATAAATCAAGCTCAAAGACATATATTAATGCAAGTTGTAATTTATGAAAATTATTTAAGTTACTTAAACAAGAAGAATATCATATATTCAAAAGAGGAGAAAGTCGTATGTATTATTCAGGAAAGTCTTACAACGCGTATTTACTAATTGAGAAAGCTTTACTTCTGATGTTTGGGTTCTCTTCAACATGTCAGGAGTTTTAAGAGTTTGTTTTTTAGTTAAACTAAAAGATAAAAACAAGCTACCTGTGTTATGTCCACCACGTGTATCGAAACCCGATTTTTAGCGTTATAATTCTTCAGCTTTACCGCTGTGTCACTAAGGGAGAAGCAATTGTAAGAGATAATTCTTTTTTGCATGAAGTTCTACTAAACAGTTGAGAAATATTAGAATTTCATATTTGTCAAAATAAGATTTATTTAGCAGTTAATGCAAGGAATATTGCTGAAAATTTCATGGTTTTAAAAAGGTTTGGAAAGTAGCATTTTCTAGAAGAGTTGAGATTTATATAGCGATAAACAAGTAACATTTTTAAACTCACAAAACAGATTCGTATTTTTTTGTAGAATAGTATATTCTCATCCGTTTTTTTAATGAAACAGAACTTCCTTCAAGAATCAGACTTCATTAAAGTGTAATATTGTTTTTTCTTATCAGAAACAGAATTTGTTAACAAAGTATTTGATCCAACATTTACATTCATTTAGAATTCTGCGAAAGATGGTTAGTGTACTAATACAAGCTTCATTACAACACGAAAACGTTCTTTATTTAATTACTTTACACTAGTAAGAATTAAGTAGAAAACCATTAACAATACAATGGAAATTTAGATTTGCTTAAGGGTTATATTACTTAGCAAGATCAAGTTAAGATTCTCCATTTATCTTAATCGAATGAGCTGTAATATAATTACATTCCGCTAATTTACGGTCACTTTCAGTTTTAGTTCCTTTGCCTATTCTTCCAGGTGAATTTAAACAAACTTTCTTAAAAACTACTAGCACAAAAGCCAAGTAAGTTGAATGATCAAAGAAAAACACTGTATACTGAAACAGGTAAACAGTATTTTGTGAAATAGGGAAAAGGTTTCTCATAGTGTAAATGTTTATATAGTAATTTCTACGTTTATATTTTTTAATATTCATTTGTTCTTTCATCACATTATTCACAAATACTTCATGCTTTAGTTAGTTTGTTTTTTTTACTACTTAACGTTTACATTGTAACATTTACCTATCATGGTATAATTGTTAAGTTGTTTCAGCACATAATACTTCATCATAACTAGTTATCCTGGTTTAATCGTGTTATACATTTAATAAGAAATACTTTTCTATTAGTATATAAAGTTATTATTTCAATGCCCCGGTTGTTTATTAAAATTTTGTGTTTTCAGGAATTTTATTTTATTGTTGACACAATACTGTAAATTATTATTTTGAATTTCGTTGTTCGTAGTCTTTATTTCTTTCATTTGTTTTTCTGAGTTTATGTAGCACACCTTACCATCGTAATCAGCAAGCCAAAGAAACATGCTGTATGCAGTAAAAGCACAACACAAATTAATATTTAAGCAAAGCTTAACTTCTTTTTCAGAACTAATTAATAATGTAACTTTGATTAAGGAATACCAGCACAAAGGGCAGCACCTAAAGTAGACAAAAGTTATTTTCACACAATGTCAATTAGCGGCTATACTGTATAGAATCTGCTCGTACTTTGTTACTTACTTTTCACGCACAAAGAAAAAACATAAAAAGTGATGAGTTACAATTTGCATCATGTTTCAGTCAGTTGCAGCACATCATCAAAACAAAAAAACTTGAAGACAAAACAAACATGTGTAATCCAGTTAAAGACAAAATTCGAGAGAAAAAATATTTTAAACTCAAAAGTAGAGAAGCGAAATTATAAAATTATAAATAAGCTTTATTCTTGAAAGTTGTTGTGTGCTGGATAATGCAAAGAATAAAATCTTACTTTGAAACAACTAATGAAAAATAATCTTTGAGTTAAGATGTAAATTTTATCTCTTCATGACATAAATGCCTTAAGTTATAAAAGAGGCCATTACCGTGGTTCACAAACATGAATTTAAATATTCAGATTTAAATGAAATAACAAACAGTCGCAGATAGAATTCATATATATAGCCCTCCAGTGGCTCAGCGGCATGTCTGCGGACTCACACCGCTAAAATTCGGGTTTCGATATTCGTAGTGCAGATAGCCCATTGTGTAGCTTTGTGCTTAATTCTCAACAAACATGGAACTATATAGGTCTAAAGTAAAGTAATCGATGTAAACTGGATTAAAGTGTTTCCTAATAACTCCAAAATAATTCTCATTAAATGCGCGAATACCGTAAATTAGCAAATATTTGATATGATAATTAAACCTATTTACATTTATTTTCTACCACTGTTAATATGCTTAAATAAATATAACATACAATGCAATATTTATTGGTGTTAATGTTTTAATAAATATGAGACAGTTGAAACAGACTTTGGGAATCTATCATCGTCGTACGTTAGTCTGATTATGGAAAGCCAACTGGAAGGAGATGTGTGTTTTTGACATGGCACCTTTAAGATGGAGCCTTTTGCAAAGATATATACACATTAAGGCTATTGTCAAGATGAACGCTCGTCAGAAAGAACATGACTGCACGTGGCGTGTTTGTTTATTATAGCGTATTCAGCATTTGTATAATAAAACACAAGATCTTTATCGTCCATCTAAATTTTCATTTTTTCGGTTTCGAAACTTTTCTGGTTACTCTGTAAAATAAATCATTAAATAAAACTGAAAATGTGTATAACAGTTATCCAAGATTTACTTAAACTTCTAAGAAAAGATGGATGTAAAACATGCGTCAATATATGCAATGAGTTAAAACTCCACCTATGATCCATATGTATTGAGCAGAAGAAGTTCTTTTGGAAAATTTTATGATTGATCACTTAACGATTCTATGAAGTTTTCATTTGCTTGTTGTTAAACACAAAGTTAAAAAATGACTATATGTACTCTGCCCAATGTTTAGTGTTATAAGTCCTTATGCGTTCTTGTGAGAACATTGAAAGTTGTTTTTTTTAAAATAAATCCACCTTGTTTCGTATGCATGCACGTATTTATGTGTGAATATTATAAAATTATGATCTATCTATTTTGCACGAAAAAGTTAGGGATAACATAAAAATAATGTTATGTTTAATTTAAACATTTTGTACTCATTTTACACCATACAGTATGGTTTCTATCATGAAAATCGTGTTTTGGAGCGAACTACTGGTAGCTACTCTGGTGTTTGGAACAGCTGATTATGAATTTGAAGAGTAAGTTTTTAATATTTATAGAATTATTTTTATTTCAAAAGTAAACTGAGGCTGAAATCTATGTTGTAATTATTATGTTATTTTAAAGTTTTTAGTTATTGTGATTCTTGTTTTCTAACATATTTTGAAAGATACTTAAATATTTGAAGGTAACAAATTTATTATTTGGAAAATTGTAAAAATAAGTAGTCACAATCAAAAAATTTGAAAATAAGCTAAAAGTTAAAGCATTCTCTTTACTATATAGCTTAGTAGCTTTCAGTACTAGTTTTCGAGTGTTTGTCATATATAAGCATTTAAAAACGTCTGTATACCACGTTTCTCAATAACAACTTACGACGAGCCAAGTTTTAAGCCAGATATCGATAACTAATGAAGGAGCAATACACCTATGTTCTAAAAATCTTTCAAAATTAAAAATCAATGAACGGCAGCAAAAATAATTGGAAACAATCCTGGCATTTAGCCTTTTTATTATGAAAACTTACAAGTATATGCATTATTTTATGAGGAATCCACGAGAGTACACTGATCTATAATTGGATAACAATCAAATAATTTGTAGTGCATATTGGAGATATTTAGACGTTTTAGCAGTAAAGTTAGAAAAAGAACTTTTTATCTTCAGATAATAACAATGGCAAAAGGTAAGCCTAACTTTGATGAACCTCTAATATTGAAATGTGGAATGAAATATTATAATCATAAATTGTAGAATAAGTGTTGTTATTTGTTGCCAAAAGAATCAAATTAGTTATTGCTGTTTTTGTTAGTCGAGCTGGATGATTTGTTACCCCAATTCAAGCAATGTTCATGGCACTGGGGTTGTGCATTATCTACGAAATGCTCATCATTTCCGAACTTTTTTGTGAAACCTGTGAGAAACTTCTGAGACAACCATCCAGAATCTCTAATTGTCTTGTCGCGATAGAAATGAGATCGGATTCAAAGCTAAGTTGTGAATATAAAGTTGCGAAATGTTTGATGTGCTACATCACACAAGTTACTCAAGTTGTTAGCTGTAATAGAGGCCAGAGATGTTTTGGCAGAAAAAGTTTATCAAGAACTCAAAGAGAAGTGCATCTGAACTGTCCGGCGACTTGTCCCCAGATAGTAATGAAAACAAACAGAAGAGAACGATCACAATAAGACAAAAATGCAAAATAATCTTCTGAGTGAGATGCAAAAATATTGAAAAGATTAGAGGAGAAATTCAGAAATTAGAGGACGAGTACCAAAATAATGGAGAAATAGCATGACCACAAAATGCGGGTGGTTCACTTTGGTAGCTTAGAAACACCTTAATCATAAACCTAACACTTAGTTTTTTCGAAAAGCAGATTTCCTGTGATAATAGTTACATTTTCTGCTGTTGAGTCAAAAACAATAATACTTTTAAGTCAACAGAATGAATTGTTATTTAAGTTCCTATATTTTAGCAAATTTTAGTTTTATTTTATAAAATAAATTACTGCTCCCAAATATTTCCTTTTTTCATTGAATCAAACTTTTTTTTCATTTATAAAAATGATCGTCATAAACACCATAAACTTGATTAAAATAAAATAATTTCCTTGTGTCGAAATACAGTACCTGAAGGAAAGAAGGGGTGCGGAAAACTTTAAGCTCAATAGATTTTGAATTTCTTGTAACCAATTTAGAAACAAATTATGTTTATATATTACATTTGTTTTAAACTTTAAAATAATTGAAGTAAAATAGTCTTGGATATAAAGAACTCCGGCAGCCATTCGTTATTAAAATGTTTACAGTTAAATCAAGTTCGATAGCAGGTGTAGTTTTGTAATAGAAAAGAAAATCTCAAATATTTGCAGAAGAGGTTAAACTACAAATTCAACTTACTCTCTGAATGGTAAGAAATGAAAGATAATTGCTTATTTATAAATATAAGAATGCCTACATATTTAGATAAAATAAGCAGAAAACGTCCAAAACAAAAATTGACATTTACACAGTTAAGTTCCGAATGAATTGAACTTGTTTGTTTACACAACATAAATGTTGAAATAAGAAGTGAGAGTCGTTGCTACTTAAAATCAAAACCACTAATATAATTCAAGTTGTTATCGAACCTTTAGTAAAGTCGTGAGTACTTATTTTGATGTAAATTATAGTTATATTCTCCCCTAATATAAATTATTGTTGAATTCAACTTGGGGCTGTTTATGATACTTCATTTCGGGACTGTGAATAACATTATATAGTTGTATAAGTCGGTATTTAGGAGTAAGAATTTCTGAAAAGAATGAGACGTACAAGGTACAAATTATAAAGGTGCATCACAAAAGTATACTACAAGAACTAATGGATTGGCTAACAAGGAAAATGTTACAATGTTTGACAAAGCTCTGAATTCTTTCAAAACGTATACATATTGTAAATGGTTTTAAAATGTTATTCATTGGATATCTTATTGACTCTAAATAAATCATTTATCAGAGTTAATGATAATATATGTTTTTGCCTGAAATTTCTTTGATGCTATTTGTAAGTAGGTGCTGTTACAAAGTTTTATAAAATTGAACATTTTATTGCTTGAAAAAGTCGACAGATACCAGCCAAGGCGTCATATAATGTAAATAAAATAAATATTTCAACTGAAGTTGTAAATATTCATCAGATGTTTAATATAATTGAGGTGCATTTTCTTCATAAATCTTAACTAATTTTAAATATTGAACATTGTAATGTTATGTAATGCCCCAAATTGGTATTATCATGAATTTCTAAAACAATAGAAAATATCGTTAATAATCTTTGGAACAGTAAAATATTTTTTTTTTGAAAATATGGTTGAGAAGACGTTATTTTAAATGTTTCATATCTAATAAAGTAAACAAAAATAAGTATAAAACGCATTCACATACCTATTCCACATTTTTGGTTTTATTCCCTATAATAGCTTTGCTACTAATGTTGATGTAATTGATGTTAATCGCCATTTTTACTACAGCTATGATTTCAAACCAAAAAACAAAACAGATAAATATTTTTATGGTTACATGATTAAATTATTTTAAGATTACATATAAAGTTTTCGTTGGTTATGGATTTTAGGAGTCTGAAGGACATTCTTGCTCAGAGAAAAGGTCTGTCGAACATCAAAAACATGATTCATGATATGGAATCTCGCCTGAATAACCTACAGTAAGTTTGATATTTATCATTTTCTAGTATAACTTAATTTTATATGAAGTGTCTATTTAAATTATGTTTACTTTTGATTATATTTAAGTTGTTAGATAAATCTCATTTTTAGGGCTTATATGAACGAGTTATGTATATATTTATTTATGTAAAAAACAATCACAGACTCAATAGTAGGATATTTGGTAGGAAAATATTTGGTATTTGTTTCCTTAAAATATACAAGAATATGTATTATTTTATAAGGCATGCAGACGTGTACGCCGATCTATAACTAGATATCATTAAAAGTTGTGACTACTTTTGTCGGTATAGACGGATGATTTTTGTCACCACAATTCAGATAATAGGTATGACATTGTTTTATCATCTTATCTGTGAAACATTCGCCATTTTAAACTGCGTTTGAAACCTTTTAGGAACTGTTGAGACAGCAATATAGAATTCTGAATGTCTGTTCTTGTCGAGGAAGAAACAATACCAGATTCAAAACTAGACTGCAAATGTAAAGCAACAAAATGTCCGATGTGTTACAAATGTGGATGCTGTCACGATGTCACACCATTTGCTCACATATTTAACATTAAGAAAAGTAAGAGAAGCTTCGCCAGAAGATGTGCTGTCAAACGAGCAAAGAGTATTACTTTTGTGTATACGAACCCGTAAACTTATGGATGTGTCTGATGACCTCAGTGATGTCGAGAAACCCACTTGTTGAGAACTTTTATATGCAAAAACGGCTCTTCTGGGCCCAGAAAACACTTCAAATAGAAGAGCGAACAACGTTTCGACCTTCTTCGGTCATCGTCAGGTTCACAAAGAAAGGGTTACTGGTCGGAAGCTGACCACATGTTTGGGAGGGGTTGTATAATTGAGTGTTGCAATGTAGAGGGCGCGGTTTGAATATATAATTTTGTCTATAATATTAATATAGGTATAATGGTGTTCCTTTATATTGGTTTATTTTGGGTTTAAGTTGTTGTATAAGTAAGGCTTCTTTAATTTTTCGTTTGTTTATGTTTGTTTCTTTATTTAGTATTTTAGTGTTTTCTATGGTTATGTTGTGTCCATTTGACTTGCAGTGTTCGAAAACGTGTGAAGGTGACTTTTTATGTTCTTTGAATCTGGTTTCCATTTTTCTACTTGTTTCTCCTATATAGAAGTCGTGGCAGTTATCACATTGTATTTTATAAATAATGTTGGTGTGGTGTTTGTCAGTGTAGTTCTTACATAGTATAGACCTTAGTTTTGTGCCTGGTTTTTGAATAAATTTAGTGTTAACTGGAATGTTATATTTTGTTACTCACGAATCAAAAAATCACGAAACCATATACTGCTGTATACCATATATTCCTGACATCAGCAAACAAATAACCAACATTTGGCAAAAACTAGTAACAAAATATAACATTCCAGTTAACACTAAATTTATTCAAAAACCAGGCACAAAACTAAGGTCTATACTATGTAAGAACTACACTGACAAACACCACACCAACATTATTTATAAAATACAATGTGATAACTGCCACGACTTCTATATAGGAGAAACAAGTAGAAAAATGGAAACCAGATTCAAAGAACATAAAAAGTCACCTTCACACGTTTTCGAACACTGCAAGTCAAATGGACACAACATAACCATAGAAAACACTAAAATACTAAATAAAGAAACAAACATAAACAAACGAAAAATTAAAGAAGCCTTACTTATACAACAACTTAAACCCAAAATAAACCAATATAAAGGAACACCATTATACCTATATTAATATTATAGACAAAATTATATATTCAAACCGCGCCCTCTACATTGCAACACTCAATTATACAACCCCTCCCAAACATGTGGTCAGCTTCCGACCAGTAACCCTTTCTTTGTGAACCTGACGATGACCGAAGAAGGTCGAAACGTTTTTCGCTCTTCTATTTGAAGTGTTTTCTGGGCCCAGAAGAGCTGTTTTTGCATATAAAAAATGTCCGATGACCTGCCATCCAGAGGGTATGAGACCCGAAAGAGTAGAAGAATGCAAGGTCAGATAATGAATGGGAATACGAACACTTTTTACTGAGTGAAGTTCTTGAATATTTCAAGGATAAGACGCAAGAGAAATATTAAAATAATTGTAAAATAACATGGTCATAGCATTTGGACGGCATACCTGGGTAGAACCATTGATTCCTTAACAAATTTCATAAAAGAAAACAAAATGGCAAAATGATCCCAGGATCATTTCCTACACACCCATGCACCTTAATATTAAGCTTCTGGACAAAACAGACACCACGCCATTTACCAGAGATTGCTTGATAAAATAATATCTATATTCATAAAGTTAACTAAATTAGAATATATGAACACATCCACATAAAGAATATACAAAATTTCCGTAGATTGTGTAGAAATGCAGTTCTGTAGAAATGTGTACCAATACAAAAACTTTGGTTACTATAACGTTTTCGTACATGCTGCTGACAAAAGATTTGAGATTGCATAAGAGTTATAGGTAAAAAATTAAATTTTATATGTATATTCGAACTTTTGTTCTCTTTCTTCTTATTTTATTAAACGTTACCACTCTCACCGGTTTCGGATGTAAATATCTATGTTTATTATGTTAATTTCTTCACCATAATAGATGTTTCCACAGTAAATATTCAACTAATTATTTAATTCACTTGCATCACAGAGGCAGTATTGAAGTGAATTTCAATCAGCGTTTTAATCATTCTTTAATGTAATACCTAAAGACTGTTTAACCATTTTATGCATGATATTGTATTAATTGAATAAGTTTAAAACAATGAATGAATCAGTTTCTAACTAGTTTCTTCCGCCACTTTTGTCGTATGTGTAAAAGTGTCTCAACAAGGTTTTATCAGTACACACGAACTGCTTTTAATAAGTCACATTTTATGAGTTGTGCAGATATGAACTAACGAGATGAAAAATCAAATTTGTCTTATAATTCTATTCAATTTTAACTTATCCAAATTTGTGTTAACTTTCTTTTCTTATAGCGTTACATATTATGAATTATCTCGGACGAGTATCCAAATTGTTTGTAATTTGGATTTACAAGTTAATTAAATGTAGATATGTGTCAGATTTATAATATTCTGCCAACAAAAATGATAACACAATTTTCTTGCTTAACCCAAATGTAGTTTAATAAACAAACAATAATACAATTTATAACACAGTTTATTACAAATAATGATTTATATACAGTAGTTTTAGAAACTTACAAACAATATTGAGTCTTCTACATAGCCTGGTACTGAATATTTTAACGACGATTCAAGATAAGTGAACGAATTTCGAGTTGATATCGGTACAGTTCGCTTAACGGCTAACTAACTAATTATCAATTCTTGGCTGGTCTCACGACTTTTACAAGTTAACTTTTTTTCCAACGAAGATATATAATGTCCTCATAGAAAGTACTAATGTATGAAGTTAAATCACTGAAGTCATTTGTAACATTTGAATTTTATAAACGTTCCTGATCAAGTATCTATAGTTTCTCAATTAATAAGAATTAATCACAGTTATCGTTTCTAAGGTTTATAGTACGCATGTTGTAACAAGCCAACAACATAAAACTGTCTCTTGGCGTGACATTTTATAAAGATTTAGAATAAGGTTCTCGAAAGTTCAGTTGGTAACGTTATTGCTTTCATAAAACATATACTGATGATTCTTACAGGCGGGAGTTTTGCAATACATATATAACAATATAAGTTTCATACATTTCTAAATATATATTAAACCGAAATAAATATAGGTATTAAAATAAATACATGATAATAAATCCGATACAGCAGGCACTTGCGTGAAGATTTACGTTTAAACTTATTTCAATTTTTTCCTTTGTCTGGTCCTGTTTAGAAGAGAAGTTACTAAATCCTACGACCAATCACATTTCTATTGAAATTTGATCGAGTATAATTAAAGTGTTTCGAATTTCTACAGATCGATAAGTGAAGCTTAATGTATTCTTGGTGAAACATCAAGTTCCTCTTCTACTTTGTCTATTTTGAACTTTGCGCAAAGCCACACGAGGGCTATTTGCACTAGCCGTTCTTAATTTAGCAGTATAAGACTAGAGGAAAGGCAGCTTGACTTTATACCACCTCTCGCCAACTCTTGGACTACTCTTTTGTCAACGAATAGTGGGATTGACCGTCACATTGTAAGCCTCCACGGCTGGGAGGGCAAGCATGTTTGGCGCGACTCGGACGCGAACCCGCGAACCTCAGATTACGAAGCGCACGCCTTAACGCGCTAGGCCATGCCAAAATTAATAGTCGAAAGTAAGGTCGTCAAATCTCTAGAATGCAATTTAGCTATACTTTAAGTTTTAAATTAGGCAGTTATCATCTGTCAGTCGCTAATAATCTTATAATAATGAAAATATAAAGTAATTAAATATCAATTATAATTTGCCGACTACCCGTGGCGAAAGTGTTCATTTAGGGTGCCAGCAACTAGTAGGGATGACAATGCATGGTGGCTATGAGCAATCTGCAACTTTGTACAGTAATCTCTGTTGAATTATTGTTTTTTTCTTGTCCAATGACAAAATATGCCAAATTATACGTCATCGTCAAATCTTCTTGTGACCTCTTTACCTTCGTTTTGCTCCACTACAAGCAGGAAATTCAATTGCCCATTTTTTTTCTGTAAATTCGCATATATAAACATTGAATTCTCCGTGACGGGAAAATTACGACCCTTATTGCAAATCTACAAGCACACAGAATAAAAATTTCACGAAGTTAGGGGTTGCACATCGCGTAATAAAAATGGTTTTTCCAGCGTCATACATATAAGCAAGAGTTTCATTATTGAATGATAGTAAGTTAATGTCCACTTTATCGATATGCACTAAAATTCTTAAAACAGGCTTAAAGTTTTTAAACAAAATTTAAGTATTAAAATAGGCAATCAGTTACAAGACCTTTCTTGCTAGCTGCATTGTCTTTGATATAATCATCTTTTACACCAAGTTGACAAAATCTGGCTCTCGTTGGATATTAGCGGTCTCAGATATTGCATTCCCATAACATATCCATTCTTTTTTGTCTTTTTTTGTATAGAGTGATGTGTATAGTGTTATTTTATGTATGGTGAGGTGTCATGGACTGTCGCGTATAAAGCAGTGTTTTTATGTATATTTAGATACTACATATGGAATTAATCACAATGTTAATGTTTACCATATTTTGAGTCTAAAATACCGTAATATAATAGTAACATCATGGGATTAGCGCTCGAGGTTTATAACAGACTATTTGAATCCATTGATTGGTCTACCTGTGCAGCGATTATTGAAGATTGTATCAAGTTAAACATCCACGATCTGTAGTCATGTCACAAATAATCACATGAAAACATTTTATTTCATAAAAATCATTCAATTCACATAATTATTACTTAATGATATAAATAAAGATCATAATTACTCAAGGATTTAATAATAGAGACCATTGTTACTTTGTGACCTTTTATCAGAGTTATATTCTCAAACAGACTTGATACAGTCATTGCGTTGAGTGTCAGGAAACAATTCCTGATATTACGTAAACTTGCGAAGGTCGGTACATCGTTGTAGGTTAGAGTCATTCCACTGATGTTACGAATAGCTTTCTAGCTCAACATAGTCCTATTAGCTTTAAGTCGTTCGATTCTGCCAGCTATACCATATGGTTTTGTTTTTCAGAAGCCTTATTCACTCTGAAAGTCGATGAAAATTTTTCGTAGTTAGAAATTTCATCTTATTAGTGGAGAAAAAGTTTATATCTTGTAAATATAGTTGTCTGTGATTCAGCATACTGGCTTCCCTTGTAGTCTTGTCAGCTTTTTCATTTAATTTCACCCGTCTAACCCTACATATACATCCAGGTG
Organism: Carcinoscorpius rotundicauda; assembly: GCA_011833715.1. NCBI lineage: Eukaryota > Metazoa > Arthropoda > Merostomata > Xiphosura > Limulidae > Carcinoscorpius > Carcinoscorpius rotundicauda. Next base: position 43,456,081 of record CM022394.1, on the reverse strand, counting down.
GTTGTTTTACCATGCACTAGCTTTCATTTCTTTTACAAGTCTTAGAAAAAAACACTATGAATATTATGTTGGCAGTACTGTATTTGTGGTTCAACAATCCAGAAGAGTTACTTAATGGTTTTCAGCTCCATCCTTGTGCTGCATGAGCACTCCACCAACCGTAAGTAAAATGTTATTGCTCCAGAAGGCTTGAAATGCCTAGTCAGCTCTCTCGCAATCTGTAGTGCAAAGTAAATTTGTAGTAATCATCAATAAGCGACTACGAGATCTAAGACTACATGTTTCTCCAGGTCGATTTCAAAGTTTGATCTCTGAATAAAAATAATAATAATAATTGTATATTCACAAGAATACGGCTTCTATATTAGGCCTAAAATTTTTTAGCAGGGTCTAAACTATAATGTTGAAATTAAAAAGCTCAGTCTATATTTAAGCATAGGATTAAAATATTTGAATTAAACTATATACTTATTCTATATTTTAAAAAAACTTGAAGGAAGTTAAACTTTGTAGGCTATTAAAATCATTGTAATGGCTCGGACACATATAATGCAATGATACAGGAATCGTATATCCTGCCAAAGAGAGCCATCTTCTACGTACTTAACAACAATAAACACATAAATAAACAATAGTTAAACCATCACCATCTTTTATGGTTACTGCCAGCTTTCTGGAAGAAACATTAAATATCTGAAGATAACTATGTTAGCTAGAGCTATCAAATAAACCAATGCGCTGAATGTTAGATCACGAAATAAAATAGAACAGCACCACCTGCTTCTGATTTACTAAAATCTTATATGCTCCATCAGCCATACACTACTTTTGGGCCTGGATCTTCATTTGTAGATGTATTCATGGCTGGGTATCTCATCCAAGATAAAAATGGCTTTTATATCTACATATAGACAGTATTAGAATAACCTGCAACAGAAGAGACAAAATAAAATACAGTAATGCTAGCATTAATATTTATTAACAGTTTTGTTTCAAAATATTGTAATCACAGCCGTCTAGAGCTGAAACTTCATGTATGTATTTAAGTGTGTAAGTTGCCTATGTTATAAATGTACAACAAGATACTTGTAATAGACTAAAATACGGTAAATGTGTTAAAAAAAACTACCAGATAACCAGTGTATCAATTACGAAGTGAACAAATACAAATATGCTGCCAGTGTGTTAATTACGTACTAAATACAGCACATAAAAGCAACCAATGTGAACATTCTATTAATACAGCACAAACCACTGGTGTGACAATGTAAAGTATACATAACACGAACATATATCAAAAATTGAAGTTGTGATTAAGAATGCACAGAAAAAAATGAGGAAAATATTAGTTTACACAAATTAAATATTACTGCTATTGTGTGAGCACATTGTGAGTTTTCGCTAGAATCCTAATATTTTGTTTATCAGGCAAATCAATGTTTTATCTTACATTTACGGCACTTATCTTATGTACTATTGTATTCAAGAAATTTATTCAAAACTTTTTCACAGGAAAAGGACTTGTTTTCTAAACGCCGGTATGTCACTTAGTTGTGATTATAAAGACCTTGTCAGTGCTTTGGATGAACAAAAGTTTTGGGCTTCTGAATACTCACCAGGACGTAGACGTAGATCAGCCCCTCTATCTGCTTTAAGTGCCCTGAATCCTGGTACCGGGTCAAGAGTTTCTAGATTCTTGCGCTCTCTCGTTCCAAGTCGCCATCAAAGAAAGTAGAGCGGATGGAGTTTCAAGTTGTTGTATAATTAGCAGACGAATACAAGGTAAGATATAAAAATTAATGTTACGATACTTGTAACCGATAGTTATGCCTAACATGTTATGTTGTTTCTTTTAAAGTAAAATATTTTGTGGAGTGTTGCAGATTCCTGGTTTTGATTATGATTTGGACGAAATCAACGGTCAGGATGAAGGTCACTAGGGTGGAAATAAGATCCAGAGGACAATCCTTTTGTTTATTAAATATTTGATCACTTATGATCAGATTTTATAATTATTCATTTACGGCGGTGTTTTCATGGTAGTGGTTTGCTTAACGGAAGGTTGACAGATTCTTTGAAGATAGTTTCTTGTAGGAAGTAAAACACAATTGATGTTTGAATATTGAGATGACATATTTGTTATATTTTACTTTCATAACTTTTAGTAATGTTACAAAAACAAATAAAATATTTCCAAATGTTATTGTCGCTAGCTACTATAGTGCAATAACGTGAGACGGAATGTTATTACTTCTGTAACTAAGCACACTAGTCAACACCTCTAAGATGAATCAACTTAGCAACCTTAAGGTAGACAGGGAAAATATTTTTACATTCTGAACGTTCGTCTTGGGATTAATATTCACCAACTGATATTGGAAAATTGAAAGTAAGACAATAAATACAAGTGATATTGCTCTCACTGGGCATAAAGTAATACTTATTAATCTAAATTACTTTCACAGTAAATTTTGAAAGACATCTGTTCTAGGATATGGGGTTTATCTTGATATGTAATTTGTGGATAAGAGATTATTAAAGAGTTTCTTCAAGGCTTGTTTGTTTGTTTTGGAATTTCGCACAAAGCTACTCGAGGGCTATCTGTGCTAGCCGTCCCTAATTTTGCAGTGTAAGACTAGAGGGAAGGCAGCTAGTCATCACCACCCACCGCCAACTCTTGGGCTACTCTTTTACAAACGAATAGTGGGATTGACCGTCACATTATACACCCCCACGGCTGGGAGGGCGAGCATATTTAGCGCGACGCGGGCGCGAACCCGCGACCCTCGGATTACGAGTGCACGCCTTAACGCGCTCGGCCATGCCAGGCCTTTTCTTCAAGGCAGCATCTATAATGTTGTAAAACAAGAAAAAAAACTACGGTTGAAACCTCATAAAAACTTTGATAAAATCAAGAGTATATTAATCACTTCAAACTACTTCTATTTATACACGATCGCATGTTTTACCTAGTTAATTTTCTGTTGGCTCTTATTTTAGTTTTTTGAGAAGACTTTATAATCACCAAGCTAGAGCAATATATAAACCTGAAGAACTTAAATTTACAAGTGAACTAACAAACATGTATGGTATTCTCAATATATTGATTTTTGATATTTGATTAAAAAATAAAGACAAATCGTTGCAATTCATTAAAATTGTGTGTAAACAAACACTTTAAGAAATGACTAATAGTAGTTTGAAATTTTCACCACACGTTTATTAAACGCTCACCATTACTAGAATGAATTTATTTGTTTGTTTTGAATTTCGCGTAAAGCTACTCGAGGGCTATCTGCGCTAGCCGTCCCTAATTTAGCAGTGTAAGACTAGAGGGTAGGAAGCTAACGAAGGGTAGGATTGACCGTCACATTATAACGCTTCCACGGCTGAAAAAGCAAGCCTGTTGGTGCCATCGGGATTTGAACCCGCGACCCTCAAATTGCGAGTCAAAGTTAAGTGTGACTTAAGTTCTATTTGCGGATAAATTTGCACAAGAGACTTGAGTTTTTTCATTTTTTCCGATTCATATTTACCAGTGGATATTAATGTTTCATGAAAAGTCTTTTTTTGGTACATCTCCTTTTCATGAACTGAAGTTTTCTTGGACTATTTGTTGATTATGCTTGTTGTCACTTTCATTGGAAAATCATTCCTGTTTAAATAACATTCAATGCTGATTATTTCTCCTTTTTTATAGTTCAGTATCACTGGTATGTTTATGGATTCTGTATTTTATTAAAATGATCTTTAAACTGGTTTTATATAAAATTGATATAGTTGCAATACAATCGTAAAGACTTAGATTTATGATAAAATTCAGTCTCAAATTTTCCACACTTTTTGATTACCAGGGTGTCCAAAAACGGTTAATAACAGTATTCTTTCCCAGGGTAAAATTAATGTATACATTCTACTTATTTAGCTATTAAGGAACTTATTTATTATTTCATTCTCAAATTTAGAAAAAAATGTTATTCAAAAATATTTTATAAAACAATGGTTTAAATTCGTTAAGATATTATTTCAACTAAGTCATTTCATGGTAACGCATAAACAGGTTCACTAATATAGCGATCAAACTGGATTCTATTTCATCGCGTACTTTTCCATTAAACAAAAATATGTGATTTTTGTATACTTCACGTAGTGTACGAAGTACTTCTATATGATATCCATTAAATCATAACTTCTGAAACGGAATTTTAAAGCTGCGTAATATTTAACAATAACTATAAGTATAATAGATAAAAGTGAATTATAATTCATTTTTAATTAAAGCTTTACCAGACATATTCACATAATCTGATGGAATCGCATTTTGAGCTATACTAGACTTAGGACAGCAGTGAACATATATAAGCCCATCAATTAATGGACACCCATTCAAGAAATAATACCTTTTATTACACAGAGAAACAGAGGGTATTAAATTTGTGTATCTACTCTTTGTATAATTTAGGCAAAAACAGGGCTACACACTGTACCTACAACATCTGAACTAATGATGAAGAATTGAATGAAGTTGTCTTTAGAAGTTAGTTGTTTTAGATGCTTTCACAGGAAATGAACAAGTATGGGTGATACCTGTTTAAAAGACATAGCCACGGCCCATAAGAGAATGAGAACACTCTATTTTTCAAGACATAATTTTGTGGACCGAGACCACACCAGAAATATAGTTGTATTTTAACGTGATTTAATACACTGATGCTTTTTTGGAGAACAGTCACTGAAGTGATTTGACCGTCTGAGAGCTGTATAAACTTGTACACGACGAGAATGTGACGGGGATTCGAACCTGCGTCTCTCAGATTACAAGTCGATTGCCCTGAAAACATGGACTTGAACTGAATTGTTCTAGTTTATTTTGTACAGAGATACTGGAAGTGATCTTTCAATTTTTCGCTAATTTTGACCTCATATTTATTCTTTAGACGTAAGATTTCATGCAGGCTTAGCTAATCTCAGAGATAATTTCGTTCATGATATAGTTATCTGATTCTGTGTATTTTTTCAAGCTACATATATATTTATATGTTGGGGTTACTTACATTTGAAGTCATTAAATGTATTAACGTTGTCTCTATTCATTCATAAATAGGTTGTGTATACTGAAGTTGCACCTTAAATATATTATACATTAAAACTATTTACACTAATATGTGTATACCTAAGGCATTAATGATAGAAAACGTATTTATGAAAGACTTAATTTCAGTTTTACAAAACTATTTCTTGCAAGATATAATTTGTTGAAATCCCTTACCTGGTTTAGGTTATAAGGAAAGTTAATCTTAAAAATAAAATAATTAATAAATTCGTTGTTTGGAAAATTAAGTAAATTATCTCAAATTTAATACTTATTTCATTTTTTTCAGATTTAACTATCCAAGGAATAAAGAAGAAAACAGATTTTATATTTCAAATCATTTTTCTGCTGAATAATTTAAAGTTCTATAAGAGAAACTGGTTAATGTAACTGATATTTGGAAATCAATTAAATATATATGTTTGAAAGGCAAACGGGCTGACTTGATGTTTTGAACTTCATGATTCACAGCCATTTGTTACGTTATGCCATAAGAAAATCTGACACATTTTCCTTGCTGGATTCAAATCCTTCAGTCACTCTTATATAAGAACATCTAAACGTGTGAGAAAACCATTACAAATAAATAACAGTCATGTAATAAAAAAAGCAGAAAAAACGTTTCTTGCTTCAGATATTTAATTCTTATATAATTTATATTACTTAAAGTATTATATTGCAGACATAAATAAAGGTTGTCTCCCATCGTCCAACTCCAATACCAGTTCTGATATTAGACAAAAGGCTTTTAGAATAGTGACCTGTGGAAGAAAAAAAACGCTATGTCTAAAATGCTGTTTTTACGCATTTCTGACTATGGATACGAAAAGAACATATTAAATGGAATATATAAAAATCTGTTGTTTTACGTGATTGGTTTCAATTTCGTACAAAGCTGCACGACGGCTATTCATGCTAGGTGTCCATAATGTAAGGCTAGAGGGAAGGTGGTTAGTCATCACCAACCACCGACAACTTTTGGGCTACTCTTTTACCAACGAATAGTGGGATTCACAGGTAACATTATAACACTCGCATTTCGAATTCTCGTACCCAGGACCCTCAGATTACGAGTCGAGTGCCTTAGCCACCTGGCTATGCCGGGTCTTGTTTACGAGATGCTGATTAAAAATTATTACTAACTTTATTCCTATTGGTTTCTAAAACTTCACTAGCTGTTGGCTTGTACACTGTAATCTAGGATTTCAGCTCCATGCTGTATTTGTATGTTGACTGTAGGTTTGGCTATTCAAAGGTCATCAACACAGTTTCGGTCATTAAGCAAATAAATATAGTTAATCTTCTTAGAATGTAGATATGTAGATAATATCCCTTGAGGTTTCTGAGTTATTTTTAACTCATAGTATCCTTAATTTAGCATCTTAAAAATTAGGTTTCAGGTATAAGGCATGCCTCATGCGCAATACTTCATCTTCATATTCACTAATCTGACTTAAATTGGTACCTCAATAAACTTACTGCTAATTTGAGCCAATTAATACTTATGCCTACGCTAACCAGTTAAAAATTATTTATTTTATTACACATTTTCTTACAGTTCACGTCATAATTTTTAACGTAGTACTAAGAGCATAGTTTTTCAAGATTATTTATAATTTAGACTCAACACTTTTATGTCCTCCGCTAGTACAGCGGTAAGTCTACGGATGTATAACGTTAAAATCAGGGGTTCAATTCCAGTCGATGGGATCAGCAGATAGCCCGATGTGGTTTTACTTTAAGGAAACACACACACAACATTTTATCACTGTTTCTTTCTTACTTCCTTAAATACAGGCCCAGCATCATCAGGTAGTTTAGACGCTCGACTCGCAATCTGAGAGTCGTGGGTTAAAATCCCTTCACACCAAATATGCTTGCCTTTTCAGCCGATTGACTGTTATAATGTTACGGTCAATCCCACTATTCGTTGGTAAGAGTAGCTCAAGAGTTGGCAATGGGTGGTGATGACTAGCTGCCTTCCCTCAAGTCTTACAGTGCTGAATTAGGGACAGCGAGCGCAGATAATCCTCGTATAGCTTTGCGCGAGATTCAAAAACAAACCAAACCTTAAAATACTCTTATTATTACCCATTCATACTGAATAGTTTATATTTGGCTTCGTAGTAACATAAGTCACATAAAATACAATAATTATATGCACATTATTAGTATCTAAACGTAAAACAGCAGAATAAAATTCTGGAAACTGACAAACCCATCCTCAAGCTTTGAAGTGGTAAATATTTCTCTTAGTGAATACAGTCTTGGCAAAAATTTCTGCATACTTTGTAACAAATCAGATCATTTTCATTGTTATGGAATACAAATATAGTTAATTCTGTCAAACTATATATTTCTGAGAAATATATTTTATATTAAATATTTGCATACGTAATTTGTATAATGATAGATGTTTTATGGATATCATGAATGACTTATTAGAACAGTAAACAATTTTATCAAACGTCTGTAACAAGACATGTAATTAATAATTTCGCATATCCAACAAAACCTTATAAAAATATATAGTGACAGAATATAACATCAAATTACTAAAAATAGCATTAATTCACATTAAACATTCTTTAAGTGGCTAGGTCTCCTCGTTCTATAATAACATCTGCAAGGAGACGTGGCATGCTGTCGATTAAGTTACTGATGTAATCTACTGCTACTTCATTCCAAATACTCACCAGAAGGCGCTGCAACTACTTAGCTACAGGAACTGGTTTAGGGGAATGTTTAACATTTTCCCACTCCTTTCTGCCAAATAGTTGTCAAAGGATGTGTAATGTAGACACCTTACTGGACATAACTATCCTGTAACATCCATTTGGCCGAGACAATCTTGTACAATACGTGCATTGTTGGTAGTGACTTGTCATCCTGGAACACAAAATTACTTCCAAAAACTTGTCCTCTAAATAGCGTTTCTTATAGTATAGATGGGTACCTTTTATAATTATTACGTGAGGTTATCGAAATTTCAGTTAGCAAAAGTACTGGCATTCGCACATAGTACATTGTTGATTCTTACACTCGAGAATCTTCTACAAATTCCATTAGCAAGCGAGAATTTCCTAATACACCTTTAGCAGTATAAGTTAGATGGATTTTAAAATATATATTTCACTAAAATTAACATCGATATTAAAAAATACATACGCATTAGTAAATTCGCCAAAATAACAACAGTGCATAAAGCAATTTAAGAAAATACAATATAAAGAATTTTTTAGAGACACATATCTACGAACAGGTTGTCGAAAAGAGACTTGTTTAGAGACCTGAAAGGTTTTGAGAATTAATACAGTTTATTTGTTTATTTTTTGTTTAGCACAAAGTTACATAATGGGCTATATGTAAGCTGCTCGCCACGGGTGTGAAAACTCGATATTTAGCATTGCAAGCTCTCAGATTAACCATTGAGCCACTGGGTGACTCACTAATTAATAAAATAAGATCAAAATCATTTTTCTCCCTCGAAATTATATATTTTATAGTCACTGAGTCCATGTTTAGCAAAAGAATGACTGTAAATATTCATTAGAAAAAGTATGTTTGAGCAAATGTTATGCTGTGAGCAGTATAGAAATTCATAACGGTTTGCTATAGTCAGTGTCACCTATGATATGGACGTTTCACAATGTATAATATTAATTTGTTATTGGAATTCCATAATGCATTATTTAAAGAGCTGAAATAAATTACGACATATTTGTCATAGATTCATTATACAGGGCCCGGCATGGTCAGGTGGGTTAATGCGTTCGACTCGTAATCTGAGGACCGCGGGTTCGAATCCCCGTCGCACCAAACATGCTCACCTTTTCAGCCGTAGGGGCTTTATAATGTGACGGTGAATCTCACTATTCACTAGAAAAAGTGTAGCCCAAGAGTTGGCGGTGGATGGTGATGACTAGTTGCCTTCCCTATAGTCTTACATTACTAAATTAGGGACGGCTAGTGCAGAAAGCTCTCGTGTAGCTTTGCGCGAAATAAAAAAAAACCCAACAACAAATAGAAAGTTTATTATGACTAAAACTTGTCTCTCCGTCATGTCAAACATGTTCACCCTTTCAGCCGTAACTTATTTATTGTAAGTACAGAACGACGCATAATACGGAAACTTCCTACTAACTAACCACATTTTTATTAAAGTTACTTTTAATATAAAAATTGTAAAACAAATTGCTACTAATAATGGGTACTTATTGTAGAAACGATGATATACAATGTTCATGACAACCTATAACTTATGTATTCATACTTTTGTGACAGAAATGTAAGATATAAAAAGGTATTGGTAAAATTCACTTGATTTTTTTATATTTATTTCAGAAAATTCAGAATAATTCACGACTGATTTTATAATGACACTTATTTTTAACCACTATTAAACTAACGTTTGACAAAAAAAAAAACAGCCACAAGGATGATTCAGTAGTATTTTATGAAAACAAATTGCTGTTTTGAGGTCGCACAGAAGTTAATTTGATTACAGTATAGGATTATTCTGTTTCGATTGCAGATTCAACTGATAAGTTTCATTGGATTAATTAAATCTTGCAGACAAAGCTTACTTTTATAAACTAATGTGATTTCTCTTGTTTCTGTCCCTTTAGTAAATACTTAGCCACACACAAGACAAAGTGAGACTGAAAAAAAAAAGATAGAATTATGTTGAAACTAGTTTTTATAATTTCAAGTATTCTGTTATTCCAGTTTCTTTGTTTTTATACTAAGGTTTCAATTATTACGTAAGATATTATTTTTATTTTATTTTGAAACATGTCTTTAGAAACATAATTTGTTTTAATGTCACACAGTTTTGTATGGTACAGTTAATAAATTTTATTTCTTCTGTTGGTGTAGCCTGGTGATTAGTGCATTTGAATTGCGAATGTAAGAACTAGAGGTTTGCGATTTGTTGTGACATAGCCACACTACGCAAGTTGGGGTTGTGTTCTGTCTAAGAATGAGGTTAAATCCTCCTATCCATTCACAAAGAAAATGGCAGAAGAGTTCGATGCGAGCTCTAATATAACTTTCTTGCGGATACTCTCCACACACACTCATAAATGATACTTTCTAAAACAAAAAGTATATAATTTTTTGTTAGTTGTGATTTATTTTTCATACATGAAATTTCTTTAATCTTCAGCCTATAAACTAAGAATTTCATCACAAATGTAAGAAACACCATTTTATAGCATTAAAGTATTCACACAAACAAAGGATTATAAACATCAAGCTATTGCCCCAAACCCGCCTTTTTTGTCTGCTATCTTAAAAACCACGTTGAAATTAAGTGTAATAAGCAATTTAACTGTAATATAATGAATTAATATTAGAAAGATGTATTATTTCTGCATTGAATCGAAGACGTGTCGTACTTTCGTATTTTTGTTGTTTTTTTTGTAATTTTACTCTTTTATGTCTCGCTCAGTGAGCAGTATTGGTTGTTATTATGAGAAAGAAGAAGTAATGAGTGTTTGAATTTTTATTACCATTAATGGATGTTTCAGTCTATTATCATGTAAATAGCAGAGTTATTAAAATATTGTCTCATTACGGTCACAATACAGCACAGAAACCCAATATGTTTTTTTTAATATTTAGACATAAAATTAAAGAAAACTGTACACATACGTATGATAATTTAACTTTTAATCAGTCATATCTTATATGAAACGTTAGCACGTTGTTTTTTTCTTATCTCTTCAACGCGTTACGTGAAAGGATTTTCTTCCTAAAATGGATTTGGCTTTTCCATGTAATATTGACTTTTTGACTTGACTTATTTTGTGTTACCAACTGTTGCGATTTGGCTTTCACTCTTATAATGTATCTTGATCCCAAAGTGGTAAACATGTTTTTGTAGCGATGGATCACAAATCATGAACTCTTAGATTCACAGTGGATCAAGATGTATTTCCATAATTGAAGATTCTTATTTTGATGGTATCAAGCGTGCATACAATATTTTATTCAATTTACAATAATATATACATATAGAAAATATACGAATATTGATTATCATACTTTGTACCTTAACTTTAAGATGTCATGATTATTGCAGATAAACATAAATATAGTACTTATAAATTAAACAACATGCGCCTTGGCAGAAGTATGTAGTTGTTTTATAAACCCTGTAGAGCCTAAACTCATTATTAAAGCGAAAACAAGAAAACAGATACAAGATTGTTTGAAAAGAGCGGGACAGGACTGAATGTTCTCTTGTTAGCATTCCATGTAACACGAACTTAAGACTTCGTTTGAAGTTATTTATCTTGGAGTCGTTCAACTCTGCCAGTTTGTTTCATCTTCATTCTTTCTAAAAAGACTTTCAATGAAAATATGGGTAGAAAATATAGATATATACAAATATATAGTCGAAAGGCATTGTTGATGGACTGCACCTGTCTAGGAAGTTTTGACCATGTTTAGAGATCCGTATAAAGTAAATATTCAATAAGCTTACTGGACCAAATGTTTCTCATACAGTAAGAATAACTCAACTTGATTAGACCCTCAAAGACCTTCCAAACATATAAACATATAAGTGAACATTCTGAGAGCATAATATAGATTTGTAAGCTAATACTTAGTCTCAAAGTATGTTATAAATTGCAAGTCGGTATTAACAAAAATAAATACAATATATAATTAGAGTCCCCCAGTGGCTCAGCGGTATGTCTGCGGACTTACACGCTAAAATCCTGGTTTCGATAGCCGTGGTGGGCAGAGCACAGATAGCCCATTGTGTAGCTTTGTGCTTAATTCAAAAAACAAACAATATAATTAGAAGAACGTAATTTTCTTACGTTAAAGTTTACCTAATGCATTTTGTGTATAAGAAAAACTAAAACGGGTGAATCTATTTTTTATAGAGATGAATATGAACAGATTTAAAAAATCTCAGCTTTATAAGTTCAAAATAAAGTCTGAGAAAAGTATCAAAGCATAAAAAAAATCAATCTTCCCAGATCCAAAGTCATACAGATATACAAATAAGTTAAATAGAGCTCAGACTTAAGGGATCGAGAGAAACATGAGGTCTTTGTGTATGAATGCAATTTTACTTCGATGTTTATGTCAAGCTTTGATTCGTTAAGGGCGACGTTCTTTAAGCGTACATATTTGTGCTTCTATATGTCTCATTTCGCTGAGAAACGTCGACTTTAACAAATCAATGTTTGACATAAACAACAACGAAGTAAAACTGCATTTATGCACAAAAACCACATTCACGAAACAGTGGTTTTAGTAGTAAAGAATGTGGTTAGAAATATACGTAGTAAAAGCAAGTATAGAGTTAAAAATGCGTACTTAAAAACGATTTCTTAAACTCAGGATAATTAAGATATAAATTTACATTTAAGGCCTATCTTAAACGGATAAAGATACACAAAGTTTAAGTAGTGGATCTATATGTATATTCTTAGGCGTAATACACACCCAAATAAACGTAATTTAAAATTTTGAAGATCGAGATAAGACACACATAAATAGTTATAAAATATAAACATAAGGATATTAATTAAACTAGTGGTACACAGTTGATAAACATTTTTTCCGATATATTTATATTTACGTAGAAGATGACAAATTTCCGTCCTGAAAAAAACAACAAAAATATTTCCTTACACGGAAAACTTCGCTCTAAGAAAACAAAAATAACACAAAAGCATAAATATTTTAAAGAAGCCTTTATGTTAACAAAATAAGAATTAAAAGAAACTAGAAACATACATTCATGAAAACTTAGTGTTTAGGGATAAAATTTTACTCTTATAGTTCTCCATGTTTTTAGCACACCTAAAATTAAATTTAAAAAGAATGTTAACATATTTAGTTAACTTTACTAGATTTTATTTAAATAAGAAAATACACAACTAGAAAATCTTATATTTAGTAGACAAATAGTTGGATAATTAAAATATTAAATCAATCATGGTGAGCTCATTTCATACAAAAAAAGCTAAAACCATATTTTAACGATCAAATTAAACTCAGAGTGTAAATATAAGTGTAACTTAAAGATATAACTTCAAAAAGTCTGTAATTATAGTCAGAGCATGAAAACTGTGATGATAAATGATGCTCCCTAACAATATTTTATTTTGCAATTCCACTTCAAATTCTGTGTTTTCGTTATGAAATTCATTGTTTATTATTAGTGTACTTATGAAATGAAAAACAATTGTGAAAATGATACTTATTTAATATAACCACGTAATGCGTATTTAAAAGCGTATATTTGAGTTAAATGGGCCATATTTTTCACGAAAAATCTGCAATATAAACATTATAGAAGTATCTGGGATGCTATATTAGTGTTTCAGTAGATTATGAAACATAGAACTTCGAGATAATGATTCGGCGGTAGATATGACTTTTCATTCAGCCTTATTTTATGTGGCTGGTGCAGTCCCATTCAGCACTTACTATAGTTATGAGGATACCACTTACCTTTATATTATACAATAAATTAATACAATAACCGTTAAAATGGATAAAAATGTCCAGAAATACACATAAAAATAATTACACACAGATATTATAAACTCAAATCTAAAGTATTTAACTTCAGCTGATAGAAATCATACGAAACATGCTTATGTTTATAGAAAACAATCTTAACAGGGGAATAGTCATCCAGACAGATGTGGATACACTCACAGTCAAAATATTTGCATACTTTATAATAAATAAAATCATTATTATTATTAAGATGGAATACAAATGTACGTAACACTGTGAAAGTCAAATATATGTTATATTGATCATATAACAGGTTTTGTGAATATCATGAACCATTTATATTTTATGTATTTTATTTTGAGATAAACGATTTTCGTGTTAGACACTTAAAACTACTTAGAATGATTTAAGATTTTAAAATTGATTTTTGAATTAAACTTTTATGTTCGAAATGATTAAGACAGACAAAATCATTCCTTATCAAATAAACGTTGTAAATCTTGCTTCTATTGTGTCATTGATGAAAATGAGTGGTATAAGATATGGTTTATTACTGTAGCTCCTAGAGAAACATTAAAAACAATATTACTCCTCAATTGTTTTCTAGTGAAGATCCGAATGGTTAAACAGTTATGATGAACATGAAAGATTAGTATGAGTTAGAATAAAATTAGAAGGCCTCACTGGAATAATAAGTATACATACTTGCACCTAGCTAAGTTACAATAATTAGAAAAACAATAACATTGGTTTAATAACTTAGCGTTGTAAAAAACCTACTGAAGATTGGAAAAATACTAAAAATGTAATGTGACTGAACACCATTAAAGAACACAAATCTGTGAAATGCCACTAGATGTAGTAACATACATGAACAATATATATATCCAAAGCTCGCTTACAATATAAACCAAACTTTATAGATGTTGAGTTCATTAAATTAAATCAATTTTGGAATCTTGCCATATTGTTATATTCCATGTTTTCATGTTCGGTTATGCTCTACCTCATGATGGTGCAGAGTGACATTAGCCCTGTAGCATTATTTGCATTGTATAAGGCTACAATATAAGAATGTTTTGTTCAAATCAAGTTGCTGGGTACAGCATAGATACCCTATTGTGTAGCTTTGTTCTAAATTCCAAACAACTTATGTATGATTTTGTACAAAGTGAGCAAACAATAGAATATATGACACATTTTAATGTGCAGTTCTATTGATCCTTAATGCGAATACTCAAATTAGGACCTTGTACGAATGTTCTTGAGTAAGTGTAAACTCACATATTACATCGCCTTCTGTTACAAGGATATTTTCCTACAATAAAATTTGTGTCTGTTGACGTACGTGTTTTAAGGCTACCACATATTACGTAGTTTTCAAAATTGGTATCATCACAGTAAGAAATTACGGAGGGTTCTTGAAAAAATAGGATTAATGTTGTTAGGTTCCTTTAAAATGTGAAAATTATTCAAAATAATGTCTTTTACTTCTTTGTTATAAGTATGGCATGTGAAGATAAGAGACAACTTGGTACAGGGAAGTTTAGAGTTTGTTTGCGTGAGAGATGAAGAGGAGTTGTGGTCTTGATGTACAGAGTTGTGTGTTTCTTCAGAATGTTTTTTGGGATAGTTACAATCAAGGAAAACTATTCTAATTCATTTTAGCGGGCATTGAATTCATCAGGTTAATTGACTACACAGTTTACATAACCTAATTAAATGAGATTTTTGGATGTTATTTTTTACATGTATGGGATGGTTAGAATTAAAGTGCAACTAGTTGTGAGTGTCTGTAAGCTAATAATAAACTTTGGTTATTTTATCAGAAGGTATAGCAGGAAGAATATCCAAGAATGCTTGTGATGATCCAAAATTATCACGTGTGTAAGAAAAATGGAGTGTGGAAGTTACTTACGATATGAATAGACGTTTCTAGCTCGAGCAAAATACCCATGAAGATTCCAGCAACGTTATTGTTATATCCCTTGTGAAGTAGGGGTAAGGGACTATCATACTGTGTAAGCATGCGTTCTTTGATATATCCAAAAAAAAGGTTTGCAAACTTTGAGCTCATTTGAGTTCCCATAGTCATGCCACTAACCTTCATAGAATTCATTGTTAAAACAAAACTCACTGTATTCTAAAATAGCACTACTAAACAGATCAAAGTATTTGTCGAAAAAAATGTCTTAAGCCTATTAAACCCTCCTGTTGCGATATTACAGTATATAATGCTTTGATGTCCATAATAAATAAAATGACTGAATCTGACTTGGGTTAAAAGTAACAGTGTTGAAGAGTCTAAATGGGGAGTGAGTGCATTAGGGGAGCCATTACGGAATCTAAATAACTGGAGATAAGTTCAGTTGGAATTTCAGGTAGATACAATGGGTCTACCAGAAATTGTGTATTTATGAAATTTAGGTACTAATTAAAAATAAAAGAAAACAAAACAAATGCCAGTTCTAGAGTCAGAAACAGGTAATATTAAATTTCAAGCAGAACGTAGGTATTTCCTCATCATTAATCAGCTCGTTGACAGTGTTGGTGATGCTTTATGATACAGGTCCTTCATGGATTAAGGCGTTCGACTCGTAATCTGAGGACCGCGGGTTCGAATCCCGTCGCACTAAACATGCTCGCCCTTTCAGCCGTGTGGGCTTTATAATGTGCGGTCCGTCCCACTATTCGTTGGTAAAAGAGAAGCCCAAGAGTTGGCGGTGGGTGGTGATGACTAGATGCATTCTGTCTAGTCTTACACTGCTAAATTAGGGACGGCTAGCATAGATAGCCCTCGTGTGGCTTTCCATGAAATTTCAAAAGAAAAAAAGCCTTCACGATATTTCGGTATTGGGTCGTCCTGAAGCAATTTGTACGATAGTGAGTCATTCAAATGATGTAACGCTTTCTAAAGATAATTATTTTTACGCCATACGACTGTAGTTTCTCCTTTATCTAAAGATTTGATAATAATATCATCTCTAGCACGAATATATTTATTTCTTTTGCTGGGAGTAGCTTTTTTACCCCACACAGCAGGAATAATTCGGCCTATTCATTTCTTGATAACGCCACAATCAGTCACGTTCTTGAAATTAAGGAAAACTGTAAATTATTTATGGTTCCATATTTTAAAACACTTTTACACGAAATAAAGTAGAGATCACTAAAACATAATTCTATTTTTATGTATCATGAATGCTGGCAAGTAGAAATAAAGTTTCAAGGATACGAATAATATAAGAATATTCTTCACATGCTTAGAAAATAAAACGAAAAGTAACGTATTCAAGTGAACTCGTATTTGCTCTATCATGATGAAGAATAGTCCATTCCATGAAATAATTGGAGACATGAAAGACAATGACTTTATCACTGTTTTATAACTTTAACTGTTTTTGTGTTTATCGTTATGTCAGGATCATTAAATTATAGTGAAATGAAAATTAAACACAAGTACTAGATCAACTGTTTTTAAGTAAACCATATGAATTATGAGAAAAAAATCACTGAAAAATATCAAACACTGCAATGTCAAATTTCATAAACTGACTTATTTATGAGTGTTATAAGGAAACAATTTACACTGAAACATTTCAACAACTAAAAAAGACAGTCTTTGCAAAAATGTTTCATTACGACACCGAATCAGAATATGTCGCGCCCCGTAGCAGTAAAATGCACGTAGAACAAACAAGAAGAAAATTAGAAAGAAGAATGAAAGAACAACAGTTTAACACTCCTACGAAAAAATATTTACATCCACTAAAGTGATACCCTTAGTGAATGTTTAAAGAAAAATTAAATATTATTTTGCAAATGTCTGAAAAGTCAAAATTTTATTGCTCCTTAAAATACAAAGGGATAGGGTCAGTTAATGGCAATTTCATTTAAATACAAAATTATTAACCTAATATTAATAACCTTTCAAGTTGCTCTGGGGCCTATTAAGCCCAACTTTTCGTAGGAGCGTTAATATAAAGCATGGTAACATAACGTCCTTAACTGTAGCTGAGCACTTCTGAAACTGTGACTGTACTTATGACTGGAATAATGCAATGATCTTAAGATAAGCACAAACTAACATAGAAATACTCTTGAGAAAAATAATTTGCATAATCAAAAACTGACTACTATGTATAGACAGAGGTGATGGACCATCATCATGACCTGCTGGAAAATCTGTTTATTTTAAATATTCTAACTCGTACGATTTACTTTTATATATCTTGATCTTGGTTTTCGAAAATGAACTCACCCATTAACAATAAACTAAATACTTAACGGACACTGTAGAATTTTGCTCTGATGACAATAACACGTTCACCGAAACTAGTTGACTGTTAATTATATTAATTAATTATAGTAACTATTGTATCATGATGTGTTTAGTGAAGCAAAGTAAAATGGTTTAATTACAAAATGTATAGCATTTAAAAGAACAGTTATAATATTCAATGTTAATTTCTGAATAATAAAATACAACATTCTTAATATTAGTTTTTGTTTCCAAAATAAAAGCTTCTTATCAGTTAAATATTTTTAAATTAATTTTTTATTATGAGGTCCGCTGAGATCGTGGATAAGTTTTACATGTTTAAGCACATGAACAACGAATTATATCTGTAAAATATGATGAAGATATAGAATCGACTGAAAACTATCCTGCTTCTACAGTGGATGCTAAGAGTTATTCGAAAAATTAAGAATTTCAAAGATTTAATAAGTCGCTTTAAAGTAAAAGTTTTACATCTGGTATAATCAAGAGACAAGGAATTTGATAAGTATTTAGCGTTCAAATAACATCGCTGTGTGTTGAGGTGGGAAATGTAGGGAAACAATTTCTAAAAAAATATTAGTGACTTGTTAATTTTAGCTACAACATACTTTAAGGATGAAACATCATGTTTAATACTCAAAACAGTGAAAACGGAGAAGGTACAGTTTGAACATTTTGTTAAGAAATGATTTACGAAAAGAAGTTAAACAAAAGGTTAAATAATCACCCAGTTTTTATATATTTTTATTTAACGAAAGATAACGTTTCCAGTTCGTGCTTTTTATTTGTCAGATCGTATACTTTACAACAAAAATCGCATGCGCAGAATTCAAAGAACTTGCATGAATAGTATCACGAGAACTGAGCGTGAAAATTCTAAACAAAATAACATTTATAAATAAAAATTACAAGTTATAAAAGACAAATAATTAAACAGTACTGCACACGTACGAGAAAGGAACACAACTTTCGACATATGATATTTCTTTATATGCACCACTGAATATATCACTTACAGTATAAGTTGCACAACACGTCATAGTTTATACATTATGCTGACTAACAGGCCACCGACTCAGTGATCGAGCACGAAAACATCTAAAACACTATAAACTGCAGAACCAAGATACACCCACAGGCAAACGTTTCATTATTAACAACCATACAGTTGAAAAGTTTTTTTTTATTCTTGAACATTAAAAAAGAGAATGTTTTAGGAGAAGATTAACCTACAATCTGGAAACCATAAAACCATCTGAGTTAAATGAACGCTTTTCTTTCCTGAAAATTTCTATTTTCCATTGCTACCTTCTTTAAACTTTAATTCCTATCTACTTATTTTTTCAAGGTTTGTAATTTTTATGAATTAGATAGAATTTTACTTAGAATTTTCAGGCTTAACATAATGCATGCAAGTTCTTTAAATTCTGCGCATGCGCTTTTCTTGTAACCTGTAAAATCCGATAAAGTGCTAGCTTCAAACGTCACCCTTCTTTAAAATAAATATATAATAGCTTGGCGATTGTTCAACCTTTTATTTAATTTTGATATTTTCTTCGCCTATGCGGTTTTAACAACACTTGACTTATGGAGAAAACCAAACCACTTGTTTGAATCATTTAAGAAAAATTTAACCATATTTAATTGTCCTCAGCCATGGTCTGTTACATAGGTTAAACAGGTTATTGATTCAATGAAGAACTGTTCTCTTTCTACTAGTTATATGCTTTCTGTTATGTGTATGCAGGGAAACTTGAAGAAAGTTTCCTTTATGATAAAAATTGTCTTACATTTCTTTCAGAGTTTAGACAACCGTGTGTAGAGACAACTAAAACATAGTGACTTGTGAAAAAGTGCTATTATTACCATGAGTCCATTAAAACTTCTCAGAATGTTTACAGAATATGTACTTCTCTATGTCAAGAAACAGCCATTTTTTCAAGGGCACAGAGCAACTAAAATGGTTATGTATTAAGTAGCCCCAAAATAATGACAAAAGCAAAAGGGATTCTGAGAGACTAATTCAGCTGAACACCATAATTACATGAAGAATTTTTTCCTCAGGATGAATAATATGTCTGAAATTGTGTGGCTGTATAATGTAAAGCTCTGAATAGTGGTTACTGACACCTTTGCTTCACTTAGTCCATTCAATTTATAGATGATTACAAAGTACGTTCATACCAACAGTATATGTTATTAATTACTCATATAGAAAGCCAAGGTTGGTTCAATGTTTGTCCAATGTTTTAACTGTTTGCAAAATTTTGGTCTAACTCAGATGTCCTCTTTGCTGCATATTGCATAATTTCCTAAACATTTATGAATCCTACCATTTCACAAACTGTAAATAAAACATAACTAGTATTCGTTTATGTTGAATTTTGTGCATAACAACTTGGAGGCTACTCTTGTCAACCTAAAGAGTAGTAGTATATTATGAAATTTGGTATAAATAGCATCATTTGAAGTTGAGAGAGATAAAAATGTGGACAGCTTCTGGTGAGTTCCTAAGGAATTAGCAAATCAAAACATTAAAGTTAGAAATTATTGAAGGGATTAGCTACTTTTCCTCTTTATCTACTGTGTAGATTACAGAACTTTTTATGATGTTGAAATGTTATAATCTGATTAAAACAACTAGTGCAATATTATAAAAACAAATGACTTGTGGTGCGACTTTTGGAGATAGAAATATAAAAAGCAGGTATTTAGCAGAAGAAAAGAAAAATAGATAATATTAGAGCAAGCCAATAAATCGAGAGAGAAGTAAGGAAAAGTAATGCATTGCCAATAAGTAAAATCTCTAGTTCTAAATCCGTGCGTTGTTGATTACAGTAAAAAGCTATAATTTGCTACGTGTGTTAGTAAAAGTCAACTCCTGAGAGAAACGAGTGCAAGATAAATTAGATTGAGGGTAAAACAAATTACAAATATAGCATAATGATAACAAAGTGGTGTTACGTAATGATCTACAACATGATATTTGACCATCATTTTCATAATATGTTACCAGCCATAAAGTGCATAAAGTGGAATTGAACGTATATCGCTTACACCAATACTCTGAACTTTATTACTGTGACTAATTCACAACCACCATGAGTATAAAGTGTCAAGTTATTATATTTTTAATATTCATACAGTATCTGCTACTGTAATTAAACTGTAGTTTCCATTCAATATGTTAATTTAGTATGAGAAAACTTACACATACATCATAAATAAGTGGTTGTACAAACTCATTAATTTAAAACCTAGTACATACCGTGTTTATTAAGAACGACATTGAAGTGGTGTGAATCAGTAACATCTTCAATAAACTATGATTGAGAAGTGTGAACTACTTACATAGTAGACAATATTCTAACAAAGCTGTGAGATTTAAAGTAATGACCTCATTACTTTCTATGTTTCAAACTCAGAGAGTAACCTTTCTTAGGATCTGCTATTTTTGTTTCATATTCATGTTATTTGACTAGATGAAATGATTTTAATAACAATGATAATAAAAGGAAGAGAAAAATACATTTTTCATAAAATTCCTTACATCCACAAATCTTCACCCCATTATATTGCTTACCTACTAAAAATCAATAAGCTGATAGTTTAATTGGGTATCCTTTAATTTATTTAAATGACATTTCCAGAACATTAACCCATTATTAGGCCAACAGCTAAAATGTGGATACTTGCATTGAGCCATTGCTGAACCAACACATTGATTTAACTGAGAATAAATGTTAAAATTACCAAAGCAACATCGAACCAACACTGGAATAGTCTTGGTCTTCTTTTTCTCAGATATCCAACAGCCATTTACACGATAGTGAACCAACGTTAATACGCCAACAAAATTATCATCAGTCCATGTGCAACCAACATTAGGCTGATATCTGTGACCAGCCTTAGAGCATTTTTATTCCTCGTGTACAATTGGATCAACATAAATACATCAATGGATGCTGAAAGAAGTGTTCATGACGATAGGAAGATGCATCAATATGGTTTCACACATATTGTTAGTTCTGTTTTAGCATATTAACTGAAGAGCACATTAGTCAAGGGTCTTCAAGCCGCTTTGATATTTCAAACTATGCATTGAGTTAATCAAGCGCAGCTGTCAAAATGATAAATAAATGTATGTTGGCTACAAATGCGTTAAAATGAAGGCTATGTGCACTGTCTTGTGGAAATATGGAAGTGAATATTATCACATTTAGAGGATTTTCTAATAAAATGACGTTGCCAAGTAGAAAATGAAACGCATACACTCGACTATGTTAGATACATACATTAGTTTCAGTTGTGGGTGGGAGGTTCTTATAGCAAAACCATATCGGATTATATGCTATGTTTACTGAGGGGGAATCAAACCTCTGGTTTTAGTGCTGTAAAACCAAAGACTTATCACTGTTCCACCAAAGACTGAGATTAAGCTGATTTAATTCAGACTTATAAATACTTGAGAAATGTCTGAATATTTTGGCTTTTTATCTAAGATATCTTGATGTAGTTTTCAAGTAAAAACTTTCATCTATCATGTAGAGTATTTTTAATGTTATTGAATTTGTATTTCATCAAGTATCATTTACGTGAAGAAGAAAATGTCATTTTGGTTGTTCTGACTCCACACTAGTATGCATGTAATCTCAAGATATTAACTCTATGACAGCTGTTATAGAAATGGCAACCATTTTGGAGATATATATATATATTGATAATTGTTTAAAGGCAGTGTCTGCTGTTTTGAGGACTATATGTGTCCATTAAAATATAGTCCTAAGCGTATCTTAATTAAAGCCCACTGAACCATGTTAGCATGTATGATTTGTTAAAAAATTAGTCTTTCCATTGGCTATCTTGAAAACAGTTAAATGTATCCATATCTCAAAATGATTAAAAGATCAAGTTGCCCTCTTTTAGACTGGAAACCTACAGTTTCTCTTTTCATTTAGCTGGAATATAGTAATCCATGTATATCTGAAGGAGTAGGTTCTTTGAATTTTTTTCAGAATACAAGGATGCAATGACACCAGGGAACGACAATTTTTTGAGATATCTGGATGCCAGTAAATATGGTATAAATAATACCCTGTATGTGGTGCCCTGGAGAGAAAAAAAACAGCCAATCCAATTCATGCTATGGCAAAATTTGTCTGCATTACGGGAAGCACATAAAGATACTAGTGTGTACTATATGATTAGCTATTTTCTCAAGAGAATTGATGCTTATCATCTTGCTAACATTGCGTTGCATTCTATGGCTGAGAATTTAGCAAAATAGTGAACTTGGACCACCTATAGAAACACACATAAGTCAAGGAGTAAATTTCTATAGTTTGCTAAGTTGTATTAAGTATTTGGATACGTACAAATGCAAATCTCATATGATCACACTCTGTTTGGTGGTCTGATTGAATGAGCAGTGTTTCTTTGGCTCTCTATAAAAATCAGAGGCGGAAGATCAAATAGTTGAACTGCTTAAGTGCTAAAAAAAATGCAACAATATCATTATTTTTAACGCATTTTGGTTAAAAAGACAATTAAAGAATTATTGGAGTTTATTAACCAGGACAAGCTGGCTTTTGAGTACTTGATTTGTATTCCATAATAAACGTAGTATGGCTGAAACACGTAAAAACAACAGCATCATTCAACTGATCGATTTATGGTTACAAAAAACTGTTAAAACTGTGACTATTCATAGAGCATTGGAAAAATGTGACGTTGTGTGTATATAAATGCGAAACAATTAAACATACATACCTTTGATGTTCAATTGGAGAATTGTTCATTTCATTCTGTAACATTTCACTCAGTAACAACTGTTGTTCATGCAATAGGTGAAAAAATAATTTCTAATCGACTGCTCTGTGTGATATCCCAACAAGTTTATTAAGCCGTAGTCTTCGACGAAAGGCCTCATCAGCACTGGATACATACAGCAATGTGGTTGACATATTACATATTCTTCTTTGCTTACGTTCATAAGTTTACACCATAAACGCATCAGCATCATACTTCCCCTATCTTAAATTTCTCTGATTATGGCAGATGTGTACTGCATATTAATTGCATAATTTGCAAAAAATTTTCAAAACTACCTACACATTCTATTACGAAAAAGTTGACATTTGAAAATTAGCAATGGTTACACATTTAGTTTTTTCTCTGTATAAGTAAATATTAATTAATTTTAGTCTTGGATTTATCTTCCACCCTCAGTACCTCATCGATAATAGATTTGAATTTATTATCTAGTATCAACCTCCACACTTACACCAACACTTAATGTAAAAACACGGTCAGCATACAAGAATACCTTTGCTTCTCATACAAAATTATTAAAAGATGAATAGGAAACTTCAAAAATAACAGAAACAATATAGGTAGTTAAAAGTAAAAAAAAAGCAATCTCAGAAAGTAACAAGTTTATGATTTTGGACAAAGTATTTACAGTATTTCCTCAAGTTACAATTCCTCATTTTGACTCTACATCGAAAAGACATAGTGATACATAAGAGTCAAAGGGTATTAATATCAGCACTATGATATTTGGTTGAAAAAAATGTGATTTTGCTAAGTTTTGTATATTTTAATATTTTATATTATGTTTCGGTATTCCGAATAAACGGATGACAAATGCTTATTTCATTTCTTTTATACTTCAATAATATTTCAGTCAATTTACAACTTCAAGTAGCCGATGTTGTTGTTTGTCAACGTTACTATAGTAAACGTTAGATGCGTTTACATAGATGTAATATCCTATATAATTATTGCGTCTACAAATGCTTTTAGTGTTACTGCATGCCTGACTCATTGGTTAGTTAGTTTGTTTGTTTGTTTTTTAATTTCGCGCAAAACTACTCGAGGGCTATCTGCCGTTCCTAATTTAGCAGCTTACGACTAGAGGGAAGGCAACTAGTCATCACCACTTACCGCCAACTCCTGGGCTACTTTTTTACCAAAGAATAGTGGGATTGACCACATAGTATCGCATCATCACTCATTGATTACTATTTTGGAATAGTAATCTAATGACTATAGGTTCAAATTTCTCTCACGCCTAGTCGATGTGTTCTCGAACAAGACACTTTATGCAAGATTTGCTTTAGTCTACTGTTATGTAAATATTTTGTAAGCGACAACATGTCGTGTTGTGTTTAAATTTTCATTTCTATTATTTATATTTCCATATTTATATTATTGTTTCAAAGTTTAAACTAATAAAATATGTCGTTATTCATTTAGGGTAACATTTAGAATTTTCTAGAATTAAGTAGACCAATCATATGTATGTAAATGAAAGGTTAGCGGCCTCGTGTCTAGACAAGAAGTCTCGTGCAAGAACGGACATGTGCGGATTGCTCTGGAGATCTGCAGAAGTTTCGCGGTGTTTTGAGGAGTCTACCAATACAGAGCAACTCGTTGAAGAGTTTCCTGATGTTTTTCCCGCTTGTGCTGTTACTCGTTCTCAGACACGTTCTCAGGAGTCCAAAGAGGATTTCTCTTTATCTGATACGTTCATGTCTCACATCGATGAGATTTCTGACTCAACTTTAAGTTCTACTGATGACTCTAAGACATTTTTCGACTCTCTTCATCGAAACAAACTTATTGAGGAACAGGACAATGATCCTGAAACTCATTCTCTTCTACAACTGGCCGTTGATGAAAATGAAATAGGAACTGTCCCTATTTGTTACTACCAGAAGTCAGGTGTGCTAATGAGAAAATACAGACCTCCTGACGTTGCTGCTGATGAAGAGTGGAATGTTATTCACCAAATCGTCATTCCAAAATGCTATCGGAATGATATTCTTAGTCTTGCTCATGACCATGTATTGTCGGGACACTTAGGTGTAAGAAAGACCCTAGATCGTATCCGACGACATATCTATTGGCCTAAGATGCGCCAAGATGTTGTTGACTTTTGTAAGACATGCCATTCTTGCCAAATGACAGGAAAACCAAATCAGGGGATTCCAAAAGCACCACTGCAGCCTATTCCTGCCTTTGAAGAACCATTCTCAAGGGTCATTATCGACTGTGTTGGCCCAATGCCAAAAAGCAAAGCAGGAAATGAATACCTCTTGACGATCATGTGTGCTTCTACACGTTTCCCTGAGGCAATCCCTTTGAGAAAAATCACTGCTCCCAACATTGTTAAGGCTCTTGTTAAATTCTTTACCTTGTTCGGGATTCCAAAAGTTGTGCAATCAGATCAAGGCTCAAATTTTATGTCCAAGCTATTTCAACAAGCCATGCATGAATTAAACATCCATCAAGTTTCATCCAGTGCATACCATCCTGAGTCACAAGGTGTCCTTGAACGTTTCCACCAAACTCTAAAAGCCATGCTTAGAAATTACTGCCACGAGCATTCAAAGGACTGGGATGAGGGTGTTCCCTTGTTGTTGTTTGCAGTTCGTGAGGTTGTTCAAGAGTCTACTGGATTTAGCCCTTTTGAGTTGGTTTATGGTCACTCAGTTCGCGGCCCATTGAAGTTGGTTAAGGAGAAATGGTTGGAGGATAATAACTCACAAATTAGCTTGTTGAATTATGTCTCTGATTTCAAAACCAGATTGCACAATGCTTTTAATGTTGCCAGGGAAAACCTGAAGTCTTCTCAGGAAGAGATGAAAACCTGGTACGACAAAAGGGCCAGGAAGCGATCTTTTAATGTTGGTGACCAAGTACTTGTCTTGTTGCCTACATCAAGCTCTTCACTTCAAGCTAAATATTTTGGACCTTATTCAATTGAAAAGAAAATTAATGATCTAAACTATGTGATCACTACCCCTGATCGGAGGAAAAGCAAACAGCTTTGTCATATCAATATGTTGAAACCCTATTATGTGCGAAAGAAAACAAATGTGTCGAATGCTGTTCCTGTGAACGTGACAAGTGGTGTGAATGAAGATCATGATCCTCCACCTTCTCCTCCTGAAATTATAGAAAATAGCTTTCCAGACACTCATGTTAAACTCAAAAACTCACATGTATTAGCAAACTTAGATGAAAAACTCAATCATTTAACCCAACAACAAAATCAAGAGTTGAAAGGTTTGATTTTAGAGTTTGCTCATTTGTTCCATTATGTTCCTGGTAGAACCAATGTCTTAGAACATGATGTTGTTATTGAGAACACTCGACCAATAAAACAACATCCATATCGGGCCAATCCTATAAAATTGTCAAAAATCAGGTCAGAGGTACAATACATGCTTGAAAATGATTTTATTGAGTTATCAAATAGTAATTGGAGTTCACCTTGTATCTTGGTACCAAAGTCTGATGGTTCATTTAGGTTCTGTACAGATTTCAGAAGGGTTAATGATGTGACCAAGACTGATTCATATCCTATTCCTCGGATGGATGATTGTATTGACCGTGTAGGTAACTCAAAGTACCTTACGAAATTTGACCTACTCAAAGGTTATTGGCAAGTACCTTTAACTCCTCAAGCAAGAGAAATTTCAGCTTTTATAACACCCGATGGTTTGTACCAATACAAAGTTATGTCATTTGGCATGAAAAACTCCGGTGCAACATTTCAAAGGTTGATGAATCATGTCATCGCAGGATTAGAAAATGTGTATGCTTACATTGATGATGTACTGGTAGTAAGCAGTGACTGGTCTGAGCATTTAAGCCACATTCGTGCATTTTTTGAGAGGTGTTCCGAGGCTCAGTTGACTATCAACCTGTTAAAAAGCGAATTCGGTAAAGCAACAGTTGTGTACTTAGGCCATGAAATTGGTCGGGGTAAAGTGAAGCCTATCCAAGCTAAGGTACAGGCAATAGCGGAGTATCCAGAGCCGACGAATAAAAGATGGTATTATGAGATTCTTGGGCATGGCAGGATATTATAGGAAATTTTGTCCAAATTTTCTGATGTGGCTGCACCTTTAACAGCTTTACTAAAAAGAATGTAAAATTTTCCTGGAATCAAAATTGCCAGACTGCCTTTGAAAGGATAAAGATCATGCTCATGAATGCTCCAATCCTCAAAGCTCCCGATTTTGACAAACCATTTAAGCTTGCTGTAGATGCGAATGACGTTGGTGTTGGTGCTGTGTTGTTGCAAGAGCAAAATGGTGTTGACCACCCTGTGTGTTATTTTTCAAGAAAACTTGATAAGCACCAAAGAAATTATTCAACAATTGAGAAAGAAGCACTTGCATTGTTGTTAGCCTTACAACATTTTGATGTTTATTTGTGTTCTTCACCATGGATTGTTAATGTTTACACCGACCATAATCCACTCGTGTTCGTGAACAAAATGAAAAACAAAAATCAAAGGTTACTCAGGTGGAGTATTATTTTGCAGCAATACAATGTGTCCATTAATCATATCCGTGGTTCGGACAATGTCATTGCGGATACATTGTCACGGTAATTAAGTGGTTTAGTGTTTCGTTATAATTAACGGTTGACTAAAATTTGTTTTTTAGTTCAATGTTATGTATAATAAGTTAAACAAAAAAAAAGTTTTCACAAGTTCAAACTTTTTTTTTACTTTTAAGGGGGAGAGTGTTATGTATATGTGTAAATATTTTGTAAACGACAACATGTCGTGTTGTGTTTGAATTTTCATTTGTATTATTCATTTTTCCATATTGATATTATTGTTTCGAAGTTTAAACTAAAATATGTTATTTATTTAGGGTAACGTTTTAGAACTTTCTCGAATTAAGTAGACCAATCACATGTTTGTAAATGAGTGCTGGTGACTTCCTGTCTAGAAGTGTAGTCTCGTGCAAGAACGGATATGCGTGGATAGCTCTGGAGTTGTATGGAAATTGCAAGATTGTTCGAGAAATAGGCCTATCGGTATAAAACACGGTGAAAAGAGACAGATTCAGTCATTTTTCATCAGTTTTATTCGAGGGAGAGAGATAGAGTCATCAATCATCAGTTTTATTCGAGGGAGAGAGATTCAGTCATTAGTTTTATTCGAAGACAAAGAGTGAGATTCAAACACCAGTTTCATTTCAAAAGAAGAAAGTTAGTTATTTGAGAAAGATTAAGTGTTTGCTCTGAATATTCAACTTGGATTTGTGATTGAAATTAGATCTACGGAAGCCGTGATTTTATTTCGTCAATCTCTACGATACTTCTGAATTACCGCTTGTGCTGAGAGACGGCGATTTCATTGAACTGTGAACTGCTTCGGAATCTCTTCGTGGGACCAAATTCACACCCTAGACTGGAATTTGAGACTTTCATTTTAATTTATTGTAGTAGATACAGGCCAGTACCGTTTTGTATTGTGATTTATTTTGAAGTTTGAAACTAATATTATTTTGTTTTGTAATTAATTTCGAATGTCGTAACTTAATATCTGTCACTGTTATCATATAATTTATGTTATATCTGTTATATTTGTTAATAGGTTAGTGTAATAAATTATACAAGCTGTTATCTGTGTTTTTCTGTTGCGTTTAATCTACGAAGAATATAAAACATTAAAAAATACGTAACAGCCTACAATATATAAACAGACGAAGATGCGAGGAAAAAAGAAGAGTCAGACATTAGTTTTATTCAAAAGAAGAGAGTCAGTCGTTTGAGAAAGTTCAAGTGTTTGCTGTGATTTGTGACTGAAGTTAGCTCTGCAGAAGTTGTGATTTTACTTCGTCAATCTCTACGATTCATTCGAATTAGTAGTTATACTGAAAGTCAACACGTGTAGAACTATTCACGGGAAATCGGGAAAATTGGAAGGCGTTCATCGGAGGCATCGTGAAAAGAACTTCGTCGAATTTACTGAACTGTGAATTGCTTCTGAACCTCTTCATTTAAGCTTTGGAATTTCTTCGTGGGACCAAATTTACACCCTAGACTGGAATTTGAGACTTTCATTTTAGATCATTATATTAGATACAGGCCAGTACCATTTTGTATTGTGATTAATTTTGAAGGTTGTAACTTAATATCCGTCACTGTTGTTATGTAATTTATGTTATATCTGTTACATATATATATTTAGTTTAGTGTAATAAATTATACAAGCTGTTATCTGTGTTTTTCTGTTGCGTTTAGTCTAGGAAAAACTTAAAACAAAAAAAAAACGTAACAGAAAATTGGGGCCTCGTCCGGGATATCGAACAAACAATTTAATTTTATTCTAAAATAAGATTTATATTCTATACAGATAGACAGCTTGTATATTCAAAATGGCATTCCAACTTGAAGATTTTATAAACAAATTTAATCAGAATCAATCTTTCGAATTGATCAATAAATTAAAAAAATCTGAATTGCTTGATGTTGGAAAACATTTCAATTTAGAAGTGAAGCAAGCAATGAAGAAAGCAGATATTAAAGGAATTATTGTTGAACATTTGGTCAGCCAAAAAGTTTTACCTCAAAACGTTGCACAACAATTGCCCGCCGCTCATTTTGACCCAGATTTTGAATTAAAAAGAATGGAAATGGAAATGAAATTTCATTTAGAAATTGAAAGCAAACGCCTTGTTCTTGAGGCAGAAAAGGAAAACAAACGCTTTGTTCTTAAAGCGGAAAAAGAAATTGAAAACAAAGGCCTTGATGCCGAAATACAAAAAGAACGCATTAGAGCTGATAAGGAAATCAGTATGAGAAAGGCACAGACAGAAGAAAAGGTTGTCCAAATGCGGTTGGATAATTTTGATGCTTCCAAACAAATTCGCTTAGTACCTCCATTCAATGAAAAGGCTGTAGATAAATATTTTCAGCAATTTGAAAAATTGGCCCTTAGGCTAAAATGGCCTACCGAATATTGGACAGTATTACTTCAGAGTGTTCTCAAGGGTAAAGCCCAGGAAGTATTTTCCAAACTCACGGCCGAGCAAAGTTATGATTACGAGCACGTCAAAAAATGCATTTTGAATGCTTATGAATTGGTGCCAGAGGCATACAGACAAAAATTTCGTGGTTACAAAAAGTTTGACAGCCAAACTTATGTCGAATTTGCTCGTGAAAAAGAAACTCTGTTCGACAGGTGGTGTGATTCCAAAGAAATCAGAGATGATTATACAAAACTCAGAGAACTCATGTTGAAGAGTTTAAAAGATGTATTCCTGTAGAGCTCAAAACTTGTATTGATGAACAAAAAGCTTCCAAAATTCATGATGCTGCTGTTTTGGCAGACGAGTATGCTTTGACTCACAAAGACTTCTCATACAAAAGCAAAACATCTCACACAGCAAAGAAACCCAATGACTCATTCAAATATTATGCAAATGTCGACAGAGACAAAAAAGAGCAAACTTCTTATTCTCAAACGAAGACTCCATCTTATTCTCAAAGCTCGTCATCTACCAAAAACGTGTCATTCTCATCCAAAACATGTGCTTATTGTAAGAAACCTGGACATCTTATTTCTGAGTGCGATAAGATCAAAAACAAGCCATCACCCCATAGTTTTATTTCGCCCTCGTTGGATACATCATTGGTTCCCAATGATTTTGACCCTGTCCAGTCCACTGTGGATTCCAAGTCCAATATTATTGATGTACCTGAAAATCTTGTTGAGGACAAATTTAAGCCTTTCATGACTGAAGGTTTTGTTTCTTTTGTTGGCGATTCACATCTACAACCAATTAAAATCCTGCGGGATACTAGAGCTTTTTAGAGTTGATTTTGGAAAGTGTACTTCCGTTTTCTGAAAAGTCATCCGTTGGGGCCATTGTGCTCATTTCTGGTGTAGAAAGTGGCGTCGTTTCTATTCCTCTTCATAGATTAGATTTACAGTGACTGTGGGTATTAAAGCCTCATTGCCTGTTGAAGGTGTGTCTATGCTTTTGGGGAATGATTTGGCTGGTAGTAAAGTGGTACCAGAGGTTCGTGTTGTTGAAGCACCTGTTATTAATCCCAGTACAGAGCAACTCGTTGAAGAGTTTCCTGATGTTCTTCCCGCCTGTGCTGTTATACGTTCTCAGGAGTCCAAAGAGGATTTCTCTTTATCTGATACGTTCATGTCTCACATCGATGAGATTTCTGACTCAACTTTAAGTTCTACTGATGACTCTAAGACATTTTTCGACTCTCTTCATCGAAACAAACTTATTGAGGAACAGGACAATGATCCTGAAACTCATTCTCTTCTACAACTGGCCGTTGATGAAAATGAAATAGGAACTGTCCCTATTTGTTACTACCAGAAGTCAGGTGTGCTAATGAGAAAATACAGACCTCCTGACGTTGCTGCTGATGAAGAGTGGAATGTTATTCACCAAATCGTCATTCCAAAATGCTATCGGAATGATATTCTTAGTCTTGCTCATGATCATGTATTGTCGGGACACTTAAGTGTAAGTAAGACCCTAGATCGTATCCGACGACATTTCTATTGGCCAAAGATGCGCCAAGATGTTGTTGACTTTTGTAAGACATGCCATTCTTGTTAAAGGACAGGAAAACCAAATCAGGGAATTCCCAAAGCACCACTGCACCCTATTCCTGCCTTTGAAGAACCGTTCTCAAGGGTCATTATCGACTGTGTTGGCCCAATGCCAAAAAGCAAAGCAGGAAATGAATACCTCGTGACAATCATGTGTGCTTCTACACGTTTCCCTGAGGCTATCCCTTTGAGAAAAATCACTGCTCCCAACATTGTCAAGGCTCTTGTCAAATTCTTCACCATGTTCGGGATTCCAAAAGTTCTGCAATCAGATCAAGGCTCAAATTTTATGCACAAGCTATTTCAACAAGCCATGCATGAACTAAACATCCATCAAATTTCATCCAGTGCGTACCATCCTGAGTCACAAGGTGTTCTTGATCGTTTCCACCAAATTACTACCACGAACACTCAAAGAACTGGGATGAGGGTGTTCCCTTGTTATTGCTTGAAGTTCGTGAGGTTGTTCAAGAACCTACTGGATTTAACCCTTTTAAATTGGTTTAAAAAAACAAACAAACAAAAAAGTGTTCACAAGTTCAAACTTTTTTTTTTACTTTTAAGGGGGAGAGTGTTATGTAAATGTCGTGTAAATATTTTGTAAGCGACAATATAATTGGTTGATATTCTTTCTAGGCGAAAAATAAATACATTTTCGTTCACTTGTACAAGAGAATTGGAAATAAGCATCAAACCTATGTCTAAAAGAAACTGAAATTAGCTACTGAGCTTGAGATTAGGAAAAGTTTCAATTTAATTTTATGTTATATTGGTTTTTTAAAATGTAGTTGCACCATGTTATGCATACAAAACATGGAGATTACTTAACTCGATGTCATAGCTATATTCCAAATTAAATTCATAGTATGAAAACTTTCCTGCCTAAATTTCATCAATATTATCGAACCAGGGTATGATTAATATAATTAATAACTAATGTACTGGCAGAGTACGTGTTTTCATTTTCTACTCTTATACTCGTATGCTAGTTTGCATCGTTATTTTTATTTGGTCACATTATCTTTCACGATATATTATTCACTATTATTTCAAATTTTTGTTTTTATGACTGGGCCCACCATTGGCTCAGCGGTATGTCTGCGGACTTACACGCTAAAATCCGGGTTTCGATACCCGTGGTGGGCAGAGCACAGATAGCCCATTGTGTAGCTTTGTGCTTAATTCAAAACAACAACAACATTTTATGACTGAAACTCGAAACATTAAAACATGGTTTTTGATACGCCCCTAAAAATGGATTACTGCAATTAATATTAAAAACAATTGTATTCGGTGGGAAAAGTGCAGATGGGCCATTGTGGATTCTTGCACTAGAAATCTATCATTCACATCTTTTTGTTACTGCACGTTCTCCTGACCCGACTTTGTCAACCTTTTTTTAGTGTTGCCCAAAGTCCAACTAATACTAATACAAAATTTATAAAGAAAATAAGTGACACAGCTCCATAATTTCTCTTTGTATATGGGTATGATCAATTGCAGCAGTAAACTAAGGTTGACGGAGCTAAAATAATGTTATAAAAAGTGTGAGTATGTAAAGCAACGTGTATTTTATCGTACGTTTTTATTCTTTCTTTGAGATCGCTGACTGGTCCTGTGGTAGATCTTCATTTAGGAACTGGCGAAACGGGTTTGAATCTTAGAGCTACCACTAAATATTCCTCGCCGCACCTAAATCTGTTAGTGCATTATAAGAGTAGCAATCAGTCCCTTAGTGTAGATGTTGAGTAGTAGGTTTCTATTGATTTGCTGTATGCGTTTTAATCAGTGATTGAAGTTAAATATGGTGTTAATATCCAGGTTTTGATACCTGTGTGGGCAGAATACTGATAGCTGATCGTGCATCTTTGCGCTTAACAACAGCCAAACCTTTCTTGTTTAAAGTCGAAAACAGCAAGACCAAACCTATGGTAAAATAAAACATATTAATAATATTTTAAAAAAGCCTTAACAAAAATAAGTCACCATGGTGAAGGCTGTTATGTGGAATGTAATAAATGTTCAAATTTTTAAAATTAAGTGATGATAAGTTTATTGCTAATTTTTGTTTTTTAGGAAGTTTTTCCAATAAAAATAAGAAATAAGGGAAAAATAAAATAAAATTGATTGATTTTCGATATTATTTTAATGATCCAGGTAATAAATTTTAATCCTACAAAAATATTTGTAAAATATATTTTCCTAACGATATATCAGCTTCATATTTTTAACATAGGGAATTAATCAAAATAATTAAATTTAATTTTCGTCCTGATCATGCAATACGTCTACATTTAGATATAGTAAAATGTAGATTAAATCTTAATAATTTATCAACTTGTGAGAGAGAGAAAACTAAAATAAATACTCTATTCGGTAATTAATTTGAAATGTAAAATATTTATAGATTTACAAATTTTTGGAATAATTTATAAATTTATGAAACAAATTATATTTTTCCTTGAAATTTGAAATATAGTATTAGTTATAAACGTGATCACTCTTACAGATTCATAATTTTTTAAAAATAATTTAGATGTAAACCAAATGAACACTTTACCATATGTATATAAAATAGTATGTTTATTAATACTTTGCATGAACCTATCATTAATGGTAACCTAGAAACTGTAAAAGATAAATTATTGTGAGTTATTGATGAAAACAGATCTAAATACAGAATTGTCGTATAATATAAAAATCTACAAACAATATTAACAAGTACATCTTTAAACTTAGCTGTGTTAAATCTTATTCACTTAGATGATTCTAGAATGAAAGTTCTGTGTAGTTCGTAAAGTGAAATTTGAACTTTATCAAATAAATTTAAAAAATATATAAAATAGATATTAATTTGAAATACAAGATTCAACACTTGTAAGAAAAATGTGTAATTGTCCTCACAAATAAAATTAATTGTAATTTTGGGTTTCTCTTTAAACATTTTTCTTCATAAATTAATTTATTACTAATGACATTAATGGTATGCTAAAATTTAAACTGAGTAACCATTCTGGAAGTACAGTAACTAATAATTTCTGTGAAAGCCATGTTCTTTATCAAATAATTTTTATTTGCCTTTTTTATATGCTGTTTCTAAATTACATAACCCTCCTGTAAAGGTCAAGTTTATTTATAGCTCAGTGAGAGAATCATATATTTTATTCGATAGGATTAAAAATATAAATAGCAATAATAATGAACATAATTTTATGATAAATATAATGAACATATATTTGACTACTTCAACGATTGTGGGTCAGGAAAAATTGTTAAAATATAATATTACATTTCATTACTCTGTGTACAACAATTATTTTGAAAGATTTCATTTTCAGTTTGAATGCAATAATAGAATAACATCGTAATTATTTTTTATTTCTTGATAAATAAATTTTATTTCCAAAAGTATGAAGGCTATATAAAATTTGTGCAATTTTAAGTATATTTTGTTTCCATAATCAAATATTTCGATAAGTATCTTGAGTTCCATTAGAACTTAACTTCTCTACTTGTGTAGCTAATTTTTATATATGGTTTTATAAAAATAAGTGTATTGAAAATATCATAAATCGGAAATACATCTTTAATTTATAGAAATATGGATGACTTAATTGGTGTAAATAATCTTGAAATAAATAATTTAATTGAGAGTATTTACTCAATAAAATTATAGTTTGTCAATACATTAATTTCCGCATTAGAAACTCAATATTAATATTTGGAAACTAAAATAATTAATAATGATATAAATTTAAATATTTCTGATAAAAGGAAGAATTTTACTTCCGATATACTGTCTACTTTTTCTTAAAAGTAAAATTCTGTATTATTATATCACAAGTATTATCAATTCACTATTACTCTGTAGAATTTGTAATAAATTATAACATTGCACAACTAGTGTCTAATGCTATTGATGTAAAAAAATAATATTTAATGGATCCATAATGCAAATATTAAATGAATTTATTAGAAAACGGTGTGACAAATGTAAAATTAGATTTTTTGTTGTTGTTTTAAATTATGCACAAAGCTATACCATGGGATATCTGAGCTCTGCCCACCACGGGTATCGAAACCCGCATTTTAGTGTATAAGTCCACAGACATACCAATGAGCCGCTGGGGGTGTATAAAAACAGACATAAATATCAAGGAATAATAATTAAATATATGGAATGTTTAAAATTTGTGATAATTTTTCAATCTAAAACAATTTTTAAAAGACTGTTAAATCAAGCGACATCCTGGCACTGTTTTCATGCCTGTATTAACATAATTAACATTCAACAATAACAAGTGTTTATAAAAGGAAGAAGAGAATCTGAAAATTATTGATTATAGTACACTTTACGGCTGAAAGGTCGTTGTTATATTAATTCAAATAACACAGTAGAAACATTTTTCTGGTATAATTTCTCTGCCATGCTACAAGTATCACATTATTAATTTGAGTTTCAACTACCATTCTGCAAAGTGGAATGCTATCTTCAAAAGGTATTGTCTTCTTACTCATCATCTGTAATGGCAAGACCTTATTTCTTTATCATTAATTTTTTATTTCTCTTCTTTCTGGTGATTTTGATTTTATATAGCAGCATTATATTTTTGTTATGTTTAGTTATTAAAGGTACTGCTGGCTTGCAGTAGTTTTCTTGTGTTTATATAATAATTTCTGATACATTTAATGCTCAGTTATTTATCATGTTAATATAGTTTATCATTAAATAAAATATCACAAAAAATCATCAAAATGATAAAATGTGGTGTGCTTAAGTTCCAATACTGAAAACTGTTTACACGAATTTGATATTTGAGCATCAGGATGGAATGTTCTTGTATTCAAAGTAGTGTGAAGAAATCAACTGCAAAAAATAGTTGATATGTGAATTTTATGTTTAATTTATTCAAATATAGGTGTAGCTTTCTAATGAAAGTTTTATAAAACACGTTGAACAACAGTGTTGAATTTTTTGAACTATTTAAGTAAACACGTAGAAACAAATAACATTTTAAAACTGAGAATGAAAAGTTTGTTTGATATTTATTTCAAAGAAAATATATCGTGTTGAAATAAATGAAAAGGCGAATAGGACTAGTTCATGTAACACACTGAAAATATTTTTTACCCTATAGTAGCTTGGTAATTTAGTGAGGATAGAAATCTGTTAGAGTGTGAGTCAATTTCCTAAAGATGGCTGCACTGTCTTCTGCTCTCAGCTAAAGTTGAATCAGTTACGATTGGATGGTCAATCTCTTTGTAAAAAAAAATATTTCTTCACATCTTCACAGATATGAAGTGTGACTCCATTTGGAGAGGTAAGACAATCACATATGAAAATATTTTATGAAAAAATAATGAAAAAAACGAAAGACTAACTTTATTACCCGAAATCAGTCTTGTATGATATAACGTAACTCAGTTTTAGTTGGTCTGGTTCGTACTAGCGTAATTTAACAGTTCTATTCATCAGTTTACAGGCTGCAGAAATTACTTAGTACGCTAACGTAGCAGCACATATTATTGTGCTTTTATTGCTGTTAAGAATGCTTGATACAACAATATATGTTGTGAATATAGTTTCATTGTGTAAAGAAACTAAATAGTTTAACCTGTTTCGATGTATACTGACTAAGTTGGTTTGGTGTTTTATGGTGCAAAGCAACTACGCTATCTGCGCTACTGACTAAGACCTCAGAAACGACAACTAACAACATAAGTTTAGATATATAGTTTTTCTTTCCTCCTCCAATATTTTTAGAACGATTTAATTAAAATCTTTGTATGCGTAAATATAAAATATAATTAAAATATGATATTTGCATATTCTGTGATCTAGATTCACCATTGCTTTTTAATAAATAAAGCCAAATGTTTGTTGTCAAAATTAGTTACATAGTTTTAACGAACATATTCTCATTTTAAACTTTCATTCGTATTCATAATTTTAGTCTCTTGCACAATGCAAGTCTTGTCGTTGTTGCTTTGCTTTTACCAGTTTTTCAACAATCCAATTTGTGTTTGCTTGTTTTTGAATTTCGCGCAAAGCTACACAACGGTTATTTGCGCTAGCTAACCCTAATTTAGCAGTCTAAGACTAGATTTCACCACAGATAGCTCTAGAGTAGCTTGGTGCGAAATTCTAAAACAAACAAACAAACAAACCCATCAAATCAACAGTCGCCTCATCTTACTCGTTGAAAAATCATCCAAGAAATGAAAACGAATGGATGTATTATGTCTTGTAGAAAGGAATGGAATTTCAGCCCACTAGAAAAGAATATTGTGGCCCATTTTTGAAATAAAAACAAGAAAAATGCTAAAATAACAAAAGTACAACAAAAAGGATTCTAAAAATTGTCCAGTCCTGAAAAGGTCAAAGCATGAGTTTAACACCTCTATAAAAAGGTAATATGTTATTCATTCAGAACGTAGAATGTTGAAGTGTAATTGGCATGTAACTGTGACTTGGGAAATGTGACTAAAAGATTACATAGTTCGTTAAGATTGAAAAGGTGGGGAAATGAATGAATATCATATAATTTTTAAAGTTTAAGTCGTTGTACTTGTAATGGTAAATGATCTTACATATAGTGATACCATGAAAATAACTGCGGTATAAATGTGTAGCTAGTTGGAGGACCCGACAACATACAGCTATGCCACTGTAAACCACTGAGAGGCAATATTTTGTAATCCCTGCGTGTGTGTAATAACTATTATGCTATTTTGCTAATATTCCCGTTTTTAATATACATTTAGTTCGTTTTATGAAAGCCAGTTTTTCTGTGGTGTAAATATATGTTAAAGGGTATTTTATACTTTTTTTCTGTAATGTGTATTTTCCTCTGCAGTGCTTTTAATTGCATCATATTATAGCTATATCAATTGTATGTTCTTTGTATGAATAGTGTTATTATTTATCATTCAATTTTGTTGAATGTCTTGATTTTAATTGTTATAACATACGGTTAGTCTTAACGTTTTGTATTAGATTTACATGTCCTGTGTAATCGTCAAATTACTTGGTGTAGTCGGAAGTTTAGGTTATTGATTCGTTGACTACTTCATGTCACATTTTCAAATTTAATTATACAATACATTTCAAATTGAAGGATAATGTAAAGTAAACTGAAAAGCGTGTTTTGATATATAAATACATCTATAAGGTACAATATGAATATAATTTTACTAATTAAAAAACTGAAACATTTTCTACTTAGTTCAGTTATAAAAGAACAAGAAGCTGCTAACTTTGAATTCTGCTAATTTTCTCCAGAGGAACTGTCTTCCATGTTCGGGTATTTATTATTACAAGCAAAACGTTTTACCTAGAGAAACTTACTCACATGTTTGAAGGTTTATAACGTCAAGCAACGCTAGTTACATGTCAAACATCAACTAGTGTTGATCAAACTTAGCTTATGTTTTACATTTGTCTATCAGATTGTCCTTTGTGTTCATCGTGTGAAGTTGTCTTATCCAATAGCTAAAGAAGCCCTCTCTAGATTAAAGAATAGTATTTTTTACATCAAATAAAAACACACAATAAAACCTCTTTTGTCTAGAAGCTTTGTAGTAACGACCAAGTTAAGAAATAATTCTCTTCCCTAAATGAAACTCATAATTCAAAGGTGATGAACTGAATTTTATTATAAATTATTATTATGTCTTCAGCTTCAAATAGTCATAGAATGCATTATTTCCAAAGTATTTTTCTCAAAGTAAACTTAATTGCAAATAGAATTTAAAAACCTTAACGTAATAGGAAGTATTATCTTGTTGAAAAATTGGGATTTGCTCAATATAAAAAAAAAATCTGTGAAATAATACAATTTTGACT
Organism: Carcinoscorpius rotundicauda; assembly: GCA_011833715.1. Taxonomy (NCBI): domain Eukaryota; kingdom Metazoa; phylum Arthropoda; class Merostomata; order Xiphosura; family Limulidae; genus Carcinoscorpius; species Carcinoscorpius rotundicauda. The sequence goes on along the minus strand of CM022394.1, from coordinate 43,415,973 downwards.
TTTCAATTACAGCCACTTTCAAGTAGGAAAGTGCTGAAAACTTACTTAGGTGTTCTAGTATCTTTTTGGCGTGCAACCATAAACCCTTAATAAGCAAATACTTTTTGTTTGTTTTTAAAGAGCTGAATATTTTCTAACAAGCAACACATTTTTGGCTAATTCTTAACATCATCATCTGCTTGTAGCTGCTTCATCCAGAAGATTATTTGAGAACGCTCGCCTTGTCTGTTTCTCTTGTAGCTGATCTGCAACCACTCCGTGAAATCTGTAACCCATTTTATCCTTAGTTTATTTCTACAAACTTCCACTTTGTTCTCTATAAACTGAATTCACTTGTTATAATTTGGGACAATCCATTGTGATTATGTTTTTTCTTCTATGGTTTTATTTATATTCGTCATCAATCAGTATTCTAAACTTCTCCTAGTTACGAGTTTGTTTGTTTTTGAATTTCGCGCAAAGCTAGTCATGCCGGGCCAACTGTTTCTGTATCGGTAGCGACTATGCTGTCGTTAAAGTAGTCAGTAGTTATCAACTGTTAAGGCTAATAAAAAAAAAAGAGTTAAAAACAGGTAGAAATTATTAACTGACAAAGAATTTTGTCATTTTACAAATTAAAATAGATTAATAGATTATAAAAGTCTACCGATTAATGTGTTAAATATTTGTGTTATTTATTACAAAATTATTTAGAAGTGAGCAAGAGAACACGATTATATTAAAAATGCATATATAGTATAATGTCGCTTCATCAGACTTGTTATGTTTAATGCTTATAGGCATTGTATTATTTTTGTTTAGTTTTAAGATCGATAAAAAAATAACAGAACAAAATGTATTATCAGTAATCAAACACGAGTTTTATTTGAACTACTATTCTGATAATCATAGATGTAACATATGTATTTATCTTCAGTCCCTACTTTTAAACGCCTTACTAATAGTGTGAATTTAAAATTTCTTTGAAATACTGAGATTAACCAAAGTGTGCATTGCTAAGCATAAAACAAATAAATAATTTTATACGTGTTTTAAGTTACTTTTACATCAGTTTCTTTTTTCTTTTTATAGAATCAGATCTTTCTCTACTGGTTCTGGTCTGCATATCGGCGCCGTCTGCCTGGACCTCCAGCAAAGTTAGCTACTGCCAGACCCATGAGGTGTTTAGCTGCTTGACTTCCAGAGAAGCCACGGGACAACCCTAAGTCAAGACCTCGTTTCTCACTGAATTAAAACACAGCAGAACAATATGTAAGAGACTTGGTAGTTATATCTAAACGTTGCCCTATAATTTGGTTAATTATTTTAAGAAAACGAAATTCAATACTGATCATTTAGTTTTCCTGTTGTTTTTATGTCAAATAAAAGCTTCATTTTCAGTTTTATAAATTTCTAAATTATCAGTAAATCAGCATTAGCTGCTCAACCAAATGCTTGTTTCTTTTCTTTACTCTTTAACAAATGCTTTGACAGTTCGCATTTAATCTTTTATCACTACTAAATTTATTTATTTTTAAATCTTTCTTTAGGCTTTATTAAACTATTGACTCTAGAGGCTAAAACACGGTCTCAGAACAACCGAATATAAACTTGACTAAAAAAAACAACAAAAAACTCATTCATATAAGCTTGAATAATAATAATAGCCAAAACATTAAATATATCACAAGAACGTGCCCAAAATAAAAGTTTTAACCTAAAGTTAAACGTACCTTGTCATTTCATTTCCTTTCAGTAAGTTTGACCGCAAGTCAGCCAAAATATCAAGAACATCAGAAGCATCATCATTATCGTCAATGGAATGACGGAATCTGATAAACAATAAAAAGATAAAACTTAGATCACTGTTGATGTGCTTAATGAAACTTGCGTAGTTAGTTGTTCAATATCAAGTTTTCAGAAATAAGAAATCCGTTTAGTTTGGTTAACAAGAGTTAACCAAGTCTCCTTTGTCCTGTTCACAATATTTCCAAAACTTACATCTATCACATTACTGATATGTTTGGTAATGATGCTCAAAACTTGGGAAGAGATCATACAGTAGTTATTTTACAACAAGATAGTTTTCCAACTGTTAGAATCTGTTATGTATATGTGTAAATATTTTGTAAACGACAACATGTCGTATTGTGTTTGAATTTTCATTTGTGTTATTCATTTTTTCCATATTGATATTATTGTTTCGAAGTTTAAACTAAAATATGTTATTTATTTAGGGTAACATTTTAGAACTTTCTCGAATTAAGTAGACCAATCACATGTTTGTAAATGAGTGCTGGTGACTTCCTGTCTAGAAGTGTAGTCTCGGGCAAGAACGGATATGCGTGTATAGCTCTGGAGTTGTATGGAAATTGCAAGATTGTTCGAGAAATAGGCCTATCGGTATAAAAGACGGAGAAAAGTGTGAGAGTTTCAATCATCAGTCATCAGTTTTTATTCGAAAAGTGAGAGATTCAATCATCAGTTTTATTCGAGGGAGAGAGATTCAGTCATTAGTTTTATTCGAAGACAAAGAGTGAGATTCAGACACCAGTTTCATTTCAAAAGAAGAGAGTTAGTTATTTGAGAAAGATTAAGTGTTTGCTGTGAATATTCAACGTGGATTTGTGATTGAAATTAGATCTACGGAAGCCGTGAATTTATTTCGTCAATCTCTACGATATTTCTGAATTACTGCTTGTGCCGAGAGTCGGCGAATGTATTGAACTGTGAACTGTTTCGGAATCTCTTCGTGGGACCAAATTCACACCCTAGACTGGAATTTGAGACTGTAATTTTAGATCATTGTATTAGATACAGGCCAGTACCGTTTTGTATTGTGTTTAATTGTGAAGTTTGAAACTAATATTATTTTGTTTTGTAATTAATTTCGAATGTTACTGTCACTATTATTATATAATTCATGTTATATCTATTATATTTGTTAATAGTTTAGTGTACTAAATTATACAAGCTATTATCTGTGTTTTTCTGTTGCGTTTAGTCTACGAAGAATCTAAAACATTAAAAAATACGTAACAGAAAATTGGGGGCTCGTCCGGGATATCGAACAAACAATTTAATTTTATTATAAAATAAGATTTATATTCTATACAGATAGACAGCTTGTATATTTAAAATGGCATTCGAACTTGAAGATTTTATAAACGAATTTAATCAGAATCCCTCTTTCGAATTAATCAGTGAATTAAAAAAATCTGAATTACTTGATGTTGGTAAACATTTTAATTTAGAAGTGAAGCAATCAATGAAGAAAGCAGATATTAAACAAATTATTGTTGAACATTTGGTCAGCCAAAAAGTTTTACCTCAAACAGTTGCACAACAATTGCCTGTCGCTCATTTTGACCCAGATTTCGAATTAAAAAAATGGAAATGGAAATGAAATTTCGTTTAGAAATTGAAAGCAAACGACTTGAGGCAGAACAAAAACGTATTGAGGCAGAACAAGAAAACAAACGCCTTGATGCCGAAATACAAATGGAATGCATTAAAGCTGATAAAGAAATCAATATGAGAAAGGCACAGACAGAAGAAAAGGTTGTCCAAATGCAGTTGGATAATTTTGATGCTTCCAAACAAATTCGCTTAGTACCTCCATTCAATGAAAAGGCTGTAGATAAATATTTTCAGCAATTTGAAAAATTGGCCCTTAGGCTAAAATGGCCTACCGAATATTGGACAGTATTACTTCAGAGTGTTCTCAAGGGTAAAGCTCAGGAAGTATTTTCCAAGCTCACAGCCGAGCAAAGTTATGATTACGAGCACGTCAAAAAATGCATTTTGAATGCATATGAATTGGTACCAGAGGCATACAGACAATAATCTCGTGGTTACAAAAAGTTTGACAGCCAAACTTATGTCGAATTTGCTCGTGAAAAAGAAACTCTGTTCGACAGGTGGTGTGATTCCAGAGAAATTAAAGATGATTATGCGAAACTCAGAGAACTCATGTTAGTCGAAGAGTTTAAAAGATGTATTCCCATTGAGCTAAAAACTTATATTGATGAACAAAAAGCTTTCAAAATTCATGATGCTGCTGTCTTGGCAGACGAATATGCTTTAACTCACAAAGATTTCTCATACAAAAGCAAAACATCTCGCACAACAAAGAAAACCAATGACTCATTCAAATATTATGCAAATGTCGACAGAGACAAAAAAGAGCAAACTTCCAATTCTCAAACGAAGACTCCATCTTATTCTCAAAGCTCGTCATCTACCCAAAACGTGTCATTCTCATCCAAAACATGTGCTTATTGTAGGAAACCTGGCCATCTGATTTCTGAGTGCTATAAGCTCAAAAACAAGCCATCACCCAATAGTTTCATTTCGCCCTTGTTGGATATATCATTGGTTCCCAATGATTTTGACCCTGTCCAGTCGACTGTGGATTCTAAGCCCAATATTATTGATGTACCTGAAGATATTGTTGAGGACAAATTTAAGCCTTTCATGACTGAAGGTTTTGTTTCTTTTGTTGGCGATTCACATCTACAACCAATTAAAATCCTGCGGGATACTGGAGCTTTTTAGAGTTTGATTTTGGAAAGTGTACTTCCATTTTCTGAAAAGTCATCCGTTGGGGCCAGTGTGCTCATTTCTGGTGTAGAAAGTGGCGTCGTTTCTATTCCTCTTCATAGATTAGATTTACATTCGGACTTAGTTTCAGGCCCAGTGACTGTGGGTATTAAAGCCTCATTGCCTGTTGAAGGTGTGTCTATGCTTTTGGGGAATGATTTGGCTGGTAGTAAAGTGGTACCAGAGGTTCGTGTTGTTGAAGCACCTGTTATTAATCCCAGTACAGAGCAACTCGTTGAAGAGTTTCCTGATGTTCTTCCCGCCTGTGGTGTTATACGTTCTCAGGAGTCCAAAGAGGATTTCTCTTTATCTGATACGTTCATGTCTCACATCGATGAGATTTCTGACTCAACTTTAAGTTCTACTGATGACTCTAAGACATTTTTCGACTCTCTTCATCGAAACAAACTTATTGAGGAACAGGACAATGATCCTGAAACTCGTTCTCTTCTACAACTGGCTGTTGATGAAAATGAAATAGGAACTGTCCCTATTTGTTACTACCAGAAGTCAGGTGTGTTAATGAGAAAATACATACCTCCTGACGTTGCTGCTGATGAAAAGTGTAATGTTATGCATCAAATCGTCATTCCAAAATACTATCGCAATGATATTCTTAGTCTTGCTCATGACCATGTATTGTCGGGATACTTAGGTGTAAGAAAGACCTTAGATCGTATCCGACGACATTTCTAATGGCCAAAGATGCACCAAGATGTTGTTAGCTTTTGTAAGGCATGTCATTCTTGCCAAATCACTGGAAAACCAAATCAAGGGATTCCCAAAGCACCACTGCAGCCTATTTCGGCCTTTGAAGAACCATTCTCAAGGGTCATTATCGACTGTGTTGGCCCAATGCCAAAAAGCAAAGCAGGAAATGAATACCTCTCGACGATCATGTGTGCTTCTACACGTTTCCCTGAGGCAATCCCTTTGAGAAAAATCACTGCTCTTGTCAAATCCTTTACCATGTTCGGAATTCCAAAAGTTGTGCAATCAGATCAAGACACAAATTGTTTGTCCAAGTTATTTGAACAAGCCATACATGAATTAAGCGTCCATCAATTTTCATCCAGTGCATACCATCCTGAGTCACAAGGTATTTTTGATCGTTTCCACCAATTTACTGCCAGGAACACTCAAAGGACTGAGATGAGGATGTTCCCTTGTCATTGTTTGCTGTTCATGAGAGTATTTCAGAATCTACTGGATTTAACACTTTTAAGTTGGTTTAAAAAGACAAATAAGCAAAACAAAAAAAAAGTTTTCACAAGTTCAAACTTTTTTTTTTACTTTTAAGGGGGAGAGAGTTATGTATATGTGTAAATATTTTGTAAACGACAACATGTCGTATTGTGTTTGAATTTTCATTTGTGTTATTCATTTTTCCATATTGATATTATTGTTTCGAAGTTTAAACTAAAATATGTTATTTATTTAGGGTAACATTTTAGAACTTTCTCGAATTAAGTAGACCAATCACATGTTTGTAAATGAGTGCTGGTGACTTCCTGTCTAGAAGTGTAGTCTCGGGCAAGAACGGATATGCGTGTATAGCTCTGGAGTTGTATGGAAATTGCAAGATTGTTCGAGAAATAGGCCTATCGGTATAAAAGACGGAGAAAAGTGTGAGAGTTTCAATCATCAGTCATCAGTTTTTATTCGAAAAGTGAGAGATTCAATCATCAGTTTTATTCGAGGGAGAGAGATTCAGTCATTAGTTCTATTCGAAGACAAAGAGTGAGATTCAGACACCAGTTTCATTTCAAAAGAAGAGAGTTAGTTATTTGAGAAAGATTAAGTGTTTGCTGTGAATATTCAACGTGGATTTGTGATTGAAATTAGATCTACGGAAGCCGTGAATTTATTTCGTCAATCTCTACGATATTTCTGAATTACTGCTTGTGCCGAGAGTCGGCGAATGTATTGAACTGTGAACATTTTCGGAATCTCTTCGTGGGACCAAATTCACACCCTAGACTGGAATTTGAGACTGTAATTTTAGATCATTGTATTAGATACAGGCCAGTACCGTTTTGTATTGTGTTTAATTGTGAAGTTTGAAACTAATATTATTTTGTTTTGTAATTAATTTCGAATGTTACTGTCACTATTATTATATAATTCATGTTATATCTATTATATTTGTTAATAGTTTAGTGTACTAAATTATACAAGCTATTATCTGTGTTTTTCTGTTGCGTTTAGCCTACGAAGAATCTAAAACATTAAAAAATACGTAACACATCTCACAGTCTAGTCATTCTAAAAACAGCCTTTCATTTGCCTGATAATCTCCTAAAAGAGTCACCCAACAGCTGAATAAAATCATCAGTAATATTTTTCAACACTCTTTCAGCAGTTGGAGACTATTTCCGACCGTAACTTTCCAACAACTGGATAATGTTCCTCACAGTAACGTTTCAATGATACGATTCGTACACATATCTGTCAGTAATATTTCTTCACTTTGGTTATGCTCTTGAAAACAAACTTAATAATCTTTAAGGATTTTCTGACAATATCCTTCCATAAAACAGAATTTCAAAATAACCTATGAACAGTTAAATAATGGTCTAGACCAGTGATGGCGAACCTATGGCACACAAGGCCACGATTGCTGGCACGTGATAGGATTCCCGCATCTTTGCTAAGAAGTATGTCGCGAGCTAGGTAATTATGAGAGGTGGCATGAAATTACTTGGAATAGCTCTTCTTACTTTGTTTGGATCATCTTACGCTTGTGAGCAGCTGTTTTCAACTTTGAATTTCATCAAATCAGACAGAAGAAACAAGCTTACAGATGAACTGAGTGCTGCATGTGTTGCTCTCAAAACAACAAAATATGAACCATCAATTAACAAGTTATCCGAGTGTTCACAACAGCAGAGATCGCATTGATTTAATAAAATTCAAGACAAAATATACAAATTTTAAGTCATGGCTATTTATTAGTTTCATTGAAACTTTTGTAATTCGACTTTTTTTAAAAATAAAGATACTCATCAAAAAGTCGTTTTTTATTGGAAAGTAACTGTCATTTTTATGAAAATCCTGGCATGTTCTGATAGACAAAATAATTTTGGGTCACAATTGAGGCACGCAATCTCTAAAAGGTTCACCATCACTGGTCTAGGCAATAACTGATGAATTGGAGATGACCTTCAAAAATTCTATTTCACCGTCAATTTATTGCTTGAAATAAATTACGTTTAGTTTGATGCTCAGTAGGTCAGCAGTAAAATTATGGACTAACAAAACTCAAATCTGGGTTTTAATTCCCTTGATCAACAAACAATTCATTGTGTAACTTCGCTAAAACGAACGTGCAAATCGCACAGTCGCTGTAAAATAAAATAAAAAACCCAACAAACTGTATGTTAGATAGAAGCACAGAAAAATATATTCAGTTTAGTAACTTACCTAGGCAGGTAAGGCTAACAGATTATACATATATATTTATTTATTGATATAGTATTCGGGGTCATATTCTATAAGATGCAACACCATGAATGAGAAATACATAAGCAGGTAAATAATTCGGAAAAAGAAGTATGTTGGAAAAATTACAGCTAGTGATATAGCATGAGATTTTGAAGGCCAGTTCTGTGAAAACATCAATGAGTCATTGAAGGTTGTGTCTTTCAACAACAAATACGCATTATACACCATACATCAAAAGTTCCAGTAGAAAGGGGATACACAATAAAAAATGAAACATTGAGCAACAAACTACCGAAACTTCTGCACATCAATAGCAATTATTATAATAAAAAAGTGAGGAAAATGTCCTTAAAATATATCGAAACAATAATAAACAAATAAACCAAAATTAAATTAGTGCCTAAATATGACATACAGTTTGCCCCCCAGTGGCTCAGCGGTATGTCTGCGGACTTACACGCTAAAATCCGGGTTTCGATACCCGTGGTGGGCAGAGCACAGATAGCCCATTGTGTAGCTTTGTGCTTAATTCAAAACAACAACAACAACAACGACATACAGTTTCTCTGTCAATACTGTTGTTATTCTCGTCTTCTTGCAAGACGTCTGTGTCTAACTGTATCTGCGGAACGCATGTCCCAGTACAGCTTTCCTACATGTGGCGTTAATAATGACATTCAGAGTATAATCTAGCTGTAGCCTGGCCATTCCGGTAAAATTCTTCGAACAAAAATTAGTAATGTGTCATTATTTAGACGATTTGGAAGTAACTGCTATATTTATATAGACCTTTTTAACTTTTTGAGAACAATGATCTATTTGTATACCTTTTTTACTTTGCACTTGTGTTCTACGTTTGTGTAACAACGTTAGCTGCAGTCGGATTTCGACTTCATATTCATAGATTTTGTTTGTTTTTGAAATTTGCTTAAAGCTACTCAAGGGCTATCTGTGCTAGCCGTCCCTAATTTAGCAGTGTAAGATTAGAGGGAAGGCGGCTAGTCATCACCACCCACCGCCAACTCTTGGATTACTCTTTTACCAACGAATACTGGGACTGACCGTCACATTATAACTCCCCCACAGCTGGGAGGGCGAGCATGTTTGGTGCGACGCGGGCGCGAACCCGCGACCCTCAAATTTCGAGTCGCACGCCTCAACGCGCTTGGCCATGCCGGGCCGATATTCATAGAAATAATTTATGCTTATAATAATTGTTCTGGAGGAGTAACTTTGATAACTTTTAATTTATTGTGTTTCATTTGTTGCTATACACCCCCTTATAATTTACATATTGGATGTATGATACACATTAATGTCATTTTTGAAGGAGATGACTTTTAATGCCCTTATTGTTTGTTACATGCTGGGCTCACAACACCTAATTTCGGAGCACTAACAATTATTTTTCTATACATATTAATTCAATACATATAATTCAAAACATTCAATTTGTACAAACACTTTTACTGAATTTGACTTACCACCACCGAACTAAAATTTTGGAAAAGAGCTTTTCCTTCAGTACATGCAACACAAGGAAGTTTTTAACTCTATGTTACGTATGCGAAAGTTGAGCATGACAATTTCGAGTGAGTTTCTTATAAAATTGTTTATACTTACTTTTTAAATAAAACAACGTCTCAGCTACGTTCTTCATAACAATATTCATTAGTGATTCTAAAAAGTCTGTTCTCATTCTCTATGTAATTTAATTTCTGTTGTGTGTTTGTGAATTTCGCCCAGCCAGACGAGAGATATCTGCGTTAGCCATTCTTAATTTATCAGTGTAAGACTAGAGAGAAGGCAGCTAATTATCACTACCCACCGCCAATTCTTGGGCTACTCTTTTACCGACGAATAGTGGGATTGACTTTCACATTACAACGCTCCTACGGCTGAAATGGCAAGTATGTTTGGAGTGACGTGGATTCCAACCCGCGACCCTGAGATTACAAGTTGAGTACCTTAAACACCTGACCATGCGGCCCACTTTAAGTTATAAACTCGGTTAACTCGCGAGCCATATGTTAAATAAAGGCTTTGAATTTCATATTCTCTGTCAAAACTATTTGACAATAAAATTAAGCTGACTTTGGTAAGATGATGAAGTTTGCTGTAAAACTACCTGAGTTTATATGTTTTTATATGGACAAATATCAAGTCAGTTGCACTACATAACAAATATATCACACATGACTCAAACAGTCTTCTTTGATAAAAAGCTTTCATTTTAAAGACTCCATTTATTTGTATGAAATTTATCAAAAACACACTTGGCAGTAAAAAAGCTTTCTCAATGTTTATCGTAATATACTATCATAGAACTAAATATGTAAGTAAGCAAATTCAAAGATATTTCACCGAACTTATTTAAATTGCATTTCTCGAAATATGTTTTGCACAAGAAATTATAAAGTCTACTTCACAGCCTAGGTCTGATCAGGTAAGGGTAATAACATTCCTTTGTTTCTTACGGTGTTTTATACTATTAGGTTAACAACCCTTTGTGATGCTTTAATTTGATACTCTTCCATTAAGTATCAGTTTAGTTTCCTTGCTTAGTTTTAACATTTCTCCTGAAACCCTTTCTTACTTCGAACCTTACTTCTATTTTAGCTGAAGCATTAAATAGTCATTAAATATAAAGTTACAGATAAACTTCGTAGAAGTAGGATATATATATACGGTGACGTACCATATGCGAGTAAAGTGATCAATTACTTTAAGCAGTATGACAGTTTCGGCGTTTGTTTCTTCAGTAAACAAATCGTCAGCTAAGTTTAGAGAAAGTGAAAGTTACAATTTAGCATAATTTTAATGTATAATTATTTCAAAGTTTGTAAATATTTTAGAATCTGTACACAGCATCTCTAGAGAGATTAATGAAAGGTTAACACAATACCTCATTGAACGTATACGTGTTATCTAAAGCTAAACGCCCCCCCCGCTAGTACAGCGGTATGTCTCGGGATTTACAACGCTAAAATCAGGGGTTCGATTCCCCTTGGTGGGCTGAACAGATAGCCCTTTGTGGCCTTGCTATACGAAAAACACACACACACACATAATCTAAATAGTAGAATCCAAGTTTTCGAAAATCAAATATCGTTTTGCTTATATAAAAAATACGATATACTTTATTTATTTTGACTTATTCTGTTAACTAGTGAACAGTTTACCTTGCATTAGATCCAATAGCTCTCACATGGACGAGATACAGGAGAGTGAAGGAGAAGAGTACCGCTGAGAACAAGTTGACCATAATGCCTGATAATAAAACGTTAGAATCAAAACAGATTGTCTATTAGGGTATTTGAATAAACTTTATTCGATTACCTGGCATTTTACAGAAAACAATCATGCTTTTTGAAGAGACAAACTTTCTTTTAACTTACACACATTTAAACAACAACTTATACTTATGACGCTAAAGTTAATATAGTACAATTTGTTCAGATATTTCGTAATTCCAAGCAATATACTGTATGTCTTTTGCAATGTCATACATGGTTTTAAGACACATAATAATCTACTCTTGCTGATTTTGTATGATTTCATTGTGATAATTGTAATATAAAGAAGGAAAAATATTATATGGAATCTTATAACAATGTCTGGATATAAAAAAAAAATCGTATATTACTAAATGGTTTTCAAGACACAGCGCTGATTTTATTACATTGTTGAAGTGTTTTCAAGACATAGCGCGAGCTTTATTATATTACTGAAGTGCTTCCAAAGCACAGCGCTAGTTTCATTACATTATGGAAGTGCCTCCAAAACAAAGCGCGAGTTTTATTATATTACTGAAGTGTTTGAGGCACAGTGCTACTTTTGTTAGATTATTTTAGTGTTTTCAAGGCAAGCTTTGGTTTTACGCAGTAACCACTCAACGATCACTATCCTTAACATAGATTTTTGTGCATGCTTTTGTAGCAAGCTTTACACAAATTAGTGTTCAAAATAAATTATTGTTTTTATTTTCAATTATACCATAAAGTATGGTCCAAATCTGATAAACATATAAGATAAAATGAAACTTCTTGTCGATTCAAAATTATAATAAAAGTAATAATAAATAAAAATAAAGCATTAAACAGTTGAAAGGGATTTTTTGTTTGTATTTGCTTTACCTATATACACTACGGTCAAGTTTTAGTATCAGGGCCACGGTGATCAGAAAGAAATACAGGGTTGCTGCAAATTAAGCTTGGGTATACACTAATAGGTTGTGAGAGAACCATACAGCCTACAACTTTGCCAGTTGGTAGGTGCATAGAAACATAATGAATATATAAGTAAAAACAACTAAAGGTAAGTGACCTCGAAATTGCATTAGTAGTTAAAAGTGTGAGATTGATGTCCGGTCTCACCCATTCATCGACGAGTTGAGATGTCACAACTACCAGATGTTATCGCAGGTCAAAAAGATAAATATTTAACATTACGTGATATACTTTACTAAAGGTATTTTTCATAGTGCTATCTATCATGTCTCGGGTCTTCTGTCGAAATGGAAAGTGGGAATACTTATCATTTCATATTATATGTGCTGTAGTATTATATTTTTAAGACAAATTAAAATCTACTGTGGTCATCTTTAGTTTCTACAATAAATATATTTCACACGTGGGTTTATACACTGAGACCAGCTGGCAAAGCTGTAAATTTGTATAGTTGTTACATCACCGATACATTTCTACATATTTTGTACAAGTATTATGGTTAAACTGCAAATTCGTGATGATTGATTGAACCACAAAAATGAAGAAAACTGTTCGTACATGCATTTAAAGTAATCAACAAGAAAAATGTTATTTTATACCTAAAGTTTAGGTGTAGTTAAAAGTAATATTAACGATTGTCACACTATTGCTGCAATTTAGATAGTGTTGCTCTCTTGCTTAGTAAAAAATAAAGAGAACAGTACACCTACGTTTGACAATACAGTAAGTTAATGTTGTAGTATATACATATATATATTCATATTCAAAATCTCATAAGACTAAGTGTCAAGTGGAATGAAATTCACCGTAGTACATTTATAAATGTTGTTATCTTTTGTTACGATGTGTTACCACTTATTTTAATTAACTATCCGCTTTTTAAAAGTGTTTGCTTCTGATTGGTGGTATTCTTACGACATGTGAAATTAGTTTCAGCTTCATAACCAATGCTTGCTTAGTCAATCAAAGGGTTATAACCTTCTAACTGAATGTAGCATTGTCATTAAAGTAATTACTTATTCTGTAGCTGTTCACAAACACCAAGTTATCTCTTCAACACAGAAATGTTTCTGAATTCTCTTGATGCTCATCATCTTTGTTTTCATTACTATCTATTATTTTTCTAATCACGTGCTCTAGTTAGTCCAGTACTCTATGAATCTTATAGCTGCCTGAAAATGTAATTAACCGCATGAGAACGCACTAATGCAGAAAGATTGTGGAAAGGAGACTCGAACAAAATTATACATGACTTTGTCAATATGTGTGTATATGTAGCTGAATAATTCCAAACTTAAAAAGACCATGTAATTAAGTTTATCTTTATAAACACACTCCTGAAATTTTATAGTTTGTTAATTTAACAATGAAACATTATGCTTTTTAAAATTTAAAAAAATAATAATAATGCATAGGTTGCACATGAATTGAAATAAAAATAAAAATGGTTTGTGACACAAATAAGTAAAATAGACACAGAGCAACTGCTTGATCGAATTTACAACAAGTAACAACATGATTAATTACACTTAAAAACATGGGATATGATCAAAAAAGAAAGTATTGAAAGTATTATATATATAGAAATAAATCGTCTTTCTTCCAAAACAATGCATTCTGATAACTTAAGTTTTCCTTACTCTTGGTTGAAAAAAGTCTTCTTAACTGGGTCAAATTTGTAAGTTATTAATTTGCTTTTTTTTCAGAGAAGCTTTGATTAAATGAGGAATAATTGTCACAAGTTAATATGTGGTTTGGAACGGTTATAAAACTAGCTAGTGTTTATGATAAAGAATAAACTTGAAATTTACAAACTAAAAAAGTGAAAGGCTTACTTAGTGAAGTTTCAAATTCTACATATCTCTTTATTTTGCTGTATAAAACTTAGAAATATTAAAAATATCTTTATTTTCACATTTAAAACTCCTTTTAACATTTACCACAGTAAAAAACGTCAAAGTAACAAAAATATGAAACTAAACAGGAAAAACAACAAATAATTAAACTATAAGTTACTAGAATTGTCGTCAAAATGGAAAAAAAAGAAGATTAATAGAAAATTATTTATAATATAGATATAACATAATGAAATTATTAATTAAGAAATAGCATTTTTCTGAATAATGTGAAATTAAACATTTTTATCATAACTGGAATAGTCTGCTGAGGTGATATATTAAGGTTTTTATATATATGCAAATAATGAAATAATTTAACTGTGAGAAGATTTAAAGAAGTGTTGTTTGCTGAGATCTGTAGTTAAATAAATATGTTTACAAGTGCAGTAAGTTAAAGAAAACAAGTTTATTTCAATGTGAGATAAGCAAAAATAAATAAATAAATAAAATTAAGTTTGTTCACGGATGTCGGGTGAACAATATGTATATGTATATATTTAAATATAAAGTATGCTCGAAAATAACATTTTATTCTAAGGAAAAATTAATTCAATTTACTAATTAGTAGAGAGTTAGTGAATATTTTGTCCGTTAGAAGCGTGCTGTTTGGTAAGAATAAATAATTTGATCCTGAGGCGAAGTAAATTAGTTTGCTGGAATACAATAAGTTTAAGCAAATAAATTTATTGTAGAGTGTTAATTTAAAGTGTGATGTTAGGAAAAAAATGACGCAGAATATAGCTTTGTTTCTTCACTTTTCAGAATGTTCAGAGCAGATAAAGAAGTTGAAACTATTTTTTTTTTAAAATGACAAATAGAAAAACATCCCATAAAGTACAAATTAACGAAATTTCTGTGTAGTCTTAATTTATTTCATTTGTCTTAACATATCTGATATGCAATTAAAGGTTTTCGTGGGACGCACTAAAGTATTTATTCGTAATAACGTATTAAATATTCAAGATGAATTAATATTCTTGTTGCAAATAGTTGTTTCATTATATAGCCTTTTTTTCTTATTTGCGCTATGTGTTGTACAACTGTTCTATGCTTTGCTCAGCTACTTTTATTTAAATTCTGATAGCTCGCAGTGCTACTTTTTTGTTTAATAATAAATAAACAGAGCACTTTACCTTCGTTTTGTGTCACATTAAATTCATTATTGTATGATTGTGCAATTGAACAATGTCTTGTTTTCCGAATCGCACTTTTTCCAGTTTATTTCTTTGCCATAGTATGTTTTTTTTTTCATTCTGCTATAATCCTAGACAGTCATAAGAATATTTATATTGAAACTTAAGGCAAGCTAAGCCATGGTTGTAGGATTTCCCTCTACCTAATTTTCTTCTAAATAGCGAATCATAGCATTTGTTGCATGATTTGGATTACTGTCTTGCTGAAAGATTAATCAATATCTTACTAGGAATAACATGATGAATATCAATTTTCTTGTACGTGTCAGTAGTCATGGTGCCATAAATTTTGAGGAAATTTTCAACATCACTGGCTTAGATGCACCCAGTATTGTTTCCCCATCATGTTTAACCAGAGATAATGTGCGTTGATTGTGATAACCTTTCTCATCTCTGCCATCAAACAAACTGTCGTTCATTGACTTCAAACAATTAGAATTTAGATATTTTTGTGGATAACATCTCACTTCACCATGAGTTGTTACAAATAAGGATCGTGGTCGCTAAAATTGAAGTGGTCCACCTATTTAGGGCAAAACCTCTATCCTCTCACCATCTCATTCTATAGTTAGTAAAGAATTAAATATGGCAATAAACATGCTAACTTTATGCTACTATATTTAAAACGTGTTTATATAGCCTTTAATAATCTTTATTATTAAAAAGTGAGCATCTGAAGACAGTCTTGCAAATGTTTGAGATCTGATCCTCATTTTAGGCTTTTGGTTTTGTTATCTAAGCATTTTTTAGACCAATTTCAGCTTTCTATATCAACTGCTTTTATTACCAAGCACACTAGTTTAATATATGTTCCTTAGAGTTTCCAGACAGCTCCTTCCAAAACATAAGATTTTACCTCAATCTGTCACATGAAGTAGCCTTCATCGATCAAAATTTTGATTTATACACGTTTTCAATGCAACATATTTGTTCTGAAGTCCATGAATGGATTCACCACACAACTACTATGAATTGATGGCTTCTTGTACTAATATATTTTAAAGTTATATTATTCTATGTTTTAAATAACATATATTAAATTTCAAGAAAAATACATCGTATAAAGTAATTACGTTGGAGTGAAATAAATGTAATTATTTTATTATGAATTATAATTTACAATATAATCTAATTGGAAAAGGTACATTATAAAAAATGAACTTTACGAGTAGCTCATTTTTATACAAAAAAATAATTTCATTTTATTACAGTTCCCTAATTACTACCAACCATCTACTTCGGTGAGTTTTAATATCTGTTATTTAAAACACAGAACAAAGTAACTTTATTTTTTTTAAAAAAATTGGTGTAATTCAATAATAAATTATGTCATTTATGTTACCTTAAACTCAACTGGGCATCATACACTGTTTGAATTATATCCGCTATAATGTTTCATCTCATACAAAAAACTGTTTTCAAATACATGAACCCGAATACCATTTTTTTGTTAAAAGTTAAATTAATACAAATTTTAAACACATTAACCATTACACATAAAGAAGAATTTTAGGATGTTTATAAATTGTTTTGTTTGTTTTCAAAAATTTCAAGCTTTTCTTTTACCATTACTTTTCTTATAGATTTACAATTTTGATGACACCTTCTTTGATTTAACCAACACCTGTCCTTCAATTATTTTTTTTAACATTATACAGTAATGTGTGATGGAAGGAGTTGTATGTAATACTTCAGAGCATATAAGCGTTAAACTAAAACTAACAGTGTTAAGTGCGTTGTTTTATAAATGGTGGTTAAGTTATATATATATCACCTATTGTCTCTGTTAATTTTTGGATGTTTCTCGTTAATAAGTATGACTTCCATATATTTTTTCCTTTAAATTCTTTGGTTATTTGTAGCATAGAAGCTTTAGATGGGTTTATGTTTTATGTGTTTATATAGGAAGTGTTCTGCTGGAACGGTTTTGTGTTGGTCATACGTATATAACGCACTGATGTGAACTGAGACGGGTCCATAAAATGGATTTCTGATTTCTCATACACATGCAACTCTACATATATTACAAATTATTTGATAGACCACATTTTTGATGTGGCACATTTGTTCCACTCCGTTTACTTTGGTGTAGCATTGTTTTTTAACACATTTTGTTTGTGAAAATGAACACCAAACTAATAGTTTTTCGTGTATTACCTGGTTTATGCGCTATGTTGATTGTATGTTGGAATTATTTAACAGTCTTACGTATCTTGGTTGTGATTGTGCTGTTTATGAAAGGAATGTTCATTGTAAGTGTTTTATGTATGCTTTTCTTCTTTTTTTTTTTGGTCTGTTGATGTGTAATGATTTTTGTGATTTAAAAACATTGTCAATGTAATATTCGGGGTACCCGTTTCGTAAAAATAGTATTTTAAAGTCATTTGGTTCTGTTTGAGCGGTTTTCTGTGTAGAACAGTTTCGAGTTATTCTCTTTAGATCTATTATGACTCCCCTTTTAACTCGTTCTTGATAGTGTGACTTGAAACAGAGAAATATTGGATCGTTGTTGCTCATACAGTTCTCTTTTCGTCTGTCTTGGATTTCTAGGGCTACGTCTAATAACGTTAGGTATCCTGTATTTTTGATAGTTTTAGAGTGAATAAGATTGATTGGTGAAAGTTGTTTAGTAAATAATGAAACTACTGTAATATTTCTTTTCCATAATTTCTAATACTATATATGTCATCGATGCATCTGTACCATACTTCCGTATTAACTTGTTTTCTGTCTATATTTTCAATGCATTTCGTTTCTAGTGTATGCATGAGTATTATAGCAAATGTGACTGTTACTCTGTTACCCATTGCTATTTCTTTACTGTGTTTGTACAAAATGTCAGGAAATTTAAAATAGTTATTGTATAGAAAAAATTGAGCATTGTTCGGATGGTGTCTAATGTGATGATCGCTAGGAAAATCGAGTAAAGATATGAAGTTCATGATACTGTCTGTGCCTTTTTCTATGGATATGTTTGGGTATAAGACGATTACATCTAAGGAAAATAAAATGGAGATAGAACACATTGTTTGTGTAGAAGAGTGTGTCTTTTCTAATAGGTCTTTAGTATTGGTTAATTGTGACGGTTCAAACTTATGAATTAGTGGCCTACTAATTACCTTTCTGTTCTATAAATCATATAAAGACAATCTTAGCACAACTGTAATTCTCTTCAGTCAATCTATTAACAATAAAGGTTTATTTCAATAAAAATAATGTAGTAGAACTAAAGTACAGGGTTGTGATGAATTATCTAGTTTTTAACTTTATGAAACTAAGTTTAATTAAATGCATTTATTTGAGTTTTCTTTCGTAATTAAAGATAATACTTTCAATTGAAATTATGCCTAATTTGTCTAACTTCCTAAGATCCCAAAACAATATACCTGATATGGTGAACCGATGCTACCTGAAAAGATGGTCTTTTCGTTTTAAAGTTCACTGGATGTTTTTGTTCTTTCAAGTGGTTGTTGTTCTGAGTAAAGCAACTTTAGTTTCTGTGGAATAGTTCTTCTACACTCCATTTTATATAAATCTCATTTCTTATCATCTTGACGCGCCCTTGACGTCATCACTGACGTTTGAATAGGTTTACTTCTCATTTGTTGTTAGTAGGAAATTTCACTTATCGAATACCTCCTATTTGACAGGATAATTTCTTTACCTCTACTTCATAAATTACACGTAATATCATGTAAAGAAAAATTTAATTAGTTTCCATGAGTCGAAATAAAAAAAATCTATCTGGATTTATGAAAAAAAATTAACGTGATTTGTAATGGCAATTAAATACAGTTTTCACGTTTATTCTACTGATATATGTAAAGTACAGTCTAGATAATGTTTTAATGAAAACAATACTTAAGTTTATTATGTAAATCATAATTCTAGTAAACCTTATTTGTATATATCAAATAAATACATTTGTATCTAAAGCACACCTTGGTAAGTACGCGCTTAGGAAAATATACATGTATTTTTGGCATTTCTAAAGAACAATTCATATAAAAAATGTATGGTCCAATAACTTTCAATTAAGAATAATGTATATATATATAATGATATGTATAAAAACACATTTCATAAAAGTTGCCAACTAAATTACTGTATTAATTTATCAGATAAATCATTGGTAGTTTTGTGGAGTAGATATATATATATATACACACACACATTCTTATACATATGTGCATGTTTACCATACCTCTGCTAACTTTCTTCATAGAGCAATGTGAAACCAAGAGGACGTGAAGTACGTTATAAATAACTACACATGATCCAAAACACTTTTTTTACCACATAAGCGATGCATGTAAGACACAATTCCGATAACTACTTGCTGAATGATCTGAAGTACATATGTTAAAACTCCATACAAGAAATATAAATATATAATATATGTGCATATTTACGGTACGCTCCTGATAAATTACTTTTAAGAAATTCGATTCCGCTGATTTTTAAAGATAAAAAATATATAAATTTATTTTAGTAAATTACACTTATTGAGAAGTGAAAATAACACAGGCCTGCGATTGTAAACTTTATAAACATTGTTTTGATTTTAATAACAGTTTTATGCATAATGCAGCTACGTAAATTTTGAGAATAATATTCATTTTTTTCTAACACATAAGGATTTTTTTTACAAGTCGAGAAAAAACAAAAATTCTTCTTTAGATCAAATTATTATTTCTTTTATCGTAATTAACACTTTTTATTATTATATTTGTCATGTTTAAGCTCTAGGACGATCGAAATAATTTTCACATCGCGATTGGTCGAAAGAAATTTATAGCCAGTGGTTGTCAACATTTTAAGCATAACAAAATATGATGCGATTTGAATGAAAGTGATTCACTTATATAAAAATACATATGACATTGTGTGAAAAACATAAACATGTTAAAGTAAAATGAATGTAGTTTTTGGATTCATCGTACAGGAATTACTGTACAAAAAGAAAATTCAAGATAACAAAACCATCATAGACCTATGTAATTACATATGCGCAAAGAACACTTCTGATAATATGATAGCGGTAAAAATATGTAAATATAGACGTTCAAAAAATATATACACCAAGGAAATAAATACTAGTCACTACAGTGCAATCATTATTGGTGATATATAAATGAGGTCAGACGGAACACAAGTCCGTGGGTCTCAAGAGACACCATATCTGTTCCACATAGTCATAAGTTGTGTGACATGTATTCTTTCTGTGTCAAGAAATTTGACAGATGCTATCCAACAACATGTAGCTATATTGAATATAGGATAGTTTCATTCAGCTGACTGTTATGCAGTCACAAAATTTTCATTATATTGTTTTTTCATGATAGAAATTTATTGTAAATTTAATGCAAAGTATACGTGATAATGGTTTCCGAAAATAATTGAGAAATATAAATAAGAACTTGTACTATTATAAAATCCCTTTCGACAAGAATGTGTGTAAACTATATATTTGTATCTAATTCACATAACTATAAAACGAAAACTTCATCTAACATGCTAATGAAGAGAGTATATTACTTTATATATATGTCACGTACACTTACTGGAAATTTCTTACGAGAAACTTTATTTACTTTTATAAATTCAAAACTTATTTTCACAGAAAAAAAAGACAATTTTACATATCTTAGGAACTTATGGTAAGACTCTAAGGAGTAGAATAAATGACTTTATATACATTTATATATAAACTTACCACATTTGTTTGTTTGGAATTTCGCACAAAGCTACTCGAGGGCTATCTTTGCTAGCCGTCCATAATTTAGCAGTGTAAAACGAGAGGGAAAACAGCTAGTCATCATCACCCACCGCCAACTCTTGGGATACTCTTTTACCAACGAATAGTGGGATTGACCGTCACATTATAACGCCCCCACAGTTGGGAGGGCGAGCATGTTTGGCGCGACGCGGATGCAAACCCTGGACCCTCGAATTACGATCACACGCCTTACGCGCTTGGCCATGCCAGACCAAACTTACCACAAGTTTTATATATGCGTAACGCTCGCTTATTTTAATATTATTCTAAGAAGAAGAAATAGCTAAACTCATATAAAATACATTTTAGTAGCCTACTACCTATTGCAGTAAATTTCACTTAAAAAAAATATTCTGACGACTTTTTCGTACAATTCATCTGCAACTAGATCTGCCCAGTTCTTATTAAGTACTAAAAATGTATATATATATATATATATAGTTATACTTGTAGCAGCTTTATAATGAAAATAGTATGTAACTTTAAAATTTATTCCCCCCCCCAGTGGCTCAGCGGTATGTCTGCGGAATTACACGCTAAAATCCGGGTTTCGATACCCGTGGTGGGCAGAGCACAGATAGCCTCTTGGGTAGCTTTGTGCTTAATTCAAAACAAAAAAAAGAACAGTTAAAATTTATTCTAGTGATTTCGATATGAGAAGAATGCATTATTGTACAAAGAAGTAAAGTGTCCATCTAATTAACTTCTCACTGATAAGAATATGTAACTGTGTTATTTAAAATAATTATAGTATTTATATATATATATATATATATTGTACATAAGTTAAGTAATCTGCTACATATAATAACAATGTTAATTTGTATGTCTAAAGAACGTCTCTCTTAAGAAATTCGATAACTTATAAATTGTACTTCTCTAATTTATGCATGGCTAGCCAATATAAAGGTCCCCTGCTGCTACAGCAGTACGTCTACGGATTTACAACGCTAAAATCAGGGGTTCAATTCCCATGTGTGGACTCAGCAGATAACCCGATGTGGTTTTGCAATAAGAAAAACACATCCACATCCACACACATATGCCCAATATAACACTAAACATGTTAAAACGATCACAATAATTCAGTAAAACTTATATTAACTTGATACTTTATTTAATACCTTTTTCCTGAAGTATCAATCTAGGTCTAGTACTGTCTGATAAAGTTCAGTACAGGTATTGAGCTCATCCGCAGATGATGTAAAACAAAATGTTGAGTAAATTATTATTATTTCCTTAAACAGTATTTATTTTAACTTATCACTCTGTTGAATTTAAAGTCAGAACTTATAATTTCTAGTAACAACTTAATTAATAATTGCTATAGTATTTTGATCGATCTTCATTTGATGTTTGGTCATTTTTAAACTCTCCATTCACTTGTACACTTTTTTCATGCGCCTTAAAATTTCGTTTCATATTGTGCCAACATTATCCAATGGATTTCAGCCGATGCAACATTATCGGTCAATAATGATAATAAAAAACAAACAAAACCAACGACTTCTGCACAAAGACAATTGCACAGCCTTGCTGTTAACTATCGCCATGAGTGCATAACACTTGAGCGAGATGACACAATCGTAATAGTACATACATAAAGCTTGCTCTACGCCATGATATTTATCGCTTTGCGTATGTACAAAATACTAATTAAATACAGCATTTATTTTCTGAAAGAAAATTGTTTAAGTACTTCTTATTACGTAAAATAGTACTTTAGTCATAATATCGTGCTAAAAAAGTCCAATTATGCGGTTGTGAAATGTTTTCAGTATAACTTTCAACTCGTAAGAATACGCAATTCTATAAAGAATTATAATAACTTTTAAACCAGAAGATTGTAATAATATATGAATAAAAAACATAACATTTCAAAACTGTGTAACTATAATATATGAACTACCCATTTTAAGATTTGCATAGAAACATCTATAACCACGGTTCTTTATACTAAGGATAATTACATTAGCTACTGATTATAAAAAATCCATTTAGAAACGTTGACAACTTGAGTCACTACGTTATCAAATAGTTTGGAAGCTCATTATATGGTTATTGTATGAAAACCCAATTTAAATATGAACATAAATTACCTATTAATTTGAAGGTAGAAGCAGATACAAATAGTTTCTCTCATTTTATTTTCCTCAGGAAAGAGAGTGTAGTTTTCTACAGCATATTTATTATAGTAAAGGTATACTTCTTTTTTAGATACATTTCCTGAGTTACTACCATCACAAAGTTTTAGTACAATCCACGAACCACAATCTGGTCCATAATTTAATATGATTTCTTTTTATCATTTTATTAAAATGTTTTATCTTTACATTTTCTTCTTTTATGTTTTTATAACATATACTATATTTCCAGACGTTGAAAACGCTATTTTATCCACTAAATAAGTCTAAAAATTTACCCTGCGACTTCCAGGAAGAAGGTTACATTGCTCTTAGGCCTAAACCTAAGCCTAGAGGAAGCGTTTCGATACTAGGCAGTAATCCAAGCCCCTCTATATTACAAAGAATGAAACGTACAAATTCTTTACTATTAAATAACACATAAATAAACAAGAACATGCCACCACACATATGGTGCTGTAATACTGGCTTTCTTTTTAACTCCTTAGGCTTAAAATAAGATTATTACTGGTATTAATACAGATATTACAGCGGTAGTATAAGATATACACTGTCAAAAGTAGATATGATAAGCATATAGTTCATATAAAACGAGAAACGGGCGAGAGGATTTATGTCCCGTAAGTCACTAAATAATCCATGAAACATCTTGGTGAGATTGGTGGAAGTGCTGCGACTTTATTCTTCACTGGGATGTGTCTTCGACACCAAGAAATACGGCAATTATAAAATGGCGTGTGTATGTGTGTGGGTGTGACCACCATATCTCCAAAGGGGAAAAAAAAACAACTAGAAACTTGAAATTTTGCATCCATACTCAGTGAACCTTCAAGGTATGGACTTTATATATATATGTTGAGCTACTGAAAAAAACCTTCATAGAATAAAATGTGACCACCGTAGCTCTAAGAAAAACGAATCTAGAAACCAAAAATTTTGCAACTATGTTAAGTGTAATTTGTAGATGTGTGCCTAGGTATTGTTACTTTTCTTACTTACGCTTGTGTACACATGCTCGTGTATCTCTATTTTTTGATGGGACAAGCTAAAAACACACAAAGAAAAGAAGTGGTTCCTTATATTATAAATAGAAAGACAAACATAAAAACACGTACCTGTATATGTGCACGTGGTCACATATTGCGGCCCCCCAGTGGCTCAGCGGTATGTCTGCGGACTTACACGCTAAAATCCGGGTTTCGATACCCGTGGTGGGCAGAGCACAGATAGCCCATTTTGTAGCTTTGTGCTTAATTCTAAACAACAACAACAGCACATATTGTGTATGTGTAATTGCCACAGCTCAAAGATAAAATAACATAGACACCTAAAACGTTCTCGCATGCGTGTGCACATCTTTTTAATGTTTGTTTGTTTGTTTTTTAATTTCGCACAAAACTACATGAAGGCTATCTGAGCTAGCTGTTCCTACTTTAGCAGTGTAAGACTAGAAGGAAGCTAATCATCACCACCCACAGCCATCTCTTGGATTACTCTTTTACCAAAGAATAGTTGGACTGACTGTCACATTATAATGCCCCTACGGCTGAAAGAGTAATTATTTTTGGTGTGATGGGAGTTCAAACCCACAAATTATGAGTCGAGCACCCTAACCACCTGGACATTCTGGTCCAGTCTTTAAATTGAGACAAGTTAGTGAAAAAAAACCTAGAAAAGAAATAGTTCTTTATATTACAAATTATAGCTGTAAATCACTTATGAGTGTGCATATGCATCTTTTTAATGAGGAAATATAGCGAAAAACCACCTATCAAAGAAATGGTTTCTTAAATTATTACAGCTCCTAATATTTCGAAAAACCAGTAAGATTTAATATAATTGCGTTTCAATAATTATATATAATTGCTTTTATGTCATATTGATTATCAGCAAAAGTACATAGTTTATACTTTTATGCTAAAATGGGTTTAGAATGCACACACTGACAAATTCATCTAGAATGCATAAATCTAATAGCTCGAGCGAAGCCAAGTATTTTAGTACACATACAATAAATACAAGGGATGTTCAAAAAATATGCGGACTGACGTCATAAAACAAAATTATACTTTATTTAGAAGTTAAAGATCTGAGTTCTCTTTAAAATACTCTCCTCCCCAACGCACACACTTATCCCAACGGTGTTTCCACTTGTTGAAACAGTCCTGGTACGCTTTTTTTGCAATGTCCTCCAGCTCCTTCGTCGCATTTGTCTTAATCTCGGAAATCGTCTCAAATCTTCTACCTTTCTAGGGTCTTTTAAGTTTGGGGAACAAGAAAAATTCGCAAGGAGCAAGGTCAGGTGAGTAGGGTGGGTGGGGAAGAACAGTGATCGAGTGTTTGGCCAAAAACTCACGAGTTCTGAGGAACAAATTTCGCAGCAACTCGGTGCATCTTCAATTTTTCGGTCAATATCTCGTAACAAGATCCAACTGATGTCTTACACTCTTCAGCAAGCTCCCTGACAGTAAGACGTCGATTTGTCCGCACTAGGGTGTTGATTTTGTCGACGTGTGGGTCATCAGTTGACGTGGAAGGACGTCCAGGACGCTTATCATCTTCAATGGACTGTCGACCATTCTTAAAACGTTCATGCCACTTAAAACATGCCGTACGCTTCATAGCAACATCACCGTAAGCCGTGTTAAGCATAGCAAAAGTTTCAGTTGCAGATTTTCCAAGTTTAACACAAAATTTCACAGCAAGTCGTTGCTCCTTCAGATAATTCATTCTGAAACCCGCCAAACGAAAAAATCGCACTTCACTTAAAACCGCGTAGCGAATACACAAATAAAAATATCTGCAATCCGGAAATGGCGTCGTAATCAGCTGATCTATGCAAACCTAGCGACACCAAGCGGATTCCTCTGGAACTAACTGTAGTCGCGCAATTCAAACAGTTCGCGTATTTTTTGAACAGACCTCGTACATTGTTCTAATTTATTCTAATTTTACTGGATATTGTGTTGTATACTTATCCTTAATAAGTTTTCTATTATTTTCTTTACAGCTCCTGTAAATTCTTGCTTTTTAGTCGATTTTATTATTTCTTTATTTTCGTCCACTATTTAATTATTCCTTTTGGTTTCAATTTACGTGCTCATGTCTATCGAATATTTTTACCATCTTTCTTTCTTCATTTTAATTACTTATGAAATGATTTATTGACATCTCTACATATATTATTTTTCCCATATTCATTCTTCTTGTTTTTAAATGGCATAATAATTCAGTTCCACATCACGTGTCTTCTTTTCAACTTCTACATCTTCTCTTCTCTATTCCACCCCATATCTTACCACAGATCCAACTGACATGTCAATCAGATTAATGTTTTACCCAATGTTGTTTATTCCACTTCTCGTTCTTATACTTCACTCGAAATTCAAACCCATCTTCACCTTTGCACATTGTTTAATTAACTACTTCCTTTTGTATTTCTACTTATAAACCATTATCTCGAATATTTATAATTGCTTTTTTCTTTATTTTTAAGTTCTTCCATTTTCATTTTTAATGTCTTGATCTATTTTCTACATTTTGAAGCAATGTATCATAATGTTTGATTTATTTTTATTCAATTTCAACGTATGTCCATGTTTTAGTAATCTATTTTAATCATTATTTATGATCTGCACTATAGTTATATCGTTTGAAAATGTTATTAAATTAGTTTTACTTTTGCAGTCACAGTCGTGAAATTTTATTTCTCCTCATGCTCTTCCGTCAGGCCCAGCATGGCCAAGCGTGTTAAGGCGTGCGACTCGTAATCTGAGGGTCGCAGGTTTGCATCCTCGTCGCGCCAAACATGCTTGCCTTTTCAGCCGTGGGGGCGTTATAATGTGACGGTCAATCCCACTATTCGTTGGTAAAAGACTAGCCCAAGAGTTGGCGGTGGGTGGTGATGACTAGCTGCCTTCCCTTTAGTCTTACAGTGCTAAATGAGGGACGGCTAGCACAGATAGTCCTCGAGTAGCCTTGTGCGAAATTTAAAAAAAAAACAAAGGAACTCTTCCGTCAAATAATTATATATTAAACAATTTAGGCTTAATGAACACTCTCATTTAATTCTTGTTCGTGTCGAATTTCTGTCGGTATTTTATCTATCGTTAATATTGTTTATACTTCTCTTATAAATTTACTGCAGTTTACTCAGCATTTCCAATTTCATTTTGATCTCATGTATCTTCCAAAACATGTTTTGTTTTCTATCTGTAATATTAAATGTCGAGTTAAACCTTTGCCGCTGCTTAATGCACGCGCGGAAATTTAACAAGCTTTACACTGTGTACAACACACTCGCATTCAACTGTTGGAAAGTGATCGTGCTCTATACAGTGAATCAGCTGTCAATGGGTTGAAATAACTTAATATCTATCAATATACTCAAAATAAATATTTTTCCCCTTTTTTGAACTTTTCTAATATCTGTATTATATTTTGTAATTTACTGATCATTTTTTGAAATTAAGCACAAAGCTACACAATGGACTACCTGTGATCTTCTCACCACAGGTATTTTTTGTAATCTTAACATTTTTCGCTAAATTTCTTTTAACAAATAAATATATTTGTTGATTTCTTAATTTAGAATCTCCATTAAGTAAGGAGAATTTTAAATTAAAAACGTTGGTAATATAATAGAAAAAGCTTCATTGAGAAGAATCGGTTTAAGTTTAGAATGTATTCGATATTTACACTTTCATAAAAAAATATATGCATTTGGTTCTAGTTAAGTGATCCCACACTACGTCCTCACTTTAGGCTTATTATACCAAGGTTTAACGACATTCACCTCGCCTTTCCCTTGCACTAACGTTACTAAAATCATAACAGACAGAGAGTAAACGAGGTATTCTTTCAGGATAAATGTTTATTGGCTTTATGAATTCTCCTATTTCGAGTAATCAAGAACGATGTGGCACACATTCATTTTTATTTTAATTAAATTATCTATTTATTTTCTCAAATATTTATAAATGTATTTTAATATGTTCTTAATTTATCTTTTTTCCTTCTCTCTTTCTATTACATATCAAATCAACAATTACCTTTTTCTCTTCTATATACGTAAATCATCCCTTTCATATCCTTGTATTCTCTCATTAAAAATTAACGGTCACTTTTCTTCACTAGACTATCCGTCGTCCTTCCTATTTATTTACCATAACCTGTTTAGATTTCCCTCTTAAACTACGTTTATATTCATTTCTTTTTTCTCTTTATTTCTTCTTCCACTATCTATTTTTCTTCTAATCCTCAGATTAAAGCCTCCTACTAATGTAAGCTGTTTTCTCTTTTATAATACTTGTTGTAACCTTTTTTCAGTTGCTTCAATATTTCTATTCTAACATTATTGTATGCGATCATAATTAACTTATTTTATTTTCCGTTTTTATAATTATTATTCCATTATTGTTTTTACGTCTTTCATTCATCATTCTTCCTCATCCTTACGAATTGTCTTTTCTTTTGTTTATTTTTCTTTTATATTTTTCCATTAGTAAGTCCAATCAAAGTCTAAATTTAATATTTATTTCCTTTTTTAATTATTTTTCATTTATTATCTCTACGTTTCTAAAATTCTCTACGTATTCTATTTTCTTTTTCCTTAATTTTATCAATCTAATGAACAGATTCTCACTTCTTTTTCAATTTTTAAAATCTTAAGTTGTCTTCTTTAAATTTCTTTTTCTTAATATATCTTTCAGGTTGCATTATTAGTACTGGTCTCAGCCTTCTTTTACCTTTTCTTCCAACCTCTGATAGACTCTTTCCGTTCCCTCTTTCTCAAATTCAGTTCTTCTTTATCTGTTTTTCAACTCAGCTATCTGTATCTTACCATCTTTCAATTCATTTTATTTTATTTAAATACAAAGTGGAGTCTTGTACTCTAATTTCTTCAACCCGGTAACTCAGCGACTAGTCTGTGGTCTTATAACAATAAACTTCTGATTTTGATATTGGCAGTAAGCAGATCGCATATGGTCCATTGTTTAATAAACACAAATAAAATATAATATTATTTATTTCTCTGTCTTTACACAGCACAATTCTGTCTCAGCTCTTAAATCGTTCCTTGTCAAACAATTAGTTTTTTCTGTTCTGATTTTTCACTCTCTTAAAATATATCCAATAGTATTTCATCTTTTTCATTTGTTTCCCGCTTCTCTTTCTGATTACCTTCACAAATTTCAACATTTCATTTCATGTTCTCCATATATGTTCTGTTTCTTCTACTCTACTTATGTGTTATATTTCGTCTCCAATTTTTATTTGTTTCTCTTGTGGTATCCACATGAATACTAATATTTTAAAATGAGTCTTCATTCTATGAATTTTCTTTACTTGAATACTTATGTAGTTGTAGTGAACTAAGTAATTTTTCTTCTTTTTTCAAATATTCCTATTTTTATTTTTCCCTCAGCATGTGTAATTTATACCTTCATTCAGTTATTTACTGTTTCACTATTTCTTGTAAGAACGTTTTTAAAAATTTATTTTAAGCCTTCACTAGTCGGTTGCTTATCAAAAGGCGAATTTTAAGTTTATGATTTCTAAATTCTTCTATATTAACTTCTGTATTATATTAATTATTTTAGTTTGTTAACTTTATTTTTCAGTTCGTTTTCTTATTTTCCAAAAATTAGCTCCTTTGCCACGGCCACCAAACAAACGTGGCTGTCTACTCGCTGCATATTATTACTGTACTGTAACTCAGTGTAATAATTAGATTTTGAAATAAACTAAAATATCTTGAAATTTAGATTAATAAATTTTGATTTTGTTCAAATAACTATAAAGGTTTTATAAACCTGTAACATTTCGTAGACAATGATTCGATACCAGTGTTTTTACGATAACGTTTTTCACACAAAAATGTATTATTTTCTTCATGAAGTTAGGCTTCTTTCCTTAGTAATTGTTTTATTGTTAATGCACTTTTTTCACTGCTCAAAAGGAATGAAAAAATTAGATTTAAGAACGATCGCATTTCAGGACCCGCGTGTCTCTTTGTCGTACAATTGGGTAAACTTTGTCAGGGCTGAACGTCTACAGTTAGTACAAAAGACAACCTTATTTTTACTATCTAAAAGATATATAATCAGTTTATAGGTATGTACACTAATTTAAAAAGTTTTGACACCATTTTGTTTGCTAAATATATCATAAAAATGTATTAAGCAAATTAAGGAGAGAAACTAATACAGAATGAGAAAAGTAAAATGTTTTAAAACTGATTGACATAAATTACGTTTGATTCTTTAATTTTTTATTAGTTCTTTTTTAATATAAAAATATAATTTTCATATTTATTTTATTTTAAAAAACTGTAGCAAGTCTTATTACTATTTTCCGTTTCGAAAATATACCCTTATAGCTGAATCTGAGAGAATACTTTGACTATTGTTTCTATTTTAAGTTCCTATACTAGTTAATATTTCACAGCTCTTATCAGTCTGCCAAGTTTAAAAAACAAGCAACATGTTACTCGAGCTTGAAACCCGTCATCTTCATCATCAGTTTCGATGACTGATATTATAAACATCCTGACACTCAGTTGAAACACGACCTTAGATAAACCTAAAATAGGATATTGTGACTTATTCTCTTTCAGGAAGTTAGAAACCCTTCTATATATAAAACACCCCATAACCGTCTATTTTTTAGTTTAGTCGTGTATGGTCAAACCATCTCCAATGTACGAAGTTGACTATGAAAAAGTTTTATACTTCGAGTGTTGAGTTCTAAACAGTGAGTTACAAGTTTGACTTATCTCTGTATTGATATTATGATGAGTAATTCGTCGTTGTTACTTTCTTAATGCAAAACCAAACAGTTTACACTCTGACTACCATGGAAACTTGAATCAAAATTCATAAATTTACCGTTGACCCACGAGAGGGCTTACAAGTTAATTAAATATCATTAAAGTAAACAAAATATTTTTCGTTATATTAGATGAAAACAATAGAAAAAATGATCTTATTCAATAATTCGAGTAAAATTATTTTGAGATGTTTTCACGTTGAAATGTCGATAATTAAGAAAGCTTCATGCAAATTAAGCCCAAGTTAAAACTTCTCACCTAGCTTTTTATCCCCTCAGTTAATAATAACAGTAGTTAGAAATAATAAACAACTGGTTTTTGTTCTTTACTGAATCCCAGAAAAAAAACAGCTTGAAAGCAGAGCATTGTCCTTATCGTTAAAATGGATTCCTTTTGTGCTTACGAGACACTGACACAGTGACAACTTATATAGAAGGTTATGTAAGTTATAGTAAAGCAGTGGATATAAAGTCGCGGTGAAAGGAATATATCAGAACTACATTTCGGCGTTGTTTTGCGTTGGTGTGTAGAGTCACGCTATCAAAAACAGACGCAAAATATACATCATAAAGATGTATTCAGGTCAGTTCAGGAATTTATAATCTGCAAGATAGGCATGTCTCTTGTATTCATAATAAGCAAAGGAACATTGATCAATTTGGGGTATCTAAACCTTTCAAAATGAAACCTGCACAAACTCTTACATTAGTACATGGTAAGCAAAGAGTGGCTGTTGTAACAGAAGTGAATCATAAACAAAAGGGTCAACAGAAGAAACCGTTTGTGCACAACAGTACGAAACAAATCAAAAAGGATCTCCGACTGAAAAAAAATCACGTGTACACAAGTTGCTTCCACGATAATTGTCCGTTCAAATGTAGCACACCTCAAGAAGCAAGAGAATTAAATACGTATTTATACTATCCGATAAAGAAGCTTACTAGCCAAATAACCTGTCAATTTCTCTGTGATCGGAATTTTGAAATGGAAGAAACTATCTTTCGTGTACGTTAAATGTGTAATGGAAAACAAATAGGGAGGAAGGTTATGCTTTGGAAGTGACAGCCTTATAATTCCACTACATGGAATAGAAGTTACCATGAAAACTACTCTCAAGATGTCCGGTTGCAAGGCAGAGCACAATAGGACATGGTGACATGGATTATAAAGATGACGTGAAACTACAAAATCATTTTAATATAACTTAAAAATAAGTGCGTCAAAAGTAAAAGCAACGAATCTTGTTCATAACAATGTAAAAGTATATACATAATATACAACTGAAATACTCAGTATGTTCACCTGAAGATAAAACACTTCATTGTATTTATATACTGTTTTCTATTCGTATTTATTAGCAAAACTTTAAATTCATTCTCCTCGTTGTGGCTACCGATAGAAAAGGAGAAAGAACGAGAGATTAGACAGTAAAAAAATGGGTGATGCAGAGTCCAAAATTTGTTTTGTTTTTTACAACGCAAAATGTAAGCAGCTTAAAGTATTTTTACGATTCTGTTTTACCTTAACTTTGAGTATTTTTTCCTATATAGTAATAATTAAATACCAAAAACTATTCTTTTTATGAATTTTATTAGTAGTATTATTTGTTTTTGTTTCAAAAATCGCATGTCTCTTTTTTTTGTTATTTCTAGTTTGTTTGCCATATAGGTTTAATACGTTCTTTTATCTCATGACATTACTATATTGTTCCATTTTAGTGTTTATAAAACGGCATATTCCTCTTTACTTTCTCAACTGACAAGTTTTTGACATATTTTACTTTAAAGTGTGCGATATGGAATAAATGTGCTTCGATCTTGCTTTTCTGGTTTTCATATAAAAATAAATAAATAAAAATAAATTTGTATGTTTGTTTTAGAATTTCGCACAAAGCTACTCGAGGGCTATCTGTGCTAGCCGTCCGTAATTTAGAAGTGTAAGACTACAGGGAAGCCAGCTAGTCATCACCACCCACTCTTAGGCTACTCTTTTACCAACGAATAGTGGGATTGACCGTAACATTATAACGCCCCCACGCCTGGGAGGGCGAGTATGTTTAGCGCGACGCGGGCGCGAACCCGCTACCCTCGGATTACGAGTCGCACGCCTTACGCGCTTGGTCATGTCAGGCCGAAATAAATTTGTAACCAAGTAGATACTGTCAGTGCAAACGAAACACTCGACCAACCACTTCTAACTTTTATCCTTTATTAGATAACTAGCGGACCTGTGGGTTTATGGCTCTTGTTTACAGGGTTACTATAATGTAAATTTCATGCTTGAACTTTACATTTTTTTTCAGTTTAATTATCATTGTCGCTATAATGTGAATTTAATTTCTTTAACTTTGTTACAAACGGTAATTAGCAGGCATATTTATTTACGCTCTTTAATGTAAAACAATGTCAGATTTTAGTCCGTACTCGGGTATCCCGTAAAAGAGTTTTCGCGAAATGCTTTGTTTTACTATGAGGTTGGATGAAATGCTTTACCTCTGTGCAAACTTCGAGTCTGAGACGATTCGTTAGTCATCATTTAGAAGTTTGTGAGTTCAGCAGTTTAGGAGAAGGTATTTTCAGAAAGTCATCGAGTGTTGAGAAACATTTTACTTTTGTTTAGACCTCGTAATCGAGGCGATTTAATTGATGCTATTTAGAGGGGTTCGCAGTTGTCAGGTGGTGATGGCGCTTGTCTCACAATCTGAGAGTTACAAGTTTAAATCCTCGTCCCACCAGTCATGCTCACCCTTTCAGTCGTGGGGGCGTTATACTGTGTCAGTCAATTGCGCTATTCGTTGGTAAAAGAGTAGTCTAAGAGTTTGTGGTAGGAACTTATGACTAGCTGTCGTCCCTCTAGTATTTTCACTGCTAAGTAGCCCTCCTTTAGCTTTGCACAATATTCAAAACAAACAAACGGATTAGAAATCGGTGTAACTGGCGATTAAGGAAGATGTACGTGACCTAGACAGACACAGATACTTTTATCTATGATATTAATATAACATAACCATAGAAAACACTCAAATACTAAATAAAGAAACAAATATAAACAAACGCAAAATTAAAGAAGCCTTACTTATACAACAACTTAAACCCAAAATAAACCAATGTAAAGAAACGCCTTTATACCTATATTAATATTATAGGTAAAATTATATATTCAAACATCTAACCCCACCCTCTACATTGCGACACTCAGTTACACAACCCCTTCCAAACATGTGGTCAGCTTCCGGTCAGTTACTTCTTTGTGAACCTGAAGATGACCGAAGAAGGTCGAAACGTTGTTCGCTCTTCTACGTAAAATATTTTCTCAACCCAAACGAGCCGTTTTTGCATATAAAATTCTCAACAAGTGGGTTTCTCGACATCACTGACACACAGATACTGTATATTATCATGTAGATAACACTTGAACTACTTAGAAAGTTGAGTAATAAATGTATCATTTCGTTGAGTTCATTTCCTTTATCTTCTGCGACCTATAGTTAGATGAAGTCATGTAGTGCACGCAGCATGTTGTAACGGGTTAAAATAGTACATTTTACAGTCTTGGTTCCACAAAAATAAAAAGCTTATTTAAGAGTAACAACACTTAGAATAAAATTTAGTATTTATCTAAAACATAGTTAATAAACGACTGCTTGACTAAGATTTCATATTAATTTCAATGAACAATAAAACAATTATCAATAAGAATTATTTCAAATAATATAATCATGACAAAAACAAAACCATCTTTTCACACCAATAATAATATCGAGCAACCAAAAACAATATACTATATATATCATTCAATAACTTTCTCATCATTCATTATGTGAAGCTAAGAGTAGTTACGTCACAAAATAACATTTCATGTGATAATTAATTTGTATATTTTTTTTGTTAGATTAATAGCTTTACTTCACTGCTAGGGAAGATGGTAAAAAAAAATTCATAATACATAAATACTTATTCAAAATACACATGACTAATTAGAAGGTGAGTTCAGGTTTTAATATAATTAAAAACTAGTAGATAAACTAAACGCTAAAAAGAATATTAGGTGAACGATAAACAAAGCCATAATAAAATACAAGAGAAATAATTCGATATATTGCATTGGTGTGTGCGTAGTTGTATGTAATATATATACTGCTAACCAAATTCTTAAGGTCTTTCTTTCGTAGATCCCGTCTCATTGTTCTTGAGCTGCATTCTGCATCCGTAAGGGCCTTAATTTGGTTTGATGATTGGCTGGTGTCTTAACAGACAGCCCACCGAATCCTCTTGCTCAACGCCGGCTAAATTTTCTTGGGATGACCACTTGAAATTCTCATTCTGTATGCCTTAGGGTCTTTTAAGAAGTTTATACAATGTCTGAAAATTTTGTTCTTATCGCTTTATAACTTCTAGACTTAAAAACCTTGACTTTTTTCCAGTCTCTAGACAGACGTATTTCTGGTAATTGCTTCATTACCAGAATACTCTATGACATCTAAATTTATAAAAATCGACAACATTAGTTGACAACTTGAACATTGTAAGAATAAAACAAATCTAATAATTTTTACGAAAGAAAAATGGTGTGCATGATACGACTCTTGAATATACCTCTGTTTTCGCACATAGAAATAAAGGTGAATTAATAGGAAGTACTTCATATACATTTTAATATTTTAATTGCAGACAAGGTATTAACAATTTTGTTAAATCTTGTCAAACTTTATCATGTATCCTTCAACAGACTCTCAAAGATAATTTACTTTGTAAAGTAGTGGCTCCCAATCATGCTTCGAACACGTGTTTCTAAGTTACAAGAATTTTTAAATACAGTGTATTTATATCAGTGACTTTCAGATAACTAATATATTTAGTTATCGTTCCTATGTATCTGTTGGCATAGCTTACTAGAAAAATGCATGCTTAATAGTCACTCGCATACACGATACCGTCTCCTTGTTCACAGTTGGTCTTAAACAGATCTTGGACTGCATCGTACAACGCTGACTAACATTGAAATATTATAGAGTAATATTTCTAAGACCTTCAATGAACCCAGTTTCATTTCCTTTTAAAGCGTCAAAGTATATTTACAGTATAACGAGAAGTTCAAATTGAAATTTACCATTCTACATTCTCAGGTTTCCTATATTTCAACTACAATAATTTTATACCAGTGAAAGAAAATCGGATCAAAATTTTAGTGTAAGGAGCCCATAAACTTAGTGTTAATAAAGAAAGCTTTAAAAAGGAAACAACATAATATGTTATTTAAGCAAGAACAATGTTGTAGAGAAAGTAATAACCATCACAATCAACAAGTACACCAGAAAAACTTCCATCCCTAAAAAACAGAAGTGTATAATATTACTAAAAAAGACTCTTTATGTATTTACCAGTAAATATTCCCTGAAATTAAAGAAGCAACTTAAAACTTAATTGTAGAACATTTATTCGCGTTTAGAAGTTTGCTTAAACCTTGATCCTATCGTTAGAATAAGAATATATTTCGTTTGAAGCCAGAATAGGTAAACCAAATAGTTCGAACGATATTTACGTGTATAAGTTCTTCAAGTGTTCAAGAGCAGCGTTCGTCAGGCACCAGTTTGTGGGATTTCATGAAACCAAGCAAATAAACCAAAACTGACATAATATACATATGTAAGTCGTAATGGTTTTTCGCTGTACTTGCATTTTAGTGCTTAATGGTCCGCAACAGAGTAGGGAGGCAGCGAGCCGGTTCCTGGTATCTAAAAGGCTGAGAAACAATGTTCTGGAGTGATGTAGGATCTACTACAAGAAGGCTGGCAGATGTAATCAAAGACCACTGTTTACTAAGGTATGTATACACGTATAACATTGTTAAACATATCTTATATTGTAGTGACATTCCAGTTACTACCGAGAAATATAAAGTTATCGGTGAAAATACTTATTCTTTACTAATCAGTCTTTGGCTATTAGAACTTGAATCCGGGAATAAACACTTATTATTGTTTGAGGAGGTCGATATTTTTTTAAAAGTGAGGTATTGATCATTAAGATTTACAAATGACAAATGTTAAAATGTTGATTAATAAGGCCTTAGAGTACATTTTAAGGTTTGGATTGTCTGAAATTTCGTGCAAAGCTACACGAGGGCTATCTGCGCTAGCCTTTCTTAATTTAGCAGTGTAGGACTAGAGGAAAAGCAGCTAGTCATCATCCCCCCCGCTAACTCTTGGGCTACTCTTACCAACGAATGGTGGGATTGATCGTCACATTATATAACGCCCTCACGCCATAAAGGGCGATCATGTTTAGTGTGACGAAGATTCGAACCCACAACCCTCGGATTACGAGTCGAGTGCCTAAAACACCTGGCCACGCTGGGCTTCATTCTAAAGTAGTTGTTAACTGTTGGTTACTAAAACTCATAGCCATTATTTGTGTAGCATACAATAAAGTTTTTTTGTCAAAAATGTATATGTATAGTATTTTGAAATATTGTTTACATAGAAATCCTGCATTTATATAGAAATTAAGAAATGTGCAACGTTCGTGTTACTAATCTATTTTTGTTAGTTATTCAATCACGCAAGCTATTTGAAATTCAAAAATATAAAAATAACAGTAAATCCCAATCTATCTTTTAACTTATCTTCTATCACAGGATTACCCTGTGAGTAATTTGAATTATTATAATGAGGCACATCCTGCAACTACACGCAATTTAAAATATTAGTACTTTCGATCATAAAAAAAAGGTTAAACGAAATATACTTCAAATGTTTCTCTGTATAAAGTGAATAATCCAGATTTGATACTAACATAGAAACACTAGATGGCTGGCTAACCCTCCATAAGATTACTGCCTATGCCGTCATGTCTTTCTTGACTTAATCATTCATCTACATCTTGCTGTCGGTCGTCCTTGTGTACAAGCCCCCCAATGGCTCAGCGGTATGTCTGCGGACTTACACGCTAAAATCCGGGTTTCGATACCCGTGGTGGGCAGAGCACAGATAGCCCATTGTGTAGCTTTGTGCTTAATTCAAAACAACGTCCTTGTGTACAACCTAATGCCAACTACCTGAATTCATTCATTATTCAGATGTTTTAGAATTTACACGCCTCTTTACATCTTTTTGGTCTTACTTATGACTTGACTGATTTCCGTGTTGTATTATGGTTTCGTATAGAAACCTATTTTATAATGTTGCTCTAACAAAATCAAAAGTATATAGTACCATAAAGTGTTATTTAGTTCTTTTTGTTTTTTCATGGCTGCTTGCTGCACTCTATTTATATTGGTTATGTTTTGTGCTGATTATTTTTTCTCTCAAATGATAACATTATAATATAAAAATTATTGACGAAAAGCTAAAATCTAAGCTCAGAATTTCTGAAATAAATAGATATATTTGTAAAACTATATTAAATATTGAACAATTTTTAGACTTAACAGCATTCTCAGATTTTTAACGTAATATATCATATATCTATTCATGATAAATGCAAAAGGTGTTAGATTTCAAATATCATAGTTTATGATATTTACTGTTTATTACTTTTGGTCTTATTTTCAGGTTAACTTGGTTTCAGAACACACAAGATCATTTAGTCCAGTTTCTGAATGTTCTAACCAGCATTTTTCTTCAAGATTTTTTTATCCTTAAAGTTTTTCTACGGCGACAAACTCCTCGAAATGTTGTTTTCATGGATGCCGCTAGGGCCATTAACACATCTGACCAGATTTGCTTCTTCTTTAAGCTATGTTGACAAGCACTAATGGAATTTTGTTTAAATGAACAAAAGAGTCTCCGATTGATTTTATTAACAGTATTTTACCATTAACGATAATAGTTTTACATCTTAACTAGACGAATGAAAAATAAAATTTTAGATGCATTTTTGTTGTTGTAGTTGCTATTTTATCAAGCTGTTTTCTGTAGGTTTAATAACTTACAAACTATGTGTTCTATATCTTAAACTTACACATATTTCCCTGACATAGATACTATAGCTGATGATAAAACTGGGTTAAATAGTATCATTTAGACTTACTGTACACTAAAGCTGTAAAGAAATGAAATTTGGAAATAATAAACCGTGAACAATGTAACTCGCTCAGGATTAAGGAAAATTCATAATACTTTGGAATGTCACTTTTTATATAAGCGCTATGTATTATTCCTATACATTTATTATACATGTTTAACTGATTCAAGATATTTTCATAATATAATAGTCAACTTGGAGCAATTTATTTGTTTTGTTTTGTTTTTGAATTTCGTACAAAGCTACTCGAGAGCTATCTGTGCTAGTCGTCCCTAATTTAGCAGTGTAAGACGAGAGGGAAGGCAGCTAGTTATCACCACCCACCGTCATCTCTTGGGCTACTCTTTTACCAACGAATGTTGGGATTTACCGTAACATTATAAGGCCCCCACGGCTGAAATAGCGAACATATTTGGCGCAGCGGGGATGCGAACCCGCGACCCTCAGATTACGAGTCGCACGCCTTAACACGCTTGGCCATGCCGGGCATTACGTCTTTTTTATCACAAATTTTAGGCCTGATGCTTTCTTATGCTTCTTCAGCTTCTAAAGTCAATACCTTAAATTATTAGTAACTGTTGAGAGATTAACACTTGGAAAAAAGGCAATATCTAACAAAAATATGGTTACGTTAAACAAAATACGTAAATCTTAAAAATATGAATTTATTTTAATTGATAAACTAAGGTATATTAAATTAAAAAGTGAAGAAATATCAAGCTAATTTAGATTAGCCTTTATAGCCTTTGTTTATGACTGTAATTAAAATATTAAGAGCTTTGTCCGTGAGCGATTAGCAGGCAAGATGACCGCTACACTTTCACATTAAAAGTGCAATGTCCAATTTTATTCTTTAGGAATTTGGTGTAAATATGTAGATATTTAACAAATAAACTAAGTTAGCACATAAACAACCTTAATAAATAAAAACACGTACTAGCAATCTGTTGAATCTCTATCATTGGTGGTTCGAAATCGTGGGTGGCTTCACTGCAAACTCACACAAGATATAGAGAAGAGAGCCTGTACTTTGGTCGGTGCTAAAACCTCGTATGGCATGTAAACATAACTAATAGTATTTGTTGTTTACATCAAAGAAATTTGACTTGTATGGTGAGAGATCTAAGAAACAGTAGTGATATTAACTTGACAGTGATTCTTATAGTTAGTTTTTAGCGACAGTACCATTGCTGACTGACTTGTATAGTGAAGCCAAAGTAGCATTAGCAGCACTGACTTATACAGTGAAGCCCAGGAAGCAGTTTCAGCACAGAAATGTATGAAGAGGCAGTAATGTTCATATGTGTATTTTGTATCTGGAACAAAAGGCATACATACACATACACACACTAAAATATGAAATTTATAAATCAATTGACCTGATAAACATCATGAAAAGAAGGTGATAGTTATTTTTAAAATAGTGTTAGTATATTTGCTTAAGAGTTAAGACTTTCTTTAGAAAGATGTCAAAGACCAATATGTACCTGTAGTTATACAACATATATGCATA
Organism: Carcinoscorpius rotundicauda; assembly: GCA_011833715.1. Classification (NCBI taxonomy): domain Eukaryota; kingdom Metazoa; phylum Arthropoda; class Merostomata; order Xiphosura; family Limulidae; genus Carcinoscorpius; species Carcinoscorpius rotundicauda. Next base: position 43,375,337 of record CM022394.1, on the reverse strand, counting down.
TTTCATTGAATATTATCTAACTTTTCTTGGACACCCACCTGTTGTTAGTGAATATGATTTAAGTACGAACAAACTTTCTATAATACCTTCTGTTATCCAAGTATAGTAATATTTTCCTAAATTATTCTTCCTGCCTAAAAAGAGATAAACAATGTTAGCTAAGTATTTGTATTTGTCTTCTACTCTTACCTAATTTTGCACACTTTTTTGACTACTTAGACATATTAACATATCCTAGAAAAATTGACAAAAAATGTAATATCCAATATCCTTAGCGTGAAAAGAAGTTAATTTTGTACTTAGTGAAGTTTATTACATTATTTGGACTGGCGTTGCCTTGTATTTAGTATGCCTGACTGCGGACCTTTAGAAAGAAAAAGGTTTGAGCCTGTCACACGCAGATTAACACATTATGCACGTTCAACTTCAAACGGCTGATAAAAAATGATAGTTAATCCCTTTATTGCATTAAGAGTAACTGTGAAAATGGTGACTACAGCTGATTGGTTAACATTCCATTGATCAGCAGTTCCAAATTAAAAACGACTATACCTCAACTTCAATTTTTCACCTAACTGTTTACTCATCAGGAATGATTTTGTGTTATGATTATTCCATTTGATAATAACTGGGAAATGTGTTGTGAACAGGAGTAAAGGTAGACAGAGAAGGAAGATCCTGGACTGCTTCACTACACAAAGAGAAGGTGACTCGTTTAATCACTCGGTAGAGGGACTTGATCGACTACACTACGAAACAAGTTACTTAATCATGCTGTTTACTCATGTTCCCTATTCGATCGGGTTCACATTTAAAATACGAAATATTTTATTCATGGCACTAAAGTCTTACTGTTACATGTATTTCAATCGATAATGTTGACATTTTATTTTTTGGAAAAAAATATTCATTTAATCATCGGTTTCTGGAGACATACGAATATTGTTCATAGTAAAATACGCTAATAATAAAGTAAAGAACTATAATTTAGGAGAAAAGCGAAAAATGCAGAGCTGTAAGTTCAATAGTTTGTTTTCGACAAAAGTTAATCAGTTTAAATATATATAAACACATGTAAAGAGCGATAGGTGAAGCAACGTAAATCTTTTTGTTTGCTTTGCACATCACAAGAGTAACTTTAGAAAAATAAATATACAGAAATAAGTCAATAATAAAAACAGATTATACGGAAAGTAATACATTAAAATAATTAATATATCTATATACCGGCATAGCCAAGCGTGTTAAGACGTTCGATTCGTAATCCGAGGGTTGCGGGTTTGAATCTCTGTGGCACCAAACATGTTCATTCTCCCAGCGCTGTGGGCGTTATAATGTGACGTTTAATTCCACTATTCGTTGATAAAAGAGTAGCCCAAGAGTTGGCGGTGGGCGGTGATGACTAGCTGGCTTCCATCTAGTCTTACCCTGCTAAATTAGGGACGGCTAGCACAGATAGCTCTGGTGTAGCTATGCGCGAAATTAAAAAAAATACACACATATGTATGGATATATATATATATACCAGCGAATGAAGTAAAAATATTATAAGTGAAGTAATAGGTGACGTAATGTTTATTTTTTATATATATTGAATAATTGGTTATCAAATAAACAGTTCAGTTTCAAAAGTAATTTTGCAATCGAGAAATGAAAAATAGATATTGCTAATGATAATAGTTTGAGAAGTGATTCCACTAAATGTCCTCACACTTTAAAAAACAAATAAGTCGGTAGTTCAAAGTTAAGGGCGCTTTTACACGAATCCTAAGGGGTTTCTGACCAAACTGTTTAGCTTACATGCGGATAAATGTTAAAAATTCTAATTCTATTTTCTAATTATAACGCTTTTAGTGCTAAACACTACACGTTCTATACCTTTTACTTTACATTAAAAGCGAATGATCCAAAACATAATATCAGTTTCAAGAAGTATATTTCAGATAAGTTTCTTAAACTGTTAAATTACGCACTACTTACAATTTTGTCGTTATGTTACTTTTGCAGCAAGATCGGTGCATCTTGGTTATGACCCTTATATTAATTAATTAAACAATAGCCATTACGTTTACAAGCATAACAGAAGTACTGTTTAAAATAAAGATATCACACATAAATCATGTTGGTCGTATACGTATATCCAATATCTTGGTTACTAGAAGGTTTGTTTGCACTCAGTATAAAACTACTCAAAGCGCTATCTGTGCTTTGTCCACCACGGTTATCGAACCCGGTTTTAGCTGAACAAGTCTGCAGACATGCCGATGTGCCAGTGGGTGGGGTTACTGAAAGGGTTGATAGGTTTATTTACAACCTGATGAATAGTTTGTTTGTTTGTTTGTTTTGGAATTTCGCACAAAGCTACTCGAGGGCTATCTGTGCTAGCCGTCCCTAATTTTGCAGTGTAAGACTAGAGGGAAGGCAGCTAGTCATCACCACCCACCGCCAACTCTTGGACTACTCTTTTACCAACGAATAGTGGGATTGGCCGTCACATTATACACCCCCACGGCTGGGAGGGCGAGCACGTTTAGCGCGACCCTCGGATTATGTTTTGTTTGTTTGTTTGGAATTTCGCACAAAGCTACTCGAGGGCTATCTGTGCTAGCCGTCCCTAATTTAGCAGTGTAAGACTAGAGGGAAGGCAGCTAGTCATCACCACCCACCGCCAACTCTTGGGCTACTCTTTTACCAACGAATAGTGGGATTGACCGTCACATTATACACCCCCACGGCTGGGAGGGCGAGCACGTTTAGCGCGACGCGGGCGCGAACCCGCGACCCTCGGATTATGAGTGCACGCCTTAACGCGCTCGGCATTGCCAGGCCGGTTGATGAATAGTTGAATGAATTGAAAAAAAAAATGTTTTCAAAAATGTTAAGAGAATTTTCTTGAATAAATGAAACAGTTAAAAATGAACAAAAGTTGCCTTGTGATGATACAGATAAGATGGTATAGCTAATTTGAGTGTGATTAGTATGTGGTAATGAAAATGGCTGGTATAAATGTTAAATTATTTCAAATATAATTAATAAAAGTAAATACAGAAAGGCGAGGTTTCAGCCTGTTTAAAACAGAGTAGCTAAACTTTAAATGAAACCTTCACGGATGTTATTACGGTCTTCTATATCAGAGTTAGTTGAATAGTTACATAATAGTTTCAGTGTTAGTGTCTTCATAATTTCACGTTGCTTTATTTTATGCAGGCTCGACACTCTTCTCAATGATAATTTGTAGATTTCTCCTTAATAAACGTCTACGCTCAACGTAGTATTTGATCTAAAAAGTGGCTTCTTCTTGCATATTTTTTTAAATCTAATACAAAAGTCAATCCGCTATATTCTCTTAGAATAATACTTCAAAACATTAATGCAACTTAAGTAGACAGCACGTACATAATACGTTCTTGCTTGTTTTGCTGATCCTTTCAGAGATAAATCTCAAGAGTGTATCATGCTTCAAATAGGGCGGGAACTGCACTTACAGTTTAGTATTAAAGTGATATAATCTCGTATAAAAACGTAATTTTAGTACACTTATATAAAATGTGGAATGCTTATGTAAAATGTCAGAGGTAGTTCAGTACATTTTATTAGTTTAGTATATGTTTGATGACAAACTGAATGATTACTAATTTTCAACTGTATGTAAGTTTGAATTATAATAATGGTATACTTAGACATATCCTTTACTGGAAAAGCTTTTAGGTTGCACAACTAATCAAACTTGCTTTGAATAAGCACTCTAAACACAGAGCTTCGAAGAAGTCCTTGTACAATTTATATTATGATTTTTCCACATTATGTGTGCAAGAGAACGCCCTATGAATGTATAGATATAAGAGCATGAAATACAAATATAAGAGAAAATTAATCTAATTAATAGCTAAATAGAAGGGCGTTGTGTTATACGATTATGAATGCGATCAAGAAAAAAGGGAAACGGAAAAGAGCTACTAAAGTTATGTAAAACTGGTTAGGATTAGGTTCCAAAACACCACTTCACCTTACAACAACATCAAACTTCGTTTTATTGAGTAAAACTAGTTTAAATGTCACATATAATAAAGTTTAAAATCGTCGTAGCTAACAATCGGATTAAAGCAATATAAAATAGGCTGATACATGAAAACAGTAACATGTAGAAAACTTGGAAATCTAACTGCAGAAATCTATTAAGCATAGTTAAAGTTGATAGTCCATGAGGTATTTGTAAACAATTCAATTTGTTAAACTACTTGAATGCTAAAGAATTTAGTAACGTTGTTAAACTCCGTGTGTTAAACATCTTGATTATAACATACGCTTTTATTTACATTTAAAAAGAGATTAATATTCCTGAATTAAACTTCAAATTTAACAAAACAGTATCATTATTTAAATCGAAAAAAAGAACAACATTTAAGGAGGCTGTGAAACTATTGTTTTCAACTAAAGTATAAACTTGCAATGTTGTAGAATATTCTCTGGAGCAAGAATAAACAATGTATGTGTGTGTAAACACTACTGTATCGTTACTATTGTTGCTCAAGTTGAAATTTATAGAAACTCTCCTCGTGCCTATAAATGTAGCCATCGCAACGTGCCAAGAAACAGTATATATTACTAGTTTGCTGAAGTTAGTGTGCTATAAACGCCGGTAGCTATAACTCTGATTAATGCTTATTAATTGGAACTTCAAATATTTGAGCAAGAACGTTTATAAATTGCGGACATCACAAATCGTTTACTTCAGTGGATTCACATTGGACATTAGTATTTTAAAGAAGACATTAAATAACCGGTGTCGAAACACTCGACGGGATATACGCGGAGAACGGAGAATACAGAACTAGCCAGCTCCTTGTTAAGTGTATTGTACCTACATCAAGTCGAACATAACTAGCCAGCTCCTTGTTAAGTGTATTGTACCTATATCAAGTCGAACATAACTAGCCAGCTCCTTGTTAAGTGTATTGTACCTACATCAAGTCGAACATAACTAGCCAGCTCCTTGTTAAGTGTATTGTACCTATATCAAGTCGAACATAACTAGCCAGCTCCTTGTTAAGTGTATTGTACCTACATCAAGTCGAACATAACTAGCCAGCTCCTTGTTAAGTGTATTGTACCTACATCAAGTCGAACATATCTCACCAATTGTGAGCCTTTGATAGCACATTAAGGAAGAACCAGACCAGAAAGAAGACTTAATATTCTTTGTAAAACCTTGTAAAACTTTGTAAAATACATATCATTATTTTTAATAGCCGCTACAGTAAACTATATTACTATTTGTATATGAAAATATATTTCTATAAAAAAAGAAACTATTGGCAAATATCATAAGTTGGATACATATTGGCACTTATTTAACTTCTAAATTTAAATTATCATTTAAAACAGCCTATAGGTATTTGAAATTGTAATACGTAACAGTAAGCTTTTATGTTTTATTATAGTTAAGCTATCGGGCTATCTGCTGAATCCACTGATGGGAATCGAACCCCTGGTAGTAAATCTGTAAACTTATCACGATACTAGCGGGGGTGTAACAATAATTACAGTAGATCAGTTACCACGTTACTAGCAGGGAATGTAACAATAATTACAGTAGGTCAGTTACCACGATACCAGCGGGGATGCAACAATAAATGAGTAAATCAGTTACCACGATAACAGCAGGGGATGTAACAATAACTACAGTAGATCAGTTTAAACCAACGACTTGATAAACACTTCACATACAAGTAAAAGTCAATAACTACAAAACACTACTTCTTAGCCATCTGTTATCCAACGAATAACTGCTAAAAGAGAACTAAATTAGTATCACTTATCTTATACGACGAGAACGAGAAGACACTTCGACGAAAAAGTGTTCTTACCCTTACTAAGTTATGCAAACATGAAGTAAGCTCTGCATATGTGTGTGTGATATTGCTTAAAGGAGTGCGTATGTTAATAACAAAGTATTTACTGATAAATCTAATAAACCTCGACAACAGCTCGTAACACGTTGCAAGTACACCATAGTATGGCTGCAAAGTTTCAACAAAACAAACCTAAAGCTATGTGACTAAACAAAGAAGATCCCGTAATTAGGTAGTGTGACGTCAATATTGTAAAAAATAAAAACAGAAAAACTGTAGTCATTCTAGGCTTGTAGTAGCAACCCAATTCTATTAAACGTTTTGGTAATAAAAGAAATCACATGAGCTTATGTTTAGTTTGAAATAATAGACAATAATTTACGATAATCAAAACAAGTTTATATGAAACAAAAATGCCTGAATATATACAGCCAAGCCTTTACTCAACACATTAGTGGCTCACCATCGTCTCAGCATTACAACTTGATTCATACTCAGATAACATTGAGACAAATTTTAATCTCAAGGCCATTTATTATCACTTTAAATAATGATGACAATGTATTAGACGAAACTTTGAAAAATAAATATCAACATATACTATACAGGCCAGGGATTTTATGTTAAAGAGAAAGGTGGGTTAATGATGTTAGACAGATCTTAAACTTCTGTTTCTGTCTTCATTCCTCCATCAGAACTCAAACTACTTTTACATAACGATCCAACACAAAATATAAATTATAAGTTCATATCGCGTTTTTTTCTAGACTGCTTCTTGACGTCATAAAAATTAAACCCTACAATAGATGGCACATGTTATAATGGCAAAAATGTTGACATTGGAGCACCACAATCCTTACTTGGATCACTACATAAACCGTAAAATCGACTCATAGAAAATAAAAAAGCAATACTTTAATCTGCCTTCATACACTTTTATTAAATCGCTAAGATGAATTGAGGAACACCAACATCAGCTTTATGATTGGAGGTCATTTTTATACACCCTCATATATACATGAATGAATCAATATGTTCCGACGAAATCAATACTATTGAAAAATAGTGACGAAGTTCATATTTTCTTGAACAACTGAAAGTCATAACACACTTTTCACTACATTATTCGTAATTTTAACATGAGATGATATATTCATTGAAGCCAATCACTTTAAATCATCATATTTAGGCACATAAATCACTCGTCCATATTAATGAGATAATACAGAAAAACTAGGCAATTATCACGGACCTTCCTTACAGACTTATGTTTACGTCCATATTAGTAGTGGAGAGTATAAGCACTTATGAATGGGAATAATCTCTAGAGTGACAGAAGAATTTTAAAGTACAAGAAAACTCCGAGAAATTATATGAAAAAAAACCGTTTTGTACCTTAATATGCACTTTATAATAATGATGTTAAACCCTTAAAATATTCTATCAGGCTGTTGCATATCAATTTATCATTTTTATAGGAAAATGTGAAAAAGTAGATCTTTTAGTTTAATTCATTTATTCAAAGTAAGTTAATTTAGACTCAATACACTTCTGCCAACAAGTTGTGAGTTTATAAATGTCATCTTTAAGGAATTCGACGTGTTTTGATAAAATGAAGTCTGCGAAGGCAGTTTTCATTGGCCTTTGCTTTGCAAACGGTTTTTAAAAAATACTAAAATTAATGAAACTAAATAAGATATAAGACCCATTATACTCTAAACGATGTTTTTCTAATATAAATGCCCCTGACATGCATGAAAGCTTCTGAAAACTCAGGCCAGATATCTCTGATATTGATTAAATGCTTTGCAAGTTTCATTTTGTGTTAGTTGGGTTCACTTGACTTTTGCAAAATAATTGTTTAGTCAAAAGACTTCGCTTCTGAACTGACATGGAACAAAACAAAAACTATGTGACTAAACAAAAAGGTGATGCCGTAATTAGATAGTGTGACATCAAATAGGTTCAGAATGTTTCAGTTTGTATTGAAGTGTGAGAAAAGTTTTAATGAATGATATGTCTAGTAACAGGATAATAAAACATTTACTGTCTTGTTTCTTTAAGTTCCTCATAATTTGTTCAAAACTGTAAAGACATAAAAATGTGTTTTCCCAACTGGCAAGTTCTGGTAATGAAGGAAGTGAATTATAAGGCATATTTGTTTCAGTTGTCTTCAACACTCCAATCAATGTCATAACAAACAAAAACAAAAAACTACACTCATTCTAGGCTTGTAGGAATAGCCAAAATTCTGTTAATTTTTTTGTAGTAAAAGAAATCACATGAGCTTATGTTTAGTTTGAATTAACAGATAATAATTTACGATAATCAAAAAAAGTTTATATGAAGCAAAATGCCTGAATATATACAGCCAAGTCTTTATTTGATTGCAGTAGCCCGTAAATTGGCGGCGGATTGTGTTAACTTTCCTCTATTTTATCACGAAAATCATTAAAACAAATAAACATTAATGATTATAGTGGTCTGAGTTGTATTACGATGGTGTCACTGTCAATCTTCCAGATGTTTTTAGTTTAAAAGCCATTGGCCTTTCTAACGCTATTTAAGTTGTTAATTCAAAAATTGAGCTTTGTTTTATTTTAACATTTATACTTTTTACAAACTTTAATGTGTGTGTGTTATAGCAAAGCTGTATCGGGTTCTCTGCTGAGTCTACCGAGTCAAACTACTGAGTCAAACCTCCAGTTTTAGCGATAGAAGTTCGTAGGAGAAATACTGAATCTGGAAATTAGAAGTTAAATACCTACTATGCCAAGAAGGTACGCAAGAACAGAACTCTTCTAGTTTCAATGGCAAAAGTGGAAGAAAATGGTAATCTAGCATCCGTTGAACGGAACGCTAGGTTATTGCAGATTAGTCACTAGCTACCCATTGGTACCTGTTATACAGCTATGTAGAGTGAAACTATTGAGTCAAAGTATCTTGCTCAGAGATAAAATGTGGTACAATCAAACCTTGAATTCACCATCTTCTGACAACGAGTCCGAAGCACTAGCTAATGAGCCTTATCGGAAAATTATAATGTGGTTGATCCGAAGAGTGTCATCATTGTTACAAGTCAATAGACTGCCACGAGCGAAAATATGTATAAACTGATGCTTTTTTTGAAAACTGTGGCAGTAGCATGAAAGTAAAATATTTGCGACTTGGCAATCGTATTGCTCACCTAATACAAAGTCATTCCTTTGGAAGAGAAAATTGTGTTAAAAAATTAATAATGAAGAGTCTTGCAAGGAAAAGTCTTCCTCTGATCGCTTTGCAAACTAGACAACCATTCAACAACTGTTAACTGACACGAAGTTTTGCCTTGATGACGTCTATCTGAATTTTTATTAAATTACCATTTTAGTTAACCACTAAAAGGTAAGAATCCACGCACTTAGTGACAAATGCTGTCCACGTGCCCCAGTCAACAGTACTCGACATATTCAATAATGACACAGGACACGTGTGCACTTACTTTCACAGCATTTTTGTTCAACCACTGCATATTTTCAGCAGTTAATCAAATCCCTACCATCCAAAGGTATTTAAGCCTTCCAACCTATATACGAATTTGAAAGTATAAAACAAACGACATTTATCTTCTTTTATGTCATCTTTTATATTTATTAAGCCAACTACGTTTCTCTTTCAATTATATTTTTCTCTTTTTAAGAATGTGTCTATCTTAAAGTAGAAACAGTTATTTTTAAACACTTCCAAAATTTGTTTTATATGTTTTAATTTGTTACTTCTATTCACTGATGATAAAACTTTTCTCATGACCTCAAAAATTAGGAACGCAAATTTTGTTTTCTTACTTTTCCTTATCTCAACATGTAGCACAACATCGAGCCTAATTATGCAATAATTACTTTTCTTTAAATATTTCCTACTTCAGCTCTTGTAATCAAAGCTTCATTAATCAATAACAATGCATTTAAAATGGAATATTCCCTTTTTTATTTTTGTTTACTTAATACGGAAAAACGTCTTGAAAATTTAAGTTATCTCTCTCTATTTCGCTATATGATTCATACAATCTCAATAAAGGTGGTTAAAATTAAAGATCCCACCATCCTTATGTTAGAGTTCTTTTTACTAGTATTATGTTATCCAGAAATAAAAGTCGTTTTTCAACTGCAAAGTTTGTTTGTTTGTTTGTTTGTTTTATGGAATTTCGCACAAAGCTACTCGAGGGCTACCCAGGCTAGCTGTCCCTAATTTAGCAGTGTAAGACGAGAGGAAAGGCAGCTAGTTATCACCACCCACCGCTAACTCTTGGGCTACTCTTTTACCAACGAATGTTGGGATTTACCGTAACATTATAACGCCCCCACGGCTGAAATGGCGAATATATTTGGCGCGATGTGGGCGCGAACCCGCGACCCTCGGATTACGAGCCCCACGCCTTAACACACTTGGCCATGCCGGGCCTTTTACGTCTTAAAAGTACATGAAACAAGTAGCATAAAACTATAATTTAAACTTACTTTATTTAACAAATGCCATTTGCATAGTGAAGTTCATCCCTTTTTCTTGGCACCAACTCAAACTAAAGCAGACGATGAATCATGAGTAAAGTATTCTATTTTTGTCCCCATGATTAATTTCACATTTGTAGAATTTTACAGCTTTGGTTAGTGAAGGAATATTTAAAGACTGTCGTGATTAGAGTATGACGTTTCTCCTTGCATTCTTTCAACAATCAAAATGATTTATGAAAAGAATGTTTACCAAGCACCCATTTCCACAGTCCAATCACGCACACATCATGACTTGCATTCGGTGACTTGACTGTTACGTCTTCGTAAGAAATGAAGGAATATTCCTTTCCATTCTCTAGTTTGGTAAGACATTTGCTGGTTGAATGATAGGTACGACTGGAAGCCTTTATCTAGTGATCCCATATCCTGTTGACAACGTTTTCGCCTGAAACTCTTTCTTAAGCATGCTGTGCACTATTGCCTGGGGTACGTGCTCGGCTTTTACCACTGCCCTTTGTGATAATGGATTCTTAGTTGTTACAAGACGCCATATTTTGTTTATGGCGGCTGTGATACGACTTGTTTTAAGTCTCTTTATTATTAGCCTGTATCCCAAGATAATCCATATGCTTTTACTTTCTATTGCCATTAAGTACGAGGGACATTCCCGTTTTGAAAATTCTACATTCTCGAACTGACTATTGTTAGGTATTCGAATTTATCTCGGATGAGTCTCTAATATATTACGTTATGTACATTACGTATTACGATTTCAAATAACCGGACATTTTAATTTTAATTTAGAAGTTGATTACATGTTCATATGTGGTTAATCTATGATACTTGTTAACAAAATTGTCACACACAATTTTCTTTCTTGACACAAATACAGAAAAAACAATACAATTTATAACAACAGTTACTTCTAATAGTTATTAACAAACTATTTTTTTTCGATATTGTCACATCTTGCTGAAGCTAGCTAGCTTGATTGACTTCACAAGATTGCTTTTACTAATGATGACATTTAACGTCTTCAGAGATATTCTAATGTCCGATGTAATTCACTGAAGTTGAAAGGTTGATAATGTTCGAAATTTATAAACGTTCCTCGTCCAGTTCTGTAGTTTTCCAAGTAATAAGCGTTAATCACAATAACAGCTTCCTAGGCCGATGGATGACACACTAACTGCAGTTGTCCAATAATATTCTTTAGTGTCTCTTGGCGCGTCGGTTTTCATATACAAATCACGCGAGGTTTTAGAGGTTTCAATAACAGTCAAGTACACCAGCGTTTTTGTACAACAAGTATTGTTTATTTTAACACCAGAAAACATACTACAAATTTTGAGAACAGATGGAACTTGCACAATACATAGTCAATAATATACACCGCATACAAAAACAAAAAAATTAAACAAGCGCAGGTACTGAAAGAAACGCATAACGAACATTTCTTACACCTCCCTCCTTACAGAGCTACAAACTAGCGTTAGACAATTTTGACCTAGATATCATATACATATACATCGCAACCAATACATTAAATACAATATATTGTCAAAGAATTATACAATTTCAAAAGCAGTGACGATGTACAACATAATTTATACAAGTACAAATAACTCTATGATAATAAAATTACACAACACAAGAAAATGCATCAGCACAGATGTTATCAACCACTTTCACTGGGATTGTCTTCAAATCACGTTCTTATGATATTAATCTCCAATTTAACAGCCGTTTTTGTCTTTCATTTGGTTTGAAAGGTCAGTGGGTTGTGAACAGTGTAAATGACAGTAGGTTGTTGAAATGCAGATACGTACATGTCCAAATATTCTAAAGTTAACACTAAAGCCAATGCTTCTTTTACCTCAAACGAGTAATTATTTTGGTGGCAGATAAAAGTTTTAGAAAATTAACAAAAAGGGTGTTCAATACATCTGTTGTGTGATCATAATAAATTGGTATCAGCACCACAATTGCTGGCATCAACAGATAATGCGAAAGGCTTATGATAGTCAGGTTCTACCAATACAAGGTAAGTACACAATAAAGATTTGAATTTTTTAAAAGCAGATTGGCATATTTCAGACCATTTAAAATTGATTTTTTTTCTTCAGTCTGTTTAGTAATTCTACAGTGATGTCAGCAAAACTTCTACAAAACTTTATGATAATCGTTCATTCCTAAATATGTCAAACTTTTCTTGCTTGTAGAGGTTGGATAATTTGTAATGTAATTAGCTCTGATTTGAATTGGAGCAGCTTGACCGTGACCTACCACATGTAAACAACTTTGGCCTTACAAAAATCACTTTTTGCCAAATTTACTATGAAATTGGCTTTTTAAGCCTCTCAAATACACAACGTAATACACAAAAGTGTTATTTGTAAGCGTTACTGTAAATTACAATGTTATTAATATTAATTTCTACATCTAACAGATTGTTGACACATTGATTCATTGTTCACTGTAAAGTTGCCTGATAACTGTTCATCCCAAACGACATTAGACTGGATTGGTGTAATCCATCAGGGAAAACAAAGGCAGATATTTCCTTTAGAAATCCTGCTGGTGAGAGTAACGGCCCGGTATCTCTTTAGTTGGTCACATTTTGTGATACACCTGACTTTTTCTCTTTTGTCAATACAATCCTCCATTCGTGGAATGAGATAAGAATCTGTCTTGCTAAAACAATCAGTTTGCAAAAGTCTGTACGGAATCTAATCGAACCATCAGATTTAGGAATCAGTACACATGGTGAAAACCAATCACATTTACAGGGTTGTATAATGCCATTCTCCAGCATACAAGATATTTCTTTACGCATTGTATCAATCTTGGATTCACAAGATAGGGATGTTGTTTCACAGAATAAGCATCATGTACATTAACATCAATTTTGGTTTTATTAGAAACGTCCGAATATATACACTAATATTCAATCCATAAACTAGCAAGTTGATTTTTCTCTTCAAGAGTCAACTGACTGAGTTTTGCATCAATATTAGCCAGAATGTCGGAATTACTCTGTCTGATGTTGCATTCATATTCAGTATTTAAATTTACGAGAGTCTGAGTCAAAGAGCTGTCGTTAATATGAGGAAAACCCTCAACAGCTCGGATGTTTCGGATGCATCCCAGATATGATAAAGCTTCAGCATATTTATACGACAGCTGGAAGCCTTTCGACGATCAGGTGTTTTCACAACATTGTTTGCTACATTGACTTTCTAAACAGCATCAGAGGGACCATGGTACCTAGCTTTGTTACACACTGTGTAACAATACCAAGACCATGTCACCAGGATGGAACTTATGTTCCTCGGCCTTGCAGATATAAATGTTTTTCATTATAGCTTGGAATGAGATAAAATTCTCTCGAGCCATTTTACAAGCACTTGAAAACATAATCCAATAAGTTCATTTGTTTCGAATCACCTTCTAACCATTGTTCCTTCAGCAAATTCAAAGAACCATGCTCCGAAAGATTAAACACCAATTTTAATGGGCTGAATCATAACGACTCCTGAACTGACTCAGGAACAGCAAATAATAATAAATTAACTCTTTCATTCCAATCATTCTCATTATCGAAACAGTAAGTCTGAGTCATATGTTTTAAGATAGAATAGAATATCTCAAAGACACTTTGCGATTCGAGATCGTATGCACTACATTTGATCTGCTTATCACTGTGTTAGTAGAAAACCTCTTGAAACAACCAGCACACAAAATTTTAACCTTGATCAGACTGAATTTCTTTGGAAAGGCAAAAAGTAAAGAAATTAATTAAAACTTTGAATTTTTTTTCTTAAATCTTTCTTAAAGGTTGTTCTTGTTTAGTTGTTTTTAGAATTAAGCACAAAGCTACACAATGGGCTATCTGTGCTCTGCCCACCACGGGTATCGAAACCCGGATTTTAGCGTGTAAGTCCGCAGACATACCGCTGAGCCACTGGGGGGCCTTTCTTAAAGGAATTGCCTCAAAAATCGAGCAGATGCGCATATAATAGTCAACAAATACAGGTTTTCTGATCGAGATTTTTATAAAGACCCAATACAATCAATAATTTTACAACTGAATGGTTCTTTAAAAGCTGGGATACGTTGCAAAGGATCGATGGGAATTTTCTGGTTAGGTTTCCAACCAATTAACACACATGAAAAGTTTTACAAAATCAAGAAACATCGTGCCTACTTGTTATCCAAATGAAATTTCTCAGTTTTATCACATGTTTTCTTAATACCTAAATGACTACCCTTGGGAATTTCATGGGCCATTTTCAATATCTTAAAATAATAAGCATTTGGAACACATGTTTAATAAACTGAGGCTAGTTATATTTTTCAAATATATGTATTTGAAACTTTCTCCAGCTCAATTTTGTGAGTGCATATTTAAATATTGATGAAATCTTCAGGTTATTTTCTTACTCAATCAATTTTCTTCTAGAAAAAGAACTTCGCAAGATGATTCAGATTCACTACTCCCATTATTGTCATTCACTAATGAATTGTCTGTAGGACACTTATTCATAAGGCTCCTGTTGGGTTCAACAAATATTTGAGATGAATCCATAACCTCGTCTTCTGAACACGTCTATCAATTCTTTTTGGCTTAATTTATAGCCTGAGCTCGGCTCACAGCACATGAGGGAAACACGTTTGGGGTTCTTCTTAATCCCATCCCTTAGATGAAGTAGATATCGGCTCATTAATTACCTAGAGCTGGACATCAACTTTTTCCACAGCCAAATCGTTTGCATATAATAGTGATACACTCTTAATGGGTAGAGTATATTTTACTCCAACCACAACTGGTTCTGCAACTAAGTCTGATGCTAAGTAAAAAGTAAATATTATGAAGAGGAACATTACAAAGCCACCCTTAATACCCTTAGAAATAAGAGACTCACAAATGGCGAAATTCAAACTTAAAGATAATACACCTTCAAACAACAATGATTGGATCATTCTAGTGTCACGTATAATACGTATGGAAACAGAATTAGAAGTGACATTCGTCAAAGATACAGAACTAGCAGATACAAAAAGTCTAAATTCCTCCCTAGCTACATCAGCCTTCTTATCAGTGGTCAAATTAATATTGGATGATTTGGCGAAAGTACGTCCATATGTAAACACGAATGCACTGGGCATTGCCTCCATTTCTTTTTTCTTACTCAAAGACAAACAGTTGGACGTAATATGACCAGGCATTTCACAGAAATAACAGACAGACTTTGATGAATTTTAGAAACATTTATCAAGATTGTCTGAGATTTAGAACCATAGGAGCTGGATTTTTAGAAGAATGTTCAATAATAGTGGATTGAAAATATATTGGTTTTTTGCCGAAATGGCTATAATTTATTTTTATGAAAAATGGTTTTCTGTGTTAAAGTGTAATCATCGGAAAGGAGCCGTTCTCTGTGGTATTGCAACTTTCTTTTTATCTAAACATCGTTTGAATTCCAAAGTTAGACATAATTGTCGTCGAAAATGCTGTCAGAATGCAAAGAATTATACCATCAATCAAAATAAAAAAACTTTTTTTGAGCGAATTCCATATATGTTTAACTATCTTGCTAACAATAACCTTCAAACTTTCGACAATAAACCTCCAGTACTAACTCATATACTTTGAGGATAGTTGCTTTAACCTCATCATAATCTGTACAATATTCTAGAGAAAGAGCAGAATGTAAAAACACTCTGTAATAATAATTATTTTTAGTAGGCCATTCCGTGATTTGGGCAACTTTCTCAAAATGGTAAATAAAATTATAAATTTCACTTTCGTTAAATGGTAGAGCCTCAATATACTAACTGAGTTCAAAGTTGTCATTTGCCTTGGTTAAACAGGCTTGAGTCTTATTTCCATTTCTTTCAGTCAAATTTCCTTTTCAGGTTCTATACGGGCTTGATCTTTCCTTTGTCGGCTTTCTATCTCTCATTCATATCAAGGACACGAGCCTCCAATTTATTAAGTCACATATTATAATTTATTTTGGATGAGTCTTCGATTTATGTTATTTACGTTGTGTATTACTACTTCAAATAACAGGAGATTTGGATTTGAATCTAGTAATTAATTAACTGTTAATATGCATCAAATTTGTGATCTGTCTACAAGGTCGATGCACTCAGTTTCCTTTTCAAACACAAATATAGTTTAATACAGAAACAAAAATAATACATTTTATAACAACGTTTATTACTAATAGTTATGACAAATGATGATTTATGTACAAGAGTTTTACAAACTTATAAACTATACTAAATCTTCTATCCGGTCTAGAACTGAATATTCTATCGATGATCTATGTTCACGACGAGCAAATTAATTTTGAGTTGATATTCTCATATCTCGCTGAAGCTATTTAACTTGATTGGCTTCACACAGCTGGATTTTTCCGATTTAATGCTCTCAGAGAAATTTTAACGTCCAAAGCAAATTGATGTTGAACAGCTGGTAATGCTCAAAATTTTAAACGTTCCTGGTCCAATTCTGTAGTTTTCTGATTAAAAGACGTTAATTACAATTATAGCTTTCTAGGCCTCTATAACACTTACTGTATCTGTCCAATAATAATCGCTACTGTTTCTCGGCTGGTCAGTTTTAATATATCAATCACGCGAGACTAGAATATAAGCACACCAAAGTTTTCATAAAACTAGTATTGTTGATTTTTATACTGAAGAATGTTGTACACATTTCGAGAACTGGCAGAAGTTGCGTTATACAGAGTCAGCAACATACGTAACACTTAAAAATGAAAATTATAATGAAACATCCATAGGTCCTTAAATAAAAGCATATCGGTAAATCCCTTACAGTTTATATTGCAGCTGGCTAAAATGAACACGAGACATCAAGCAATAGGTTGAGCTAAGCTGGATGCAAGTGCTCTCTATAAATGAATACGAATTAAAATTAACTAGAAACAACCATTGATAATTTATACAAAGAGGAGAATGGTATCATGATCAACATTAAGTCTTATAGTGAAGCATGTTACGAGATCAATAGGAGTGTGGAGTGTATCTCAACCATTAGTGCTGAAGATTTACAGAAACTTGGAAACAGTGTTTTCTAGGACAAATGAAATATTGTGAATGACAGCAAAAAGAGGTTAAAAGGACTTACAGAACATTAAAAACAATACATGGTCTACTCAAAGTCTTATGATATAAAACTGAGTTCGTATGTTAACTTCTAAAGATCAGGTAGCAACTGAATAACTTAGTTAAGTTAGGTGAAGTACTATAAGACACTTGATGGACTTATGGTATAAGTTGAACAAGTTGCCCTGCTCTGTTGAAACCAGATGCGAAATACTAATTCACTGTACAGCTTATTTCTATGACATAAATTATAAAATGGGATGTGCTATGATATGATACACATACTGTTATTATTAGTTTTATTATGACAGGTCTGGTAAGGGTAGAAATAATTGTTTTTCAGATCAGAATATATGTATTATTTTTTCAATGTTCAATAAAAGGTATGGGAACATTCTGTATGAACATTTATACTAGATTTGTACATGTATATTTCTTGATTCTTGTTAGTTAGATATTTTTAAACTTATTGTATATTGAAATTTTCTGTGTTATCAACAGGTGATGGCTATTAAATGTTAACTAAATATTGTATCTAAAATTGTACTTCTCTCACCAATATATATTTGGATTCACAATCAAAAGAGGAAAAAACAAATAAATAGCAAATGATAAACAGTTGTTTGTGAAGCTTACAGCGTTTCTAGCAGGGATTTGCGTTAGGAGAAATTTCAATTCCTCTTACTGAAATTAAAATTTTGCGTGTAAAAGAATAAATAAATATCATTTTTAACTTGAATTCCAGAAAGAAAAGAAAATGCCAGCAAATTAAATACCATGTTGATCTTTTATTTGAGAATAGTTTTCAATTTTATTTTTAAACAAAAATGTTCGGAGTTATTACTGTTAAGTAGCTTTAGTGTTTGCATAATTTCGGTATTGAAATGCGTGTGTTTTTATAGCAACGCCACCTCAGACTATCTAGTGAGCCCACCGAGGGGAAACGATCCCCCGATTTTAGTGTTGTAAATCCGTACACATACCGCTCTACTAGCGGGGTAGAAATATTGAAAGAAATATTAGGTACAGATTCCGATTTTCTTTGCATTTCTTATATGGAGAATGTATAGTACTGTATACTCACTAAAATCCACATAATTGAAATGGTTATTATTAACGTATAAAACATTTAATACAAATATTTTATTATTTTTTTGGAAAGTTCAAAAAGTCTGCAAGGTTGTATTTATCGATTGCAAAATAGCTTCGAATATTAAAATAACAAGCTATATAAATGTGGAGTATGACTTTCCCGCCAGTCTTCATAAATCTTCCAGACCTAATATGCAGACAATAGCTGGACAAAGGACATGTTTAATAGGAATTAATACAAATATAGAGCTTGACATTTAGTATTAATAGGTGCATTTTGGGATGTATCTAATTTTTTGAGTTAGACTGTCGTTAAGAAATATAGAATAATATGAATTTTTATAACAATTGTTTAAGTAAAAATTTAATAGAAATCTATCATGTATAAAATATATATTAAACGTCCAGAAAAGTTTAACATGAGAACTCAAGTTAAAAAATAACAACTAATCTTTCTAACGGGTGATCCTTCACGAATTGTATACATAATGTTTGCAAGAATAAAAGAATAATTTTATTTTTAAATAATGCATTAAAAATGACAATGAAAAAGGCAAGACGTTATTTACTGCAACTCCCATCTGTTGTTGATAACAGGTATATCACTATTATTTGGCTGTATCACTTAATAATCGTGTTTTCAATTTAATGTCACAAGATGGGAACCTGAATTTGAAACTAGTCGTTTAGCATATTAATGCATGCAGTTTTATTAAAAAAATATATTTACTTTATACATTTTATGTAAAACCTCTATCAGTAACTCAAGAAGAACACCACATTGGGAATAATATAATTATCCTTCCAATTGAACTGTTATCCTATTTATTTAACCGATCAGATTTTATCTAATGTTTCAACAGAACTTGTAAGAGATGTGTAGAGTACAGTAAATATTTAGTATATTTGTTTGTTTGAAGTTAAATACAAAGCTACACAACGGAATATCCGTGCTCTAACTACAATGGGTATCGAAACTGGTTTATAGCGTTGTAAGTTTAGAGGAATTCAGATGTGTCACTGAGGGCGTATTAACCAGTCTTACTTGCTTTTGAATGCAACTCAATAGATGACGCTAGTATGCTCAAATCTTTCACCGTTTCTTATGAAGAACAAAGTTACAGAAAGAGCTATCGTTGTCTTGCTCACCACGGATATATGAGAGAGATAAAATATTAATACTAAGAGTTAAGTAAAATAAAACAAAACCAAAAGGAAAGACTGCGCCAAAAGAGTAAATCCAAATGTCTGACTTATGTTAATTTGTTATAACCTAAAACAAGCGGAAACAAAACTAAAAAAAAAAAAACTAATCAAATTGAAAGGATCCCACGGTACAGGCTATAATGTAGAATATAGAAGGTAACCAAGGTTGTGTAGGAGACTGTGGAATTAGGACCGACATCTCGATGGGGATACACTGTCTATCAGTTTTAACCTCTATTCACTAATTTACATAAAGAAATAAAATAAATTAAATGATTAAAAGAAATTAAAATAGAAATTCGGAGACCCAAATGGGGGTGCTCAATTCCACAGCGTCCCAGATCTATAGCACCCTTCACTGCCTGCAGACAGTTGTGAGAAGATGATTGTTCTTCAAAGTACATAAACTAAAGACAAAATAATGAACGGTCTATTTTGAATTATTTTTCAAACAGAATTTGTATATTATGTTCATATTACCATTCTTCATTTCAATTAGAGTTCATATTTTTATTGTGTAATATTTGGAAACAAATATTGAATTTATTAAGAGAACTTTTATGACATCATACATAATAAATAGACGTCACATAAGTAAACGAGTACAAAATACAAACTTGTGCATGGTAGTCAAACGTTATTACTTGTTCACAGTGTGTTTGCAATGTTAACTAAATATCTACGACTTCAGTATCTAGTTTCAGTAAAACTAGTTTACCTATTGTTGTAGATTTCAAAACAGATATTTTCTACGCAGATTTTGACACAATGTTACAGTAACATGTGATGAATTGCTTTTCTTATACTTTATACAAACTCATCAACTATATTTCTCGTCAGTTACAATTCAGTGTACAGTGGTCTTCGTATATAAAATTCATATTTATAATAGCCCAACACATTTTAAAGACATCATTAATATAAACAAGTTGTATCTATCACACGTGATTTGAGCGAATATGATCATAGAAAGTTTAATTTAAAAACTTCACAAAAATATCTGAGATACACAACTAATTTGACTATTTTTGTGTGTGCTGAACATTAGATCATAAGGCCTA
The DNA here is from genome assembly GCA_011833715.1 of Carcinoscorpius rotundicauda. NCBI lineage: Eukaryota > Metazoa > Arthropoda > Merostomata > Xiphosura > Limulidae > Carcinoscorpius > Carcinoscorpius rotundicauda. The sequence continues at coordinate 43,354,499 of CM022394.1, read as the reverse complement.
CATGTTGAAGAATGAAGTCAATATCCATGTTTATAGTTCTTTAAGGATTTCATTTCTAGGATTTTCTTCCTTTTTCATTAAAGTCCAAACAACAATAGTTGATTTTGCAATGACAGTTTTGGAAAAAAAACACCTTGAATAATTTTGCTATTTTCATTTTTATGAATGACGTAGTGAAACAGAACATAAGCACTTACGTGTGTTGAAATATGATAAGTTGGTGACAACTAGTCTAGTAGAATTGCAATTATAGTGAATAAAAAGTTACATTAAACAATAGTTTGCAGGCCTAAAGAGTTTTCTACTTTCGTATATTAATTCATAAATTGTAATCTTTTTCTTGTCTCATTATAGGTAGTTTTTGCATAAATACGTGCTCTATAAAAAATAACTAAAATATTGTGTTATTTTTGTTCTACTTACTTTTGTTCCTGTGATGTTTTCTAACAGATAACAACTACTGTACTCAAAACAATTGTGCTAAAATATTACACATTATACAAAAAATTCAATGGCAGAAAATTCTTTCAGTACCAAATAGATGATATCTAGAGGTTACAATCTTCACTATGTTATGTAAAAATAATAAGTCACGTGATTAATACTAATAGTTATACAAAAAAAATCGACATTTCCTATTAAGTAAAGAGCTTTGGTTAAACACAATTCTTCTTTATTTCCATAAGAACAGACAGCTAAAATATATCTTAATCCATGAGGAGGCAACAATTTGGTGTTTTATGCAAGCACACATTTTATTTTGCGTTTTTAACAAATAAATAAATATATATATATATATATATATATATATCAGTTTTTCATTTTAAATCACATATCTAGCATATTTATATCCCAAACTTAAAATTCATTCATTCAACTTATAATTGTCTTGTTCATAATTCTTGTTATAAGTTGAATATACCTAATACACGAGAGAGAAATAATCTTCATCTGGGAATAGCACAATATAGATAGAAATTGTTTGTTTGTTTTTTAATTTCGCGCAAAGTTACTCAAGGGCTATCTGCGACAGCCGTCCCTAATTTAGTAGTGTAAGACTAAAGTGAAAACAACTAGTCATCACCACTTACCATCGCCAACTCTTGGGCTACTCTTTTACCAACGAATAGTGGGATTGACCGTCACATTATAACGCTCCCAATATATATTCGCGAAAATGCGAACGTGTTTGGTGCGACGGAGATTCAAACTCGCGACCCTCAAATTACGAGTCGAATGCCTTAACCCACCTGGCCATGTCAGACCATAGATTGAAATACAAAATTTTAGCTCAAACAAGGATATATCAAAGACTTTTTTAAATGAGTAATGCCCTTTAGTTGTTTTGCGTTTAAATAATTTTTTTTACAAAAGGAATGATATATTCTCCAAGTATTTTCAAGTAAGATGGAGAGTTTATTGACTGGGAGAAAATGTTTTATGAGCGATATGCCAAATCGGGAAGAAGACATTTTCTGCGATTTCGAATAGCAGGAAATTAATTTAAAATTAAAGGTTAATTGATTATCTAGTATGTATCAAATTTATGATATTTGCCAACGATATTGATACAGTTTTCTTTCTTAATACAAATATATTTTAATATACAAACAAGAATATAACTTATATAATAATTACAACAAATAAGGATTTATATACAAAAAGTTTTTACAAACAATACCGAATTTTCTATTTAGTCTAGAACTGAATATTTTATCGACGGTTCACGATGAGCAAATTAACGCTTAGTTGATAGTTTTACATTTCGCTTAATGACTATCTAGCTAGCTCTATTATTGGCTGGTCTCGAGCCAATTAATAAAGGACTAGAAGTACTATCGTCCGAAGTTATTTCACTGAAGTTAAACGTGATGTTAGAAATCTATAAACGTTCCTGGTTAAATATCTATAGTTTTTCGATTAATAATAATTTATCACAGTTACAACTTCCAAGGTTTAAAGTATGCTACTCGTAGTAAACTAACAATAATAAAAGTTGTCTCTTGGCACCTTGATTTATAAACTTTTAGAGTGAGGTTCTCGAAAGTTCAATTGGCAATAATATTTGAAGATATGCTTCTACTTTTGTAAAAACATATTCTTACACTAGAGAATCTTCTACAAAGTTAGAAATTCGGCGGGTCTTTTGCAATAAATATTTAACAATATTAGTTACACGCATTTCTAAAAATATATTTAACTAAAACACACTTCGATATTAAAATAAATATATGCTAGTAAATCCATTACACCGTTCTCTTCAAAGAATTAAAAGTTATCTTATGCCAATTTTTAACAGATTATATATATAGTTTGTTACAAACGCTGCCCCAATTGAAATGTTTCCTAGGGTACAAGCTATAATGTGGGATATAAAATGTATCCCAGGTTTTGGAGGTAAAGAAGAAAGTAGGACCCACTTTGCGATGGCGAAACGCCGTCTGTTAGTCTTAAACTCCGTTAGCCAGTCTCACATAAAGAAATAAAATAAACGTGTAAAAAAAGAAATTAGGGGAGCGAGATGTGGGTGTTCAAGCTCAAAACGTCTCTACATCTGTATCACCAGACACTGTTTGTAGATAAAAGCAGTTGACTGATTCAAATATCTAAGAAAAGAAAACAGTTTGGTAACGCATAGTATTAATTCAAAAGTTCGTGTTTCTTTTGTTATTCGTAAAAAAATTGGAAAGATGAATAGAAATTGAAATAAAATAATAATAAAGTACTACCACTTAGGGCTAAGTAAGTTAACTAAAGTTATTTTCTGAAATTAGCATTCCAGCCATCATTATGGTAGTAAGGTACTAATTAGTAGCCCAGTAGACGAATTATGCTAGTATGAAGAGTTCCAACGAGTTATCTAAATAAACTAATATAACTCCTAAACACCACCCATCAAATTTACTGTAACTATCAATTTCCATACTCTAAACAAGCCTTTATATGCAACAAGGTGTTCATCTGCATAAAGTAGTTCCAATTTCTTTAAATACCTTATTCACAACTAAACATACTTGTGAGAAAGTTTCAGTAACATTTCTTTAATATTTATTCATTTATATTTATTTTACACATTCCTATATTTATTACATAATATCTTAATAATTTTATTTAAAGTTTTTTGTTAAATCTATTAAATATTAATTTATGCATAAATATTTCAACATTAATAATAAAATATTGTAAATTAATACATTTACAATATCTGAATAGTTGTGAAGCTATAATGCTTATAACAGGAGGATATGGTACATTACTATTAAAAGAGGGTAAACCATATATCGGATAAACAAAATATTTGTATTTATATGATTATTTTAAATATAAATAATTTGCCTCTGTATTTTTAACAGCGGCCAAGTCAACAGCATTGGGTGATTTGGTGAAACTACGTCAACAAGTAGACACGAACGCATGAAGTGTTGCCTCTTTTTCATTTTTTTTTTCAAACACCTGCAATCGGAATAACATGACCAGGATTTTTTACAAAAAAAAAATCAGACGAGCCCTGGTGGTTTAAGGAAGTTTTATCTTGACTGTCAGAATATTTCAAACCAGAGGAGCTGGTTTTTTTAAAGGAATCTTCAACTTTAGTGGATTGAACAGATAAGTGTTTCTGCTGAGGTGTCAGGAATATCTTTTTATGAAAAGTGGTTTTATTTGTTAAAGTATAATCTTTGGAAAGACCAGCTGCTTCCTGTAGTGTTTCAAGCTTCTTTTCATCCAAGTAAGTTTTGAAGTCGTCACTTGAAGAATGTCTGAGCTCCTCAATTAAAGATACTTGCCTTAATTTATCAAGATTGTTACCAATATGTATAAATTTTACCATCGATCAAAATAAACTTCTTTTTCGTGGGTAAATTCCATATAAGTCTGGTTGTCTTGTTTCCAATTGCCTAAGAACTTTTAATGATAAGACTTAGTACCAGTTCGTGTGCTTTGAGAATAACTGATTTTACCTTATCATAATTGGTGCAATATGAGGGCTGTTCAAAAAATACGCGGACTGACGTCATAAAACAAAATGTACTTTATTTAGAAGTTACAGGTCTGGGACCCCTTCAAAGTATTCTCCTCCCCCAACGTACACACTTATCCCAACGGTGTTTCCACTTGTTGAAACAGTTCTGGTACGCTTCTTTTGTAATGTCCTTCAGCTCCTTCGTCGCATTTGCCTTAATCTCGGGAATCGTCTCAAATCTTCTTCCTTTCTATGGTCTTTTGAGTTTGGGGAACAAGAAAAAATCGCAAGGAGCAAGGTCAGGTGAGTAGGGGGTGGAGAAAAACAGTGATCGAGTGTTTGGCCAAAAACTCACGAGTTCTGAGGAACAAATTTCGCAGCAACGCGATGCATCTTCAAATTTTCGGTCACAATCTCGTAACAAGATCCAACTGATGTCCCACACTCTTCAGCAAGCTCCCTAACAGTCAGACGTCAATTTGCCCGCACAAGGGTGTTGATTTTGTCGACGTCTGGGTCGTCAGTTGATGTGAAAGGACGTCCAGGACGCTCATCATCTTCAATAGATTGTCAACCATCCCTAAAACGTTCATGTCACTTGAAACATGCCGTACGCTTCATAGCAACATCACCGTAAGCCGTGTTAAGCATAGCAAAAGTTTCAGTTGCAGATTTTACAAGTTTAACACAAAATTTTACGGTAAGTCGTTGTTCATTCAAATCATTCATTCTGAAATCCGCCAAACGAAAAAATCGCACTTCAATTAGAACCGCGTAGCTAATACACAAATAAAGATATCTGTAATCGGGAAAGGGCGTCATAATTAGCTGATCTGTGGAAACCTAGCGACATCAAGTAAATTCCCCTGGAACCAACAGGAGCCGCGCAATTCAAACAGTCCGCGTATTTTTTGAACAGACCTCGAATACTAGAAAAACAACAGCATAAGTTTTTTGTGTTTTACAAATTAAAACACTTTGCAATAATAATAATGACCATTTTCATGGTTTGGGCAACTTTCTCAAAACGTTAGAAATATTTATCAACTTTATTTTCATTAAATGGAGGTACTGTAAAATATTGACTGAGTTCAAACTTCTTATTTTGTTTTCATCGATGAGCGTTGACTCTAAGTTCAACTTCGATACGAGCTTGTTATTTTTATTTTTCGGCTTTGATTCGGTCCTTTTGCGCCTCGAGACGTTCACTTTTTCCTTTGTCTTTGATACAAGCTTGTTCAAGCTCGATGTATTTGAGTTTTAGCCAAATTTCTAACTTATCTTTATCACTCAACTCTGATTGACTAGTGTAGACTCTGGAGTATTCCCCTTTTACTTCCTAAGACAACAAATAAATTACTATTTCAATAATACGCTTTTTAGTTTATTTTTCCACTTTTATTTCCTAATTTCTATTTCTAAAATTTTGAAAATTTTGAGTAAATTATCTTTTTGTATCTCTAGTTGTTTTAGAGTGTGTGATTCAAAAATCCTTAATAATCAGACACGATGAAATGACACTGATATATATATGAATTGAATTATGATTTCGTGATGACGAGAAACCCACTTGAAGTTAAAAATGTATCCTCAAGACCTAATAAAGTCGAAACGTTGTTCTGTACTTTATTTTAATTAAAGTGCTAATACCTATATAAGTCGTCTTAATAATACGTGAATTATGATTTAATTTAAATTGAATTTTATATTTGTTTCAGATCTCGGACGGGTCTCTATTCTTGGCTAGCCTCACGATGTTTACAAACTGACTCTTTTTCGACGAAAATATCTGATATCCTCGTAGTATTATTGAGACCCGAAGTTAAAAGTTTTGTGATTTCGAAATCTATAAAATTGGATTAATTGAATCAAATACCTATGTGAAATCCTGTCAGTTAATATCAAGTGTAAAATGGCAGACGTTAAATGTATGTAATGACATTTTTTATCATCGAGTCTCCAATGAGATATGAGTTAAACACAAACATCAACGTTGCAAATAATTCAACTATTTATTGCATGGGTTCACATATATACTTATGCGTTTCACATAAAAGATAAGAGATTTGGGTTTCTTGTCACATCGACACTTCTTACCTTTTATGATACGCACAAGAAGCCAAAGAGAAAGATGACAATCCAAGGATTAAATTAAGTTGACCCAAACCAACTATTGGCAGTTGTTTACAAATATGAAGATGACCACGCAGGGTAATATGAAACAAATAATAATGAGCTACCATCTGAAATGATTTTCGTAAAAGGTCATTCTAAATTTTCAGCTCAACTTGCTTTTAATAGATTTATTGTCATAACTTCATATAATCAGAATAGATAAAATTAGATATGCAGCAGACTACTGTGTATGATTACTCAGAAAATAAGGATTAAACAGAAGTTTAAATTGTCAAATTGTCAGAGGCTAATGAGAAATAATCAATTGGAAGGAGAACAACAGTATAATAAATAGTCAGAGACAACTGAGAAATAATTAAGTAGAAAGAGAACTACAGGATATCTAATTTATATTTTTTATAATATATTTGAAATAAATTTCTAAATTACTATATTTTGAGAATTCATCCCAACCCCAACTGTGATAAAAGAATAACGTATAGGTCACATAATAAATGTCTTTTTTTTTCAAATATATTAAAAATATAACTAATTCTTTAAAATTAGCCACCAGTGGTTCAGCGGTATATCTACAGACTTACAACATTAGAATCCAATTTTCGATACACTTGGTGGCCAGAGTTGTTGTTGTTTTTGAATTAAGCACAAAGCTACACAATGAGCTATCTGTGCTCTGCCCACCACGTGTATCGAAACCCGGATTTTAGCGTATAACTCGGCAGACATACCGCTGAGCCACTGGGGGGCAGGTGGTCAGAGTAGTAGTTGAAACAACTTTTACTTCGGTCTCCAAATATTGTCAATAGACTTAAATTTAGTAAAAAAGTAGAAAACTGAAATGTTTATGATTGTGAAAGAGCGTCATGGACAGATGAATTTAAGTTTGAAATTCCCAGCCGTAAGGGCATTATAATGTGACGGTCAATCCCACTATTCGTTGGTAAAGAGTAGCCCAAGAGTTGGCGGTGGGTGGTGATGACTAGCTGCCTTCCCTCTAGTGTTACACTACTAAATTAGGGACGGCTAGCACAGATAGCCCTCGAGTAGCTTTTTGCGAATTTCAAAAACAAACAAACAAACAAACTAAGTTTGAAATATTTGGTTCAAAACGTACTTTCTATGTCCGGTGGTAAAAAAATATAAAAAAACACTTATCTCAATGGATAGCATCTACCGTAAAGCATGGAGGAGGCACTATGTTTGGGGTGTTTGGGGTGTTGTTTTGCTGTAGGAGATATTTACAAAATAGATGGATTATCGGACTAACTCATCAGTCATAATATACCCAGTGGTTTGCATATCATTGGTAAAGTATTCTATCACCAAGAAAATAATTACCCCCAAACACTCATCCAACCTATGAATGAATTACTTGTTTTTAAAACAAGTCTGGAGTCATTCAGACGATGCAATGTTTGTTTATTGGGAGTGTATTAGAGACATTTAGAGCAAAATTTCAAATGACACTTCGATTAAATATGTTGCAACAATGTCTGAAATACTTCCTACAGTTATTAAAGCAAAGGGCGGACAAAAAAGTATTAACTGTTTGCTGAATTCGAACACTTCCACCAGGTTTCTGTTGTACTAAATATGAAGATTAATAACATTTTCATGTTTCACCTGTGATTTAACTTCTATTGTTCTTTGAAAGTAGCTTGCAACCTAATTTTTGACTTTGTCCTGGCAGTTTTGCATGATACTGTATTTTTTATAAATCAATCTAATTAAACCGGAACGACGATGATAAACAACAGATTGTCAGCTTACAAATGTTAAAACAAAGATATGTTTGTTTGTTTGTTTTTAAGCTAAAAACCATAAAGTGAATTATCTGCACTGTGTCCATCATGGGTAATGTTAATTAAACTGGTGAATCCTGAAATTTAGTTCTTTTTTTTTCTTCTCTTCAACTCTTTGTTCACTCAAATTTTATGTTATTATAATAACAAAATATCCAATAAAGGTTTCGAGTAACTGTGTTACAATTATTTTCTGTTCATTGTTGTCAGTTACATATTGTTTTAACAATGGTTATCATAACGTATATATTCCGATGAAGGACTTTTGCAGATACACATTTGGATCGATAGCTTAAACAAAAATTCGATTTTGGTAATTGTTGGTATTTCATACCGCTTTGTTATTTTGTTGCATGTATAGTTCTCAAAATCTACTGTTCTATTTAGAGAAGATAAGCATGCGATAAACAATGCTTCATTTAAAAAAACTGTGGAAACAATTATACACACACACCTAGACCAACAACAAACAATCAACAATAAATCCCATGATACAACAAATTACAAATCCTTGTACTGCTGCATACCATATGTTGCCGACATCGGGGAATAAAATGACCAACATTTAGAAAAACTTGAAAGAATACACAGCATTCTAGTAAACACCAAATTTATTCAAAAACCACGTACAAAACTAACTAAGGTTCATACTATGTAAAAACTACACGGACAAACACAACACTAACATAATTTATAAAAACAATGCAGCAACTGCCACGACTTCTATATTGGAGAAACAAGCAGAAAAATGGAAACAAGATTTACAGGATAAAAAAAATACCATCACACGTTTTTGAGCACTGCAAATGAAATAAATACAACATAACCATAGAAAACACCTAGATATTAAGTTGGGAAACAAATGTAAATCAAAGAAGCCCTACTTACACAACAACTAAAACCAAAATTTAACCAATATAAAATCCACCGTCAATACCCCATATAATTCGATACCTGTTTATACTCTCGTTCCTAAGACATGTGACTGTCAACGGTTACATTCAAACTCTCTTTTTCTTAACCTGAAGATGACCTTGGAATGCTAAAACGTTGTTCTTTCCTTACTAATAAAAGTGTTAATACCCATACCAGCCGTTCTAAGACACAATTTTTATTTCAATTGGATATCTCGTCATCAAGTTATTACGAATGATTATATAAAGCTTGTGTATATTTGTGTATCGTCTTCCAAAGTAAAGGGAATCAGTGAAGGTACATGAATCAAGATTCTTGTTTTTGTTTTATAAATAAATTCTGTTCCTTTCTTTACTGTCAGTAAAATGAACATGAAAACATTAAAATGAACTAAATCTAAATTTCTTGGTGGTAAGATCCAAAAGTTATTTGATCATGGTTTTTATAAGACACAGGAAAACATTTATACAGAGACTGAATACGTTATATTAAAAGGCAATACATCTGGGGTACTGACGGATCTATCTTCCGATATTTTGTACTGTTTTGTTTGAATTTCGTACAACGCTACACAAGGGCTGTCTGTTTTAATTGTCACGCTCATCTCCAACTCTTTTACTCTTTTACCAAGGAACTGTGAGATTGCCTCACATTATATTACTGTCACAGTCGAGAATGTTTGTTGGGACAGAGATTCGAACCCGTGACGCTTAAATTGCTAGTCAAGCGTTCCTAACCACCTGACATAACGAGAATCTTCGTATAAAGTAGCATGAATACCCGTTTCATTCTATAGCTGGTTGAGATCTACAGTGATTGAATAGTTATGTCTTTAAAGTATTTTGTGTCGTGTGTTTTTCAAACGTAAGTCCTTTTGATTAAGTTGGGTACTGTTTTGTGGGGCATTTGAACAGTTTTTGCCATAACATTTTATCATCGTGGATTTTCATCGGTCACAAGATGTTCCTCGTATTGATTACTACAGCTGGACCTTTTAAAGGTCCGTTATTTGCTACGACCACATAGTTAAATCGTAATATGCATAGCACTAATTTATCTCGGACATTAAGCTATTATACGGTTATATTAAATTGTTAGAGTTGTTTAGTTAATTGATCAGGTGAATAGCTTACATCGGAGAGTGGAAATCCCTATTCCACTGAAAATTTATTCTGGCAATGATTGGCATATAAATTGCTGACTTGCATATATATATATTTTTATACAACGTATTCAGTCTTATGTGTATATATGTCGAGACAACAGTTGTATTGTAACAATATCACTGAACTTATGATACTGTTCTTTAACTGTTATGGAATAAAAATGAATCAAAGAGCTTTCAATTCTAATTCCATTGAAATGGAGCAAAAACAATGTGAAAAATACCTAAAAAAGAAATATTCGTCAAAATTAATCATAATGTTATTAGTTGAAACAGAAGTCCTCAGAAGTGGAAAGAAAATGATATTACTATACATGCCAAACGAGCCGTTTTTACATATATATTTTTCTCTACAAGTGGGTTTTCTCGACATCGCTGAAAATGATACTAATCTTTGTGTGTGTTTGTTTTCTTATAACAAAAACACGTCGACCTGTCTGTTGTATCCATCAAGAGTAGTCAAGCCCCTAATTTTAGCATTGTAAATTTGAAGATTTACAGCTCTCCCACCCTCAATCCAAGTAGCGGGTTATCTTCAGACACTGGATGATTAACATCAATCACATTCAAGTCACACAGAAAAGTTCTAATGCCCATTCACCATTTGTTTTCTTGAAGTGTATGCTCTTTAAAGTTACATAGTTGTTCTGAATTGGATTATGAGAAGATACACAAGAAGAGAAGAGAATCTTTGTTATGGCTCTTTTCTTACTAAGTCTAATCTCATGAAAACTGTAAGACCATTATTAACATCTTGGTGAATAAATAGTGAATGTTTGCTAAGGAAAGCACTGCTTTCAGTACTTTATACTATATTTGGTTAGGTTTATGTTATGTATCAAACATTTTTCTATAATATTGATAGTTTGTTTTTGTTTTATACAGACCGAACACTTTATTGTTAGTGCACTATTTATGGATTTGTTACTACATCCTTTACTCACTGTTAACGAAAAAATAATAAAGACATGCACTTTGGGGCATTGTGTGGGCTATAAAGTTGAGAGCCAATTTACACTATTTCATGGCACTAGAGTAGCTCAAGAAAAGGCGGTAGGTGTCATAGATTAGCTGTCAATTCAAGGTTATAAACGGTGTGCAAGTCGCCCCTGAGTGTGAATATATCAAAAATTAACAAACAAACCTTTTAGACTACATAATGCTTAAAAACAGTCAATAACGATAGTCCATGTAATTCTTTCCAATTGTCATACATGTTAAACTATAAGTACGTAGCTAGCTGTTTCTGAAGAAAGGTTAGCTTTTTCTCTATAGCCACAATGTGATGCTGTCTGTCTTTTTATGGGTGTTTTTTATAGCAAAGCCAGATTGGGCTATCTGCTGAGTCCATCATATACATGACATGTTTTTGTCTGCTCACCGAATGCTTACCTCAAGCATGATAAAATAAATGGATTATTTTACTATTTCATTTGCAGAAATACCAGCTATGTCATTAAACTCAATGCCTATGGTTTTAAGAGCATTTACGAGCGTAGACCGTAGAAATAGTTACTAGGTATATGTCTACTAAATCAGTTTCGTATAATGCCCACAACCGCTGTATCGTTAAAAACGTATCTTGATGTTAGTTTTTTGCTGTAGTTTTCAAAGTAGTTTCAGTTATATCTTAAAGATAATATACCTTAGCGTATTTCTTAGTTATCTTAGTTGTTGCGTTGGTATGGTGTGGATCACCATGACATTAACTATATAGTAACAGTCTTAAAATTAATTATTTAATATAAGATTATTTTTTAGATTTGCTTCGTAAGTAAGACATTAAATACATTTAGGAAAGGCAGAAGGTAGCTACTAAGAGTACTAAGTTTGTTCGTTTGTTTAGGAATTTTGCACAAAGCTACTCGAGGGCAATCTGTGCTAGCCGTCCCTAATTTAGCAGTGTAAGACTAGAGGGAAGGCAGCTAGTCATCACCACCCACTGCCAACTCTTAGGTTACTGTTTACCAACGAATAGTGGGATTGACCGTCACATTATAAAGCCCCCACAGCTGAAATGGCGAGCATGTTTGGAGCGACGAGGATACGAACCCGCGACCCTCAGATTACGAGGTCGCACGCGTTAACACTCTTGGCCATGCCGGGCCTAAGAGTAGTTACTACGTCAGAGAGTAACTAAGAGTACTAAAGCAATTATTAAATCAAAAAGTATTATTGGTAAGGGTACTAAAAGCAGTTACTAACTCAGAGAGTATCTGAGGGAACTAAGAGTAGTTAGTAAGTGGAAAAGTATTACTGACGGTACTAAGAGTAGTTACTAAGTCAGAGAGTGACAAAGGGTACTAAGAGTGATTAATAATTGGTGAATGTTTGTTTGTTTGTTTTGGAATTTTGCACAAAGATACCCGAAGGCTATCTGTGCTAGCCGTCCCTTATCTACTCTTGTGCTACTCTTTTACCAACGAATAGTAGGATTGACCGGCTGGGAGGGCGAGCATGTTTGGCGCGACCCTCAGATTACGAGTCGCACGCCTTAACGTGCTAGGCCATGCCGGGCTAACTGTAACGAGTACTACAGGTATGATAAATTCCCGTGGCGGACACAGAGGTAGTCTAATGCGGTTTTCTTCTGAAACAAATTAACAGATAAATACAATTAAATATTTTTCTTTTACATATTACATGTGTTTTTATAAACCGATGGTGTTACAAATACATTTAACTTACTTATGAAAAGTTTTTATTACATCTAATGTTTTATGAATTAATTTATTGATTATAGATTTTGCGTTGCATTTTGCATTTCCTAGGATTTTATATATAAAATGCTTTCACTTCTATAGTTAACATGTTATCTCCTAAATATGATGCTTATTTAACTTCATTACTTTATCACTAAAATTTAAGATTATTATTATTATAATAAATCTTTCTCAAGTGCTTGCAAAGTGAAATTAACAACGTATAGTATTAAATCATTAATGTAACCATTTTGCTACAATTAAGTGTAATAATTGAATAACTTACAGTTTAGCCAATCATTTTAATATTGTAGAAAGTGTTTAAAATAGCAGCACTTACCATTTTCTATAGAACACTCATTTTAAATATAAAACACATCATTCAGTTCTTTTACTTTCTAACCGTCAACATCTGAGGTGTTCGAAGACATATTATCTTCCTTCGCCCTACAAGAGGTAGTTTTTGTTAAACTAGAGATTAAGTAAATTAGTTACAGTGGAATAGTAATTTTGACATCCTGAATGTCAGGTTTTAACACACGGGCTACAGGAGATAGGCGTGGTGCGAGGTGAAGGAGGCAAAAATTACGCCAAGTAGACGTGTAGACGAAAACAAAGTGTGTAACATTGAGAAAGTTTTAACAGAGAGACATTTTCAAGGCCTTGTAGGGATCTATAATTCAAAATGCCACGGCTGAGATTTATTGATCCAATTTCTAAAAGTTAATTATGGGGAAAATTGAGTATCCCGAGGATACCCTCTTTTACTGGGTGGAACTTCATATAAGAAAAAGTTTTATTTATATTGTGTCAAGGGCATCGTGAGAATGAGGCTGAATAGTTTGACGAGTGAACAAATCAGATTCTTTCCTGCTTCGCTTCATTCATGCTATATTTAACTACTGCTATTACATAAAGCATCAGGAAGTCAAATATAGAAATCAAGACATAAATGTAACTTAAACCTTGCTCTTTTCAAAAGGTAAGGCTTAATAGTGCGCTTGTTTCTTTTAGGAGAAAAACAAGTAAGATAACAATAGCCCTTTACTAGATAAAGCTACAGCAAGAGTGTTTATCACTCATGATTAAAATTTATTTGAAGAGTTTTTAACTGTAAAATACGGTATGTGTTTGCCATGTATTGGTTGAGCTCCATTCTACTAAAATTATAATATTACTTTAAAATATGCTTTAGAATGTGAGTTAGCGTTTTTATGAAACTACCTTCCCCGCTAGTAGAGCGGTAAGTTTACGTTTTACAATACTAAAAGCAGGAGCTCGATTCCTCAAGGTGGGCTCAGCAGATAGACTGACATGCTTTTGCTATAAGAAGAACAATAACACTTTCTACAACTAAATATTTATAAATATATAAAATGATATTATAAATTAACGATAAATACGGTCATAATTTGCTCTCTGTAACATATTTACCTTTGTATGTTTATTTTAATATGTATGCTTGTTTTAGTAACGCTTTCAGATTTTACAGTGTCACGCTAAGACAACGATACGTCTACGGAGTTAATTTTAAAATCAGGGGTTCGAATCTTTTCGATGAACACAGCATATATCCCGATGTGGCTTTGCTATAAGAAAAGACACTCTCTTTTTTTTGCATGTGCTGTATATTCTTGAATGTGTATTGCACAAGTCCCTCGTGTTCTCAAAATGTGTAGAAGATTCTTCAGAGTAAGATTCAATAATATTTGTTTTACGAAAACGAGCTAGAACATTGTCGAAACTTTACGAAAGTCGCGTGATTCTTATAAAGGCAGTTAGCCAACAGACAGAAGAAGATTCTTATTGGACAGCCACCGTCGTGTGTTATAAGTCTTGGAAGAATAATTATGATTAACGCCTATTAATTGAAAAACTACAGAACTGAGCCATGAACGTTTGTAAAGTTCGAACATTACGACATTAAACATTATCGTCAGTGAAAGTTCAAAGGTGCTTCAAGCTAGGCCAGTCACAAAAAAGTACAGGTATATCAACAAAGAATTAATTCTCTGAACGTCGATAAAAGATTTATTTTCAGACCAGATATAAAACTCATTATTGTTTGTAAATTTATAAAGCTTTTATATGCAAACCATCAGCTATCCATAGAACACACACTTAGTTTTTCAGACACGTTAACTCCATATACCCCAAAATTAAGTTCATCTGTGAACACGAGTAAACTAACCAAATAATATTTCTCACCTAAAGATTAAAAGAACACATACTTAATTTTTTTCAATCACATTAACTCTATACATCCCAACATTAACTTCAGGTGTAAACAGGAAGAAAGCAATCAAATATCATTTTTTAACCTCAAAATTACAAGAACCGACACACAATTTAAAACAGAAATCTACCGAAAAATTATTTATAATGGACTATATATTCAATGAGACTCAGCACATGAAACAAAACAAAAATTCGACATATAAAAAACCCAAATAAACACAGTCACAAAACTATGCTCACAGGATAAAATTAATGATGAAATCAACCAAATTAAACAAGACTTCATCTTAAAGATACTGGGTCCTGTTCATCATCAGAGGATTCTGCTTTGCATTGGGGCTTTCTGCACTTCCCCAGTTTGTACACTGAGTCTCATGAACCATTTTTAACTGTCTTTACTGTATGCTTTAAAACTTCTATCGTTACCACAACATCCCATCTGGGGTTGTGTTTTTCTTCCTCAGGAAACCAGATGATCTGCCATTGTTTCTTTTGGCCTTTATATCCAGGCACAGTTGGATGAATTGGGTCTGTCCTTTAATGAAACTGCTGTTTTCACTGGTCATCCCATCTCACCATGGCTTATTACCATCCTCAATTGTGACTTTTCATTAAATCATCAGAGAAAAGCAAATACTCCCTATTGGAAGTACCTTCTTTTATTTGCTGAACATCTTTCAAACCCTCCTTCCATTCCCATTTGGACGGATGGTACGAAATCAGGTGACTCTGTGAGCTCTGCCATGGCTTGTTGTGGTTCAGTAGTTGCACACAGAATCCTCTCTACAGATTCCATGTTCATTACCGAATTGTACGCTATTTCCCTTGCTCTAAATCACATAGCGCTATGCAGCACTTGAATTGTACTAATTCTACCGACTTTCTTAGTTCTATAATGGCTCTGAAATCGTTTCACGTTAGTTCTCACCCTATTCTCGTCAATATTTAAAACCGACTGGCCCATTACTTTAACATCTACTTCTATCCAGTTCTTCTGGATACGAGGACACGTTGGTATTCACGGGAACGAGGAAGTCTATGTGTTCTGATGCTTTCGCACTCATGCCTGTTCCATACATGAGTACTCAAGTGTCGGCTCGGCTCCAGTTGGCTGTCGATTTGGAGTGAGCAACGTGAATACAAGTTTTTCCAAATAAACTAGTCTAACCAGACTAAGCATTAATCGCAGATTTTAACTAATCGTGTTCTTTTATTTTGTACTGATGCACAAACGTGTGATCTATGTGACACGCAATTTACAAAAGTCTACATTTTACTGTCGTGCCGTCTTTACGACTCTGAACGACAGCACCATTTTAGACATGTTTTGTGCACAGGTTTACCCCTGACGCTGGACAGTGTCATCACTGCCAAAGACAAATAAAAATGTTTTTAATATTTTAAGGGTTATTGACATTTTAAACACTATTTAAGTTTTTAATTCAAAAAATAGACTTTGTTTTTTTAACAGGATACCTTTTTATAAATTTTAATAATTTTACCTTATTTTTAATATTTTATCGGTTATTTGGCACAGATAGCCTAGTTGCTTTGCGCCATAACTCGCCAACCAACCAGCTATCGTCATTTACTGCTATATAATCATAGCAGTGGTTCGTCAATTGTAAATTAAAGGCTTTTACTTCTTAATAGTACAAATATATGCTGTGTTGTTGTTGCTGTTTGGCTTAGAATTCTTCTACAGTTGATGTTTGTAACTTTTTGGTGATAATTTCAAAGATAACAGAACAGCAAGCTCTAGAGTTGCTTTAAATATATATATAATTAAACGTATGCACAAATGTTCATTACACTAGAGAAATAATACGTACAGTTTTCTTCTTGCCAAAAGTTCATTAAGCCTTTTCAGTTGCTATAGAATTTCTCTTCACAAGCCGTACTATATTTCTCTATTTCTGTCGCACTAATATTCCATGTATTACTACAATTATGTTGTAAGTTACTGCAGTCGCATACTACTGCTTTTCTGGTAATCATTTGATCTTATTTCTTTAGAATATCCTTTGTTCCTTTTGTCAAAGTGCACTCAGGCTGATTCATTTACTTTAAAACCATGCTTTAATAGAATAAATTATTCTCCTTTTCTCCTTTAGTACTGTTAGTGTTACTCTAACATATTCTACCCAAGTTAAGTTTATACCAAACATTTCCTTGTCCATGTTTTCCTCTCTTCTGCTATTGTCGAATTATTTCTGCTATTTGCAGCTTATCTCATACTATTTTATTACTGATTTGTTGCTTGCTCTTTTATCTATATCAATGGGTTACAAACACAACTTGCAATAATCGTCTACTTGTAGCTCTTTTATAACAAACAAACATATGATATTTATTTACTGAATAAACTCAATAGTAATGTATACATTAAACAGTCTCCCATATAACACAATATGTTTATATCCCATTTCAGTACTTTCATTGCATTGTTAAAATACGGTTAAAACTTAGTATGTGTCAACACTGTATGAAGTCCTACTGTTCTCAACATATGGTAAGTATTTTTCGATAGGAGACTGAGATGTTAATGTATCTATTGACACCCAGTATCAAACCAATTGTAAAAACAGTGATGTTTTACCATATATTGCAGCACACGTTAAAATCCATGGTGGTTAGGCCATTCTAAAAGGTAAAATGGCACAATGCGGAATTTGACTGCACAATGTTTACTTACAAAATACTAGTGTGATAAGCAACGTATGATCCAGACGCTCATTGTAGAACGTGCAGAGAATAATGCCGCAGGTGAAAGTTCACGAGAAGAGTTGTAATGGAAACATTCAAATTTCCAGAAAACTGCTACCTGGTGCCAAGGATACCATGTTCTACGTGACAAGCATTAAGCACATTTGATAGAGGCTACCTGGCCCACATGTTACCTTGGTAAAGTCTGTTTTAAGTCACACAAAACCATAAAAATGCATTTATGTGATATTTGCCAAGATTGACTGCATTATAAATGAATGCAGAAGGACCATCAAAATGTAAAATAAATAGATAATACCAAGCGGATAAGCAAATCCTATAACTTCAAAAAGAGACTTGTGTTAGTGTTTATAGGGATTTTTGTTAGCTTGAGTTTACAGAAAGTGAGACCATAAAGTAATTGTTTTAATTTTTTGAAATAATTAATTTGCATTCCGGTTGTAATAATTTTATTCCGATTGAAAATAGATAGAGGCTGCCACAAGTTATATAGTAGCATTTATGTTTGCAGGAATTATGATCCAAAACCAGAGTAGCTTGTGTTATTCGGTTGCAATGGTTAAGCCCTGTTGCATTTTCCAGCAATTTTGTTTACTTTGACAAATTAAATGGTTAGCCTTTAGTCTGCAACAAGTTGTACTGCAGGTAATTAGTTGCGATGAATTTTGGTTTTCAAATACTCTAGTGGTTTGTGTTATTTAGCTGCAGAGTACTGACTGCAATTTTGTGTTTAAAGTGGTTGTATATAATAGTTTTGTTCTGTAGTAGGTTATCTGTAGTGTTTTAAAACAAAATAAAATGATGATCGTTATGTAACTTGTGTTGGCTGTAACTGTAGTGTTGTGGTTTTCCCACTTTTTCACAGGTAAATAACAGTTGTAACAAATTGTACTGTAATTTTACTGTTTTTTTTCCAGCTGCAATCTGCTGTACATTGATACGGAAGTGGCCTATATTAGTTAACTAGAACAATTTACTAGTATTGCAGTGTTTTGTGCTTACTTTATTTTACTCTGCTATAGTTGAATATAAACTGCAATAAGTCGTATTTCAGTTATGTATTTAAGATAATGTAGTCCTCAAGTCACTTATGTTGCTGCACAACAAGTATAGTCATGCTATTGAATGCTACTGTGAAGGAATTTCCAATTTATTATGTTACGTATTACGATTTCAAATAGCCGGGAATATTAAAGTTAATTTAGAAGTTAGTTGAGTATCGATAAGTATCAAATGTATGGTATTTGTCAAAAAGATTGCTACACACAATTTTCTTTCTTAAAACAAACATATTTTAATATAAGCAATAATGCAATTTATAACAACAGTTATTACAACTAATGACCTGTATACAAATTTATATATTTTACAAATTTAAAAACAATATTGAGTCATCTATCTAATATGAAACTGAATATTTTATCGACACTTCATGATGAGAAAAGTAATTCTATATTGATACACAGGCGCACTTCACTTTATAAAAAGCGAGCTAGCTTTATTCTTGGCTAACCTCACGCTGTCTACAAATCAACTTTTCACGGACGAAAATATTTAATGTCCTTGTATAAATACTAACATTCAAAGTTAGTTCACTGAAGTTAAACAGTTTGCAATGTTTGAAATCTGTAAACGTCCCTGACCAAATATCTTTAGTTTCTGATTAATAAGAGTTAAAGCTTCCGATTTTATAGTATATCAACTGGAGCAAACAAACAATATTCTGAAAATTGTGTCTTAAAGCATCGATTTATAAACTTTCGGCTATGTTTTCAAAAGCTTAGTTGGCAACATTGTAAAACATATATTGTTGATTCTCACACTTGATAATTTTCAACAAATTTATAGGACGGGCGGGACTTTTGCAATACACATTTAACAGCATAAATTGCATAAACTTCTAAATATATATTTCACTGAAACAAATATCGACAATAAAGTAAATATATATTAGCAAATCCGTTACAATATTTTTATTGGTTTTTTTGATTGGGTTTATTTTGTGAAAATTATGTATAAGTTGGAAACTTGCAATCCAACTTAAAACTATGACATTTGTAAATAACGAACAGAAAAGTAAGTTTACCTATCCCATACGTCTTCGACAAAGATGTCATGCACGTTTTAGTCAGACATTTCAGTCTTGACTTTTTAAAATAAATAATTATTAGCATAAGTTAATTTGCATCTATATTATATTTTGTCTCTTCTATGAAAAAAATATATATACATAATTTTTAAGTTCCTTATAAATTTTAAGAACTCCCTCTGTGTACATGGTTTGGCATAATTTAAACTCTTTCCGTGTGAACAATACATATTCGTTATATAAACATGACGATTGCAGTAACAGGTTGCAACAAATATTTTTTTTCGGATGTCGTGTACATTTCCAAACATTTATTTAACATTTGAGCCTTATCTTTAGACTTATTTTTTGTCCCATTTAGTAAAATTTAGTGGTTTTTAAATTAAAGAATAGGATATTCATATCACTACCCGGGTAGCCTTTTCATTAAATGATACCACATCTTGTTGACAACATCATTATGTCCTATTAGTCCGACAATGACTTTATTCTCCTTTTTATGAAACAGATTTATTATTTTTTTAATGACAATATGTTATAAAATTTACTGTCTCTCCTGTGAAATGTTTCTGAACTTCCAGTCTATAATAAACTTTAAGAACCGTCTGGGTAGATGGATTTTAATAGACTGCAAACTTTTCGAATAGACCTACTTAGTAACGTTTTATTCAAGTGACGTAAATTTTATCTTAACCTTCATGTAAAGACACACCTCACTGGCATAAATATCAGCTCATTCTGTAAGTAATGTCATTTGTAGCACTAAATTTAAAAGGAGAAAAAGAAACTCAAATAACAATTTTAATCAATTATGTATCATCAATCACTTTCAATAACAGTCTGTCAACGTATCAAAAGATTTTCAATACCATGCTTATAAAAATCGTGTTGTTTTGAGACAAAAAAGGTGCAACGGTTATTTTTTTACTCATCCATAGAAGTAAACTGTTTTTACTTCAGATGATGTTGAAAGCTTTTGAAAATATAGTAATCTGAAGGAGCAAGATCAGGAGAACAAGGAGGATGGGAAAGTTTCTCCCAGCCAAGCTCTTCAGTATTTCTGTAAGTGATCTTAACTGTGTGAGGACGTGCATTGTTATGACAGAAAATAACTCTTTTTCCGATTCATCAAAACGGGCCTATTTTTTTGAGTGCAATGTTTAGTCGATTCACTTGCTGACAGTATCTCTCACCAGTGATTGCCTAGTTTCATTTTAACAACTCAAAGTGTATTACACCATCTTTGCCTAACAAACGCTAAGCAAAACCTTCCTAGGGTGCAGGTTCGCTTTTGGTGGTGGTATAGCTGGTTCTCTTGCATTAGCCCACTGTCGGCGTAGTAGACATCTACACATCTCTTGACTCTCGTGAACTTCAAGCTTCGTTTTTGAACCGTCTAGTGACTTAAGATGTATAGATGTCTACTCGTTCTCTCAGATTTTCAGTTGACAACTCATGTGGTATCCATTTTCCCAACTTTGAAACTCTACCTAGTTGATGCAAATTTTGAGGGACAGTAGAAGGAGATGAAATGAGTTTCTAAGTTTAAACAATTACAGTACAATCCTCCTTAAGTGTTGCTAGAACTAAATCATAATCAGAGTGCCCAGTGCATCTGTAAAACTTCAGACACCAGGCTTAAACTTATTGAACCATCTTTGACACTTTTTCACATTCAGAATGTCATTGCTGTACACTTCTTGAATGCTTCACGTAGCTTTGGTAACACTTTTACCATTTCTGAACTCGTAAAACATTATATGCCTTTTGTTCTCATCTGATACTTCCATGATAATTGTGGCTTCTAAAATAAATAAAAACTAGTAAAGAAACGAACTGACTTACAATTAATGCTATCAAGTCATCCAATATAACTTATATGACTTTGATAATAACTTTAATTAGCCAAGAAATACGCATTTAAACTTAATATATCCCAAAAAACAACAATACTTATGGGATGACCTCATATTATGTACGTTTAATGATACTTTCCTTCTTCTCCTATTCATCTAAAGTATCTGTTGTAATTCTTGTAAATTTATACCCATATTACATTTTAAAGAACTACCTACAAGTGCATGTTTTTTGTTGTTGTTGTCTGTTTTGTGTGTTTTTTTGGAATGAGGAGGTGCATGAAAACTATTTTTTTTATGTCTGATCAATTCTTTATTTATAAACATCTCATTGACGTGGTGGAAAAGATCTTATTTCCCAATGGCAGTAAGCACTAAAGAAAAGAATAATAGATAAAACACTTCAATATTAGGAAATTTATTGTTACGTGTAATATTAATATACCAACTTCTTGCACATAAAAACATTACCTTATATGCCAAATTTTAATAACTAAAAAGTATGTTTCCCATATCAATTCCTTTTGAAATTTTGTTAAATATGAATCTTGTTCATGTCTCTGCAGCATAGTCCGAATGGTCAGCTTGACTGAACCATAACATTATATATACATAGAGCGCACACAGTGCTTTACAATCACAACAATAATGACGCAACCACCAAGAGGTCCAAACTCGACCCAGTTGACACTTGTTGACCTAAAGTGGCTGAAAATACTTATATCACAACACAAGGTCTGTGAAAACAAGCCTCCAAAGGTACAGCAATGTGTCTGCGGACTTATACTGTTAGAAACCGGATTTAGATACCAGGGGTGAGCATAGCACAAATAGTCCCTCGTGCGAGCTTTTGCCTAACAACAACCTCAAACATAAGTAGAAGAAAAATACATTTGTTTCGACTAAGCACATTTTAAAATTACATCCAGTTACCTCCAGCTTTCAGTTGCGCTGTGAAGAAGTTCGGTTAAAAACCTAAACATCACTTACTTATAGCGACACTTATTTTGAAATGCGAATATCTAAGGCCTGGCATGGCCAAGCGCGTAAGGCGTGAGACTCGTGATCCGAGGGTCTCGGGTTCGCGCCCGCGTCGCGCTAAACATGCTCGCCCTCCCAGCCGTGGGGGTGTATAATGTTACAGTCAATCTCACTATTCGTTGGTAAAAGAGTAGCCCAAGAGTTGGCGGTGGAGGGTGATGACTAGCTGCCTTCCCTCTAGTTTAACACTGCTAAATTAGGGACGGCTAGCATGTTGTCCCAGGCACAATGTGTAACAAGTGTGAGTGGTGAGAACTTGTTTTGTTTCTGAAACAAATCACGTTATAGAAACTTAAACAAATATCATGGATAAACTTTATACATCTATTTTACAATAATTGTTTTTAAAAACAATTATTATTCGCCAAACCGCACATTTTTAGAAATTACTTTAGCCGCAATCTCTTCACTACACATAATATAGCTTTTTTAGGATTTCTATTGCCAGGAATAAAATATACCAGGTTTGTTAAATTGATCCACATTTGTTGTTGTTGTTGTTTTTCCAAACTGCCCATTTCTTTTACGTATCTTCGTCAACAACAAGATAATGCTAGTCATAAATCAATCATTTGGGGATGTTTTGTTTTGTTTATTCGTATAATAGCGCCGCTTACTTTAAAATAATTCCACCTCATTTTGAGCCTCTAGTCTTGAGGCCTTGAGTTAAAAATATTTACATTTAATTTTTTAGCAACTGACTTTTACGTATCTTCAAATACAAGGTTAGTAATTATTTCTTAGATTTTTTTCTGCTGGTATTACCATCGGAAGTTTAATTATTTCATTGTTTTCAGTTTTAAAATTTCTTTATTTTTATTTTACTTCACTACTGAAATCCATATTTGTATTTAATACCATAAAAGTAATCATAAGGGAAATTATTTTTCTAAAACCCGAAATTTATTTCTAGGTATAGTTTGGGTAATCCACGATAGTTTATTGGCTGAGAATTCTCGGAGCTGTAAAATCGGTCACAAGCCTTCAAACTTGCTCACCTTGTTACCAGCTGGATTATTTACTCTGCTTTTTCTCTTTGTCCTTATTTGTTCATGTCTCCTACACATCTTTGATTTGTTTTGTGTTAGTTTGAATCATGACCAGCTAAATTACCTAAACCACATTCCAAGCTGATTTCACGTGGTATATATCGATAGCTATCTCATATTAAGAAGTATTCTATAGTGATTTCACGTGGTGTTTAACAATAGATAATATTTATCTTAAGACTGAGTTGTGTACAACAACATATTCTCTGTTTCTATCTATCTTTTAAATTCAAACTTTGATATGTGTTTTGAACAACGGCTTTCATGTTATTGTGTTTGCATATAACGATAAGCAACAAAATCTTAATGCTGTTTTGTGTCCTGAAACTGTGAAATGAAATATATAAACTGCAAAACTAGTAAAATATTTAATTCCTTAATTTAATGTCTACGTTGATTAAGACTGTTTTTGTGATATATGCTTTTACAAATTAGAATTGGTTGAAAAGTAGATTTTAAAAAATATATATTTTGACCAATCAGATGTGCTTGTTGTTTGTATAAGCTTTGCACTCCACTCTTTTAATTTCCCTCCTACGCCTCTACTAAATTAGGTTGCTATGTCATAGTTAGACATATTTTAGGCTAATTGGTGTTTAACAACGAACAATATATGTGTTAAGGCGTATTATAAAA
Organism: Carcinoscorpius rotundicauda; assembly: GCA_011833715.1. Lineage (NCBI taxonomy): Eukaryota > Metazoa > Arthropoda > Merostomata > Xiphosura > Limulidae > Carcinoscorpius > Carcinoscorpius rotundicauda. The sequence continues at coordinate 43,330,182 of CM022394.1, read as the reverse complement.
GTGTTTCCCATTATATAAAAAAATTGCTAATGCTTTAATATTAATTTTTTTTAAATTAGTTTCCCGTTGTATATATGTATTCCTGTATGAAATACATACAGGAATAAAACATACAGGTTTGTTAAATTGATCCATGTTTTTTGTTGTTGTTTTTAAAACTGCCCATTTCTTTCACGTTTCTTCGCCAACAACAGGAACATGCTTGTCAAAAATCAATCATTTGGGAATGTTTTGTTTTCTTTATTAATATCATAACTGTTTCAGAAATATTTAATTGCTATTGTATGACATACTTTACTCATGCTAAACATATTTCTATTTATAAAACAACTCGTATTTTAGAGTCATTGACATATAACAACATTATTTACTTGTGTCTTAGATTTTATATGGTTTATAACAACCTACTACTAAAGTTTGTGTCTTAGACTTTCTATCGTTCAGTAGAAAATATATCTGACTTTGTTTTTCATTTTCAATTAATGTGTTTTTTTCTTTGACGGTTTGTAGATTATCTTATTGTTTAATGTATGAGCGCTTTAATTTCTCAGGTTCGGTTTAAGATATCCATCAGAAAAAGCTGGTACCAAATTGATGTCTTGTTCTTCATTTACCCAAACGAGAACTAACAGAAGTGATTTCCTAATGAATCATAAAATTAAGACTCAATTAATGGCACTAAAACATTAAAGGATATCAAAAATAATCTAACTGTAGAAACTTAGCACAAAAATTTTTATGGTCTAGAGATTAATAGCGATAAAGATATTTATATGGGGACAAAAACACTGTTTTCTCTCTGTGATTCTGCGTTTTTCAGTTGTAGTGGTGGCCTACATGCCAACAAAATAATGTTAGTCTTTGATTTGGAAATGACCAGCCATAAGGTATATCGATATAGCTTGTATACTTGTATTTATTTTGGCGGTGGTTAAGGAGGTAATAGTTGCCTTTGTAATGATTATACCTGCCTCTATTTAAAACGGTAATGGTTTTATCTTATTCTACCTAGTAGAATAATGGCTTTCAAAACTTCTACATAACATATTTTCTACTACTCCCATCACGAACAACAATAGCATTACAACAACTTCTACTGCTTCTATCAAACTCAGCAATGGTAGCCGAAACGTCGACATAACATTACCATGGCTATAACTTTACATGCCAAACTCAACAGTCGTAGCCATAGGTTCTACATAATGTTTTGGTTTCCTTCCGAACTTTAATATGTTAAGTTAATATACATTTGCATATATATAAAAAATCGTAGTTATCAAGAATGATTTAACCAGTTTGATCCCCTATACTTTATTTAAAATAAATAACCCAAAAAATAAAATATTTAAAAATCGTTACCATTTATTGTTTTATTATTTCCATATTCCTTTATAAACATGATCTATTTCATTTATTTTTTTCTTAGTTGACTTTTTATTAAATCGATCAGGTGAAAATATTTGGACATCCAATAGTTTACCACCAAATGAAGTTTCAATGTTTTTTTTATTCAGAGATAGCAAGACATAGTATCATTCAGCTTACCATATATTGAATTGCATTGATTTTTCTCCTTGCTTTCATTTATATATGTTGCTAATAATATTAAATACAAGTATTCTTTTACAACAGATACTAAAAGGACTAACACTGTTTGGTAATATGTATCTTTCATTATTATTTGAGCTTGATTCTGTCTTCAATATAGTAAATTTTAGGATTTTCTTTTTCTTTTATAGTTTTACTTCTATCTGCCCAAATAAACATTCTTTACATTAAGTAATTCTATCTTTAACAACGTACTTATTTATACCTTCACGCTTATTTCCAATGTTATCATCTTACATATATTTCAGATCTACTCTCCACATATTCTGTCATTGTTTGTTGTTTTTTTCCGATTTTTCTTGATTTTCATTTTGCCCAAAAAGCTTTGATTTAGTAACTGTACACCAAAAGTCTAGTTTATTGGATAGTATGATTTACCAAATAAACTGTTTTATTTTATAATCGACTTTTTTCAGGAAGATAGCGGTATGTTTATGAATTTATAATGCTTGGAACCGGTTTTTAACAGCCGTGGTGGGCAACACAGATAGTCCGTTATATAAGCTTATGCTTAACTTCAAAACTAACCTTACAGACGTCGGTTGTTTTTTTTATATTGTAGATATAAAGAACGAGTTACATAGTAAAATGTTTTACAGATGATGGAATATAGTACGTTTTAATCGAAAATGTAGAAAAAACTGAACAATGTTATGTTGACAAATATAGTATGTTCCATCTTTAATAAACTTTTCCTTACATTAATAAACCATTGTTAGCCTAACTATTATTGGTATAACTATTTTTAATCATCACTATTCATGGTTATATGAATTTCTAGTGGAAATCATACATCAGTGTTCGAAAGAATTAGAATGCTGACAACAATATAATTTTTGTTTCACTCATATGAATAACGGATAAACTTTCTGTAAATATTCATCTATACCTGAAGTTTAATAATTTTGTTTCGATTGGAACAGGTAATTGTTTATCACTTCTTCTAATGTTTCCATAGTTTTTCTAAAGAAAATTACTTAACAATTTATAAAAAATATCTTTCAAAATCATCAATAGCTTTAGTTCTCATTTGTGTACCTGTTTCAATATACTTCTGAAGCCTATCAGATTGCTTAAACTCAAACACTCTACGAATATTTTTGTTTCATTTCTAATGTTAATAGTCTTTCAGATTTCTGTAGCACAGCACGTAATTGCAATTATATTATATTACATATAATTCTCCTTAACTATATTTATTTAGTCACTATTATGTTTTCTGGTGCTAAAAGTAAATCTGCATGATAATTATGAAATTATTTTTTATACTCTAAATCTAATAAGAAGAACACCTTAGGTGTGGTTTGTTTTGAATTTCGCTATATGCGCTAGCCGTCCCAATTTAGCAGTGTAAGGCTAGAAGGAAGGCAGGTAATCATTACCACCCAACGCCAACTCTTGAACTACTCCTTTACCAACGAATAGTGGAATTGACCGTCACAATATAACGACCCCAAGACTGAAATAGCCAGTATGTTTGGTGTAGCTGGAATTTGAACCCGCGACCCGCGGAATTGTGAGTCGAGAGCCTTAACCACTTGGCCATCCCAGGCCCCTTAGGTGTGAAAAAACGATACAACCAAAAAAAGATTGATTGTGCGACTTAAAGGATTGAAATCAAAATTAGCGACACGCACTATTGATAAGAAATTTGTAGCAAATGTTCATATATTAGTTAGCCAGGCCACTTTTTGTTCAGACTGAGGCATGATAATGAGTAAAATAAAATATGCGGCGTAACTAACTAATAAATGTATATTTGCTGTAAGATTCTTTTCAGTGCTATAAATTTTTGTTTGTTTGTTTTTGAATTTCGCACAGAGCTACTCGAGGGCTATCTGTGCTAGCCGTCCCTAATTTAGCAGTGTAAGACTAGAGGGAAGCCAGCTAGTCATCACCACCCACCGCCAACTCTTGAGCTACTCTTTTACCAACGAATAGTGGGATTGACAGTTACAATATAATGCCCCCACGGCTGAAAGAGCGAGCATGTTTTACGCGACGGGGATGCAAACCCGCGTCCCTCAGATTACGAGTCGTACGCCTTAATATACTTGGCCATGCCAGGCCACTATAAATGTAGCTTCCGGTTTAGCTGCCAATTTTGATTTTTTTTTTTTATTAGATATCATGACTTTTTGTTAATAAAAATCAGCAAACCAGAGCAAATAAGAAAGGGACACTCGATAGTAACCAACAGTATTTGGAATAGGTCTATATTTTACAAAATCAACCAGATTATTTAAAATATATAGTGGTAGTTTTCCTTTTTAAAACAGTGTTAATAACTTCATTTATTGTAACGCCGTGGAATCAAAATTAGCTGTTTTTTTTGTCATCAAACGCTCGCATTCTATACTGTAGCAGCATAGGTCATTATTTACGTTAATTGCTTTAGGTAATATGATGTGACGCTAAACACTCTTTAATTAGAAGAATTTCATAACATTTAGAAAATATGTACTTAATAATTTTAAATGAAAAATGAATAACAACTGTCACTTCTGTGATTCTTTTGAAAACTTGAGCTAGAGACTGCTAATCTAGTTTGATTTACCTAACTAATATTTGTATAATCAGTGATGTCGAGAAACCCACTTGTTGAGAATTTTATATACAAAAACGACTCGTTTGGGTTCAGAAAATATTTTAAATAGAGAAGCGAACAACGTTTCGACCTTCTTCGGTCATCGTCAGGTTCACAAAGAAAGAGGTAACTGACCGGAAGCTGACCACATGTTTGGAAGGGGTTGTATAACTGAGTGTCGCAATGTAGAGGGCGCGGTTAGATGTTTGAATATATAATTTTATCTATAATATTAATATAGGTATAATGGCGTTCCTTTATATTGGTTTATTTTGGGTTTAAGTTGTTGTATAAGTAAGGCTTCTTTAATTTTTCGTTTGTTTATGTTTGTTTCTTTATTTAGTAATTTAGTATTTTCTATGGTTATGTTGTGTCCATTTGACTTGCAGTGTTCGAAAACGTGTGAAGGTGACTTTTTATGTTCTTTGAATCTGGTTTCCATTTTTCTACTTGTTTCTCCTATATAGAAGTCGTGGCAGTTATCACATTGTATTTTATAAATAATGTTGGTGTGGTGTTTGTCAGTGTAGTTCTTACATAGTATAGACCTTAGTTTTGTGCCTGGTTTTTGAATAAATTTAGTGTTAACTGGAATGTTATATTTTGTTACTAGTTTTTGCCAAATGTTGGTTATTTGTTTGCTGATGTCAGGAATATATGGTATACAGCAGTATATGGTTTCGTGATTTTTTGATTCGTGAGATATATTTACTTTTGTTGGTTGATTTTGCTTTCTGTCTAGGTGTGTGCGTATAATGTTTTCTACGGTTTGTGGAGGAAACTTATTGATGTTGATGAAGTATTGTTTAATTTTATCTAATTCATCGTTAATTTTATCTGGTGAGCACAGTTTTATGGCTGTGTTTATCTGGTTTCTTAGTATGTTGAGTTTTTGTTTTGTTTCATGTGCTGAGTCCCAAGGAATGTATAGTCCAGTATGGGTGATTTTTCGGTGGATTTCTGTTTTGAATTGTGTGTCGGTTCTTATAATTTTGAGGTTAAGAAATGATATTTGATTGCTTTCTTCCTGTTCACATTTGAAGTTAATGTTGGGATGTATAGCATTAATGTGATTGAAAAAATTAAGTGTGTGTTCTGTGCATGTGAATCCCGCAATGGTGTCTTTTAAATATCTGTATCAGTATAGTGGTGGATGTAATGCTGTGTTAATTGGTTGTGTTTCAATTTGTGTCATAAAAATATTGGCTAGAACTGGTGATACTGGGTTGCCCATGCTTAGGCCATTTGTTTGTATATAGTTTTGGTTGTTGAACATGAAGACTCTTTTAATTTCAAGTCTAATCTAAATCAACTTAATCATAAAGTCTTAATGGCCAGTTTCGATGTTATATCCCTCTTCACAGAAGTTCCAACAACAGAAGCCTTCAAGATAGCCTTAGAACTCTATATTCGAGACCCTAACCCAATTATAGACATTCCCAGTAACCAGTTAGCAACCCTCATAGAAATCACCACAATAAAGACAAACTTCATGTTCAACAACCAAAACTATATACAAACAAATGGCGTAAGCATGGGCAACCCAGTATCACCAGTTCTAGCCAATATTTTTATGACACAAATTGAAACACAAGCAATTAATACAGCATTACATCCACCACTATACTGGTACAGATATGTAGATGACACGGTTGCGGAATTCAAATCTACAGAACACATACTTAACTTTTTCACTCACATTAACTCTATACATCCCAACATTAACTTCACATGTGAACAGGAAGAAAGCAATCAAATATCATTTCTTAACCTCAAAATTATAAGAACCGACACACAATTCAAAACAGAAATCCACCGAAAAATCACCCATACTGGAATATACATTCCTTGGGACTCAGCACATGAAACAAAACAAAAACTCAACATACTAAGAAACCAGATAAACACAGCCATAAAACTGTGCTCACCAGATAAAATTAATGACAAATTAGACAAAATTAAACAATTCTTCATCAACATCAATAAGTTTCCTCCACAAACCGTAGAAAACATTATACGCACACACCTAGACACAAAGCAAAATCAACCAACAAAAGTAAATATATCTCACGAATCAAAAAATCACGAAACCATATACTGCTGTATACCATATATTCCTGACATCAGCAAACAAATAACCAACATTTGGCAAAAACTAGTAACAAAATATAACATTCCAGTTAACACTAAATTTATTCAAAAACCAGGCACAAAACTAAGGTCTATACTATGTAAGAACTACACTGACAAACACCACACCAACATTATTTATAAAATACAATATGATAACTGCCACGACTTCTATATAGGAGAAACAAGTAGAAAAATGGAAACCAGATTCAAAGAACATAAAAAGTCACCTTCACACGTTTTCGAACACTGCAAGTCAAATGGACACAACATAACCATAGAAAATACTAAAATACTAAATAAAGAAACAAACATAAACAAACGAAAAATTAAAGAAGCCTTACTTATACAACAACTTAAACCCAAAATAAACCAATATAAAGGAACGCCATTATACCTATATTAATATTATAGATAAAATTATATATTCAAACATCTAACCGCGCCCTCTACATTGCGACACTCAGTTATACAACCCCTTCCAAACATGTGGTCAGCTTCCGGTCAGTTACCTCTTTCTTTGTGAACCTGACGATGACCGAAGAAGGTCGAAACGTTGTTCGCTCTTCTATTTAAAATATTTTTTGAACCCAAACGAGCCGTTTTTGCATATAATATTTGTATACCTACACGCGCTTGTAGCGTATAGGTTTGCTACTGTAAATTATCCATATTTTAATCTGGATGACAAAAACCTGAACATTGTTCACCCTTACTCTTAGAAGAGGTTATATTGAAGATTTCAAACCGATACCCCACGTGATTTTTTTACATAGATGTAAGCAAAGTTTTGTCGAGACTGAGAGCTTTCATAGTGAATTTGTATATGTGGCTTCTATTGAGATTAGTCTCACACCTAATTATAAGTTTTAAAGATATAATAATGCATCAAATTTGAAGAAAAATTCCATTAAAGTAAAATATGTTTTCTATCAAATAAAAGCTCCTTACTTTCGGTGTGACGATAAAAATAAGAAATTCAGTCGAAAGTTGAGATTTTATGTTGTGTATTTGTTGATGGATGGTCTTTAAATTTAGTATGTGGGGTAAGGGTTCACTGTAGCAAATACACTGAAATATGTAATAATTTGAATTACTATAGTTCAAGCAAGAGAAAGAGGAAAATCTCTACACTATTGCTCCTTAACACACACCTGTTCTGCATTTTTCAAATTTTTGGTTGCGTGACACACTACGCTACGTCTTGATGTTGAATAACATTGAGATCTTTTAGCAATTCTTGACCAGCTATATCTCTATCAGCTCTAGCTTTCTTTTAAAATACTATTTGTAATATCATGTTTCTTAACAGTTTTGTTCATTCTATTTATACCAGGTTAAGCTCCAGTTACACGTTTTTGAAAATTACTAAAAGATACACAATAATAAAATCGGAAATATGGATTTCGTGACGAGGGGAGGGATCTGTCCTTCATCTAGCCAACCAGATCACCTCCTCTCATTGATATCCATTTACACTTTTCTTTTTTAATGTACTTCTCTCTTGGAAAACATTTTAATATTTCTATGAAATTTTTCTCATTGAAAATTTTTTTTCAGTTATATTTTTACAATTAATCTCAATTTAGCATTTCTTTGTGAAGGTTATAACATTATTTTTTTCTACATTATTAATAGTTATGGTCCCATACTTACGAATTATTTCAATGATATCGGCTTCTTAATGCTACTAAGCCAGTATCTCTTAATAAAAAGTTAATATTTATCCTAACTATATTAATATCAGAATATAATTTATCCGATATATAAGTAATTTGTCCTTGTAAATACTGCGCAATTTATTTACAATACTTTGATTTTTTTTCTGTATATCTTTACAGATCTATTAATAAAAAACATTTTAACAGTTTATTTAAATTCATTAGTACTTTTTATTCCATCAGTTTCTCTAATGATCTATTCTATTTCTCTATCATAAACTTTATAAAAATATGAACTAATTATAGTTCCTTGCAATGCAACAGTAAGTAAATAATATGACTGTGATGAATAAATAATTTATAAATTTTCTTTCTTTCAAATATTTTGCATATTTCTAAAATGTTATTTGTTATTACTGATGGATTAAGTCATCTACATTTATTTCTTTAAATATTCTAAAGTTATCACCTATAGGTGATCGTGGTTTACATAATCGCAGATTAGGTTTAACGATATATTAATCTTACTGCCAGATGAGCGAACAATTAAAAGTCTTACTAAAATTCTCAAAAACCTCTAGTTTAATATTTATCATTTATTTAATTATAAATTAAAAAACAATATGTATACCCTTAACTTACATATGAAGTTTAAGATGATAATTTAGGAAGGATTAATTAGAATTGGACAAACTAAATAATAAGTTAATAGCTGGAAACAGAATTAAACAATTGCGTAACCACATTGTAGACATTTAGATGTATTATTTGAACGAGAAGCGATAACAAATAATTAAGTCGAAGAATATTGCAGAAAATTTTAATACATAATAAATAAGTTATATTGCAGCGAATATAGATTACAAACGACATAGAAAAGTTGATTTAATTCAAATAAATACATAATACCTAATCATCAAGCGCTTTCTGTAAAAACATAAATTAAATAGATAAATTATGAAAAGATGATTGCAGTATCGAAAACAATTAAAACAAAATAAAGTATTTTCAACATTTTTATCCCTTTATTAACAATGGTTGTTAGTGGAGCAGCTGGCGGGTTAAGTGCTTGAGGTGCGGAAAATATGATGGATAAAGTTAGGGGGTCTGTTTAAAAAGGCCCGGCTCGTAATCTGAGGGTCGAGGGTTCGAATCCCTGTCACACTAAATATGCTTGCCCTTTCAGCCGTGAGGGTGTTATAATGTTAAGCTCAATCACATTATTCGTTGGTAAAAGATTAGCCCAAGAGTTGGCGGTGGGTGGTGATGACTAGCTGCCTTCCCTTTAGCCTTACACTGCTAAGGGACGACTAGCGCAGATAGCCCTCGTGTAGCTTTGCACGAAATTGAAAACAAACAAACAATCTGTTTGAAAAATACATTTCGCAAAGAAGGAGTAATTCAAAATTTGGAAGCACCTCGTTAAGGTACAAAAAATAATGAGAAACAAAAAATGTTTTAAACCAATCAGTACACTGTTAAATGTTTTCTTCTATAATTTTGTTCATTATGTCCTTTTTATATGCACGCGCACATCTTCACACACATGTGGCATAAACAATGCCTGGTTAATATCTTAATAATCAAAACTAATTAAGTAGTCATTATTTTTAGTCACGTGCGTTACTAGGTCATGGTTTCATTTAAGTTCATTAGATGTTTATCTTACTACTACTTTTTTTTCTACAAAACCATTTTGATGTCAGATGTCTATTTTAATTTACATGAAACAAAACAATCAAACAGACATCAGTACAGTTCACGCTCGAACATTTACCTTTCATAATGTGTAGGTTTATTGAAGTTTGGTAAAAAAACACACGCACACGATTTATAGGTTTGAATACCCACATTAATTGCTATCCTGTGTTACTATTTCTAAAGTACGGGTTTTTCTATTCATATCATTATATTCTGCGTGAAATATGTAGTCACGTTTTAGGCGAATGAATATCATAGTAAACTACTTTCCATGCCTTATCATTTAATTAAGCTAGTTACTTTTACACTAGCTAAGTATCGCCGAAATATTTCGCTAGAGTTAAGGTAAACTTTTCAAGGAATTATTTGTTATAAAATGAGAGCTTATATTAAGTTCACAATACTAGATAAATTTCTATTAGATTAACAATACCAGCGAAAATTGTATTATATTAGTGATTAAAGGTAAATTATAAATGAGGCGCAATACCATAATATGATCGACACACTTAAATTAATTTAAGTTATTATATGGTTAGTTGAAAATGATTCAAATCCCCAAAAATGTTATATACACTTCATCAATATAAGAGGCTTAATCATATTAGCTTGCTTTGTTAACCAAGGCTGCGCTGATCAGCCTTAATTAAGTGAAACTGCAATGAACAAATTAAGGTTCGGCCAATCAAAGAATTCATGAGACTTCTACGTCACAGATTACATTTTCAAATTACTCTTTGGTGAAATGAAAAGAAATATTTGATATAATCATTAAATAGTTTGTTCACTGGGTAATAAATTGGATGCAATGATATAAAATTATTAACACATCTGAATGAATATATTCTACTGTATGATGAGATCAAAAGGAAGTAGAAACCCCACGAAAAGCTAAATTTGTATTTAATTAACCATAGCTGCTAAACTTGCAATCGGGTAACATTACCAGGTAAACTTGTGTTAGATTATCTACCGATTACATGTTTACATTGTATTAGCAACACCAACTAAAACTGTATTTGGTGAACAATACTAGGTAAGTTTGTAATGACCTATGCTTAATTTATTATTTAATTATGATACCAAACATTCTCTATCATTTATATATTTGAATATGACCCTTGATATCTCGGCTTTGGTGAGAGAATTGAGGGTTTTGAACTTTGCCAACACATTAAGACTCGTAAGACATTTATTACTTCGTGTAAAATACTACTTGACACTTTAAGGCGAAACTTTAACTCAGTTAGTGTCTGGGAATCTATTTCCAAATTGTACCCCTTGAAATAAAAACGTATCTCGGAGCGGCTGGTGAGGGTATTAACAGAGTTAATATTGAAGCAGAGAACAACGTTTCGACCTTCCTTGATCACCTTCACGTTAACACACACAAACATATATAATCAAATGTAATTTTATACAGAGAGACAGAAAGCAAAACTGAACACGCAAAATAAACATCCAGCATCAGGGCACAAATCATAATATTGACAATTATTTAATGTGCCATAGTGTTTAAAAGTACTGGCGGAAGTAAGATCCAAGTTATGTTGAGGTATACCGCATATCTAATCTTGGTCGTCCTCACATGCTGACAATAAAATGAAAAAAGAGCAGGTGAGGGTCTTCTGCCCACAACGTCCCATATCCTTATCACCTTTTGATGTCTACAGCCAGAAGTGGGAAAGTATTTTTTTACAAAGAAAGATAAAGTCTTTCGTTGGTACAGCTGTAAGTCGACTGATTTATGACGCTAAAATTAGGGGCTCGATTCCCCTCGATGGTCTCAGCAGATAACCCGATGTGGCTTTGTTATAAGAAAAACATACACAAACAGAAAGATAGATAAAAGAAAAATAATATAAATAAAGAATTAATTAAAATATAATGTAGGAGGCAGCCTAACAGTTAGCATTCCAGCCTCTAGTGTGATGTCTGGATATGGATATCGTAATGTTTAGGTACTACTATACTAAGACTAACTAATATTATAAGTATAGCTCCCATCCTTCTCCTTTTATGCTGGGTTCGAAACATACTCGCTCTTTTAGTTATGAGGGCGTTATAATGTGACGGTCAACCAAACTATTCCTTGTTAAAAGAGTAGCCCAAGAGTTGGCGATAGATGGTAATGACTAACTGCCTTCTCTCTATTACTTCGCTATTAAATTTGGGAGGGGAGCACAGATATTTCTCGTGTAGCTTTGCTCGAAATTCAAAACAAACCAAATCTGGAACTTCAAAGTAACAGGTCTTAAGTGGAAAAGGCGATACAACTAGGTCAATCCACCTATATAAAATATCAAATATTGAAATAAATAATTCCATTTATTCATCTAAATTAAATTTTACAAATTATTTTGTTGTTTATATTATAATTTTGCTGAATTCACTATTTTCAAATTTATGTAAATGCTTTAAAATATTTTAATTTTTATATTAAATATAACATTTTCTCATCAAAGCCATTAAAAATCGGTTTGTGTACTAATACATTAATATTAGTTATTAAAAAGTGTATATTGCTACAAATTTTACAATGCCTAAGATTTTTTTGTATATAATACTCTATATCTCATTGTTGGTTCCGAAATAATTTCTTATACTAAAAACATTAACATTACTATAATTATTAATTATCTTAAAATCTAAGTAACGCACTTTAGTACCTGATATAGAAGTTTTCTTTAACTATAGAACTGTATAATATGTTACCAATACAATTAATTATTACTGGGTTATTAATATTAACTAAACACTTAAAGATGAACCGCTGAATCAATAATCATTTAAATATCCCAAGAAATCAAGTTAAGTAATTTAGGGGCTGGTCTTCTTAGGAAGTTTCGGAGGAACAAAAATATTGAAACTTAACTGCTTACGTGATAACGTACGAAACTCCTATATACAGCAGTTACCTCCCTTAATTTGTAAGATAGATACTTTAATTGAGTGCCATATCGGAGCATATGAATGGGTTGTTATTGTAAAAGCATGTTTATTTTAATGAGTTGGGAAATCATTTGACATTCGCGGCCATTGCACTTCACGTCCACATCAGCTAAGTTACTTCAATGATGTCACGTTTGTACAGTTATACATATTCTCAGTTACGGAGTGTTTGTTCAGGTATTAAATCATCATTTGTTATATTTGGTGTGAAACACGTGAAAAACTAGTACATATCATAGCAGTAATACTAATCGTGTAAAAAATATCGTTTTAAAATAAAAAAATAAGATAATCAACAAACTATATTTAGAACAAGTGACTAGCTTGTACTTAAGTACAGTGATGGAAACTAATGGTTCGATCCCACCTAGTAATTCCATTCTAAAATATTTTGTATACAAATAATTTACTCTGGTTTCCCAATATAGTAATAATTTGATGTTTTCATTATGTCTCTTCTCTGGTTTAAATAGAGTTTGAAACAACGAAGTTTTATTAGTTTGTTTGTTTGTTTTTGAATTTAGCACAAAGCTACTCGAGGGCTATCTGTGCCAGCTGTCCCTCATTTAATAGTGTAAAACTAGAGGAAAGCAACTAGTCATAACCACCCACTGCCAACTCTTGGGCTACTCTTTTACCAACAAACAGTGAGATTGACCATCACATTATAACACCCTCACAGCTGCAAAGGCGAGCATGTTTGTCGTGACGAGGATGCGAACCCGCAACCCTCAGATTACGAGTTCCACGCTTTAACACGCTTGGTCATGCCGGGCCACGAAGTTTTGTTTTCACAAATTTTGCATTTAATGAAAAATAGTAAATGAACTCATTGACATATGATTGCCTTTACAAAGACAATTTTAACATGATCTTCGGTTTAGCTCCTTTGTTTTTGAATTTCGTACAAAGCTACACAAAGACTATCTGCGCTAGCCGTCCCTAATTTAGCAGCGTAAGACTAGAAGGAAGGCATCACTTTCACTCCAGGGCGACTATTTTACCAACAAATAGTGATATTGGTCGTTACATATAAAGCCCCCACGGTGTAACGAAGATTCGAACCCGCGATCCTCAGACTACGTGTCGATTGCTTCAACCAGCTGGCATACTAGCCTATGCTCCGGTTGAGTACTTATTTTAAACTTATATCCAAAAATGGAAGGAAGATAGTCTAAAATAACTGGTGTATAGGGTGGTGGTTAAGTTTTTCTTGTTTACTATGGAAACAACTGTAATTTGACTATTTTCTCCTTTCTTGTACATTTTTATCTAGAGATCAGCTCTCAAATATTTTTCCTCAGACACATATTCAAAGAGAAAATAGCTTGAATTCTTGAACTACGTAGTTTTGTGATAAAACCTCATTTAAGTTAAAGACAACTGTTGTTAAGCAATTTAAAGTCCAAAATAAAACTCATACTAATAGTAGAAAAAATTGCTGTATATGGTAAAGCGTTATCTTAAACCTCTCCAGTTGTCCTGATTCATTTTTTATTTAATCAGCCTCTCCTAAATGATGTACTTTGTTGCTCGTGATGCCGATACATGTGATTTAAAATATGTTTAGATTTCTATGAACTGTCAAATGGCAATATTTTTCTTTAAAATCGACTCTTTTATTTTATTTATGTATGTGATAAAGACTAATCGTAGCGAAAATTTAACCAATTTTCTGAAGGTATAAAAGTCTGTAACATCATAAATGTAATAATAATCTGCCGGAACAACCATTAGTAATGTGTTACCTAGTAAATCATGGTAAAATGCTGGAGTAGCTGGAGATGTGTTACCTGATAACCACTGGTAGTTTTTAGCTGTAGTTATAAATTGAAAACCAGCTATTTGCTCGAAAAATTATGAAATTTTACATTAAAAAATGAAATTTCAATGACAGCTTGCATTTCTATTACACTCTTTTGTTTCGTAATTTTTTAAGTAATATGTAACAAATCTGTGTGCTTTATTTTAGTATTAACACAAGGTTTGATGACATGAACTTTTGCAATAGTATATAACATGTCAAGGAAATTTTATTGAAAAGCAAATAAATGAAGCATCACACTCTTTATAACTCTACACGGAATATCTTACGAGGCGAATATTTCTGACGGTGTCAGTTTCTATGATCGTTTGATATTAATGAAAGAAAACGTATCTTCACCGTTGCATCATTCCAACTTATTGTAATGTAATTATACTTTGACAAACTATGTTTTACTTGCAACTTTTTTGCTGCTGTTATTCTATATTGAGGTTACAACAGCTACTAGAACACTGAGGTGAAACTCATAATTTCATAACGAGCTTTCTATGTCACCCGTATTATTTGTAAACTATAAGACGAAATAACAAAAGTCACTACTTACTTTAATTTATTCACATAAATAGCAACCAAAATAAGACTTTTTAACGCTTCTTAAAATCAGTCTCAATATTTTATTTTTTAAACGTGTCTCCCAGTTACAACAGAACACTTTCCTCCCAAAAAGTTTGATTGGCTAATTAAAATGTTAAGAACCGTTTTATAACTGTTCCAAATGTAAACGTGTTTTTCATTTGACTACAATCTACTTCATAAAGTAGTGGTCTAACACCTTTTTTTTTGCATTTACCATCGTTATATCAGATATTAGTCTCTTGTTTGTGGGTAAAAACTGGACTCCCTTGTCACCATTCTGCAGGTTTACGTGCCCACTATTATGTAGGCTTAGTGTCAGTAGGCGTCTTAACCAGTTCCATGCTGTATTTGCATTTTGATCATTTCCGCGAGGGTTGGACTACATTTCAGACAAAAATACACAAGCAAAGCACAAGATATTTCCATAAAAAAAACAACAGAAAACTGTGAGGCAACAGAACATTTAAGTTGTAGTTTTCCACATGTATCAGGAATGTATTTAAACAATTCTTCAGCTTTAGTTAACCAGCTACAGTTTTTCTGTGAGAATTCCTGAGAATTTTATATTTCGTGCTGCTAGGTGATAGACTAAATTAGTGAATTTGAAAAGTAATGTTGTTTTATGTCATGTTTGTGTTGAAGGCATGAAAACACCACAATCTATATGTCAAAGATGGGAACTTTGATAAGAGTTTAAATCAAACCTGTAGAAAATCCCACACGTTCCTTATAATATTCGCCTAACGCTGATAATGTATGCCTGTTTATTTGGTTAAAGAATCTAATAAATAAGGGTAATGGGCTAAACATTTTGTCCCTTTAATCTAAGAGTGTATATCACGTTTAAAACTAACATTTTTATATTGTTCATAATCAAAAACTGAATCTTGAAAATGTCTATGTTAAAGATAATGCCCCCCGCTAGTACAGCGTTAAGTCTAGGAATTTACAGAGCTAAAATCATGGGTTCGATTCTCTTCGGAGGGCTCAGCAGATAGCCTGATCTAACTTTACTATAAGAAAAACACAAACGTTACAGGTAACATTTACTAACTTAATTAAATGAATTTATATGGAGCCAATAGTAAAAGTTTGTATTGTTTAAATTATTTTTAATTTTACTCGGTTTTATGTTTGGATCTGGAAGCGTGGTTTTTGTATCGAGTTTATTTGTTTTTACTTCAGTGGAACATCATCATATCTTAAGTAATCCTTCCTTATTTCCGAAGTAAATTCTTTTCCATTAGAATATTCAAAACTTTCTTTTTCATCATGGAATTTGACCTTCACCAATGTAAATCTTAAGTGATTGTACAAAAGTAAATGGGAAATGCTTAATTTAGTCATATTTCAATAAGCGGAATCACAAAAGTAGGATTACGTAATGAGCGTTACATAGAATAATGGTTAAGGTAAAGAAAGGGTTGACGTAAGTTTTAAACCTGTATTACACGATATTAACGTCGCACATATGCATTCCGGTTCTTAAAGCATAACTTCTTATACCACGTACTGAAAGAAAACAACTCTATTATAAGTGTGACATTATAGAGATATTTTCTGAGCTAAGTGTCTTAACGTTAAATATTCATACATTATCGACTTGTGGTCTGTAAGCAGTTGCAATGCAGTGGGTGTAACTCATAAACCAATTCGAAGCAGTTGACTGGCTGAAGTGGTCCTAACTTTTTGTGTATTTAACACTGCTGCAAATAATGTATCAAGAAAAAATGAGTTTTTAAATATATTTTTTTCAGAAGTTTTATTTTCATGGCTCAAAGAGTGAAAATATAATTACTAGAGGATTTTCAACCTTTAGCTTTATTATTCATAAATGATTCGAAAAAAGACGTGTCATAATATTCAAATATACTAAATAATTCATTAACTCGTGCAGAAGAACCATTTGAAATACAAGACATTAGTACTAAAATATCTTATGTCCTCATATTCTTCCAAAAATAGATCAACCTGAAATTATATCCTTGTTTCAAGTTAATCCACTTTTAAATATTTAAACATTGCTGTTCCGATTTTCAAATGGTTAGTGTTTCAATCCACAGCAATCTGTTAATCCTTATGGTTAAATTCCCCCCCTTGTGTTTATAATTTGTAATTCATCTGCAGTAACTTTTGTTTTACAGTTTGTAACTCATCTGCAACTATTTTTGTTCTATCGTTTGTAAGTTATAGGTAGCTGCTCTTGTTCTATAGTTTGTAAGTTGTAGGTAGCTGCTTTTGTTCTATAGTTTGTAACTCATCTGCAATTATTTTTGTTCTATAATTTGTAACTCTTCTTCAGTTACTCTTGGTCTATAATTTATACGTCATCAGCTCATGTTGTTTTTTGTTTATAGTTTGTAGCTCATTAACTGCTATATTTTAGATTTTTACCTGTCATGAATTGATTGACAAAAAAAGAATATTTTTTGTTTTTAATCTTGTAAATAAGTTATACCAACGAAAAGAAACATAGAAAGGTAGAAAGAGATAAAACGAATATGTGCGTGAAACAGGTGTTTTTAGTCGTGAGTTCTTTTATACATTTTAATTTCTCCCTCTCACTTGCCCTTGAGATTTATTTCGACTCGCTAACACCTGCAAGACTTCTTATTTTATCAGAAGAAAGTCTTAGAAACATTTAAATCTGGGTTTTAGTTGATAACACATAGATTAGTTTATGATGGAGAGTTCAGGATGCACGACATTAAAATAATTCTACTTGCAATTTTTACCCTTGAAACTAACAAAAATGACTTCCAAGACAGTAGTTGTCTAGTTGTCTCGTATAAAAAATACATAAACTCTGCTATTTCACAACAATTTAATCGTAAGCTCCACTTGTTTCAGAAATATATTAAAAACAGTGCTTTTAATGCAATTTGGTCACAACAGTTTAACACTAAATTCGACTTTATTCATA